>OZ002741.1:299103169-300303169 GCA_963924295.1 Dioctria rufipes
AGTGGAGAAATCTCTAATTTATGGAAAGAATCAATTATTATCCCTGTTCAAAAAGTCAAGAACACAAAAAAGCAGAAGAATTCAGACCTATAAATACATTGCTTATATAAGAAAAGGTTTTAGAAAAAGTGGTTCAAAAACAGTTAGAAAGTTACTTGGAAACAAATAATTTGATTATATTGGAACAATCTGGATTTAGGAGACAACATTCCTGTGAAATGGCGATTAATTGGGTAGTGTGCCAATGGAAGGAAGAAATAGATGCCTCAAATAGTGTTGTGGCTGTGTTTTTAGACCTAAGAAAAGTATTTGAAACTGTCGACCGGAGCATATTATTAAAAAAATTAGCAAAATATGGAATTCGTCGAAAGGAATTTCAATGGTTTCATAGCTACTTGTATGGAAGAAATCAAAGTACCAAAATAAATAATACAATTTCCGATAAAATTGAAGTATCGATGGGTGTTCCACAAGGATCAGTACTTGGAACTATTTTGTTTATTATATATGTGAATGACATTAAATCAGTGTTGAAATTCTCGAAGATAGTACTTTTTGCGGACGATGCGTTGTTGTATATAGCAGGGAAAGACACCAGTGAATTGAAAATAAAATCAGAGTGAGATTTAGAATTATTGTGTGAATGGTTACAGATGAATAAATTGAAACTGAATATAAGTAAAACAAAAACTATGACGATAAATAATAATACGGATGTGTGTGTTGAAATGAATGGTGAGCTAATAGATTGTGTGAATGAATATAAATACCTAGGAGTGGTTTTTGTATAAAGTTAAATTTTGGATTACATATATAAACTATATTTCTAAAAGAATTGGTAAAAAGATTTGATTTTTGAAGAGACTTAGAAAGAAAGTTACGATAGCTACCGCGATAAATATATATGTATTATAAAACCACAATTTGAATACCGCTTTACAATATTGTTTACATGTAATAAAGGTGATTTGAACAGGTTACAAAAATTACAAAATAAGGCAATGCGTGTAATTCTACGTTGTAATCACTTTACTCCCATTAGTAGTATGTTAAATTCTTTATTATGGCTTGATATTAAACAAAGAATTGAGCTAAATGTATTGCTTTTTATATTCAAAATGAAAAATGGGTTGATTCCGGAATATCTTTTAAATATGATCACGTGGGTAGCAGAGGCGCAACCATAAATCTAAGAGGAGCATCGGAGAACTTCAGACTACAATTATACAATAGATCGAGTACACAAAATTCGCTGGTATATAAGAGTTTGAAGAAATTTAATAAACTTCCAACTGAATTATAAAGTGAACAGAATTTTAAGTGTTTTAAAAAAGGTTGTGTGCAATATATTAAAAATAGTGCAATATTGTAAATTTTAAAAGACACAAAAAGATGGGTGGTGGTATTGTATAGCAATAATATTGCTATTAATAAATTATTATTATGTCTCTTCATTCATTGTACTACTCGAACTAAACGACGAGTAATGTGTATATTATAGCGATGTATGTCGTTCAGGCAAAGCTGTTCGACGAACGCAGAGTAACGAAGATTAGTCCAGGAACTTTAGGCACAAAATGTGCCCATCTTCGGAAAAATTCCAACCAAGCTGTAAATATATATATATATGTATATACACTTACTTATGTATACACTTACCTTTCAACTCTCCAAATAAGGTGTGAAAAGTCCCCGGAGTTCAGTTGTCCGCATAACTTTTGACAGTCCAAAAACCGGTAAAAAAATGACGTTTTTTCGGTCTTTGCGAATATCTTTGTTCCTGTTGGTCTAACGGCTATAAAGTATATATATATAAAAGAAAGAGTGGGAAATTCTCTACAAAAAGGGTGGAATAAAGTTTATTGATAACACTAACAGTTCTCCCGTAAGCTGGCATTGAAATTCCAATATCAATTTTGTATAGATATTTAATTGCATCTAATGATCGAAATCGAGGTTTCTCTACGGTATCTCCGTTTTAACATTTTTATAAACATTCTGGTATAAATAACTTCAAGTGTACAAATTATGTTCATTGCAACGGGCATACCCGTTGACGAGAAAATAAACTGACACAATGCTGAGAAGTACGGCAATACTGTGATGGAGAAAAAGATCTGTCAAAATTTCAAAGACATTAAATCCTCCCGCGCTGACAGAGTACTTTCGTTTTCAACACTTATGAGTAGCGTCAATGTTCGTAATAAGACGGTGCCTATTCATCCATTATTACTGTGCCAGAGAATCAGTGACATGAAAATATCGGATGGAGAGCTCTATATTTATATGCGATATAAATTAGTTCCGTTCCCGCTGCCAATGTTTATCGAAGGGTACCTGTGTATGGAAAAAAGTCAGCTTTGTTTGACTTCTTCAAGCTATCAAGTTCAGCTACAGAGCTTGATTTTACAAAAGTTACATACGTCATCGACGGAGGTTTTCTCTTACATCGGGTTGTATGGCATCAGAATGAATCTTTCGACTCGATTTGTTCAAAGTATATTGGTTATGTACAAAGGTATTACGGTTCAAACGTTGCCATAGTTTTTGATGGGTGCAACAATAGCACCAACAACGTAAAAGCTATGGAACGATGTCATCGAGCAGCAAAATCTTCATCTGCTGACACGTACTTCGACGAGATGATTAATGTCACAGTGAGCCATTGTTGTTAAATACGCTCAATATGATACTGACGTTTTAATAATTAAAACGGCTTTGGAGTGTTCACGCATAAATAGAACGGTTGTTGTTGGGGAAGACGTGAATCTCTTGGTAATTTTGGTCGCTTGCACTCCGATTGATGGAGAGATCTTCATCCTCAAACCGGAAATTTCAATGATCACGAAGACATCAGAGATTATCTTCTACTTCTACACATTTCCACTGGATGTGACACAACGTCTGCTCTTTTCCATAGAGGGAAAACTGCAGCTCTAAAACTTTTTACGAAACGTCAAGACCTACGTGCTGCAGCACAAATTTTCAACCAGAGTGATGCTTCTCGAGAGTCAGAAAATTTGAGTTTTTACTCCCAAAAGCTGACGCACCTAAAGAGCATCTGTATCGTGTATTGGTTAGGAAATCAAGATCAAGATTGGGAATGGAAACTGAAAAACGGCTCAGCAATTTGCGGCAATTGTCGTGGGGCATCTTGCCGGAATGCTGCCCCAATCGAAGATCCGATAGAAAAAAGGAACGGTAAATGACGACCCAGAAACCGATGCTATTTATTACGAGCAATCTTGGAATTTCCCACCAGTCTCGTGGGAAAATCAAGAGCAGTTCGAGAAAGAAGAGGAAGAACCCGAAAGAGAATAAGCTGCCAACCTTCATTTTTTTAGTTATGCATTCCTAAATATTCATGAAAAAAAAATACCTGACCTGAGAAGCTTAATATTTTTAGTAGACTTTTATATTTTTATAATGTTAGAATAAGAAAATCAAAAACAGGAACGTTAATTTTGTACACTTGAATATACTGTTATTTATACACGAATGTCTATAAAAATTTTAAAACAAGGATACCGTAGAGAAACCTCGATTTCGATCATTACATGCAATTAAATATCAATACAGAATTGATATTGAAGTTTCAATGCCAGATTACGGGAGAACTGTTAGTGTTATCATTTTTTGTAGATAATTTCCCGTTATTTCTTATATATATATATATATATACTTTATAGCCGTTAGACCAACAGGAACAAATTTATTCGCACAAAAAAAAATCATTTTTTTACCCGTTTTTGGGCTGTCAAAAGTTATGCGGATAACCGAATTCCAGGGACTTTTCACACCTTATTTGGAAAGCTGAAAGGTAAGTGTATACCAATTTTCACCTTGGTTGGAGTTTTTCCGAAGTGAAATCCTGAAGTTCCTGGACTAGATAGTGTGTAGTGAGCATAATGTTGAAAGAATTACTAATTTTAAATGGGCCACAAATGTTTCCTCGCTTCCCTCGAGTACATATTGTGGGCTGCTGAAAGATGAAAGAAAGGGATCAGTAAATATAGGAAACTGGGAGGAAAGGCACAAGACCGTGTCGAGATGCAGCTCCAACACACGGCCGGTGGCACCGGTAGTCAACGCTCTTACCAACTAAGCTATCGACAAGATTACACATTGTATATTGGGCAGTAATCTTAATCTACAAATCCAGAATCCTTTTCTTGCAAATATAATAACATTTACATATAGACAGACGATTTAAAATTTTTTTAATACATGATTGGATACGCTGTTGCTATTGCCCTCGTAGACAGGGGAAGACAGATTCGAGTGTATAGTGATAAATAAGATATTTTCCTTTAATCACAATTATTTTTATATTTTCTTTTTATTCTAAATTATATATATATTCTTACCCAAGGCTCCTTAAATTTGGTTTGATGATCAGTATGATTAAATTCCTTTTTACCAACTGTAAGCACATTATCACCATCCTCATTGCGATACTGTAACTTGGTGCTATCATTTTTCACATTTTGTATTCGATGTGCAATCAAGTCTTCCGTCAGTTTCTACTAGTGAAATTAGTAAATGTAATTAGATATATTTTGTAAGTAAATTAAATATAGAATAAAGTTAACCTTAATAACACCTCCAGTGTCACACCGGAAATTGAAGTCGCCAAAAACAAAGTACGGCGCGACACCGTTTTTAGCATCAGTGTGAAATCTAGTTGATTAGATAGGAAAATCTCAATCCAACAATTTGTTATGAGAGAATTTTTAATACATAATGATCTCTGTCCAATAAGATTTATTACTTATACTTATATCTATGTATATAATAAGCATACCCATGCATGCTATACAGAACATCATTTTCTCTTCTAACAACTGCAAGGCAAATTCCAATTCCGAATATTTGAGTTCAACGTACAATTGCTTTTGTTCTATAAACTACGATCAAGCCCAATTTGAAACTAATACAAGTTTTTAGTGATATTGGACCAGTGGCTGTAGAACACACTTAAGTAATAAAATAAAATTGATCTCACACTAATCGAAGATTAATGCCAGATTAATATTAAAAATTTCGTTATTCTACAATATGACGCGACGTCTACCGAGAAAAAGTAACGGAAATATAGATAAAATTAATAAATTTATACCAGAATGCAACCTATGTGATCGATGACACATAATCTGTGATATGGTACAAAGATAACAAGTTATGCACTTCTCCACTGTCAAGTGCATGTATTTTTCATTGGTTGTTTCTATTTAAATTTAGAATTGAATAATTCATTTTGGTTTTATTTTAATGTAAAATTTACTCAACAACAAGAAAGGAATTATTGTTGCGGATCGGAGATCCTGCCAACAAAATTAGGTACGCGGTAATATCGACAATATCAAAAGAGGATTAAGGCAGTGGCAGTGGCGTGCATTTAGTAATGGAGGATACATTGAACATTTTTTAAGTTCATATGTTAAAAAAAAAAGTAGTGTAATAAATTTGTTACTGTTGTACATCTTTCGCTTTCATAACGATTTCATACAAAAATTCCTCAGAAATTTTTAGAATTATTTTTGAATTTTGTACGAGTAGGCGCGATAAATGAAATGCCGTTATAAAAGAGATACTAGGGACTATTCCGAAGTGCATTAAAATTCACATGGTAATAATGTTACATTCCACGTAAAATGTCGCAAAATTTGAATGTTTGAAGAAAAAAAAATCAATTTTCATACTTAAGTCTACTACGCCGTAAATGTGAAAGGTATCGCAATTGGATATGAACGTGAGGAGCGGGAATTATGTTATCTATTACAGGAAACTTGTTTTAAGTCGAAAGGTTACAAATAAAAACGTTTTCTCAGGTACCTGAAATACCTTCAGTTATAAATCTCCTTGTATCTGGAAAACTATTAAGACCCCCATACAATTTTTATACCCTAGATGAAATCTGTAGGGTATAGTAAGTTTGTCATTCCATTTGTAACACCTCGAAATAATGATGATAGAGCAAAATGGATTGGACACCCACCGATAATATTAATAGTTATTTTGATTTTTGCATGTCCGTCTGTCTGTCCGTCTGTCTGTCCGTCCGTCCGTCCGTCCGTCTGTTGTACGTTTGTCTGTCCGTCCTCATGATAACTCGAGAACGCGTTCACTAGAAGGCTGAAATTTTGCATACGGGCTTTTTTTAAAAAAAGTAAACTTAAGTTCGACAAGTAAAAAAGCTAGAAATTGTCTAATTGTAAAACCAATTCTTATGATACCCTAGATGAATGCCCTTATGAAATTTCTTATTGACACCCTTCTGTGCAAGTTTGATTTTTGAAGTGGTTTTTGCATTATATTTCTAGAACGGTTTGTCGGACAGAAAAAAATGATTATAACCAATTTTATAGGATTTCGTATTCTGAAGAAGTTTTTAGTACAATAAAAATATCTTGGACTGATCGTTTTCACAGTATACGTAAAAAACCTAAATTTTTTTAGGGCAACGCAAAGAAGGAGTTGCCCGATTTAGTCCATTTTTGAAATTTTATTTGCTAGTACAATGAAAACACCATGTACCAAATTGCAGCACTCCACGTCGACGCGTTCGCAGGCAGTGTCTAAATATATAGTGGAAAACGAAATTTTTGTATGGCAACCCCACGAAGGAGTTACCCAATTTCACTCATTTTCGAACTTAATTTTACTAAAGTCTGTTTGCAAAATTTCAGCTCTCTAAGTATACGCGGTCTCGAGATACCGTGCGCACAGACGGACATGCAAAAATCAAAATAACTTTTAATATTATGCGTGGGTGACCAATCCATTTTGCTCTACCATATTATTTCGAGGTGTTAGAAACGGAATGACAAACTTAGTATACCGTATATATTTCATCTAGGACAGCGATCGGGGAACTTTTTTAGCCATTACCCAAAAGTATTATTGTGTAAGTCGATATTACCCCACATTCTGAAAAGCAAAAAATAAAGCAAGGTACATTTAGATTTTATTTTTTCCGGACTGGAATCGAACCTACACTTTTAGAATCGGTCAATGATGGAGAATTGAAGAATTTTAAGAATTTTTATTTTTAACGATTCCAAACACTGACTTATAACAATGGACTGCGCGTATTGTCATTTTCCTATAGGAAAGCATGGCACAAGTTTTACAGTTCTCTCTTTCGCCCTATGGCAGAGTTGGAGCTACCAACAGAAAATATTGCATTCTGGAACATTTGCTTATGCCATTTGATGTTTTTATGTTGGCTACAGATGCAATCACCTCAGAAGGAATAAGGTAAAGATAGTGTTTACCATGCTCCGTCTCTCTTGCCCATAAGCAGAACTCAGTTAAGAATAACTTTTGAAAATTAAAGTCGAAATGAGTTTAATTCCTTATAAGCGATTAAAATATCACTTGGACACAAGAAAATACATTTTTTTAATTTAATTCGATTTTCGGGTGTAAAATTTCATCTGATTGGTTGAGTTTTACATGTTTTTTATGTAATCGTTTTAAAGGGTGCTCTAACGGTGATATACAGAAACACAATATTTTTTGTGCCACATGAAATAGCAAATCGCTCAGTCCATTGTTATAAGTCAGTGATTCAAAATCAAATTATAAATACAAGAAGAAAAAACAACCGTCTCATCCGGGGTTTGAAACCGGGACCTTCCGCTTGCCGGGCGACTGCTCTTACCACTGAGCTAACGAGACAGATGATTTTCCCTCCTGCATTTATCAATTTGTAATTAGCCTACTAAGCCACGTTGCTTTCAGCTGGCATTAACCAGTAACGATGAAAGCGCACAAATAAATTGTAAATTCAATTTTTATTTATTTTTTCCGGACTGGAATCGAACCTACACTTTTAGAATCGGTCAATGATGGAGAATTGATTCAAAAAAATAAAAATAAAAAATAAATAAAAATTGAATTTACAATTTATTTGTGCGCTTTCATCGTTACTGGTTAATGCCAGCTGAAAGCAACGTGGCTTAGTAGGCTAATTACAAATTGATAAATGCAGGAGGGAAAATCATCTGTCTCGTTAGCTCAGAGGTAAGAGCAGTCGCCCGGCAAGCGGAAGGTCCCGGTTTCAAACCCCGGATGAGACGGTTGTTTTTTCTTCTTGTATTTATAATTTGATTTGGAATCGTTAAAAATAAAAATTCTTAAAATTCTTCAATTCTACATTTAGATTTATTTATTATTTATTGAATTTATTGGAATTTACATGAAAACTCTTTATAAGTAAATAAAAATTATAAACATTATTCCAAAAGACTAGAACTTTTTTAATTTTTGTCAGAATAACTTCAGAATTGAAGCTTTTTGAAATAAGTGCAATTTGAATAGTCTTCGGCGTTCAGTCGATTTCTGTTCTTCGTTTTTATGTTCATTAAAAGGGAAAATCCTTGTTCGCAAAGGTATGTCGCTACAAATGGCAGCAATTTTTTTATCGCCTCCTCATATGCTATTTTGAAAGCCTTTGCAGCTTCTGACATCCAAAAAGACAACAGATCAGCTTTGCTCTCAAGCTGTATGCGAGCATCATTATTACAGCGGAGTTCAAGAAATGCTTCTGCCAAACCTTGAGGCTCTTCTGGTATGTTAGATACTTCATATTTGAAAGGATCAACAATCCAACTGACAGTATGTAGGTCTAAATCTGGAAAGTAATCAGAGAACCGCTCTCTGAGTTTGGTAAGATGCCTGATAGCTGTATACTTGACGTCATTAAAAGTAATATTGCCACAATCTTCCAAAAATAAAGCTAACTTTAAAAAAGAAGCTATCTTGTTCTGTTCTGCTTTCTGTCTCCAATACAGAAGCTTTGCTCCAAATGCTGATATCTTTTCTCTGGCTGAAATGATATTAATGTTTTTCCCTTGCAATTCACATTAATATGCTCAAAAATGTCAGCTAAATACGCCAGATATGCAACCCATGAAGAATTGCTAGTTGCTCAGTTTTGAGAGCCCATACTCGATTCAGAGCATTTCCCCGGGAAAGTCATCTCGCTTCTGTATAATAAAGTAGGAGCTTCACTGTCCTGACGTAATTCACGAAAGAGCCGCGTGTTTAGTGCATGTCCTTTAACAGCATTAACAGTCTTGATGACATCATGCATGATGGCTTCCAGTGTAGGTTCCAAATGTTTCAAAAGAAGTGCCTGGTGATGGATTATACAATGATTAACTTCAATTTTTGGTTTTTTTTTTTTCACGAAGGCCGAAAAACCATTAATATGACCCAACATAGCTGGTGCTCTATCAACTAACACGGCAATGCAATTTTCCCACTTTAGATTAATGCTTTCAGCATTAAAGTATTCATTAATCTTTTTATACACATCAATTCCGTGAGATTTCTACTCAAGAGGAGAACAAAATAACAATTCCTCTTCAATTGCATGTGCAGCCTTGTAGCAAACATACACATGATCTCTGCCATTTTCACAGCTGCTGGTTTAATCAAACCTCACCAATAGTATACGGTTTTTTGTTTCGAAAAATCAACCAGGCTACTTCAAAGCTAGCCTTTGGTGCTGAACGTTGATCGAAGGTACCTGGGAAGTTGCTTTTCAGTCTTTGCCTTTTGACAGACGTTTGTAAATTTACAAAGTATTCCCTTGATTTGGAAGACATGTGAATGCAAACTATCCAAATTTTTTTTCAATTGACTTTTTTTAAAGATCCTGTAGTCAGCACTTTCAAACATACAACACACTGTGGTTTCATTACATCTTTATCTTCTATTTGTGTCAAGCCAAAATTAAGGGATTCTTCCTTGTAAGTTGTTTTTCTATTTTTATCTGCTGCCATTTGAAGGGTGAAAGAGCCAGTGGTTGAAAAATACTAAGATTAAATTAAATTTTCAAATAACAGCTTAACTTGATCGTCGAAATAAACATATATAAATAAAAGCTGTTTTTTTATAAAAATCACTACGTCAAGTCAATTTTATACTGCGTATTTTAGTATATATACTATTACTCACTTCCTCATTTCGTTCGTATGCATAACTTATAACTTAACTGTGTAACTTTACGAATACTTTAGCTGTGTTCTTTTGTGTCCACAGAACAGAGCAGAACAAAAGATACACAAAAGAACGCCTCATACATTTTCATAGAAAGATTTAAATGCAGCGAACAGTACAAATAGTTCGCTTCAATTGACAGAACAATTTGTTCTCTCCACTATATGGGAGTTCTAGAACAAGGTACACAAAAGAACACAGCTATCGATAAAACACACTCGCAAGCGCCCATCCCTAAACCAAAGATAACCCAAAAACGAAATAGGACACAGGCGAGATTTCCGACTGTTTTACATTTAAAATGTACACGTAAGAAAAAGAAGAAAAAACAATCAAACTCTCTTTTTAAAAATTTTATGAACAAAGATAAAAAATGTGAAAGCGCAGATTACATGCAACAAAACAGAATGGCAAATGATTCATTTTCGTAAATAAATGCGAAGGGGCGTGGTTTTCAGATTTTACTCTCATAAAATGTTCCCGAGATTTTGTGAAAACCGGTTTTCGCTGAAATATTGAGAGAATTGGCCAATGTTTGTTAGTGTAATTCATATGATATTGGAACAGCACGTGCTTTTGTTTACATTCGTTTTGCTCTGAAGAGATTAAGTGGGAGAAAGTAATGTTGGATTCTCTGATATTTTCGGGAAAAATGAGAATTTTATTTGAGAGGAACTTTACATCTCCTTTTAGCATCTGGGATAAAGCGAAATTTATCTTTTTCTTAAAAGAGTACGGTAGTGTGACCCGAAGTACACTATTATGAATAGATTGATAGGATTTTGAGAGATTCAAGAAGATTTTGTCGTTCGGTCGGGTAATCCTACGTTCTCTCAATTTTTCTTTTTAACTCGTTGTCTCAGTCGCACTACAATAGTGCATAGCCAAGTTCTTTTCGCCCATTCATGCAAAAGACGAAAGTATATTAAATTACTTGTTTCGGTCTAAAAAATCTGAATCTGAATCTTTACTTTTAAATCTGTGTATACAATAGAAATTTAGCGTATTCCGAATATTTTTACGAAAAAATACTAGAACAGGTTTATAAAATAAATTTTTTTAAATGTCCTAATTACTCCCAATAATTTCATTTTTACCCCATTTGGGATAATTTACTCCGGTTCCCCGACCGCTGATCTAGGGTATAAGAATGGGACGAATCGGGCAACTCCTTCGAAGGGTTGCCATACAAAAAATTTCGTTGAACACTGTCTGAGAACACTTCGATGTAGAGGGCTCAAAGTTTCGTACAGTGTTTTCATAGTAATAGTAGAGATGCTAAGCTGGAGGGATGATGAGGGCAGTTTGTAGAGGTCTATGATACTACAGGCTGCCCTCGCGGGACTCTATAACGGTGTCGCGTAAATTTTTCGTTCGTTCGACTTCTCTTCTCTTTTTTCTAATTCGGCTTCGGTCTCGGTTCTAAATTACAAAATTTTTTGTTGAAAATACGTTCGTTTAGGAAATTACATTTTGATTAGATTAATTTGGAAATTTGGAACTTCTTGGAACTGCCACTTACCTGATTGTCAAAATTGGGACAAGTTAAATATTTTTCTTTTTTGTTTCACCTTTTAGGAGCTTTTCAAAATTTTTAGTGTCCGTTATACATTGTCTTATTTGAGCATTTAATGTTACTCCATTTAGTTATTTTAATTGTTAGTGTCTAGTTTGCTTTTATTGTCCCTATTGACTCTGTCATGTATGTATTTTTTTTTTTTTTAGATTAGTTAGTGCCTTTTTATATACACATTGAAGAGCCTTTTGCCACTTAGTTTTAAGGATTTTGAAAAGAGCCAAAGAGCCACCAAATAAAGAGCCTATATAAATAAAAACAATATTAAGTTAAAATGATAGGACTAACTAAATCAAGACTTTTTGATGCAATTATCGCGGCAGGTAATGACAAACAGCGAAAAAGATTTCCGAAATCCATTTAAGTTCTTTTAAAGTATAAAAAAGATTTCTCTACAAAAACGGAACCAGCTTAATAAGAAGAAGCATGTAAAAGCTAAATTTAAAAAGAACCTTAAACTTTCTGTACGAGATGAATTGGTAGGCAAAGCAGATAAATTTAAGTCATCGGTACGGCGAATAATTTAAAACGAATAAAGATTAAACAGTATCTGACCGTTCGAAATAAAAAGAAAAAGTGGACAGAAGCAAAGCTTGAAAATTATATGAAGAATTTTCGAAAAAATTGCACTGTGTTCTAATGGATGATGAAACTTATTGCAAAGCCGACTTTAGGCAACTACCACGACGGAATCTGTGTACCGCAAAAGGGTTGCAGATTGTATGCGTCAGATGTGTATTTTGACGAATGTCTGAAGAAGCATCTGCTACCATTCATCGAGCAAAATGAAGGATTAGTAGTATTTTGATCTAACTTCTCCACATCGTATAGATTATTCTAAAAAGACGCTAAAATAAAGAAGCGCGGATTAAGGGCCTGTCCCCAAGTCTTCGTCTTGTTATTACAGCTGGTGACGTAACATCGAGACAAGCTCTATCCGAATCCATGTCTATGCCACCGAGCTTTGCTAGTTTGTATAACAGTTTTGACATTTGGTTAGCTTGATCATCGAGTCAAAGTTATTTATTATTATTTAAATAGACAACGTATTGTGAGGTTATGTTTGTTTGTTTGTTTGTAGATAAGAGAACTATATAAACGTTAATGTCAGACAAAAGTTCATTAATTTTATAATGCAATAACCGTTTGTTAATTTTATAGTAATGTTATCCTGCAATTCTGAAGATACGCTAAGGTGGTTAGCCTTACCTCTTCCTCCTAAGTTCATCGAGTTAGCGCATACATATTCAGAGGAAAAACTAACTTATCACCGCCTCATGTTAAGAAATTTGTTTACTTTTTGGTCGAGTTCAATAGACGACCTGCTCATGAAATACGTGTGTCGCTTATTTGGAAGAATATATGTAGAAAGTAAAAATTATGTATTGGCTATAAACTAGGGTTGTTAAAATGAAAATCACACACTCTATAAGGTTTGTTCGATGAAAACACCGTGTAAGATTTCCTCTCCAATATTTACCCAGGGTTTGTGCATTCATCGTACTACTTTTTAAAACACCGGGAGTGCGTTCCAAAGCATAGCCACATAGCTACAATTGACTACAGCTGACTTCAATCGTTTCAAAGCACAGTAGTCAACAAAATTATGTTAGCTGAGTTGACTTTTGCGCGTTATGAAGTCAGATGTAGTCAACTGTGGCTATGTTTTGGAGTGCACTCCGGCCGTGCGTTCAGGTGTACACATCGATATGCTTTTCAGCACATCGGTGTGCACATCAAATGATTGAAAAAGTAGAGATAGCAAAATGATTGAAAAAGTAGAGATAGCAACTGAACGGTTGGTGTGCACTTCGATTAGAAATGTCATTTTTGAAAGTTCTTTAAGAGTAAAACTACGCTCAACGTCAAAACTACTAAGCACATCGAGACACTACGCTAACAGACCGTAGCGTAAAAATGAGCACATCGATGTGCTGAGGAAATGACAACGCTTCGGTCGCCTGAACGACATGGGGCTGGATTCCGCAATTATGAGTTTTCGCGTGTACACAAAATTTTGTGTACACCACCTTGTTCCGATTCCGCAAAAATGTAAATGAGTTTTTCTGTCAAAATTGTGTACACTTGAATTAATATTTTCTCACGGCCATTTTGGTCGTGAATTTTGTATAGGTACCTGTGAGTTTTTGTCAAATAATATTTTCAAAATTATTTGTTATGTTATTAATTTTTCCATTCTCTAAGCCGTAGTCGCCTTAAACATAAACATTCCTTTATTAGAGCACCCGTGCCAAAGACACGCAGAGCGTTGGGCACATCATAGACAATTACAAAGTAGATACACATTTTAGAAAAATAAATCATAAGAGAACACAGAGAAAACATAACAATAGCATGAATCAGTAATTAAAATACAAAAGTTGCATTATAGCAAAACACAAAAAACAAGAAACAAGAATACATAGTGTAGTATAGTATTGTAGAGTGTGAAAATTACATTCAGCAAACTAGTAATAGATATAATAGACGAGCTTAATAGCTACGAGGCAAAAAGTAGCCAAGCAAGATAGACATTAATTACAGTATAATGAGAATGAGAACTTAAAATACTAGAACCTAAGAGAAATATATACATAGAATATATTCTAGAGAGCTATAATAAAAAACACTAACATTAAGCAAACAATAAAAATAGTATAGGAGAAAACTTAGTATATATACAAGATATGAAGTATTTAATGATGAAAGCAGCATAGATAGCAAACAATGAATACTAGAGAATGCATGTAACTCATTTCTTATAACTAAACTTAAAAGACTATTTTCTCACTCAAACAACATTCAGCACAGAAAAATTTTCATTCAGCACTTAAGTGTACACAGATCCTAACGGAATCGTTTGAAATTCAAAAGTGTACACTTGCGCTCACGTGAGTTTTCAAATCGTGTACACTTGCAAATTTTTCACAGTTGCGGAATCCAGCCCATGGTGTGTATAACTTTGACAATCTGCGTGCGGCTGAAAGCACGGATGATGTATAAAAATGTGACATTATGGGCCTGTCCGGATCCAAGTCTTCGTCTTGTTATTACAGCTAGTGACGTAACACAACAAGCTCAGCTATTATAATAGTTAGACGAAGACGAAGCTAATCTATTTAAATAAGTCAACTCGAACCTTGACTCGGTGATCAAGCTAACCAAATGTCGAAATTGTTATACAAACTAGCAAAGCTCGGTGGCATAGACATGGATTCGGATAGAGCTCCTCTCGATGTTACGTTACTAGCTGTAATAGCAAGACGAAGACGAAGACGAAGACGAAGACTTGGATCCGGACAGGCCCTATGTGACATTCTGCGTACGGCTGAACGCACGGCGGGTAAACCTAGTGTAATGACATTTCTCTGACAGTTCTGCTAAGTATAATTCATTATAAAAAGTTATTTATAAAATGGATGAAAACAAATAAAATGTGCTCTAGCTATTTTTCTATTTATTTTCTTCTAATTTTTTGCTCAAAAAGTAATTTGTATGCACCAATCAGCAACAAATTGCAAGTGATAAATGTCAAACCATTACCCCAAGAGAGATGTATCGACTATAGACCATTGTCACCCCTTCGTAGGCCTTTCAAACCCTGACATAATCGAACAAAATAATCGTAATTTCGGAACTTAGGGCCTGTCCTGATCCAAGTCTTCGTCTTCGTCTTGTTATTACAGCTAGTGAAGTAACACAACAAGCTCAGCTATTATAATAGTTAGACGAAGACGAAGCTAACCTGTCCGAATTCATTCGTTTGCTCAGCGTGATTTCACAGACAGCAAACAAATATAACCTCACAATACGTTGTCTATTTAAATAAGTCAACTCGAACCTTGACTCGGTGATCAAGCTAACCAAATGTCGAAACTGTTATACAAACTAGCAAAGCTCGGTGGCATAGACATGGATTCGGATAGAGCTTGTCTCGGTGTTACGTCACTAGCTGTACGAAGATGAAGACTTGGATCCGGACAGGCCCTTAATCTTTATATAAGAACTCATAGTATAACTATTATAAATGATTTTTATTTTTTTCGCTATCGATATTCGTTAAGTGATTTTTTTTCCTTCGCCGATAATAGTTATTTTGATTTTGATTTTTTCCATCAATGATAACAAATTTCAAACAAACATTTTTTTTTCTTTTTAATGAAGCAGAAAATTATATCGCGTTTGAACAAAATGTAAGCCATTTTTATTTTTAGATGAAAAGGACATACAGGGCTTTTTACTTTATTAAAATGAAAAAGTTCTGGCCTAAAACTTGTTATACATTATGGAAAAAGTAAAAAAGTTAATACCCCACAGTTACTGATGATGGGAAAAAACAAAAATCACACAATAATAAATGAAAATATTAGAAGTTAATCATAACTGTTTTAATGCGACTTGAGAAGAAAAGTCAGGAAATATTTGTTACTTCTACTTTCATTTAAAAAATCGTAGTTATTACACTCCTTACCCTATTTACAAACGTTCTTTACAGCTTTTGGTACATATATGTATATGAATTTATTTTTATTTATACTTACTTTTCTAGAGTATGAACCAATGCTCTGCGTCGAGTTTTACAATAAACGGATGGAAACTCTTCACATGCAGCCAAATTGGATGCATCATGAAATAAGTGAATGTTTACAAAATCCAGTACTGTACAGTTCAACTCCCAGCGAGTACGTAAAAATCCCTTTCGAGACCACTTGCACTAAAAAAGAAATTCACAAATTATTAAGTAGTATTAATAAAATAAAAACTTGGTAGAAACCTCCGGAAAGAAATGTTGTGGAAATTTGGCCTTTTCTTTTGTAGGAATAGTTTCAATATTTCCTGTGTGAATACTCTTCCCATCTACACATTCCCACTCATGCGTAAAAAAATTCCATATTCTTACTGTGTTCAGAGATTGATGTACGAAGTATAGATTCCCTAGAGCCTATTAAAATATGTTTAACGTAGATATAAAACAAATTAAATAGTGAAAGTTACCGTGAAGTGCTCGGCGCAATTGTAATCTTCATCAAGATAAATGCGAATGCGCTTGTAATCAGCTAGTTCTTCAGATTCACACAAAAATTTGATAAACTCTTGAACATATTCCATTGATTTCTCATAAGTTTTTCCGCCAACTTCTTGAAGATGAAGTGCTAAGAACTGAGGCCTTAACAGTCCGACCTTGCTCAGAAATTGATTTATCCATGAGTTTAGCAGTCGCGTTGGCTGAAACATAATATAAATATAACATTTTTTAATAATACATTTGAAATGTTAGTTTACATCCTCAAAAACACTTCCTACATTAGCCGTGACTAGAAGAAAAGGCATAGATCCAACGTCCATTATAAAGTTAGTTTAATATTTTCTGAAGAAATTCTCTTTGGTTTATTATGCAACGCTTTGCTGAAGGAATTCTTGTATTTTGAATTGTGAAACAAATCAAATTTGTAATTTTATCCAAATGTCCCTAAACAGTGACTACTCTATGAGAATTATATATTTCTAACCCTCTTCAACATATTATGAAGTTGGAGGAATCATACTTTAAATATAATGATTTTTTCGAATTTAAACAATTTTTTTAAAACTCCGAACAATCAAAAACCAGTTTTTTTCGCAAAGCTAGAGCTGCCCACCTCATTTTATATTTTTATATATATATATATTTACAACGCTATATTGACATCTTCTTCCTCTACCTTAAAAGTGTCATTTACGCACGGTGGTAAGTCCCACAGCTCCACACTGACATATAGGGCTGGTTTAGACGGTGTAGTTTTTCCGTCGCGTGATCGGTTATTCTCTTTTATTCAAGAAGGGAAAAACTTGCTTTGCGTTAACACGGTATAGTTTTTGCACGGCGCGCACGAAAACAAGAGCAGTTCTTTAATCGCTTATTTCGTCGTCTTTGACATTCTTCTCTGGGTGGCGTTCACGTTAACTGAAAATTATTTGGACTGGTAATATTTTTAGTAAATTTCTTGCGCATTTTGAAAAGTATGTTTATTAACATATTTAAGCGAGTAGATTAAAACACAAGAAACTCTCAGTCAGAATTTTATTTATATCACCTCTATAACCTGTCATGGACTACGCGCTTCTGTTCTTTTTTCCAAGCTTCACTTCTTCTTCTTCTTACCTCTCACTAATTACAAAGCTGACTAAATGCTTACTTCTTCTTCTTATTATATATATTTACAATCTTTAGCATGCATGGTTGCTACACATATAATAATATCATTCAAAACTCTAATTATAAAAATATTATTTCAATTTTAGACATGAAAACGACTACCATTTTCGTGCGCGGCGCGCAAAAACTACACCGTCTAAACTACCCCATAATAAGAATGGACTGAGCGTTCTTGCCTTAGAATATAGAGACAACAGGAAGTGTTGATACCTGTAAAATTCGTATGCATGAGCGTGGATTTTTTCATGGTCCCGTGAAGTAGGTCAGCATTATATTGAAGAAAGAGACAAATGTACTTACAGTTGTAAAACGAAATTTTATAATTTGCAACAATTTGAATTTAATTTAAAACTTGTAAAAAGTGAAAGATATTTTATTTAACAGTAGTGCTAAAGAAAGTAAAGAGTGTGTTAACTATATAAATTTTTGAGTAAGAAGAAGAAAAGAGTAGAGTTGTCATTCTTGTCATTCTTGTCAGAGACTAAAAAGTAGCATTGATTCATTCATTCTTGAGAAGAGATTATTTTTCATGTATAATTATTATTATATTGTTTCGAAATTAAAGTACAGTGAATTCCTATTTAATAAAATTCATTGTTCAATACGGCCGAGTTTTTATTGATATAACCAAGTATTTAACATTCAGAAGTGGGATACATACTGGAAAAAGAGACGCTTCCAACAAACCACGACGGAGTAGCCATTTTGTTGTCCTGATAAAACTTCGAGAAACGGTGATAATAAAAATATATTGGTTATGAGTTCGAGCGAAGATGATCAAGAAGAACTGGAAAAAACTGTAAGGCAGTACAGCAGTTCTGAGATCAATAAAATTATTGGAGAAGAGTTGATACACAACTTAATGATGGAAAATAGAAACAACTCAAATGGAGAAGACGCAGTGGGGTCCACGGACAGTGGTGTAATTGAGGCGCTTTTGAAACAAAATGCATTGTTAGTCGAAACATTACGACTTAACACTGCATCCACACTAAATAGTGAAATTAGGTATCAAATCATGCCTGATTTAAATAAATCAATTCGAGTTTTTAGTGGGAAAGAGCCTGAGCATGAAGCAAAGAATTGGTTGAAAACAGTTCAAGGTGTGGCTGAGTTAAATCGATGGCCAGATTCGTTTCGCTTGGAGTGTGTCAGAATACATCTGGAGGGTGCAGCTAAGAACTGGTTCAAGACTAAGGAAATCACAACATGGAATGACTTCGAAGTCGAATTCAAAAAAACATTCATTGCTTCAGCGAATGTTTCTGAGAGATGGAAACTTCTACTTGAACGAAAGCAGAAGAGAGGTGAGGACATTATTGATTACTTTTTTGATAAATTGCGAATGAGTAGTGAATTACAATTAGAATTCTTTGATGCGAAAATGCAATTGATTGAAGGTATATCATCCAGGGAGTTGAAAGTATTCTTATTGGCGCGAACACATAGTGATTCAAACGAAATGCTTAGAGATATTCGTCACTTTACAAAATCAATAAACCTTAGTAATATAAGTACATTGGAGTCTCGAGGAGTAGCGTCTACGCATACGGATGTCAAAATATGTACCAAATGCAAAAATAGTGGTCACACTGAGAACTTTTGTAATGTGGGTAAAGTCAAAGAGGAAATAAAATGTTACAAATGTGGCCGGATTGGTCATTATAAATCTGAGTGCAAGTCTGCTATTGTGTGCCTTCGTTGTGCTCAGCCTGGTCATATTAGTCGTCAATGCCCTGAAGCTAGAAATGTGAACAAAGTTGTAAGGCCGAGTAACGAAACAAAAACCGCTTTATTAAATGATAATTTAACTAATAAGAGTTCGTACGATGAGAAATATTATCAAGTAGCAAATGTTAATGGAAAAGAGATTAAGGCTTATATTGATAATGGTAGCAAATGTGTGCTTATTAAAAAATCTGTGGCTGATCAACTTCAAATGTATTTTGAACCAAACAACGACATCATTCGAGGGTTTGGAAACAGTGTGTTAAAATCATTGGGTACAGCTACAGCTAATGTAAGAATAGATCAGGGAGAAGTTAAGGTAAAAATTCACATTGTCCCTGATGAATTTTTGCAAATACCTATGTTGATTGGGCAACCTTTTACTGAGGCGGAGCATATTACAATTGTGAAAAGAGGAAGAACTTTGAGGATTTTTGAGGAAAATAACAACATGACTGAAGAAGATGGTTGTTTAAAACAATTCAATATTCCAGATTTGCCTAAACCAATAATAAATTTATGGGCAAAAACAGCAACAGTCATTCCGTCGAACTATATTGGCTTTATAAACGCTTACACCGATAATTCAATTAATGATGACATATTTATAGAGAGCAGCCACAACCGCGAAGGTTCATTTGTTCCGAGATGTGTTATAAATGCGAATGACGATGGATTAGCCGTTCCATTTATAAATATGACAGCAAAAGAGATTAATTTTGCTGTAGGAGAGAAATTGACAAAGGGAGATATTTGTTTTTGTGAGAATGAACAAAACAAAGTTGAACAAAATAATACTAGTACTAATAGTGAGTCTTCGATAATTAAAAATTTTCAAATTGGTGCTGAAATTACCAGAGAAGAGAGAGATATGTTTTTGAAAGCCATGACAGAATATAGAGATTGTTTTTCAATATCAAAGGGTGAACTCGGATGCACAACTGATGTGAAATTCAAAATTGACTTAGAGAATGACAATCCTGTGGTGTATAGGCCATACAGATTGAGTCATAGTGAGAGAGAGTATGTTAGAGAACAGGTGGATGAGATGAAGCAGTTTGGAATTATTACTGACTCAGTATCCAATTATGCAAGTCCAATTTTGATAGTGAAGAAAAAAAACGGCGATAAGAGAATTTGTATTGACTATCGAGCCTTGAATAAAGTGACGAAGAAAATGAAATACCCGATTCCAGTGATGTCTGACCAGATTGATCGATTGAGTGACAAGAAGTATTTTTCTATACTGGATCTGAAGTGTGGATACTATCAAATACCTGTCGAAGAGACTTCCCGCCATCTAACAGCATTCGTTACTCCAGACGGCCATTATGAGTTTTTACGAATGCCTTTTGGAGTTTGTAATGGTCCATCAACTTTTCAGAATTTGATAAATAGAGTCCTTGGTCCACTGAGATTTACCATTGCGATGGCATATTTTGATGATATCTTATGCCCATCGATGACAGTCAAAGACGGAATTTCTAATTTGATTGAAATTCTAAAAGTTTTACGACAAGCGAATTTGAAATTAAACATCAACAAGTGTAAATTTCTTTACAAAAAGGTGGAATACTTAGGTTACGAGATCGGTGATGGTAGAGTTAAACCGAGTAGCGTTAAAATTGATTGCGTCAAGAAATTCGCTAGACCACAAAATGTACATCAAGTAAGACAATTCCTGGGCCTAACAAGCTATTTTCGACAATTTATTCGGAATTTTGCTGTTATTGCTAAACCATTAACAACACTAACAAAGATGGAAACACCATGGACATGGACATCAGCTGAAGAGGATTCTTTTATGGAACTTAAAAGAAAATTAACGGAAGACCCCGTCTTAAGTTTATATTCGCATAATTCTGAAACTGAAGTACATACAGATGCGTCATCTATTGGTTTAGGAGGTGTTTTATTACAGCGACAAGCAGACAATAAGATGCACCCAATTGCTTATGCTAGTAGGCAGACAACAAAGGAGGAAGCGAGATACCACTCCACAGAACTTGAAGCATTAGCCGTAGTGTGGGTTCTCGAGAAGTTTAGAGTGTATCTCATTGGTGTAAAGTTCTTAATCGTTACTGATTGTAATGCAGTGAGGAGTTCATTATCCAAAAGAGATCTCATTCCGCGAATTGGCAGATGGTGGTTAAGGTTGCAAGAATTTGAATTTACTATAGAGCATCGTGCCGGGGAAAAGCTTAAACATGTCGACGCTTTAAGTCGTAACCCATTTTGGCAGCCGGAAGAAACCAAAAACATTGCAGAATTGGAAGTAAAGTATACAACATTAGACGAGTGCGATTGGCTAGTTATGATGCAAAAGGATGATCCAAATATTATTAACATTGCTGAAGTATTAGTGAAGAGCCCTGTGACTATGGAAGATAAACGCATTCATGCTGAATATACGATTGACAATGGCAGAGTCTATAAAGTGGATAGTGAAAAAATTAAATGGTATGTTCCAAAGAAGGCGAGATGGCAAATAGTTACTAACTGCCATTCTAAATTGGGTCATATTGCCTTGGATAAAACTTTATCCAAGATTCGGGAGAAATATTGGTTTCCAAGAATGAGAAACTATGTTAAGAACTTCATTGGATCCTGCATCGAATGTCTTTACCATAAGAAGCCAGGTGGTAAAAAGCCAGGGTTTCTCCATTCCATCGATAAAATTGGGATACCATTTCATACTGTACATGCAGACCATTTGGGACCATTTGTACGAGGCAAAAGAGGAAGTCAATACCTGTTAGTAATCATTGATGGTTTTACTAAGTTTTGTATACTCAAGCCCGTCCGAAGCGTGAAATCTGAAACTACTGTTAGAATATTCGAAGAAATCGTTCCAACATTTGGAATCCCTACAAGGATAATCACTGATCAAGGAACTTCATTTACTGGAAGACCGTTTAAGAAATTTTGTGAAGAGCGAAGAATTATTCATGTGAAGAATGCAACTGCAACACCTCGAGCTAATGGACAAGTTGAGCGCTTGAATCGAAGTATTACCCCTATGTTAGCAACGCTGTGTTTAAGAGCAAATGGAAGTGACTGGGATGAGCAAATTAGTTTTGTTCAGTGGAGTCTGAATAATACAATACATGCTGTTTTACGGAAAACACCATTCCAGGTACTATTTAATTATGAGCCAAGAAGTCCCAACGCCAATCCAATTGACGACGAGTTCAGAGATGAAAACATAAATCATGACATATTAACAGATAGAAAAAATATTTTGGAGAATATACGAGCTAATCAATCGGAACAACGAAGAAGGTACAATAAGAAACGATGTGCAGCCGACAATTATTTACCAGGAGATATGGTTATGGTCCTTCGAGAACATGTGTCTACTGGAGAGTCCACCAAACTACAAACCAGATATAAGGGACCATACGTAATCACCGAAGTACTTCCAGGAGATCGATATCGAATCTCAGACATTCCAGAGATGAGACGAACTCAACGACGATATGAGGGAATTGCAGCCGTAGACCAATTGAAAAGGGTTGTCTTACCTAATGATTTCTCTGAGAGCACCGATAGTGACGTTGATTTACCAAAAGATGTCCCAGAAATTCAATCTGATGTTGATGTTAGCAGAGAGATGACTTCAACTAATAACCGAAGTACTAGTTTGCAAGATGTTCCTCACGACATGCAAAGTGTTAAGCGAGGCCGCCGAGTTAAAACTACTCCGAGGTATTTGGAAGAGTATCTACCCTAAATCGAGGACGATTACATGCAGGATAGCCGAGTGTTAACTATATAAATTTTTGAGTAAGAAGAAGAAAAGAGTAGAGTTGTCATTCTTGTCATTCTTGTCATTCTTGTCAGAGACTAAAAAGTAGCATTGATTCATTCATTCTTGAGAAGAGATTATTTTTCATGTATAATTATTATTATATTGTTTCGAAATTAAAGTACAGTGAATTCCTATTTAATAAAATTCATTGTTCAATACGGCCGAGTTTTTATTGATATAACCAAGTATTTAACAAGTGTAAGTAATTATCTGTTGATATTATAGTGATAAATTTCTAAGTGATGTTCATGTATTTTCAGAATGAAGTGTTCGATAAAAAATTGTCACAACAACACCAAGGTACGACGTGGGAAATCATTTTTTAGGCAAGTATATAGGTAGTTATAAAATATTATTTTGTGTACTTTACACACATTTTTATATTAAATTAAATTCAAAATACATAACCAAAACGTTGAAATATCGGAAAATTCCTTCATCCACCGAGATTTGTTTACGTTTATGACAGCTGAGAAACTCTCAGGGTATATAGGTGTAGTGACAGCAAGTAAGAACATTTTCGATGGGAGCAAGCGTAATATTTTCAACCATATATCTTGTTGCTCCGCTCTCTATATTGATTCTACTAGACGGCTGCACTGAGCATTCACTACAGCGGCAAAAGATACTAACACAACCAAAATTTGACTACGCCAAATTTGGCTTATCACACTTCCTGTACTCTCTATATTCTAAGGTTCTTGCTTAAAAAATGGCACAGATATTGAACAGGCTGTGAAAACCCTTTATTTCGTACAATTGCACACCGATTCATAATTTATTATTATTTGTCGATTGGAAACACTGGGCCGTATTCACCAAGTAAAATTAAAAAAAATTTCAATTAAAGCTATTCATCAACCACACTTACCGAGTCGATTTAATGAAAATTTAATTTTAATTTAATTTTAAGTGAGGCCTTACCCTCTCTTAAATAAATTTAATTTCGATGTCAGCTGATTGAAGTGTCATGCAGTCAAATGTCATAATTTTAATAGTGCTGTTAAAAGTTTGAAGAAGCAAGAATTTAACTGTGTAGATATATTACGATTTCAGTGAATAGAACCACGGTTTTTAGTTTCAAGTGCATTAAAAAAAAGTAAATACAAATTAATTTAATCTTAATCACTGCTATGGATTTTTGGTTCAATGACTAGTCCATTTATATACGTGTCAGTGGAAATCATATATGATTCGATTTTGATTTGATTTTTCTTTTTTAGAAATGCGAGTAGCGCCCACATAAGAGTAATTGTCAATTCCAATGCATTCCAATTAACACAGCCGTACTGTTTCCAAAATTGGTTACAGTTCAGTGTGCATTTTGAGCTTGAAAGAGACAAATAGATTTTAGCAAAAATTTGTGCTATTTTTGACTATAGGAATTAGATTGGATGGCTCAGTCCATTCTTATTATATGTCAGTGGCTCCGCATCAATAGGTCTGCTCTAAGAATTTATAGCAACGTAGTTCCTCAAATGACTATCGAAATTAATTGTGTGCGTGTTCAATTAAGTCACAGTTTTCGATATAAACAATATTTTTCTGACAGTTCTCCTGAATATAATTAATTGTAAAAAGTTATTTATAAAATGGGTGAATACAAATAAAATGTCCTCTAGCTAATTTTCTATTTCTTTTCTTCTAATTTTTGCTTATTTCCGCTCAAGAAGTAATTTATATGTCCCAATCAACAACAAATTGCAAATGACAGTTCTCAAGTGACAACTGTCAAACTATTACTCCGAGAAATTTTTAGTGTAAGCACGGGGTATCCCAGGTTTTTCAAAAAACAAGATAGTCTAGCCCTGTGTAACCTGGGGTTTATCCGGGGTTTTCATCAAACAGATCTATTATATTATCACCTCAAATCGCAAATAAATATCTGTACAGCCATCCGATGAGAAATTTCAGAAATTTCGCAATTTCAAAATGTCCGGCTTGCGGTAGTATTGGTATGCTGCCCGCACTCCCATTCCCGTCCCGTTCAAAACTTTGCTGCTCGACTTTCTCCTACCCCTAATACTTCTCACCCGTAAAAAGTGCCAATAATCTCCCCTGTTTAGGCTATGGCTTACACTACATAACACTGACTTTCACAATTATTTTACTCTTCTTCTTCTCTAAAGTAGCAACAAGAATGAAATTCATCTTATTGATAAGTATAACCCCTGATCATCTCGACGATATAGGCTGAGTTACAATGTGACGCTGTCGCGAGACGCGGTCGCGAATGATGTTGCTGATGCTGAACGCAGTGCCTGTTGCTATTGCTGTTCCAATAATGTCGCTTTAAAGTGTCAAAGTTGGCTGTCATCAGGAAGTTATATGTGCAAAATTTTGTATATAAAATTTGAAATAAAATGAATAAAATTAAGGATGCAGACGAGTTTCAATTTATTCTTTATTTACTTAATATGTCATACTTATATTTGCGGCAGATAAAAGTGAAACGCAGGTGGTGGGTACGTCTACTGTATCGAAAAAGAAACAACTTAGGCAACTTGGGCACATCATACAGTACGTTTACATGAATACTTGAAGTATACTTGAAGTATGCTTCAAGTAATTGGAATTAATTCAATCTACCGCCCTACCTGAGCTTCAAGTGAAGTTTAAGTCAAGTACTCAAGTATTCATGTAAACATATTGATAGACAGTTACATAGTAGATACACATTAAATAAAAATAAATCATAAGAGAACATGCAGTATTATTTAATTCATTCTTTGTCTTTACCTGACATTTTATGGGCAGCTGCGATCTCCACCCAAACTTTCAATTTGTCCCGCACATTTTTGTATGCGGGATGACTCAAATCGAAAATAATGGGGTGACCCCTTACATCCTCAATAAATTTTTCCACATTCTGTTTTTCCTATAAAGAAATTACAAAATTGTATTATTTTATAGGTACCGTAAACAGTATAAGCACGAATGTATTTTTCATTATTAGATGGTAACAAAATTATTAATATATATATATATTAATATAACATCTTAAAAAACAAACAGGAAATAATTAAATTAATTAGTTATTATATACTACAGTTTTTTTTTAAACTCACCATTTTCACTACAAATTTAAATTTCCCGCAAAAATCAAATTTTTCCACTGCAGATGTCAACTGTTGCGCGTCTCGCGCGTCTCAAGTTGAAATGTTTTCAACTTTAAAGGTGAAAATCCAATGAACGCGGCAAGCGTCGCGTCGCTTTGACAGTTCAATACAATACGTCTTTAATGGTGAATTCTTTTCACCAAAACCGAGCAGGAACTGAACTGAACCAGAACCTGTCAGATCTACACCGAACTTAGCCCTGTACTGAGCGGGTACAAGGTGAAAAGAATGCAAGAAAGTAAAATACCTGAACCAGCCCGGTTTTGTGGTGAAAAGAACAGGTAGAGACTTGGAACCTGTTTTATTTGTGATTCGCGTCGCGGTAGAAGATGAGTTATTTAAGCAAATTTGATTTGTTTTCCTTCAATTTTTGTTTCTGTTAAGCATGATGACTAACAAGGTTTTAATTTTTTTAGGCGCCGCAGAGTGCCTTGCCCTGAGTAATAATACTACTGCTCCTGGCATAATAAATGAGCCTGCGGGTGGCCCATCACTTAATAAAATAATTCCGCACATCTATACTTTTGATGCCTTTTTAAAATGTTCGTCGTTTATAATTTTAATAAAAAAATAAATCTCTTCGACAAAATAATTTCACTTCCAAATGTTTGCACATCCACACTGATAACAAATAATTTTGATTTGACGTTTAGTTCGGAACCGTAACCACAAATTTTCATGGAACAAGAAAGTTCAAAACCGGAGCAGAAACCGAACATGAACCGCTGTGAAAAGAACATACGTTCTGAACCAGTTCTGTGTCAGTGCGGTGAAGAAAACACCTTGGATGTAGGAACCGAACGAGTTATGGTTCAGTTCAGGTGAAAAGAATTCACCATAAGTTCGTGCTGACCAAATGGCTGCCGCGCTTGCCGGATTCAACGCGAAAGTAGAGCAATGTTCCACTTTTAGCGCGCGGCAGACGCTTTGAAAGTTCTTTGGGATGATTTTAAACTGTTTATATGCTTGGTAAGCTACAAACGTAAGAATTGCCACATCTTGTAACTCTGATATATCCATTATTTCACTTTTAAATAATAATTCAAAATTTTCTATCACTTTTTCTTTTTATAAATAAATCTAAGTGTACTAACGCGACGCGTCCATTGGGCCATGCTCAAATCCTACACGCGTCTGCCGCGGAGAACTGTCAAAGCGACGCGACGCCTGCCGCGTTCATTGGGTTTTCGCCTTAATGGTGAATTCTTTTCACCTGAACTGAACCATAACTCGTTCGGTTCCTACACCCAAAGTGTTTTGTTCACCGCACTGACACAGAATTGGTTCAGAACGTATGTTCTTTTCACAGCGGTTCATGTTCGGTTTCTGCTCCGGTTTTGAACTTTCTTGTTCCATGAAAATTTGTGGTTACGGTTCCGAACTAAACGTCAAATCAAAATTATTTGTTATCAGTGTGGATGTGCAAACATTTGGAAGTGAAATTATTTTGTCAAAGTGATTTATTTTTTTATTAAAATTATAAACGACGAACATTTTAAAAAGGCATTACTCGTAAATGCATCATCAAATGAGTTCTTTTCACCACAAAACCGGGCTGGTTCAGGTATTTTACTTTCTTGCATTCTTTTCACCTTGTCCCCGCTCAGGACAGGGCTAGTTCGGTGTAGATCTGACAGGTTCTGGTTCAGTTCAGTGCCTGCTCGGTTTTGGTGAAAAGAATTCACCAAAAGTTTTTTGTTCACCGCACTGACACAGAACTGGTTCAGAACGTATGTTCTTTTCACAGCGGTTCATGTTCGGTTTCTGCTCCGGTTTTGAACTTTCTTGTTCCATGAAAATTTGTGGTTACGGTTCCGAACTAAACGTCAAATCAAAATTATTTGTTATCAGTGTGGATGTGCAAACATTTGGAAGTGAAATTATTTTGTCAAAGTGATTTATTTTTTTATTAAAATTATAAACGACGAACATTTTAAAAAGGCATTACTCGTAAATGCATCATCAAATGAGTTCTTTTCACCACAAAACCGGGCTGGTTCAGGTATTTTACTTTCTTCCATTCTTTTCACCTTATCCCCGCTCAGGACAGGGCTAAAGGCTGAACCACAATAGAAGTAAACGTAAGTACATTTACTTACGTAAAGCGAACGCGCGCTTTAATTTAACAGGCGTACACAAATTAACTTTAACTCGTGTGAGGGGAACTTTCGTTAAATTTAAAAGTCAAATTGCAGTCAGTAAAGGTGCGGTAAGAATCGCTCATTCCGTAAGAAAATGAAGTGTCAAACAGTTAAATTATTACTAAATGATTAAAAGTGCAATGTAAAACTTAAAATGGAATAAAAATGGTACTGTGAATTAATAGAGAGCACAAATCTTCAATTAAATCAACTTCCAATTGTTAATTTTTTCACTTTTACCACTTTTTAAAATTTAACACATAAAATGTCATTCGGGCACTGCGAATTAATAGAAAGCACAAATCTTCAATTACATCAACTTCCATTTGTTAATTTTTTCACTTTTACCACTTTTCAAAATTGAAAACATTAATTATCAAGATAATAACTCTTACGGCATGTGATATATATTTAGGCTAAAAGTATCAATTTTTTGTAAGTAAACCTCAGTCTCGTTTAATTTCGTAAAGTTATTTACTTCTATTGTGGTTCAGCCTTAAGTTCGGTGTAGATCTGACAGGTTCTGGTTCAGTTCAGTGCCTGCTCGGTTTTGGTGAAAAGAATTCACCATAAGCAACGCGACCAGCGTCAGCAACACCCTTAGCGACACACTGTACCCGCGCTTGGGCACTTTCATACATTTCAACTTTTGACAGGTTTAGCAACAGCGACCGCGTCTCGCGACAGCGTCACATTGTAACTCGGCCTTATCTTATTCAGTCACTGACATATAATAAGAATGGACTGAGCCATCCTATCTAATTCCTATAGTTAAAAATGGCACAAATTTTTACTAAAATCTATTTGTCTCTTTCAAGCTCAAAATGTACACTGAACTGTAACCAATTTTGGAAACAGTACGGCTGTATTAATTGGAATACATTGGAATTGACATAAAAATTCAGACAAATATATTGTTTATATACGTCTATCTCTTACAAGCTCAAGCAAATTTGACATCAAATCTGCAGAGGAACACATTTTTCAGTAATATTAAAAATAATTTTTTGTGTTAATTAAAACGAGTTTAACTTCCTAAACAATTTTAATTTAATACAATACTATTTTATAACATTTTTAGTGTTTCAAATCGGCAAATAATAATAAATTATAAATCGGAGTGCAATTGTACGAAATAAAAAGTTTTCACAGCCTGTTCAATATTTGTGCCATTTTTGAAGCAAGAACGCTCAGTCCATTCTTATTATATGTCAGTGTATTCAGTGGAAGGCTTTGTTCCATTGGTACTGACAATCACACAGTCAGGTCAAGTCATTTGGAGAACCAAGGTTAAACGCAAAAACTTAACAGATGATTCATGTTTCTTGATGTATATGGGAATGTATATACATAGTTATGTCTAATTTCAAGTTCAACCATAAGTATTCTTTGGTTACCTACACTGTATGGTAACTCATTTTGTTCGATAGTATATAGTTATGTTCAATCTCAGGTTCAACCATAAGTGTTCTTTGGTTACATATTGCATATTGTTGTTCCCTTAGTACTCACAATCACGCAATCATGTCAAATCATTTTGAGAACCAACGTAAAACGTAAAATCTTAACAGAAGAGTCATATTGCTTGATATATATAGTAATGTATTTCTTAAGTTTAATCTCAAGCTCAACCATAAGTGTTCTTTGGTTACTTACACTAAATGGTGGTTCATTTTGTCTGATAGTATATAGTTCTGTTTAATCTCAAGTTATTCATTTTGCTTGATGTATATAGTAATGTATAGTATATAGTTATTTTTAGCCTCAAGTTCAACCATAAGTGTTCTTTTGTTACCTACTCTAAATGGTAATCCATTTTGTTTGATAGTATAGAGTTATGTTTAATCTCAAGTCCAACCATAAGTGTTCTTTGTTCACCTAAACAATTGGTAATTCATTTTGTTTGATGTACATAGTTAGGTTTAATTTTAAGTTCAGGCTTAAGTGCTCAGTGCTCAGTGTTCACTGGTTGCCTCTACTAGATATACTGTTTAGCTGCTAAAAGACCCTATATTACTTGTCGCCCTTCTATATACTTTTACATATCTGTTCCCCAGCAACATGTTATATCATACCACAAATCATGCTACAAATCATACTACAATTTTTATATTCTTGCTATTGTTTTCATTCTTATTAATTTGCTATGGAATTATAATTTTTCTTTTGCTGCTCTAACGTTGCTCTATGCTACTATAGCTGCTCTAAGCCTCCTATACTCTACTCTTAATTGTTTATGTTCAGTTTTGATATTATATGTTTGTATCTACTATGTAACTCGCTATGATGTGCCCAGCGCTCAGCGTGCTTTTGGCACGGATACTCAAATAAATAAATGTTTATGTTTATATACATACCTACCGAGCATTCGGGTAGCAACACTATTGTGCTGGTATGTCTAAGCACGACGTTAGGATAATCCTTCCTTCCTAAAAAACTTATTGTGTAGGTTGTCTGGTCGTAGCGTATTGCATATAGCAATATGCTACACGGAAATACTGCAGCATGTACGCCGGCCCTCAAGTAGAACCACGTACTGAGCGCACCCCGACGAAGCAATGCTTCATCAAGCTCGCGTGACATGCGGGGACGACAGATTATGACTGAAAAGAAGAAGAACTCGTCTCTTTCCGCTGTCAACCACTTCACACGATAGGTACGTGTATAAAAGTGAGAAACGAGGAAAGTCTTTAAGTCTTTAAACATCGGACGGATAAACTATTCAGCACGTAAGTCCAAGAGATTTTTGTCTCTAGTAGAATTATACTTTCACATAATAAGATTATTTCCCTTACCAGCAGGCAAAAAAATCAAAGAAAGTGAGTCATCAACGTGTAAAAATTAAATAAAACCAAATCGAAAAAGACCTGGAAATGAGAAGGTTTCAGTGGAAATTGAAAAAGCGACGACAGTAACCAAACGAGTACTCCAGGAATTTCACAGGAATCATTTGTCGCACCAGGAGTATTAGTAGAAAGAAAAAATCGCAGAGAATTCAAAACGTGGAGAAGGGAAACCCCGACCACTGGATTAAAACAGGTAGTCCCAAACCAGTAGGCTTGGGACGTGTAAATGCATGGTTTTAATCAAATAATTTTTTAAAAAAAATTAAGAAAGAAAACAAATTTTTGATCAATGTGCTCCGAGCACGCAGTGAGCCCACAGGCCATCATATGTCTGACTACGGTCCGCAAATAATAATATTTAGACACATGTTTTTTTTTATCCAATAAACGGAACGTTTAATGATGATACATGTTCATGAACCTAAAAGTTGAATAATGAAAAGAAATGACAATAGAATTCGTTAAGTGCACTCTGGTTACATAAGTTTTAAATTTGAGAATGGAAGTTGTTAGGCGTAGGTACATAGTGGACGTAGGTTCCAGCCATACGCTTTGTATGCAGACCAACTAAACCAATCAAGGTTGGATACCTAGGTATATTATTTGAAGTAATTATCTTTAGTTCTCGTAATGACCAGAAAAGTAAATATTACTTTTTGCCATAAATTGCTGATAAACTACTGCAGTTGTTCTGTTACACGTTTTGTATGTATTTAAGAGAAGAATTTCTTAGTTGTTACGCCTTGATGACGTATCGCAAATGTTATATTTCTTCTTAGACACGTACATTTCGGTCAAAATTTATTATATTAAGCGATTAATAGTTTTAAAGTGCTGAAAAAGATTTCGATTATCATAACCCCCACGTACAATCTCCAGTGCTATAAGACTGCAAAAGGAGAAACAGTTAAAACCAGGGAATCTGGTTGGTCATTTAAGTATCTTAAAACAGATACGCTTTGAGCAAATGACGACAATATCTGATATAATCACACCCAAGGTGGATTTTGTAAGACCATTCGATGTGGTTTTGGGAAACCGACAGCAATGGCGTTCCACTAAACGGTCCTTTCATCAAGGATCGATGGTGTGGTATACAGACGGTTCAAAAACGAACAGTGGAGTCGGACTGGGCGTATACGGCCCCAGATGCCATATATCAAAGGCCCTGGGCTCTACCCCTACCGTATTCCAGGCCGAGGTATTGGCCATAGAAGAATGCGCCAATACCTGCATTAAAAGAGCCATAAATGGCTCAACTATTAATATTCTCTCGGACAGTCAAGCTGCCCTCAAGGCCTTAAAGTCCTACACCATCAAGTCAGGGATAGTCTGGGAGTGTCTACAAACCCTAAAAGATTTATCAAGAGGAAACAAAGCTATCCTCATGTGGGTACCTGGACATGAGGGCCATAAAGGCAACGAAATTGCTGATGGCCTAGCCAAAAGAGGAGCGGAAACTCCCTTTGGCGGACCGGAGCCATTTTGTGGCACCTCAAAATGTTACCTCAAAGCTGCCCTAAATAACTGGGAGAACAAACAAAAATCCCTATACTGGGAAAGGCTACAAGGACTTCGTCAGGCAAAAAAGTTTATCGACACCTCTGGAGGAAAAACAAAAGAACTATTACTCCTCAAGAAAACAGAGCTCAAAATAATTACAGAACTCTTCTCAGGCCATTGCCCCTTGAGGTATCACCTTAACAAGATGGGCTTGGCTGAGACTTCATCCTGCCGCTTTTGCCAGGATGCTCATGAAACCTCGGAGCATCTGCTCTGCAACTGCGAAGCATTGACCAGGCGGAGATGACTCCATCTCGAACATGCTTTTCCTACACCTAACTACGTACGGAACCTCAATCCCAGAAGGATCCTAGACTTTATTAACAGTCTGAACCTAGAAAGGGAATAAATTCAACGGGGACTCACAATAGATCTTTTAGGTCGCGGTGATTGCGAGGCTGTGCCTACACACCCCTCTACGAATCTAATCTAATCTAACCCCCACGTAAGGCAGGAGACCATCTAGTTCTATTAGATATTTGCGTGCAAATACATTTGAGATAAGTTGTTTTTTAGGTCGTAAGAGATACCTTTAGGACTAGGGAAGCTATTCAAGTTAGAGGCTAACCCCAGCGGATGAATTCAATAAAAAAAAATTTTTTGTGTCAGGAAAGCAAAATAGAATCTCTCGACTTTCCTCCCTACTTTCGTTCGGATTACACAATAATCGGTAATAAATGCTCTAGAAGGCCTTCTCGAGATAGCGTACATCGAATCCTTTCGCCTAAATGTCCCTCCGTCGGGTTGCCTCCGCGCTTCTGAAATAATGTTGTAGTAGTTAGCATTGAATTAACCTATCATGGTACATGAGAGCTTTTGTTAATTTGAACGTAATCATCTTTAGATATATCTGGGTACATTAATTGAAGTAATTACAATTAGATTAGGCTAAAACTTTGTTAGTTTTGTAAATCACAGATGTTCCCAGCAATCCGTTTCGCTTACCAACTGCGGGGGTGAATTTAAGTTAAAACAATTAAATTTTTTTTGTGTTCGGTTAGCAAAAGAAAACAAATGGAATAAATGAAATTATAACGTAATGTGGCGGTAAAGTTTTAATTTTTCCTTCACATCCTGGAGCCCTCTCTTCTAGCATAAGGGTCGTCTAGGTCCGCTCTCGTCTCTCTTATCAGGTCAGCAAAAGGGACTTTGGAAACAGTGCCGCCCAAAGTCGATGGGAGGATGGGGCTTGGCAGGAAGGCATGCCATCGGCGCCTTCAACGGAAATAGGTAAGTGACGTAAAAGTCCCATCAGGACTGAGTGGGTGCTCGTTTTGGTGTAGATAGGCATGATTTTTTTTTGATTATGGATGGTGACAGCGGCGGGTATTTTCGGGAACCTCCCCACACTCTCCGCCACTCTTAGCCGAGGTGCTAGCATGCCGCCCTGTGCTATCGCTGTCATCGAGTGATCTGTCAGCTCATGCTGACAGTTTGGACTTCACGTCCTGACCAATCACTCCCAACATACAACCATAACAACCGACACATTAAAAGTCTCACTCTCACTGCTTTTGTATACTCGTCATAGAGGAAAAACTAAAATTTCATCTTAAACAGGTTCTAAAGCCAAAAACTGTCGCTCCTACAGCAAAATGCCGTTGAAACAAATTGCAGCCAAATATGTTTTCTTTCTAATAGTTAAAAAAAATAGTATGCAGAACGAATTTATAGAAATTATACCTTTTGAACAAAATACAAGCAACTGAAAAACACCAGCAGTAAGACAAGACAAAAAGACTGTGGTTGTCGCCTGCTGACCGGCCCGCTGCTCTCTTTTTTCGACTTTGTTCATGGCTTGAATATTCCGGGGGTTACGGTTGGCGCCATTAAATGTTTCGTTTTTGCTTTGCTCCTCCATAACACAAACATTTATTTATTTGAGTACCCGTGCCAAAGGCAGGTTACATACATACATACATACATACATGTATTTACATATTATAGCAAAATAAATCATAAACAATAAGAGAATTGAGGGCTTAGAGCAGCCAAAGTGGTGTGGGGTAGTTTAGTTTAAAAGAAAAATAAGAATTATAGTAAAAATAAGAATAAGAATTTAAAATGTGATATGACATAAAAGCACAAAAAATATATATAGAACAGCAGCAAGCAATAGAGAGTCTTGGCAATTAAACAGTAGTTATAATGAATGAAAACTTAAACTTAGACTTAAAATGTACGCATTAAATCGAGTGATTATCTAATAACAAAACTAGAGACACTTAGGAACTAGAAAATGAAGGAATGAACAGTGCAGCAGACAAATAAAATAAGATAAAAATAAAAATAAAACAAAACAAAAATGAATAGTGCAGGAGTATTATATAGTAGATCAAGACAAGTGCACACATACAAGCAAGGAAACTGATTTAATTATATTTACACTTAGATTATATCCTATTTTAATTTTAATTATAATTTTGATCTCGATTTTAATTTTGATATTAAACAAAAGTAAGCGGATAGTTGGGGGGAAATGAAAGAGGAACAATAGTATAAAGTTTACAAAATTTACAAAGCCTTCAGAAACTCAATAGCCACCATATTAGCCAGTGAAAAAGGGGTAAGCATCTCGTGGAGACACGTGGGCACATGTGAACCGCGCTTAAAACTAAAGACATATCTTGCACAGGTCTTGAATGCACGAAGCACTGACATATATATAAATGGACTGCTTGATCTCCTGTTTCATGTGGCACCAATTTTGATTTCAGAAAGTATGCTCTCACTGTCAATGCTACCAACTGTCGTAAATTGGCGCTATATTTAAATTATTTGCGAATTTACTTATATGCATGCCCGTGTGATTTACCGAATTTACCCCAAAAGTATTTGGGACTATTTGTATCGTTAAATTTTAATTATGAGTCGAATAAAGTGTTTTTATCAAGGATTTTTACAAGCAATTTCTTGTTCCTAATCGTTACAGTTCAGTGGGAAAGTATGCTCTCACGGAAAGAGACAGGAATATGAAAGTGGTGCCATTTGCTTTCATGCATTTTTGGTTCAACAAGCAGTCCATTTATATACATGTCAGTGGCACGAAGTAGTTTATTGAGGTTACCCGTAGCCCCCGGAATATAATACAAGGCATGAAGTCGCCGAAGGCATCGACACATTAAAAGGCCTTAACGTGCCGGGTACAGCATGTAATAAGAGCTCACTCTCACTGCCTTTTGTATACGCGTCATAGAGGAAAAACTAAAATTTCATCTTAAACAGGCCCTAAAGCCCAAAACTGTCGCTCCCACAGCAAAATGAAGTTAAAACAAATTGCAGCCAAATATGTTTTCTTTCTAATAGTTAAAAAAAATAGTATGCAGAACAAATTTATAGAAATTATAGCGTTTAAAACAAAATACAAGCAACTTTTATATGAAAGGCAAAAAGACTGTGGTTATCGCCTGCTGACCGGCCCGCTTCGACTTTGTTCATGGCTTTTCCAATAAGAGGTGTTATTTTGATATTCAAAGCAAAATGCCATTTTTTGAGATAAATGATCGGATCTTTATTTCATTATAAAGAGGAAGGTATGCCGTTAATAATGGAAAATAACATCAGCCAAATGACCACCACGACCACGCCTACAGGACCATATCCTTTTCATGAAATTTTCCATAACCAAATCGCAAAGTGGCCTTAAGACCCAAATCTTTATGCAAGATACGGTGTAATGACGTTTGTGGAATGCCTAATTCCAAAGAACGACGAGGAATGGACAAACCTGGGTTTTCTTCAACACTTTCGGCTACAGCAGCAATATTCTCGGCTGTTCTTGAGCGACGTGCACGGTTTTGATTCTTCACATCACTAACTTGTCCCGACAGCTCGAATTTTTCTACCAATTTCTGTATTGCGGTCCGACAAGGTGCTTCACGACGACCCAAAAATGTTCGAGTTTTACGAACCGTCTCTGCCACATTTTCACCATTTTTATAGTAAATTTTAATAATTTTAATGCGTTGTTGAATCATGTATCGTTCCATATTTAATAATGGCGTAGTTTCTACTTGCCAAATGTCAAAAAATGAGAGCTCCAAAAGTGACATCTACCGAAATAGCGGGCTAATTAAAATAACACCTCTTATTGGAAAACCCTTTATAATAATTTAATAATCATTACGTGTTTTGAATTTGTGTTACAGGAACTCTTTATGTCAAAAACTGGGCTTAAGTTAAGTGCGAGGAAAACGCTTAAATGAACACGCACACAATTAATTTCGGTAATCATATAAGGAACTACGCGAAGCAGCATTATTGTTTTGGCACGTCTAAGCCAAGGAAGGAAATTCTTCAGGCGAAAACCCAATGAACGCGGCAGGCGTCGCGTCGCTTTGACAGTTCTCCGCGGCAGACGCGTGTAGGATTTGAGCATGGCCCAATGGACGCGTCGCGTTGGTACACTTAGATTTATTTATAAAAAGAAAAAGTGATAGAAAAGCTTGAATTATTATTTAAAAGTGAAATAATGGATATATCAGAGTTATTAGATGTGGCAGCTCTTGCGTTTATAGCTTACCAAGCCTATAAACAGTTTAAAATCATCCCAAAGAACTGTCAAAGCGTCTACCGCGCGCTAAAAGTAGAACATTGCTCTACTTTCGCGTCGAATCCGGCAAGCGCGGCAGCCATTTGGCCAGCACGAACTTAAACACGTATATTCTATTGAACTGCAAAATACTCTCGGCTGGGTTGGGCCACTGACATATATATAAATGGACTGCTTGTTGAATCAAAAATGCATGAAAGCAAATGGCACCACTTTCATATTCCTGTCTCTTTCCGTGAGAGCATACATTCCCACTGAACTGTAACGATTAGGAACGAGAAATTGTTTGTAAAAATCCTTGTAAAAAACACTTCTTTCGACTCATGACTAAAATTTAACGATACAAATAGTCCCAAATACCTTTGTGGTAAACTCGGTAAATCCCACTACCATGCATATACGTAAATTCCCAAATAATTTAAATATAACGTCAGTTTACGACAGTTGGTAGCATTGACAGTGAGAGCATACTTTCTGAAATTAAAATTGGTGCCACACGAAACAGCAGATCAAGCAGTCCATTTATATATATGTCAGTGGGTTGGGCACATAAGTTTGAAATCTGACATCGGAAATTAAAAGAAGAAGAAGCACCATTGCGAGTGTTAGATTTCCGTAAAATTAAATTTCATGAAATTAATTTTCAATAAGATTATAACTTTACGTAAAAGTCGCGTACGCATAAAAATATCAGTAAGTAAAAGCAACCTTGTAGAAAGGCCAGATTAATATCTACTCTTGTTTCCAATTCGACGATCCAAAAAAAATGGCGCATTGTAAATTGGACACACTCTCAGGAGTCGAAGAAAGCGAATCAAGCAATGATGGCTTTGCGCTGCCTTCATTTTCAGAATGCGAAAATATTGATACATCGGAAGAAAGTGACGAAATATCAGCAAGGGGTCAAACACAAAATAAACGTTTACAAACGTCTCATTCCACTATTGTGGGAAAAAGACTTCCAACAAGACGTCCAGATCCGAATACCTTTAATCGAAATGCTTTGATGGCAAGGGAAAATCGTCGAAAGAAAAAGGAGCATGTGGAGAACTTGGAACGACAAGTTGACTGCTATAAATCCGTCAACAAGAAGCTGAAAAAGTTACTGAATAAACAAACAAAACTAGTGGAACAATTAAAAAACGAAAAAAAATATTATCAAAGTGTCCTTGCAAACAAACATGAGATAATTAATCTTATAAAAGCAGTGAAGAGTGCTTATCTACCGAGAACTTTTAAAGATACTGTAAACTGTATTTCCTCCTGTGGGTCAGAGAACATCTGCGAGATCCTTGAAAATGGTACAGATCCATTATGGTGTGATACTGCAACTAACTATATTTCCACAGATTACAACTATCTTCATTCGCCGACTCATGACTGGGAAGACAAATTTGGAACGATGTTTTCAGACGTAGACGATACAATTCAAAGATTTCAAACTCAAGTTAGTAGTGAACATAATTATTCCAACTCGCACAATGATGAAAACTTAACAGATGCGGGAGTGTGCCTTCACGTTTCTTCAGGAAAGGTATCCTTAGAGTTCTGCGCTTCATGTCATGCTAACGCCTCATTTGGTTTGGATTCGATTGTTTAAAATGTCGGTATATATTTAAATGTAATTTATTATTAGTGTATTCTTTCCTTGTAATTCCTTCTTTGAACCTATAATAGTAGGAGTATGATGGATTTTCAACAACTTATTTTTTTCTTTATTTTTGTACATTCCAGGCCGGATTTCATTGGTTCGGTTAGTTGATAAAGGTGGGTTTTAAAAAAACGAATATTTTACAAATTCGTTCAACGACTCCGTAGAAAAGTTCTTTTTCAAATTAATTCTGTTAATTATGTATTTCTACAACTTTTCTAAGGTCTCATTGAAAGAGTACATACGTATATAGTCAATAGTCTATCTACATTACAAAGTTTTAATACCTTTTTTTAATTACAAGTAAATAAGAAAATAATAAAAGTGCTTATTTTCCTATAAACTATTGATTTCAGCCGGAAAATTCCTGAAGGAGGTTGTGCTGTACTCTAGGAATATATTGTGGCTATATTACTCTAAATGTACTGTATCGATTTCAATAGTCTGAGTAATTTGTTACATACTATTAAATTTTTTTATTCTTACAAGTTTCAGGTTTCTAAAAGGAAACTGAGTTATCTGAGTACACTTTTTTTGGTAGGTATGTATTTTTCTATCGTACTCCTACAATAAAAACGAAGAAATTAGAAGGAAAGACAGAATTTTTGTTTATTAGAGTATCTTATTTGCTTAATATAAATAAAAAAAATGTATTTAACATGTCTTCGTTTTTTATTTACCTTATTAGAATAATGAACGGGAAGTGTTGATACCTCTAGAATTCATATACATGAGCGTGGCTTTTTTTTTTGGGTCTGCGTGCGGGAAATTGGAGAAGGCATGCATGCAGCTGCCTACATTTGAAATAGCTGAGAAACTCCCTGGGTACTCTGGCGTTGACTGTTGACTCTAATTCTAATACACATCTGTACTGAGCTCTCACTACAGCGCCAACAGATTCTAACAACCAAAACTTAATTACGTTAAAACATAGAGTAAAAAAATCTATAGAGATCGAAAATGTATGGCATAAATTCTCATAGATATTGATCAGAAGAGCCCAATCTAACAGTGCCGCATTTTTGAAACTATACTAAAGAAAATGTATTTGCTTATCATGGTAACCGCCATCTGGCTGCCCAGCGCTATATTGGTTCCCTATGCACTTGCGTGTATGTATCCTGATATGAAACTGTTTAGTTAATAGAGAAATACTTTATACGAAGCATGTAAATATATGCAAACAAAAACTCCCAGCCGAGTAATCAATTGTTATGTCGCTGTGCCGTCATGGGATGCCGTGGGCTGATGCGTAACCCCCGGAATATACAAGCCATGAACAAAGTCGAAAAAAGGGAGCAGCGGGCCTGTCAGCAGGCGACATCCACAGTCCTCTTGCCTTGTCTTTCTGCATTAGTTTTTCATATAAAAGTTGCTTGTATTTTGTTCAAAGGCTATAATTTCCATAAATTTGCTCTACGTGCTATTTTTTTTTTAACTATTAGAAAGAAAACATATTTGGCTGCAATTTGTTTTAACTTCATTTTGCTGTGGGAGCGACAGTTTTGGGCTTTAGGACCTGTTAAAGATGAAATTTTAGTTTTTCCTCCATAACGAGTATACAAAAAGCAGTGAGAGTGAGCTTTGACTGCATGCTACCCGCCACGTTAAGGCCTTTTAATGTGTCGGTGCCTTCGACGACTTCATGGCTTGTATTATATTCCGGGGGCTACGGCTGATGATATCGAATGTAGTTGCCTACAGATTCGGTCGAACTCCGGCTGCACATACCCACATGCAATTATCACTCAGCTCAGATATTGAGCGTAAAATGGTAAGGTTACTTTGTAATCAAAACTATTTTATTATTTTGTTAAGTAAGGTATATAGGAAGTGTAGCCTTTGGGAAGGTAAGGAACCAAGCTTTAATTACTAGAAGACTATTTTCCTGTATGGATAGTAGTTTAGGCTCTATAGCATACATAAAGTCAATGTTTGGCACTTTTCCATAAGTATATAGAACGTTTTAGAAAACGGATTCACAACGCATACATATAGATCCCTGTTTCATGGCTTGGGAAGTATTCCCGAGGGTTTTGAGTCAAAGCATGATGTACTGAATTGTTCCGAATTTTTTCCAATTTTACCGTTTTTTGCAATTATTACGACTTTTTTCCGAATTTTCTCCAATTGATCCGAACGTTTTTTTCAATTTTTTCGGATTTTTTCCAGTTGTTCCGATCTTTTTTTCAATTATTACGATTTCTTTCCATTTTCCGGATATTTTCCAATTTTTCCGAATTTTTTCCAATTATTCCGAACGTTTTTTTCAATTATTACAATTTTTCCAAGTTTATCGGATTTTTTCCAAGTTTTCCGAATTATTTTCCAATTTTTCAGAACGTTCTTTTTAATTATTACGATTTGTTCCAATTTGTCCGGATTTTTTTAATTTTCCCGAATTTTTTTTAATTTTTTGGATTTTTTCCAATTGTTCCGAATTTTTTTTTTCAATTATTATCATTTTTTCGAATTTTTTCCAATTGTTCCGAATTTTTTTGAATTATTACGATTTTTTTCTTTAAAAAAAATTAATTAATTTCTTGATACGGCAGTATGTATATAAGTATGTACCTCCCCCGTGGACAGTTTCTCCCTCTACATTTGAATCATCTTTCAATCTTGATTCAATTTCAAAACGTCGAACAAATTTCTATTTAAGTGAGCATATCACCCTCAGCAAAATGGTTTAAACAGCACTTCTGACAGTTTTTAGGTTGTTTTTCAATTTTTTCTAAAATCCAAAAAAAAATATTAAATAATTTATTGTTATGGCATATGTACAACTCCCCCTCTCTCTTAACACTGTAAAAAGAACTCTTCCCAAAATGATCTAATTGTGATATCTAAAAAAAAAATAAAAAACTATTTAATTTATTGATCCTGCAGTATTTATCTATCTACCGTCCCCCCTTTTTTAATCATATCTCGCGCTTTCCACTCATACTGTAGTAAAAATGATCTAATCAGCTCCTGATGACACAGGTTCCTTTACACACTGCCCGTACCTCCCCCCCAACCGTGCCCTTAGCTTCGACGCACATGCTTATTTGTGATATAAATCTTTGCTTCTATTAACAAAAAAGATAATCTAAATAATGCACTTGCCTGAAACACGATTTCCCTAGTTTATAATCCGGTTTATATTTGCAAGCACTGACCGAACACTTCATTTTTGTTTTTTAATTAATATGAAGGTTTTAACAGGAACTAGTGGCACTATAAAACTTCAAAAATAAATAGTTTTGAATAGAATTGATTCTATACTTTTGTTAAATTTCACAAAACAATTTTAAATTGATTAAATCTGTTCACAAAACAAAATCACATTTGATGATCATGCACTCAGTTTTGACAAATGTTCCTTCCGGCAACTCACTTAGTCCTTTGTATAATGTCCTGCTCTTGACAAATTACGCTCATGTACACGAATTCTACACGATTCCGCCATTCCTGTTTGCTATATATTCTAAGGAGCGGAGTGAGAGCGACCTAGAAATTAATTTATTATACTTTATTATCACATGTCAGAGAAATGTTAATTACGACCAATGACCGCAAGGATCGGCATCAGTACCCACAACAATCTTACTAGTGTAATATCTTAAAGAAATATCACATATGAAAGGATTAAAATGATTTGAGCAGTGATTATAAAAGTTAGCATCCATGCACATAACTATTTTAAAAATATTTTACATAAGCCATATAACTTTCGTAACCGTCAGATTCCTCAAGAAGGCCTTCTGGAGAAGCAGCTAATACTTCATTGATCGATACGCGCCCGAGGAAGAGTATCCCTTTAAGGGCAATAAACGTCTTTTCCAGTCAGGTGCTCTTAATAACAATCCAACTAATTCTTTTCCACATATCGCGAAAATGAATAACTTTTCCCAATTTCAGGTGCTCCTGTATCGTGACGACACCTGGTATTGTCCGCGTATGAGAGCACATGAAATTGAATAAGTTGAATGAATAATACTAGTTTTTGCGATATGTGCCGATAAATTTTGAATAAAGATAATAAATAAAGATGTTTATAGTCAATAATGATCCGATCCCTTAGGGTACTCTTCAGGTGAGTGGTGTATGCGGTCCCTTCAGGACCTGTGTGTGTGGCCGTTGGTTGATTTTCGTTCTTCGTTCGTCGTTTTTTTCCCTCTAGGCACCCCATAGTGCGAATTTCCCTTGCACGCCTAGTAAAAGTGAAATTGGCACCCGAACGAATTTCACCCTATATTCGCACCGTATTTTTTTTTAACTGAAAATGCACATACAGTATAAAAAAGTCGCAAAATTGATCGTGCTAATTTCCCCCTCATTGAGGGATATAAATTTTTTCACAGAAATAACAAATTTATAAAATTTATAACATAGCATAAAGGAATATTACAAAATATGATTTTAGAGATCCGACGGGAATTCTATATGTTAAAGAATGTTCACATAAACAGAATGTTATCTTGTAAGTAGCTATAACTTCAAGTTCAAGCAGTTCATCTTATATGTACGTACATAATCGAGAAGATTAACCAGTGTGGGAATTTTATAAGAGCAATTATTATGGTATGAGTTATGGCTTTGCATTTAAAATAGGGTGCGAATATCATAGGTGCAATTATTAGAAGAACGAATAAAAGCATTATAAATTAAACAAGGTACGAATGTCACAGATGGAATTTTTGGAAGTTCAAGTGAAACCGGTCACCTTTTAACAGGGTGCGAATCTAATACAGGTAGTTTTTGAGTGATAGCCATTTGCTTTAAACAGGATGCGAATATTATAGGTACAATTTTTGGACGTTTGAGTGATAGCCTTCTACTTTAAACAGTGTGCGAATGTTACAGGTTCAAGTTTTGGAAGTTCGATTGATAAGCTTCTATTTTAAGCAGGGCGCAAATATTACAGGCATATTTTTTGGAAGTTTGAGTGATAGCCTTTTGCTTTAAATAGGGTGCGAATGTTACAGATACAATTTTTGAAAACTCGAGATATAGCCTTCGACTTGACACAGGGTGCGAATATTACAGGTGCAATTTTTGGTAGTCGAGTGATGGCTTTCTATTTTAAACAGGGTGAGGGTTTTACAGGTATATTTATGGCAGTTTGAGTGATAGCCTGCTAATTTAAGAAGGGTGCGCATGTTACAGGTGCACCCTATTTAAAGCAGAATGCTATCACTTGACTTCCAACAACTGTACCTGTAACATTCGTGCCCTATTTAAGGCAGAAGACTATTACCACAGTATATTCATACAGTAGCCCAGCTCTGTCAAGCGAGTCGGATGCTTCTATAAAGTGACTATGCTTTCTCTTTCAACAGTTTTAACTAACACACTAGTCAATTTCTAATACAAAGGTCCCTATGTAAATCTAAAGTGGAAGAAACAGAGCTTACAGCATGCACAAACTTGTATTAGAGGAAGAGGGACAAAATGACAATCACAACTATTTCTGCAAGAAAAAAAAAGCTAAAAACAATTTGTTCCACTTCCCATGCCATTCGGCTTGATAGAACTATCAAACTGTCACAAACTTATTACAGCCATTTTGTCTATTACACTGTCCATGGAACGAACACCACTTTGCAATCAAACAGCTGTTTGGTAAGGGAACAATACATTTCGAGACTAGTGCTGAGATGTGCACTTACATAAAACTAAAGGGTTTTCCAATAAGAGGTGTTATTTTGATATTCAAAGAAAAATGCCATTTTTTGAGATAAATGATCGGATCTTTATTTCATTATAAAGAGGAAGGTATGCCGTTAATAATGGAAAATAACATCAGCCAAATGACCACCACGACCACGCCTACAGGACCATAATCCTTTTCATGAAATTTTCCATAACCAAATCGCAAGGTGGCTGCCCTATGTCCTCGATAACCTCACGAATTCCATCTTTGAGGTCTTGAATCGACGCTGGGCTGTTGGCAGACCTTCTCTTTCACGTGGCCTCAAAGGAAGAAGTCGCAAGGTGTTAAGTCACAAAATCTCGGTGGCCAATTGTGGTCACCTCTTCGAGAGATAACACGGTCCGGAAACTTTTCCCGTAAAAGATCAATGGTTTCGTTGCTTGTATGGCACGTAGAGCCGTCTTGTTGAAACTAAACGCTGTCCAGATCAATACCATCCAATTCCGGCCATAAAAAATCATTAATCATCTGTCGATAGCTCAATCCATTCACCGTAACTGTTGCTCCAGCCTCATTTTCGAAAAAGTAAGGTCCAATGACCCCGCGGGACCATAAACCGCACTAAACAGTCACATGTTGAGGATAGAGAGGCTTTTCAACAATAACTATTGGGTTTTCCGAGCCCCAGATGCGACAATTTTGCTTGTTGACGAAGCCATCGAGGTGGAAATGGGCCTCATCACTCAAGATGAGTTTTCGATGGAATTCCGGATCATTTTCATGCATTTCAAGGACTCGACGTTGTTGATGATCGGCCGACTTGAGTTCTTGTGTTAACTGAACTTTATAAGCCTTAAGACTCAAATCTGTATGCAAAATACGGTGTAATGACGTTTGTGGAATGCCTAATTCCAAAGAACGACGAGGAATGGACAAACCTGGGTTTTCTTCAACACTTGCGGCTACAGCAGCAATATTCTCGGCTGTTCTTGAGTGACGTGCACGGGTTTTATTCTTCACATCACTAATTTGTCCCGACAGCTCGAATTTTTCTACCAATTTCTGTATTGCGGTCCGACAAGGTGCTTCACGACGACCCAAAAATGTTCGAGTTTTATGAACCGTCCCTGCCACATTTTCACCATTTTTATAGTGAATTTTAATAATTTCAATGCGTTGTTGAATCATGTATCGTTCCATTTTTATTAATGGCGTAGTTTCTACTTGTCAAATGTCAAAAAATGACAGCTTCAAAGTGACATCTACCGAAATAGCGGGCTAATTAAAATAACATACTTCTCCCAACCATTGTGCAACTAGCTACTGTTCGTTCATTTACATCCGTATCATACTTAATAGTTCCCTCTTATGGGAGCCTTTTTGAGTTTTTTTTTTGTAGTTACAATTCTAAAATTCACTTTTCAGTAGCTTGTTATAAGCTGGGCTACTGTATAAATATACTGTGCTAATACTCGAACTAACAAAAATTGCATGTATAAGATTCGCACTCTGTTTAAAGCAGAAGACTATCACTCGAACTGGCAAAAATGGCATTTATAAGCTTCTCACCCTTTTTAAAGTAAAAATCTAGCAATCAAACTTCCAAAGACTGTACCTGTAGCACACCTGTAGTATTCGCTTATCAAAAATTGTACCTGTAACATTCGCACCCTGTTTAAAGCAGAAGACTTACTCGAACTGCCAAAAATTGCATGCATAAGATTTACACGCTGTTTAAAGTAGAAGGCTTTCACAGGAACTTCCAAAAATTATGTCTGTAACATTCGCAACCTGTTTAAAATAGAAAGCCATGACACGAACTACCGAAAATTGCACCTGTAACATTCGCACCCTGTTTAAAGTAGAACGCTATCACTCGAACTACCAAAAATTGTATCCTTAACATTCGCACCCTGTTTGAAGCAGAAGACTATCACTCGAACTTCCAAAAATTGCATGTATAAACTTCGCACCATGTTTAAAGTAGAAGGCTTTCACTCGAACTTCAAAAAATTGTAGCTGCAATATTCGCACCCTGTTTAAAGTAGAAGGCTATCACACGAGCTGCCAAGAATTGTACCATTAACATGTGCACTCTGTTTAAAGCAGAAAACTATCATTCGAACCTTGTTTAATTGATAATGCTCTTATTCGTTCTTCTAAAAATTTCACTTATGATATTCGCACCCTGTTTTAAATTCAAAGCCATAACTCACACCATAATAATTGCTCTTGTAAAATTCACACACAGGTTAATCTTCTCGATTATAAGATGAATTGCTTGAACTTGAAGTTATAGCTACTTCGTAGCCCCCGGAATATAATACAAGCCATGAAGTCGCCGAGGGCACCGACACATTAAAAGGCCTTAACGTGCCGGATAGGATACAGCATGCAGTAAGAGCTCACTCTCAATGCTTTTTGTATACTCGTCATAGAGGAAAAACTAAAATTTCATCTTAAACAGATCCTAAAGCCCAAAACTTTCACTTCCACAGCAAAATGAAGTTAAAACAAACTGCAGCCAAATATGTTTTCTTTCTAATAGTTTAAAAAAAATATAAGCAACTTTTATATGAAAAACTCCTGCAGTAAGACAAGGCAAGAAGACTGTGAATGTCGCCTGCTGACCGGCCCGCTGCTCTCTTTTTTCGACTTTGTTCATGGCTTGTATATTCTGGGAGCTACGGCTACTTACAAGATAACATTCTGTTTATGTGAACATTCTTTAAGGTATAGAATTCCCGTCGGATCTCTAAAATCATATTTTGTAATATTCCTTTACGCTATGTTATAAATTATATGTTATTTCTGTGAAAAAAATTATATCGGTGCGAATTTCCCACTATATGGGGGACATTCGCACGATCATTTTTTCGTTTTTATACTGTACGTGCATTTTCAGGTAAAAAAACGGATGGTGCGAATTTTCCCTACACGAACGTGACACTGAAGGATTTTTGGTGAACTCAACCCACACTCTCCGCCACATAGCCGAGGTGCTAGCGTGCCGACCGCTGTCACAGAGTGAGCTGCCAGCTCGTGCTGGACTTTACGTCCTGCAGTACTCACTCGATCATAGTTCCATAACTATGGAAGGAAAAACCTCATGAATGGAGAGATTTGCCAAGAGCGGCGGAGACCAAACACAAATCGGACACATGCCTTGAGAGCTCGCATCAGCTTATCCATTGCATTGTTCTGCAGAGGATACATGACTATGTCCCCATAGAGAAAACACGGAAATACGAGTGTTTGGACTAGTCTCATCCGAATGCCGGGTGGTAGTTCGAGCGCCACCGCATACAGTGAGCGAAATCCACCAAAGCGTCTGGCACATACCAATCTCACCTGTGGTCCCCCCCATTTGAGATGAGTGTCCATCAGTAGACCCAAGCTCTTAACGTAATCTGTCTTGATAGGAAGAACAGAGTCCAGCAAGATCAAGCAGGGCTTTGCATGAAGAGTTTAACTTTGCCACTGACTTGAGTGCGTTGATGCTAAGCATATTATCTGCGCACCATCGCAAGGACCGGTGTCAGGCGGTAGTCCTGCCACAACTGAAGCCACATCATTGATAAATAAGGGGAAGAGAAGATGAGGAATAACAGCTCCCTGAGGAACACCCGTTTTCATAGCCGCAGGGCGTGATCCCTTACCATTTGCAACAACGATGTGATAACGGTTCTATAGGTAGCTAGTGATCAAGGAGCATGCAGAGGTAGAGAAGTCGAACAACCTAGCAAGCTTGCTGACCAATATAGAGTGCGGGACAGAGTCAAATGCTCTACTCATGTCAAGGCGAATGTGAACCACGTTGCTTCCATCGTCACCGAGCTCGCGTATATCCGATAATACTATCCCTCTTAAAATAGTAAATCAGAAAATATTATGAGCTAAATCACTGACTGTTAATTACATTCATGAAGGAAACATTTAGAGATCACAAAGTATATCGTAAGTATTTGTAAAGAACTTTTATTTTAATTTGAAATATAAATATTTTCACTCTTATTCGATCAATTTTTTTGCCTTAAAGTACCTTCTTAAATAAAGCACTTGCCAGCTGGCAAAACCAAGAAGACAGCACATACTGAATATACTAAAAAATAACACCCGGCTGTTTGTCGATTCTAAAAACAAATATCGTGTTTAATAACAAAAGCTAATTGCAAAGAATATATAATTTACCATTTGTGTCTCTCATCTCTTCCTCTCGTTTTCGCATCAAAGCAAAGTCTCGCACAATCGAATCTGAGAGATCTTCCAGACGCTTCAAATCTAATTCAAGAGGTTTCAATTTAGCTGCTTCGCCAATCTGCAAAAAAATTAATTCAACATAAATAACGTACATAGATATATATTCCGAATTGCACATCTGCAATAATGACTTGGTTAGCTTCAAACTTCAAATAAGGCTTAAGCCGAAGGACTGTTATGATAATTAGGCATGCAGTGTTGAAAAATTAAATTTTAACAATTCAAAATCTTAGTCAAACGAACATTATAACTGAATATTTACCAACTGAAGACGACGATAAAATGCATTTGGTAAAAAAGAATTTAATAAAGTTTTAATAATAATAACTCATTTAAAGGATTTGTGATTTTACTTACACCTTCATAGCTCTTTGTTTCTATTCCTTTTTTAGTTGAGAGAGTTACTTCCTGCACGATTCCTCGTCGATCTAGAAGATGTCCGATATTTCAGAAAAGCACTCTTTAGAAAGTAGTTTTACTTACGTGGCGGAACTTTTGATTTAAAACAAATTTCGTAGGTTTCATAAACTTCAGACATGAAATTAAATTTTCCCTTTGATATGTTGTCTTTTTGCGAAAGTATATGACCTTTGGTGTCTCTTGCCTGAAATTATTGTGAATGTTCATTATTAAGTGAAGATACCTAGCGGACTGGATAATACTTACAATATAATCGATCACTTGGTCTACAGCAAAGCTAACCTCGTACTCTCCTATTACCTGTTGGTGCGCTTGAATATCTTCTTTTAAACATTTCTGAGTGTTTGGCTGTAGATTAAAACCAATTCCCTCAGCATAGAATGCTAAATAACATAAATATACCAAAAACTTTAATAAAGGTCCCATGATTTTGGAAAGGACGTAAAACCAAAACCACAAGGATAATTTCGTTTCCCGCAATTGACAATCTGTTACGCTGTCAAAAAGCAAGAGCTGAGTTGGCTATGTTAAGCGAATGCCTTTTAATGAGGATGGAGCATTATCAACCATTGGCCCAACCCAGCGAGAACTTTCTAGGGAAGGAAGGAATTTCCTTCCCTTGGCTTAGATGTGCCATAACAATAATGTTGCTTCGCGTAGTTCCTTATATGATTACCGAAATGAATTGTGTGCGTGTTCAATTAAGTCACAGTTTTTGATATAAACAATTACTGTATCCCAAAATCCCAAATTATTATATTATCACCTCAAATCGCAAATAAACATCTGTACAGCCGTCCGATAAGAAATTTCAGAAATTTCACAATTCCAAAATGGCCGGCTTGCTGTAGCACAGTTATTCTACAGTCGCCCAACTTAGAACAAGATAATGAAAACCCTTCATTGGCAATGAAATCAAACATAACCTAAAACTTTTTCAGATAACATCAAACATTTATTAAAGAAACACATACACACACACACACACAGGCAGGCAGGGACACACACACGCACGCACGGCTGGATCGAAACGCGCGTGTAGTGTGTGCTCCGGCCTGACTGCCTGTGTGTGTATGCTCCCCTCCCGGGCGCCAGCCTGTTTGGGTGAATGTTTCATTAATAAATTTTTTTTCTATTCCAATCTAACTAAATGCTGTTTTACTACACATTAATTGAATATTCGTAATGTATAAAAAAACGCAATGCTGGTAGCCCGAATGTTGGGAAAGTATGTATATACGTACCACTGCCTCTTTTTGGTACTGAAAAGAAGAAGAGTTAATTAATTGCGAGAATGTCAAAATGTGCTGTGAAGTGCAGTGCAAATTTCGCGATTTTTAAAGTTGAATATCTTGGAAAGTATAAGTTTCCGACAAATTTTGTTTCTAGATTCGTGATGTGTGAGTAAATATAAGACCAAATGAGCAAAGTTTAAAAAAATCGGAGCGTATCCGCGGATCTAGATTTGTTCATTCGGTGCTACCAAGCTTCGATCGGGAGTACGGGCAGCATACCAATGCTACTGCAAGCAAATTAGCCCTGAAATTTCTGATCGGACGGCTGTACCTGCGATTTAAGATGATAATATAATAATTTAATAATAATTACGTGTTGTGAATTTGTGATACAGTTATTGTTTATATAAAAAACTGTGATCACGCACACAATTAATTACGGTTATCATATGAGGAACTACGTGGGGAGCAACATTATTGTGCTGCCACATCTCAGCACAAGTACTATGTTTCCATGAGCCAGAATTGAGTTAGGATTGAGTTAGCGTTAAGTTTTGCTGGCTGAGTTAACTCGATGCTGTTTCCATGAACGGCTTGAATTGAGTTGACATATAATATATTTCATACAAAGTTTCTGGATTTGTATTGAATAAACCACCCATCCGCACTACTCTAACTAATACTTACACAAAATCCAACTCAACCCGACTAGTTTCGTGGAGTTAATATGGATTGAACGAAACTCAACTCAATTCTCGTTTCCATGAGCGCTAATTCGGATCCAATTCGGATTGAACTCTGCATGGAAACATAGTAATTAGTAGGAAATTCCTTCCTACCCTTAAAAACTTCTTGTATTGGAAGGCCCATGAGCTGCCAGCAGGGCGACAGCTTGGACGTGGAAGAAGAAGAAACGTTTATTTACGCGGTTTTGTTAACGGTGGTGTAGTTGTGTCGGATCGAATCGCCGAGGTTTTGTGTTGCGTGTTTTTAAAACATTTAAAGTAATTTAATAGAATACTATTATTTGAATTTGTTACTCAAAAGTATAGAAAATTCTCAATAAATAAAAATGTTAAAAAAAAAGTATGAGAAAGAAAGCTCACGCAGTGTAAGTGAAAACTCCGCCAACAACTGTAATAGGAGTAAATTTAAGAAATGTGTAATTAAGCTGTGTAAAATAAATGCTAGTGCTGCTTCAAGTAACGGTAAAGTTTCCGAGTACAAAGATCTTCTCCGAAAAGCAAATGGAAAAAACAGTGATGATAATATGCTGTTACAAAAAAAGAATTCAATTCATCCTATGGAAAGTGATAGTAAAATAAAAGCAAACAAAATAAAACCAACCTTAGCTAGGCTTCGTAAAATAAATGTTATGAAGCAAGCAAATCATGGGAATAATTCTAATATTTCAAATGAGAGCTTGAATCATGGAAAAAAGCAAAGAGTTCTATCTGATCCTAAATTAAATCAGCCGATATATAGAACAAAAGAAATTGTGAATAGTAATAGCAACGTACAATTGCAACCAGGACAAAGTATTTTTTCAAAAAACAAAGTTCTAAACAAATCTGCCATGAAAATAAGTGCAAACAAGTCCAATTCCTTTGGAATTGGCAATGAGAGCGACGATGTTTATGATTTTCCTTCAGAGAGTAACGTATCTGAACAAGAAGATCCTGCAATTGATGTTGTAAAAAAGCTAATCGAAGAAGGAAAAGTGTCTGTTGCAAAGCATAAGAGATTTCCTACCAAAAAGAAGAAAACTAAAAGACGTGCGCAGCGCGCTCCGCGGAATTATAATAAGAACATCAAAGAAATTGAGAAAAAAATGATTCAAAATGTTGAATTGGGCTTTTCAGAAATGGAGTTCTCTCAGCAAAAAAGAAGCCCAATATTACGTAAAGAGGGTGATCAGCTTCAAAATCCTGTAAAACTAATTGATTCCACAGAAGGTACTCCAAAGGGTATCACGAAGAGACAAGTTATACCCCGCAGAGCATTGATCACTGATAAGATGAAACTCTTAGGGGCTGCTAAAAACTTTGTTAGGCAGTCAACACCCCTTAATAAAAAAAATATTTCAAAGCCCAATAATCGTTTATCACCAATTTATATTTCTTCTCCATGGAGACCACCTGATGAAAGAACTCTCCCTAGGGTTTTTTATTTTTCGCGCAACGAAGATGATTTACCATCTTATTCCAGTGATGTCATACCATCAAGTCAAACAGGAAATGGAAAAAATATAAGTAAGCTCAATCATTCAGGAAGGGGGTACACTTCTATGGATTTATCAAATATTGAGAATGTTGCTCCAGGTGATGCAATCAATAAAACGGACAATCAAAACCATGATGCTCCAAAAGCATTACAACACCGAAGCCCTCTGAAAACTATCACCATATTAGAAATAATTAACTTGCCAAATCGTGCAAAAGTAGCAGAAAAGCATACTACGCAAAAACCACAAGAACTTTCATGCAATAGGCTGCCAATATCAGACTCAGCAGGTCAGGTGAGTGTTCAACACTGTTATTCTTAATCCCCTTGAAGGTATCTGGTTCCTTAAAAATAACTAATGATATTTAATGAAAGTCAATAGTTATCAGTGAAATTATTGTAACCTCTCTGCCAATAAGTATTAGGCGTTTTCAGTTGATTCGAAGAGTATTTATTAGTTCGGGAATTATGACACATTTGATGCACTTCAAGTTGTTTATTTATTTACTTTGAAGGTTATAAAGATAGTAAACAGAAACTTTCCAATAATATACTACTTTACATTTAATTTGACGAGCTAATAGATTTACATAAACAAAACAAAAAAAAGTTAAAGAATAATTAAAAAACAAAAAGTAAAAGGAATGTTGAGATATAACTACAAAAACTAAAGAAGTAAAATTAAGAGCAAAAAGGAGCTATATAATAGAAAAAACATATTAAAAAAAAAAAAAAAGGTACAAAAATACTTAAACTAAATCTAAAGCATGCATAGATACATGCGTGAACTTAAAACTAGAAGATTAGAGAAGCAAAAAGTAATTAAGACTAAAATTCATCGAAAGAGCGGGGGCCAACAATGCTGTTAATGAGTTGAAAAGGGGCAAAGAGAAGCAGTAGAATGAAGGAGAGTGTTACTGAACGATCTCGCGGAGGATTAGCTTTTTAAATGTCAGAGGGCTAGCGTTGAAGATGTCTATATTGTTAAATCTTATATTGTATTATTTTGTAATTCTGTAGATAGGTGACTTTTTAATGTTTGTTCTGCAAGTGGGTAATCTGAAGATCTGGGATCTCGAGTTACGCGAGGGGACATGTAAATCAATATTAGACACCAATGCATCACAATAAACTTTACCGTTTAAGATCTTGTATAGAAACGTACTATCCAAGTAGATTCTGCGATTTTCCAGTGTCATTAAGTTATATTTTGCTAGTCTTTCATGATACTCTAGAGTGGTATTTTCCAATCTGAGCAATAGAACTCTGGTGAATTTTCACTGGACAGCCTCAATTTGTGCACTATAAGAGGAATAAGAAGGATTCCAAACCTGACTAGCATATTCAAGAAAGGTGAATACCCGGATTGTTTAAAAGAGACTCTTGTTATCCCAATACACAAAGGAGGTGACGCAACAAACCCAAGTAACTATCGTCCAATCTCACTCTTAAGTACAATAGGGAAAATCTACGAAAAACTATTAGATACAAGAATACAAAAATTTATCTCTGCCAGTGGGGGATTTGATAAAAATCAATACGGATTTCAAGAGAAATGTGGTAAGGATACGGCCATTACTGAATCAATGCACATGATAAATGAATACTTAGACGTGGGTATGTATGTGGGCATTGTGTTTATCGATCTACGAAAAGCCTTCGATACAGTTGATCATAAGATATTGCTGGAGATCTTGGTTGAAGTGGGACTGCGAGGTAAGACTAATGATCTAATCAAAGATTATTTATCACGCAGAAAGGTTAGAACTAAGATAAATGGAACACTCAGCACTTCTTACCAATTCGCACGGGTGTACCTCAAGGTTCTATAATAGCACCAACACTATACTTGTTGTATATAAAAAAACATTTCATCTGCCGGTCTAATGGGGAAGTACCATATATTTGCGGATGATACAAATTTGATTTATTACGCCGAAAATGAGCAAGAGTTGGAAAGCAAACTACAAGATGATACGGTAAGATTAACAAATTGGACGAATGGTAACAAACTTTCCCTCAGTGAGGATAAAATAAAACACATGGTGCTTAAACAACGAAACAAGGCTGAGATTTATCCAATATTGAGTATTAACTCCAAGCAAATAGAAAGAGTAACTGAGGTGAAATATCTAGGTATAAATATTGATGAGAAACTCAACTGAAGCAGGCATGTCGACGAAATAGCTTCCAAAATCAACCCAATATTAGGTGTATTGCGAAGAGGTCCTAGGTTAAGTAATGATATAGCCCTTGCAATTTACAGTGCACATATAGCGTGGCATATTAGATATGGATTACTTGCGTGGAGTCAGTGCATTCAATCCAAAAAAATTAAGGCGAAGAGATTAATTATTAGAGCCTTAAAAATCCTGTTCAGTATACCTTGGAGAACACCTTCGACGGACTTGCACGCACATACGAAAATTCTAAGCATTAATCAAATGATTTACCTTGAAAAAGCTAATTTTATTCATAAAGTTGCACGTGGACTCATCAAAACAAACATACGAATAGACACACACATAAGTATACATATCCATCGAACGAGGAATAGAAAAAAACTACGAGTACAGCAACCTAAAACAAACAGAAAAGGACTTATATATACGGCGACCAAAATCTATAACGAGCTTCCTGAAGTTATCAAGGCAAGCTCAAGCTTTACTATATTCAGTTCTAAGCTAAAAGGCCTAGTTAGGGATTTGCCCATTGACTGCGAGGTTGATTGAATGAACTTAACATACATCTGAAATCTGCTTTTGAATAATGAATGATATGAATAATCGGAAATTGAAAAACGCACAAAAACAGGAACAAAATACTTCTATAAAATAAAATAATAGAGCTCTAAAATAAAGTCATTATAACAATAATAAGTACCCTTTTTTAATACCAGCTAGATGCTGTCTGAGAAGAGGTTCAAACATAAAATAAGTATATTTGATGAGTCATAGAATTAGAGTGATGGAGAGAGTGGTGGTTGGAGGAAAAAAAAAAAAAGAATGCTCCTTACTAAAGAATAAAAAAGACTTATATAAGAGAATGCTGACCTAAATGATTTGCAAGTGCGAAAGATAAAGCCCAATAAACGAAATGATCTGGAGGTAATAAAATTTACATGTGGAATAAGAGGAGTTTTTGATCAAATATTACACACCTTAATCTTTTATCTCATTGACACGAGAGAGAGTAGTGTCGTGGATGGTGTAGTCAAAGAATATAGGGTCTTTTTTGCGATGAAACAAGATACATTTGCATTTGCTTACGTTGACTGCAATACAGTTATCATGGCACCATTTTTCCAACCGTAGTATATCTTTTTGTAGATGAACACAATCCGTCACGTTATTAATTTTTCTAAAGATCTTGGCATCATCAGCGTATAATAAGCAATCAGATACAAAACAAGAAGGTATGTCGTTGATATAAATGAGAAAAATTAATGGTCCAAGTATTGTACCTTGGGGCACTCCCGAAAATTTGTTTAAATGAGGAGGACTGATGGCCATTAAATACAACGATGTTATGTCTGTTGGTTAAATAGGAGTGGAACCAAGATATGGTGTCTGTCTGGAACCCCATTAGAGCCATCTTTGAAAGACAGAGTTTGTGATTAATCTTATCGAATGCTTTGGCAAAGTCAGTGTGGATAGAATCTATTTGTGTATTATCATCAAGAGCGGATGCGATTTTGTCTGTGAACAGAGATAAGTTGGTGATCGTAGATCGCCCCGGTAAAAATCCATGCTGTTTTTCAGAAATAAATGATTTTATTTGGAATAAGAGCTGATAATAAACGACCTTTTCAAAGATAAGTGCAAGAGCGTTAGAAATGGAAATGGGTCTATAGTTAATGACGAGTTTAGAGTCACCAGATTTATAAATAGGCATAACGAAGAATTTTTAAGAGCTACTGGGTAAATTTTATTAGTGATTGATAGATTGAATAGATTACTAAGCGGTTCCGCAAGACTGTGCGCATCTCTTAAAAAGAATATTTGGAATCCCGTCAGGTCCCGGATTTTCATCACAATCAAGATTGTTGAATGCATTAAGAACTGATTCCGAAGGGATTGAACTTAACATTATATTCATATTAGAAGCATCCTGAGAAGGCGGAGGGATAATTCCGGGATCTTTTTCAGAGTATACGGATGTAAAGTGCGCGGAAAACATCTCACATATAAGTGGAGGACATGACGATGTATCATCATTAAGTGTTAATTGTTTCGGATACGTGTTCGATCTATTTAGGTTCTTACTGAAATAATAATAATAATAATAATTTATTAGCTTAACAAAAGCCACTTTTACAACAATAGTTTACATTTTCTCTCTTACGTAAGATATAATATTCTTTTTGAAATTTCTAAAATTTATTTCATACTTTAGTCTATCCGGCAGCTCATTAAACATACGTAATCCTCTAAACATTATGCTGTTCTGAGTTCCTGAACTCCGAAAAGATGGTAGTCTGAAGTCATTTGCAGATCTCAGTTCATACGGCTGGCTATCACGCACGTAATTTATTTGTCCAGTTAAATACTCTGGTAGCATGTTGTGTCTTATTTTGAATATGAATACAAAAACGTTCACAGCTATTCTTTGCCGTACACTTAGCCATTTCAGTGCCTCCAACATGAATGTAATAGCTGTATATCTGCTACATCTGAGAATAATTCGCATTGCTTTATTCTGTAAGGTCTGCAGTTTTTGCAACATTTGCTGGCCTCCCATGAAAAGAATGGTGGAGCAATATTCGAAGTGAGGTCTCACAATAGTGTTATATACATTGATCGCCGTATAAGTTGATAAGTTACCTCTAATTCTTCTTAGGAAGTCAATTTTTTTTGCTATTTTTTTAGTGATATATTCAATATGTTTCGAAAATTTTATATCCTTATCAATAACAATCCCAAGATATTTTATTTCTTTGACAGCTTCTATTACTGCTCCGTCAACCATTAGGTTCAAATTACCTTCACCGTTAATTAATAATGACTTAGTTTTTGATACATTTAACTTCAATTTATTTGCTTTAAGCCATTCACTAAGTTCGCTGAGGTCCTCTTGCAACAATCTCTCCGCCTCGCTAATGTCTTGTCCTGCAATATATATTAGTGTGTCGTCTGCAAAGAGTGCCACCTTTGAATATTTTACTACTCTACTAATGTCGTTAATATACAACGAAAACATGAGTGTCCCCAGTACTGAACCCTGCGGCACCCCGATATCGACCGATACCTCTATCGATGTTGCTTGCCCCACTTTCGTTTTCTGTGTTCTCCCAGTCAAAAATTCTGTAAACCAGTTCAATTCTTTACCTCTTATTCCATATTTATACATTTTTTGTAGTAAAAGTTGATGATCAACAGTTTCGAACGCTCTCCTAAAATCCAGGAACACGCAAGCGATTTTATTTCTTGATGCTATCTGCTCTTTCCAATCAACCATCACCATATTAAGCGCCGTTTCACAGGAATGCCCCTGCCTGAAGCCCGACTGATTAGAGATTATAAGTGCATTTCCCTCTAAATATTTTATAAGCTGTTTATACACTATCCTTTCCAACACTTTTTCATATGTTGGCAACGCATTCACTGGTCGATAATCCTCACACTTAGCTGACTTTTTTATTTTAGCTATTGGTGTTACTATTGATTCCTTCCATGAATCAGGGAAACTTCCTTCCAACAGGGATTTATTCACAATATCTACAAATATTTTTCCTAGCGCTCCAAAGCAATCAATTAACATGCTTGGACTTAAAAAATTGCTGTCTTTTTTTTGCTTCATTTCTCTCAATGCTTCCTTAATATCCTTATGACTTATTGTATTAAAAGTAAAAGAAGTACTTACGCATGGTATTGTTTCAGCATACCTCACTATAGGTATAGATTTGTGTATGTCTATTATACTTTGCACAAAGAATTTGTTGAACGCCTCTGCAATGTCATCATTCCTATCCAAGGTGCTACCGTTTATTTTAATTCCTTTAATATCTGATCTTCTTTGCTTCAACACTAACTCTTTTAATGCTCTCCACATTTCTTTTTGATTGGCTGATTCATTAATCTTATTTTTAATGTATTCACTCTTATATTTTCGCACCCTTACTTTATATTTATTTCTAATGAGCTTATATGATGTCCAATCACTATATAGATTTGTTAGTATTGCACGTTGTCTTGCTCGAATTTTTTTTTCTTTCAACACACGAATATCAGTGCTAAACCACGGGGTGTCACTAGTCCGCCGATTCACTTTTTTCACAAATTCATTTATTACTCTATTACTCTGAAAGCCCAAAATGCCTTAGGGTTGTGTTTTAGCGAATGTTCAGTATGGTTGATGTACTTTTGATAGCATTGAATAGAATAGAATAGAATAATCTTTATTATTAGTATTTAGAATATAATTTTAACTACAGTAACGTTTTATAAATTCTATGCATTTCTTTTTGAGTAATCAAGGATTTTGATCTCTTCCTCAAATAAGAGAAAGTCTTATAAATCTCCGAGTGGGGACTTTTTTTGTACAGTCTTGTCTTGTAAACAAATCTGCAGATACTTTAACATGAGACAAGATTGAGAAGGGTGCAACTTCTGAGTTCTTTTCACAAGCCATGGAATTTCTAATGTTTTGTAATTTCTGAAGAATGATAGGTATCGTGGCTCGGATATGCATATGAAGCAAACCTGCAGATTTTCTTGTAGATTTTTTTCATATTTTCAACTCATGTAGATACCAAATATAATAAATGTTTTCAAAATAAATATATATCATTTACAGCGTAACGCCGAAAATAATAATAAAACAGACACTGATCTAAATAATATCAATGTAATCAACATGACGATTGAAAACTGTTTTGGATTCGATGATATAGGCGAAAATGAAAACCTTGAGACGTATAAAGCTATTCCCAGTAAAAATCAACTGCAAAGAAAATTGAAAAATTTAAAGCGTCTTCTCCCTCCAAAACCAACCAGAGTTAGTTATGGGAAAATCAGAACAATATTCGCTGAAGAACCCAAGCAGAAAGATATTAGAGAGATGCTAACATCTACAAGGATAGAAAGTAGATATAAAAATAAACCGAAAGAAGATTTTCTACCTGAATTTGAATGTTCTATAAATCTAAGCTTAGACGAAGAAGAAAATAATATTACTGAAGGTTTGCATTTATTTAATGATCCAGATGAGCCCAAAATAACATTTGATTCATCGGTACGAAAATTCATAAGTAAAAAAAAAAGAGACGACTTAATGCACATTTAATTTCAGGCACATTGCAGAACATATACTCGAATACCAAAAAGACGACGAAAGCTTCAAAATAATTTGTTGTTTTTTGATGATGATGAATCTGAGGAAGAGATTGAAGAACAGGAAAAAGCACCTGACCAAAAGAAAAAACGTACAAAGCCCATTGATAAGAAAGCAGATGTAAGTTGCATTTGTTTTCAAATTCATTGTCTATTTAAAACATAATTTTAGGAGGAACTAAGCCATTTTGTGGAGGACTTTAATTCGATGTGTCAAGAAGTAGAGCAATATCAATTGCAAGTTGAATGAAATGAAATTTTATAGGTTTGGATAGAGCTTATTGAATATATTTGATGTTTTTATTATATTCTATAATTTCTAAGGACTGTCTACGGAAGGTATCTTATAATGAAATAAATACTTAATAGGTCAGATTTAATTTTGCATTGTATGTAGTGAAAACTTTTTTGTTTTAATAAAATTTTATTTTCTATTTAATGGCTATTTTAACTAAAAATACTTACATTATTATAGTATTCATTATGCAAACATAACAATAAATCGAAGAACTGTTCCTCAGTCTTCTTACCTTGACCTAAAGGGTCTTTTGTGGGTGCCCTTGGTAATTTCTTACACTTGAAATAACCTCGTTGCTTCAGTTACTTCAAAATCCTTGTTTATCACTCTACATCTAATATCAAAGTGGAAATTAGTCAGAGTGTCATGTCTTTAAAAGAAAACTTAGTGTTGAAAAAAGGAAGTGGTTGCAGCAACTGAGGGAAAATGATATGGAAAACATTTTGTATTACTTACATATACAAGGCTTATTGTATAATAAATTTGAGCTGGAACTCATGCTTGAAAAATATAAACCTAATGTAATAGCCCTCACAGAAACACATATAACTAGTGTTATTGATGAATCTGAGTTAGAAATTAACTATACAGCAATAAATTGTGCTTTACATTCGTGGCATACTGGTGGTGTTACTATATTTATAAAATATTAAAAATGCGAAAGCAAAGGATAATGGTTCTTGGTTGATAAAGGTACATGTATCGTGGTAGTATTGTCCCACTAGCAGTGTTGTATAGATCTCCCAGGAAACCTGTAAGTCAATTTTTGAAACACTATAATCTTTGGTTCGAGAGGTTATTAGAACATGAAAATAAACTACTTTTAGTAGGTGATTTTAATATAAATTTACTGGTTAATGATAGTAATTGCGGTAATATGACACCGGCAATAGCTGATCAAGGCTTGCAACAAATAATATCTAATCCTACTAGAATAACGGAAAACTCATGGACTCTTATAGACTATGTAGTAGTTAAAGAGGAAATGAATGAAGTAAAGGTAGATGTGGATTTAAGTTCTATCCCAGCAAACAATTTGGCGAGGTTTTGTCAAAAGTAAGGAATGAGCAATAGTTGTGAAACAAGGACAGCATTATTACAATAAAATGTGTATATGATTGCCTCTCTTTCAACTATTGCCCATTTCTCTCTTTTAGCAAATTGTGCAAATTTGCATGACATCTCCTATCAAATTCGCTCTTACTAAATTTTTCAACAATGCTTTTTACAATTCATTACAATTTCTGACGCATTGTGTTTTCCAAGGCAACGAACTTGTAATTGTAATAAAATTATAATAATAATAATGTGGAAATATTTAAAAAAATTAACCTTAGGTTTATAAATTACAAAATGTCAATCCAGACACATTAAATATAAATTGAAATAGTAAATTAAAAGTAATTTACTCAAACCTTGCAATGTGTAGGTATATAAAATATATATATTTGCTTTTGGTAAGGAATAGGTGAATTACTTGTAAATTACCTTTTTCAGCTTACTTTCTTATGTCCATTTAGTCCGCCGCCTAAATTATAAACTAGCATTTGGCAATATCGATTTCGAGGGTTATGCTTGCCCATGGCAAGTTACTTTCGAATTATTTTCAATTCAATTTGTTTGCTGGGATAATACAGTTAATATTCAAATACTAAATGAAAATAGAAGTGTAAGTGTGAGAAAATAATTAGAATTATTAAATATAGTAAAGAAATATTTGATAACCAAATTGGTAAGTGAGGGTCTCGACAATCTCTATATGTGTGATAATTTAGAGGAACTATCCACTAAATTCAATAATATTATAGATACTTACGTGAGACAAATTACTGTATATAAAATAATTAAGGATAAGAACTGTGAGTGGTATACATGTGAATTGGAAAATTTAAAGCAAGAGAAAATTAAGACATAGAGAATTGTGGCCTATCGGAATGACATTAATGATTGGAATTATTACAAACTTGTTAGAAATATATATACGTGTGAAATATTAAGGGTAGAAACTTATTCATAGAAAATCAGGTAGAAAGTAACGCAGGTAATCAGAAAGGCCTATGGAAAGTATTAAAGACAAAAGCCCTCAATTCTAAAAGGAGTAGTGACCCCAGGGCCTGGATTCCACAACGATGAGTTTTCGCGTGTACACAAAAGTGGAAATGAGTTTTTCTGTCAAAATTGTGTACACTTTAACTGATATTTTCTCACGGCCATTTTGGTCGTGAATTTTGAAAAAGTACCTGTGAGGTTTTGTCAACCGGTATTTTCAAAATTATTTGTTATGTTATTTATTTTACCATTCTCTAAGACGTGGCTTAATACTAGTGAATTCATGTAACTCATTTCTTATAACTAAACTTAACTTCTTCAAAAAGACTATTTTCTCACTCAAACAACATTCAGCACAGAACAATTTTCATTCAGCACTTAAGTGTACACAGATACTTATGGAATCGCTTGAGATTCAAAAGTGTACACTTGCGCTCACGTGAGTTTTTCAAATCGTCTACACTTGCAAATTCTTCACAGTTGCGGAATCCAGGCCCAATATGGTTGAGTTTTTTTTATGTACAAGTGTCAGAACCATTGCAAATTGCAAACAAATTTCATGACTATTTCGTTAATAGTGCAAAAGAAATGCATACATCTCTCCAAGCTGTGGAGTGCATTTTACCACAGTTGAATATATCTGATAGATTCAAGTTCCATTACTGCAATGTAAGAAACATATAGTCCAAGAGCTAGCAACGTCATGAAAAAAGAAAGAATTTAAGTTCGGCTGATTCTTTGCTATCTCCCCTCTTTCACTATATCAATAGGCATGCGGCCCATCTGGGTGGTGAGTGGCATTGCGTTTACGTGTGCGCATATCATTCCATAGGTAAAAAAAGCAGTTTTCAAAATGATTTTAGGTCGATTTTTGTTTTTTTTTCATCTGTTTTCATAAACATCGGACAATATAAATTCCCTATTCCCAGACAATTTCCTCGTTGCTAGCACCGTGCCAGATGTTTTACTTTTCATTACAAAAAAACAAAAAAGAAAAAAAATTATTTTATTACGGCCGTAATTTTTATACGAGCTAGTTTAATTATCGAACCACATGAAATTAATTTTCCAGGCGATAATTCGGTTGATTATCAATAGCCAAATCGATTCGAGTGTGATAGGAAATGGGTCATCCCAAAGGAATATTCTTGATGTAGTATGCAAGCCCATTTTCTAAGCAATAATTAAAAGACGCAAAGAAATATCTCTCCAAAATGTACAGATATTACTTAACTTCTTTTACCTCTTCCCTAAGAAGCTTGTTTGTAGGGGAGTAAATGTAGCAGCTATTCATGTTATGCATTGAAATGTTAAACAGAAATATTTTGGGAAAGCTTTGAAAATAAATCATTTCTCAAGATGGTGAACGTAAACGTTGAGATGAATCGGCTAGCCAGGTTTCAATCGGACCAGATCAAATTCGTCCTCATAATTTCACTGCCCAACTGAAAAATGTTCAGTTCAAGGAAGCATTAGTTAAATTTTTTATCAACCACTGGTCGACTGATGATATGGCGTCTTATATTTGTGATAAAATAATTCACTTAAAATGCAACGAATGATTCTGGTTGAAAATAATAAAGTCATTAAAGCAACGGATGAGTCATTATCATGTGAAGAACATGCTATGGTAGTATATAGAGTGATTGACTTGGACGTAAAGTCCAGACTGCCATAATGAGCGGACAGATCACTCGGTGGACAAAAACGAAGCAGCACACCCAGTCCTGAAGCTTTACACTACTTACCATTAACCATGTGAAGGCGCAGATAGTATGCCTTCAGCAGCCGTCGCCCCATCCACCCAATCGACACTAAGGGCATAGTATTTCCAGTGTCCCTATGCTGACCTGAAAAGAGAGCAGAAGAGCGGATCTTGTCAACCCCTACATTGAGAGGGCTAGAGGAGAGTGGAAGGAGAAATCAAAAACCTAAGTCTCCATTACGTTATAAATTCAATATATTCCACAAAAATTTGTATGTATAAAGCGTGTACACTACGAAAAGTCCTATAACCTAATGTATGATAAGCAGATCACAAAGTACTATAGTCTTGGTTTCAAAAACCAAAAAGAACTCCTTATTTCCTTTCTATTTACTTGAAGTGTTATCTTATCGTTATTAGTATTGCATAAATGTTATTTAAGTTGTTAAATACATGTCTCAAAAAAATTTTTTGTACAATGAGTAAATTTGCTTACTTGCTCGGGACTTCATGTTAAATTCTGATCTCGACATGACGTTACTATTTGTACCCAAAGTGGGAACATAACAAACTGTTCATTTACAGCTACCCGATACGGATATGAAATATATTTGTATATATATATATATGAAACTGTAATCTATACAAATAAAAAGGACAAATTTTAAACAATCACTTACATTATTGTGCTGGGTCCACGGCAGAGGCGCCTCCGTGGATGTTCCGCTCACTGTTGCTGTTTGGATAATTTACACGTTACTTACATATATATACATGTGAAAGAGGAACCACTATTGATAGCCTAATTCATCGATTGCGAAATGCGTGAACAAAATGACGAAATTCCCGATAACGGTGAAAATTTACTTTCCCTTTTATCTTATTTCAGAAACACTTTTGCTTTGCAACTGATTTCAGATTACTTATCATTTCAAGAATAAGAATTGCATTTTGAACTTCAATGGTTTGTCGGCAGCTATGTCTAGAGGTAGCGCCCTTAGCGACCTTTCTTCTTAACTATCTTCAACAACTTTCTTCTAGTGAATTATAATAATGAACGTATTAAATGAGAACCTATTATCCTCATAAATTACTTTCACAAATGAATTCGAACTATTTCCACGAATTAGAATTCCATCAAATCATCCTGTCATAGTAAATTATTTCTTCTAAAATGCGATTTTAGTTACATTATTACAAGACTAGCCTACTGAACATTCGAACTTTGTCGCGTATTTTCAGGAATTAACATTCTATCAAAATTTTTAAGTTAGCAACTAAAAATTTTTCTTCTAAATTTATTTGTAATTTATGTTGTTATAGTACTATTCTAACTACTTAATACTTTGGCAAGTTCATCAAACCGATGAGTTTTGGAAGACTGCTATTTCCATCAATTAGGGCCCGAGTGAATTACCTCATGACCTCTAGACTCAGCTCTAGTTTGGTATGTCCAGATTTTAAAGAAATTTTTTTGTATTGCTCACCACAACTATCCTGGTAGACTTCCCGCGCAGTAATCCTGCCAACTACGCCTTCCGCGATTTTATTATGATAAGAAAGGTCTTATCGGGACAAATCCTCGCAATTCTAACCAATCAGTCAAAACGTGAGGTCAATCAATTACACATTAGGTCTGTCTGTTTACTCGAAAGTTTTTACTCGGTGTAAAAACTTTTACGCATTTTTACTCACAAACCGTCTGTTTACTTTTAACTAGTAAAAATCGAGTAAATTTATACGTTTCCCCTCTTGCACAAAGTTGCACATTTTTACTCATGATCAAGAGGATGTGTAACTTTGATATGCAGTCAGCTGACTGTCAAAAGTATTAAATTTGAGGTTAAGCCGTTTGTTGGGTTATCGAAAGAATGTAAAATGATAATCTAAAGAGTCGAAATTAAAAAAAAAATATTAAAGAAGGTGGGTTTTTTAAAACGTATTTCAAATTAATTAATTGTTTTCTGTTTCAGACGGAAAGGTAGCAGCCAAATTTTTGACACATGACAAGCTAAACAAAATTTACTCGAAAAGTGTCTGGTAACTTTTCTTGATTTATCCCCTCTACCGCATAAAAGTTTTTACTTGATTTTTACGCAAAGATTTTTACTCAAAAGTAAACAGACAGACCTTTTATTTCGTTCTGGAACTTTACCTTTTCCTTTTGTTTTCTTCAGACAATGCCGATTTAAGTACGTTGATGCTCGAGCAGTGAAAACTTGTGAATTTTTCCCTTTTTCTTTCCACCAAGCTGGACTGCGATTATTAATTTTTTATCCGCGATATTTCTAGATTTATTAGTTACTTTTTTTAAACACACTCTTTTGCTATCCTGTGAATCACACTTTTTTTCCTCCTCCCAAGTGCCAGGAAAACGCTCTTCTTCTCTCGAGTCCCGGTCTCGGTGCGTATTGCTCTCCGTTCATCGACAGTAGGCCGGGTATACATGCGGAAAGTAGAGCAACGGAATATCCCGACTGGAAAGTTTATAACGAGATACTGTGGAAGCATTGCAACGTCCATTATCCTGATTTGACAACCGAAGCTGAGAGCTGGAAACAAGTAATCCCAAAAGATTTTCGAGCAAAAACTATCGCAGAGGCTCACGATATACCAACCTCTGGCCATCAGGGCATTCAAAAGACTTATAATAGGTTAAAAGCAAAATATTATTGGCCCAAAATGAAAAAGAATGTAGCTAAGTACGAGTATCAAGCCAGAACTTCAAAAACCAGCTGGTTTAATGGCTGCTAGTGTACATGCAAAACATCCATGGGAGATTATGTGTATTAACTTAGTTGGGCCTTTGCCCAGATGAAAACGTGGTTTCGTGTACATATTGACAGTGTTGGATGAATTTAGCAAGTTTCCGCTTTTATTTCCGCTGCCTACGGCGACTTCAAAGTCAGTCATTCAAGCATTAGAAGATTCTGTTTTGCAAGTTTTTGGTATCCCAAAGCAGATTATTTGCGATAATGGGGTGCAGTTTACGAGTAGAGAGCTTTTGTGTCTGAAAACCATCGAGATTGGGACCCACAGCTCACCAAGATCGCTTGCGTTATTCGCACCTCGACTCATGAAGTCATTAGATTGACTCCGTATTTTGTCAACTTTGGTCGTGAAATGCTACTTACAATCTCCCATCATTTGAAGAGGAATTATTTGACCCTAAATCTCGCGCCAAAGCACTGAAGAAAGTGCGGAGTGATGTACAAAGAAGATTAACGAAAGCATCAAATGTAGCAAAGGCAGTTTATAATCTGAGAAGGAGAGACAAACAGTTCTACCCAAATGATTTGGTATGGCGGAGAAATTTTGTTCTGTCTGACGCTGCAAAATTCTTTAGTGCAAAACTGGCACCGAAGTATGTTAAGCGACGCGTTTCTCCTTGGACATATGAGTTAGAGGATGAAAGCGGTATACGTGTTGGCATTTGGAATGCAAAGGACTTAAAACCTTATATGAAGTTAGAGCACCCTGAACTTGTATAGTTAAATAGGAATACATGAAGGGGCATCCGGCCGACTTGACTGGGTAATAACAGGATACCATGAGAAATTTTTTTTTTTTTTTTTGGTACATGATTAAGATTAATATTTGTATTTTTGGTTCTTTCTTCTTTTTTTTTTGTTGTAATCATTTACTTGAGTGATTTCTCCCGACTTTCTTTGTTCTTTTTATTTCTCACGGGATTATGGTTGACCTTGATCACTGAATTCTTGGCGTCCTTTGAGGAGGGTCCAGTAAGAAAAAGCTAAGTTATTGTATTTGGGATTGTAGGTTATACAGATAAGCCATTGACAATTTTTATGCACAGTCTAACTTTGAAAATTTCCGCAAAAATGTTCCTTTTTTTTTGTGAAATTGGGGACATATTAAAAATTATGTTTAAGGAACTCTATTTATATGTTATTTGCTTCTACTTTCCATTTTTTTTTATTAACATTAATTAAATAAGAAAGTAGTTAAGATGCTGCAACGTTTAGAAACCTTAAGTGAAAATTACACTTTGAATTAGAATTTGAGATTTAACACGGTAAGCGCCATAAGCATCTGTATGGATGCACAATGAGATTTCCAATAGGGCCGCGTGCATCCCCTTGGATACATACACAAGAACACAAGGTAATACTTACGAGCTCGTAGCATCCGTATTGATCCACAGAGCAGCTATAAAGCAGGCCATACACCATCAGTTTTGCCGTGGTTTTACTGTAAAACCACGGCTAAACTGATGGTGTATGGCGAAACCCACGTTTTGAGGTTGGGATATCTACTAAAACCAGAATTCAGGTCATGCCAGAAATATCTTTCTCAAAACGTGGGCAAGACGTGGGCAAGGCCATACACCATCAGTTTTGCCGTGGTTTTACTGTTTTGTTTTGTTCATAATCAAAGTTAACTTAATAATAAGCTAAGGAGTAGGCGAGATTTCTGAGTGTTGTACATTTAAATGTACACGGCAAGAAAAGGAAGAAAGAAAGAAAAAAATAATAAAAAAAAAATCAAACTGTTTAAAATTTTTATGAATAAATTTTAAATTTTCTATGAAAGCGCAAATTGCATGCAACGAAACAGAATGGAAAATATTTCGTTTTCGTAAATAAATGAGAAGTGGCGGAGTTTTCAGCTTTTACTTTCATAAAATGTTCCTGCGCTTCTGTGAAGACCGGTTTTCTTGAAATAATCACAATGTTTGGTCACATGTTGTTGCTGTAAATGGACACTACAAGATGACGGCAAGACGTGGTCAAGTTTGATGGTGTGTGGGGCTTTTTCTTGCCCACGTTTTAGGTTCTTATCTCGACTAAAACGTGGTTTTTAAAACCACGGCAAAACTGATGGTGTATGGCGCCCTTAAAAGCATGGGTAACTCAAGTGCGTGGCCCGGTGGGACAAATATTAAAATGGGCCATGCTTTTTTTGTATCATGATATAGTAATAGAGCATATTAACATAAAGCCCGGTATTGTGCTCATTTAGCGGATAAATATTTAGCAGCAATCGAACAGGGACCTTTTTTCCGGCTAAAATTGTTCATTGTTTTGAACTATAGGTGGCTGCTTTTGACAATCAGCTGTCGTGCATTTGTGATATTATTTCTTGTTCTTTTAGATTGCTATTGCAATTACCCAATCTGAAAATAGTAAGGAAAATTATATTTATACTTACTATTTTAATTTCTTCTCAAAAGAATTGTCTAAGTGAAGACGGAATTTTTTGCCCGAAAAATAAAATAAAAATTCACTGCCACTCTTGTATTCCAATTTCATTCAACTTCAAACGTCAAAATTTTAGCGCGGAAAAAAGGTATTGAGCGGATAAATCTGATGCTAAATATACCTTTGTGGAAAATACTGCCATCTACTTGTCAAAACTAAACAAACTTTTGGCTGATAAAACACAATACCACTTTCTTCAGCGATTTGGCTAAATATTTCGCAACTAAATTTCACCGCTAAATTTCCATACAAAATTTATCCGCGAAATGAACACAATACCAGGCTTAAAAGACAAAATAATTTTTGTCGAAAATATTTGGAGGTGGCCCAAAGGGAAACATATTTTTTCTATTGTGGCGCTTAACGTGTTAAGTAAACTCTCCTTGTTTTTTTTTAGCCTGAGATTATGAGAACATCGTGTATAGTGAATATTGGAACGAAAACAGATAAGATTTCGGTTCAGATATCGAAATCTTTCGAAGGAAAGTGGGGGAATGTTACGGCCCAATTTTCTACCTACCTCATCAACAATTTGAATATGTACGTGTCCATTACGAGTGGTTGTCTTTATATGAATTTAAGAAGTTATGAACTTTTTACTCAGAGTTTGTTGTAAATTTCAGATATCGGAAGGGAGGCCGACAACATTTATCCCTTGGCATCTGATCCCAGCCCCTGCACTAACATACGCATTAGAGGTCATATACAACACAGACCCCACATAATTACACCGCAGCTACACAATACACGTAGTTGCCACACATAAACATTCGTGCAGTCATACAACCCTCATACATATATATACAATCGTATTAATCACACCAACATAACACAGCCCGGATGGATTTATTGCCAACATACACCCAAGTCAAAACCTTAGTCAAAGTTTACCTAATAATAAGTTAAGAAGCTGTAGAGCAAAATGGGCAAATTTCTGGTGTTTTTTAGAATGAAACAAGTAATTTCATATACTTTCGTCTTTTGCACGAATGGGGGAAAAGAACTTGTCTATGCACTACTGTAGTGCAACTGAGACAACGAGTTAAAAACAAAAATCGAGAGAACGTAGAATTACCCGAACGACAAAATCTTATTAAATCCCTCAAAATCCTTTCAACCTAATCATAATAATGTACTTCGGGCCACACTACTTCCCATTTTTAAGAAAAAGATAAATTTCGCTTTGGCCCAGATGCTGAAAGGAGATGTAAAATTCCTCTCAAATGAAATTCTCATTTTTCCCGAAAATATCAGAGAATTCAGCATGAGTTCTCCCACTTAATCTCTTCATAGCAAAACGAATGTAAACAGAAACACATGCTGTTCAAATATCATAGGATTACAGCAACAACATGTGTCCTTCTCTAGTCATTTCACAACAACAACATGTGTCCTAACATTATCAATATTTCATGAAAACCGGTTTTCACAAAAGCGCGGGAGCATTTTATGAGAGTAAAACGTGAAAACTCCGCCCCTTCTCATTTATTTACGAAAATGAAACATTTGCCATTCTGTTTCGGTGCATGCAACTTGCGCTTTCACATTTTTTATCTTTATTCATAAATATTTTAAAGAGAGTTTGATTTTTTTTCGATTTTTTTTCTTTCTTCCTTCCTTTTCTTGCCGTGTGCATTTTAAATGTAAAACACTCGGATATCTCACCAGCTTCTTAACTTATTATTAGGTAAACTTTGCCTTAGTTAAGACAATTTTTGCACGCGTATTGTTATCAAGTAGCATTTAGAATTTAGTTTAGTTTAGTCTAGTTTAGTTACTTTTTTTTGTATCTTGGTAGTTGTTGACCCAATGATATTTAGGATAGCGTCTCATTCGTTTTAAGCCTGGTATTGTGTTCATTTCGCGGATATATTTTGTATGGAAATTTAGCGGTGAAATTTAGTTGCGAAATATTTAGCCAAATCGCTAGGGAAACTGGTATTGTGTTTTATCAGCTAAAAGTTTGTTTAGTTTTGACAAGTAGATGGCAGTAATATCCACAATCACATATTTAACATCAGATTTATCCGCTCAATACCTTTTTTTCACGCTAAAATTTTGACATTGGAAGTTGAAAGAAATTGGAATGCAAGAGTGTTATTGTATTTTTATTATTTTTTTCTGATAAAAAAATTCCGTCTTCATTTAGACAATTCTTTTAAAAAAAATTAAAATAGTAAGTATAAATATAATTTTCCTTACTATTTCGAGATTGTGTAATTGCAATAGCAATCTAAAAGAACACGAAATAATATCACAAATTCACGACAGCTGATTGTCAAAAGCAGCCACCTATAGTTCAAAACAATGAACAATTTTAGCCGTAAAAAGGTCCCTGTTCGATTGCTGCTAAATATTTATCCGCTAAATGAACACAATACCGGGCTTTATGGACTAATTTTGCAAATTTAGAATTTGCAATCGTTTTGTACGCAACATAAAAATCATTGGATTAGAAAGATATAAAAAAAAGTTCCTATTTTATTTTCTTGAAGAGTATTCGAACATTTTATAATAATATTAATGATAATTTGTTTTGAGGTAGAAGTTGTAACATTTTCACTGTAAACACAGAAATATAACCTCTTAATAACAAACCGAAAAGTGTTAGCAGCCCGGACTAAAATTAATATTATCCACGACCACAAAAAAAAAAACATCTATTTTATCTGCAATAAATGTAAAAGTTGAAATGATGCTAATGTAACACGAGGATTAAAATATCCCGAGATTGCAATCAATTTCAACATTCGCAAAATTTCGAAGATCTTGGTCAAAAAATAATTGGCACAATTTTTTTTTTCTTTCGATGGCTGTACGTCCGGTAGGTGAAGCGATCAGTTTCGGTGAGACCATCAAAAAGTAAAGAGTCAAAAAGAATAAAGGAAAGCAAAGTTAAACGTGAAGTAAAACTAAAATAAAATAAAATAAAATCGCAAGAGAAATTAAAAGAGGAAAAAGAAAAAAGAGAGAGGGTAAAAAAGAAAAGAAAAGAAGCAAAAGTAAAGAAACTACAGTGGTAAAGGGCTTCGGCAGTGTGGGATTAACTGGGTATTGGAGGATGGTACAAATCTGCCGGCAGCATGCTTCCAGAGGCTATTGGGAAAGATAAGTATCCTACCTATTTTATAAATTCCTAAAATATTAAATTTGGAAAATTTGAAATATTTATGTCCTATATATACATATATATATACACATATGTGCATTCTTTTTCTTTAATTATATTGCGAGTATGCGAGTAAGAGCTCAGGGGCCCTATTCTTGAATAACGAAGACAGATTCCGTATTCGTTATACTGTCAAAACCATTCGGAATCGTATTCTTGAAATCCGCATTCGTTATATACCGAACGCAAACCCTTCGTTATTTAACGAGTGGGTTCAACCATTCGTTATGCCAAACGAAGAGTGAATCAGCTGCTACTTTATGGGTGATAATGGGAGATAAAAGATGTGCGAAAATATCATATGCTCAAAAAAACTAATTGAGTTTTTAAAGGAAAACCAGAAACTGAGATTTGGTAAATATGAGAATTCTTTCAGTTCAAAAGATGCCACGGAATTGTGGCAAAATAAAATCAGTATTAATTTCCATACCCGAAGCACAAAAGAACTAGAAAAGTTTTTTTATGATATTATATTCGAAACAAAGGTAGTAGAAAATTTCCAGTCCAGATTTGGCAGGATAAAAATGTGTGGTAAAAAGAAAATCTGCGGCGGCATAAAAAACATTTGCATGGCACTGGTGGAGGTCCTCCTGCAACCTTTTTTTCTATCCAGCGTTGAATTAAGGGTGCAGGAATTGATTAACTATTGACGTAATTGATAGTCCATAGATTCTTTAACGATTTCAGGACCAAACAATAATGACAATTCACTGAAGCTTGCCATTTTTTACAAATTATATTTTAAAATATGAAACAGCTGACGATATCCAATTTGTAAATTGACAGATTTAATCTTACCACACTCGTTATGTTGAAATACTTTTTCACCATTTCGACTTTATAACGAAGAGGTTCAAGAATACGAACGGTGTATACGATTCGTTATCAACCATTCGTTATATAACGAATACGTTAAAACCATTCGTTATTCAAGAATAGGCCCCCAGGTGAATTTTGTTTTTATCTTACTGTTTTTATTTCTTTTATTTCTTTTCCTTTCTCTTTGTTACCAAGTTTCGTGGTAGCTTGTATTTCTTTAATTTGAAAAACCACGTGGCGCCCAAAAAAATTAGTGTGCTAATTAGGAAAATACCCACAGCCCGTCTTCACTTGGCTACCAGAGAGATGCTCGTTTGAGGGGAGCGTAAGACGTTTCAAAATTTACGAGCTAGTCATGGCAAGGTTTTTGTTTCTTTTGCTGTACCTGCGAGTAATGTTCCTGCGGAGCGAGCGAAATGGAAGTTATGGATTCCTGACAGCCTTAAGGCTTAAACACAATTCCGACGACAGACGACAACGATATATCGCTGTCAAACTTCTACAAACACAGCATCTTATGCGAATGCACCAAATTGCGACGACCGACGTTGAGCGATCGACGACATTATCGCCGGTATTGATCAGTTTCTAATTTTGCCGTCGTCGCTGCAGTCCTACCAACAAAATTAATCGAATGAAATGGTTGTGGCATTCACTTTTGTCTTTTTTAGGTGGTAGCACGCCGCGGTAATTTTAATATAATGAGCTTTGAGGAAAAATTTATCGAGGAAATGCGAAATCCATAAAATAATTTATAGTTTACAAGATAGACAAGACAAGTGGACAAAAAAGACAAAGGTTGGGTGGATATTTTAAAGCGTTTAATTTACTTATACCGATTTCGATGGGACCAAATCAGTGTCGCACTTTTTCTTGCAGCTGTCATTTTTTCAGGCAGTGGAAAACTGAAGCCCATCGAACATTTTTCTGTCATATTCCTTGTATTTGTTGACACACGTATTATATACACGGAACTGTCAAACGTAATAAATGTTGTTTATTGATATATAGAAACAATTTTTTTTTTAACTTAAAGCCAATTAACCCAATAAAAAAATTTAATTCATTTAACTCCAAAATTTCACAAATAATCGCGACAGTACACTTTGACAGCGCAGATGACAATTCAACTTCCATATGTATTTGTAACACCAAGAAAATATCCGGTGCAAAGTAGGGGAAGTCAGTGCGACACCAGTGTCGCACTTCTGCTATAAAAGTTTCCCATCGAACATTCTCAGTTTTGGCACTGCTAGAAAAGTGCGACACTGGTGTCGCACTGAAGTCCCATCGAAATCGACATTAATCTCCGTATTTTCAGTTTTTTTCCACACTTTGGTTCATTGTATTTCTTTCAATATAATATAAAATATTCTTGATAAAAATCTCCTTTTAAAACGCTCGAAACATTTAACAAATGAAATTTCAATATCTTCTTCTTTCACAATCGTCGCTCATCGCTTGTCGTTGCAATTGTGTTCCAAATTTTTCGACTGCCTGTTTCGCAGCGAAATTTTCGTTGTCGTCTGTCGTTCTATCGCTCTGTCGTCGCAATTGTGTTTAAGCCTTTAAAGTCGACCTGATTAGAGCAGAACTTAGCCGCAGTAGATAAGCTATGCCGGTTCTGGCCCACTTTTTTTAGCCTCCAGGATTTCGCCACAGATGGCGCCATCGTCGCTAGGTGGTGTAAATCCATACCAAATGTGGGTTGGTGTCTTGGATGTCCTGGTTTATGTCTTGGATGTTGGGGATACGAGACCTTTTTGGGGGATACGAGACCACTTTTAGCACTCTCCAGCATAGGGAATAGCATAGGATTTCGATTTTGTTTCTGAAGTTCGCTTATTTTTCATCTCGAGTCTTGGGGATACGAGACCACTTTGGGGATATGACACCACTTTTAGCTCTCTCCAGCATAGGGAAATAGCATAGGTTTTCGATTTTGTTTCTGGAGTTCGCTTATTTTTCATCTCAGACTCGTTGCCTCTAAGTTTTTCATAAAATGTTGGACGGCTTTCATGTTTGGCGGCGCTACCTTCGTAAATAATGGTTGTAGTCACAAATAGCAGCTATTCTAGCCGCAAACCTGAAGTGATGCATTGCGCGTGTACATTTTCTGATTGGAATTGGATTAAAATAATGTTTGAGTGATTCATCGTACTCACGAAATACGCGAGCTATGGGCCAATAAACACAAAACGCTATGATTTTATGCACATGCGCAAAATGGATATTAGACGTTAATCGTTACATTTAAAATAGGCTCTTTTCTACTCAAAGGGTGTTAATTTTCTGCGTTGTTTGGTTTCAATGATTTTCATTTGAAATTCAATTCAATTCTTTGGACACTGAATTCGACTTTTTTATATTTTATTGATGTAATAACGTTATTATTTGATTTTTTTCCTCAATTTCGATTAAGTTGCATTATTTGGTTTGCTTTTTCATTAGACGTCATTTTTAATTTCTGATTAATTGAATTACTCATTAAAATTGTCTATTTTTCATGTATTTCTGTGGTGTGCGTAGATTTAGGTAGTTTTTGCTTTGAATCCTTTCAAGCTTGAAAGGAAAGTTTTATATTGTACTTTTAGATTCTAGGTGGCATTAAATTTAAATGTTCATAATAATTTTGAACAAAAATGAGTTTTTGTGAAAATCACTTTTACGAAAAAGATATTAAGGAATATTCAAGTAAAAAAGTATTAGCTGTTTATAGTATTCCGAAGTCGTTTGACCAACTTATTTGTTCTTGTTCTGAAAATAGAACTGATCATTTTTGTCCAATTATATTTGCAAAGTTCTAGACTGCAAACCATTAAAAATCCTTTAAGAAATACTTCTCAACGACCGCGTACGTGTAAATCGAATTTTGCTCCTTGTAAGCAAAACATGTCAAGAAGCACCAAAAGTAAGAACTCATTACTTTAATTTTACATCCATCATACGATAATTTTTTCTAAAACGAATATCATCCCTGCTATAATTTTGCCCCATAATAATATTCATAAATGGGCTACAATCTTTAAAATCAAAGATAATAATAAACAAGTATAAAAGCTAGAAATCGCCTAAGACCAATTTCTATGATACCCTATATATATGCCCGTATGGTCTCCTCTCTGTGAAAGTTTGATTGCGGTTTTTCACATATATTTCTAGAACGGTTCGTCGGACAGACAAATGATTCCGACCAATTTCATAGGATTTCATATTCTGAAGAACTTTCTAGTACAATAAAAACAGCTAGGATTGATAATTTTCATCACAGTATACGTAAAAAACTAAAATTGTTATATGGCAACACCTAGAATGGGTTACCCGATTTAATCCATTTTTGAAATTACATTTACAATTTCTATAAAACGCTGTGTACAAAATTTCACCTCTCTACGTTGACGCGTTCTCAGGCAGTGTCCAAATATATAGTGAAATGCGAAATTATTGTATGGCAACCGCACGAAGGAGTTACCCGATTTGTCCCATTTTCGAATTTAAATTTACTTTTTTTTTTAAAAAAGTCCGTGCGCAAAAGTTCAGCTCTCTAAGTGAACGCGTTCTCGAGTTATCGTGAGGACGACAGACAGACGGACAAATGGACATGCAGAAATCAAAATAAGTTTTAATAATATGCGTGGGTGTCCAATCCCATTTCGCTCTATCATGGTATTTCTATGAGTTACAAACGAAATGACAAAATGATAAAATCATCTAGGCTAGGGTATAATAACAATGGAAGCGTAGAAAATGAGTTCAAAAGTTATTATTAAATAAATGACGCAGAAAACTAAATTGTATTTATGTAATTTTACTCCAATATTCATGTATAGTATGTAGATACATAATATTGTGCATAACACATAATAATAATTAACAAACTCATCACTAAGATTTCCTAATCTAGCATTACAATAAATTCTCTAACCGAAAGTAAAATATTCGCTACGTCGAAGAATGTAAGTATAAAATCTTGAATTTTCTCTATTTTGCTCTTGTTTAAAACGGTACATAGTGCGGCATCTATTGAGAAAACCGTGCACATTTTTGGGCACATCTATTTATATATAAAATCAATGCTTTCAGTGCTATATATTTGTGAAGGGGTGGGAAGCTTTATTGATGGATTTGGTCTTGACTGCGCCCTAGCGGCATTAGTCGGTACTACCAGCATGCTCCGGTTTTCTTGGATAGATATGTGGTGCGCCTAAATGTAGGCTTTTGGTTTTGAACTAATATTAGTAATAATTAAAGTTAACGGTAGGAAATTTTTGTTCCATGCCAATGGATTCTAGATGGTTGGTTTGTGAGGGGGTATTATAGTATAGGATAGGGAGGGGTTTAATGAAATTTTCATCAGAAATCCTCTACGGGCTCTGGTTTTCGAGATATTGGCGTATTAATAATTCAAGTTATTTTTGTTCATGCCAATGGATTCTAGGTGGTGTAGGGTGGGAGGGGGGACGTAATTCTCATCAGAAATCCTCTACGGGCTCGCCATTTCTTGAGCAAGGTTACCTAGCGGCATTAGCCGGAACTACTAGCATGCCTTGGTTTTGCTGTTTTCTTTTATTAGCGGGGAAGTTCTAGATATCAGCATGACGTCATCTTGGTTTTGTTGTTTTCAAATGCTGTTGTAGATATCAGCATCATTTGAATTTCACAACATGATATCACCTTGGCTTGATGTTTTCTTATTATTATTGGCTCCTGGGGGTGCGTGTATTGACAAGTAACAGTTGCTCTTTCGAGTGCAAGCACCATTTCTTGAGCAAGGTCCCCTAGCGGCATTAGTCGGTACTTACATATGTTGTTCATCTCGGGCTTGGGGATACGAGATTACTTTCAGCACTCTCCAGCCCTAGGATATTTTTTATCCATGCCAACAGTATTAGTACTAGTGGGGTAAAATTTTCATCAGAAATCCTCTACGGGCTATGGTTCGAGGATATTAGCGATCTTACCTTCTCAGGTGTAATTAATATTAGTAGCTCAAAAACAAAAAAAGCAACAACAACTATAACCTAAGTTGTGGATTAAAGATTTGATGATATTAATCTGTCGGTGTTTTTTATAAACAAGATTGCACCATATGATCATATATCTAAAAATAGATCAGGCGAAGCTGATTGTGGTGAATGTAGGTAGATATGTTCACTTAGATAAGTAATGGAAATTAGTAAATGTGTAATTTTGCTCTTCAGGTGGAATGCTTCTGATTTTATTCCTTGCATAAACAAATTCGCACAGTCCAGCAAAGTAAACAAATTCGCAAGCGAATAATGTAAACAAATTCGCACAGCAGCCGAGTAAAGTAAACAAATTGAGCGATTTATGTAAGATTCCTAATTTCTTTAACTGAAAACAACAACAACCGATATTAATCTGTGGGATATGATGTCTTAGATGAGTAGTGGAAGATATGCTGAAAATTTCTTTTGCTGAAAAAACAACAACTATTACATAAGTTGTGGTTTGTAGGTGTCTTTTATAAACAAGAGTGATCATGTTATGATATTCGATGTGTAAAAATTGATCACGGCTGCTTGGGATGGTAAGACACATGAAATCATTAGAAGTAATGGAAATTAAAGCATTAGAAAAGGTGGTCAGGTCGCTGGTAATTTGATATCTTGCGTAAACAAATATAGCCGAGTAAAGCAGACAAATTGAGCTATTAATGTTTTTTTTTGTATCTAGGAGTTTGTATTGAAAAGTCTTTATGACCAATTGTTTTTTATTTTCAATAAAATTTCTCAATCAGTCACACTGTTATGAGATTTGATTGATCCCCGATATCATAGTTCACATGAAGCTGATAAGAATATGATAATTTTATCTTCATACTATTGGGGTGATCACATTATTTTCTTACCATTAGGTTGAGAATGGGTTTAATTAAATGTTTTGATGAAAGAAGGTGGTGTTATGATATCAATGTAGTATGATACCTTATCTTAGATGAGTAATGGAAGTTGTTTGGGAGCTGTGAGTAAAGAATAAAAACCTTATCAGCAAGGTCGCTTCATATTTGTCTCCCTAAATTATCATCCAAATGGTGTTATATGAAGGAGCAAAAAATTGATAATAGTGAAGATCGTGGTGGAGGTTGAGAGGGGGGTGCTGTAATTTGTGGATTAAATTGAAAGTTTTCATGGATCTCAAGGTTTAAACTTTTTAGCCTCCAGCAGGAATGTCTTCTTTTAGTTGACTCGGCGGCTAGATAAGAACGTGTTAATTTCATGTTCATAATATGATCTTGTGGTAAGCATATGAAGGTAGCAGAGTTTTTTTTTATAAATCAAGTAGTTACGCTGCTATGAGATTTGATTGACTCCTATATCTAAAAAAATATTCCACATGAAGCTGATATAGTTACTATTAGGGCAGGTACATTGTTTACTTACCATTAAGTTGAGAGTGGGTTAAATTAAAAGCATTGATAGAAGAACGCTGTGTTATGATATTAGTGTGGTATGATATGTTGTCTGAGGTGAGTAGTGAAAGTTGTATGGGAGTTATGAATAAGCAGTAAAATCCTAATCAGCAATCTCGCTGGATATTTGATAATTCTCCAACTCCATAGTGAAGATCGTGGTTGGGGGTTGAGAGTAGGTACTGTAAGTTATGTATTAAGTTAAAAGTTTTGATAAATGGTATTTGGTATTTATCTCCTCGAAATGTTGTTGTACGAGTATCAGAAAGTTCGGAAAAAAGTTGATAATGCTTCAAGTTCAATAGTGAAGACCGCGATGTTGAGAGTGGGTATTTGGAATGATATAATTCTAGTAGGATATGGAAGTATTATTTATTCATCTTTAAATCTTACCATGAAATTAGGTTGGGAGTGGATTAAATTAAAAGTTTTGATGCCAGAAGGCGTAGTTATTATATTAATATAGTATAATTTGTTGCCTTAGATGAGTACTTGAGAGCTGTGAGTAATATGTGGAATATGTTGTAGATAAGTAGTGAAAGTTGAAAATGTAAGGTTCCCAATTCCTTTATTGAAAAACAACAACAACTGTAGCAAATAAAATTTTCATACAATATTTATTCACTTCAAATTCATTATTTATTTTTTATAAACTTTTTTCTCTGTGTTTCACATCCGAAATGCGATCCAGAGCAAATGCCTCCCATAATCCTTTTCTGCGTTAGACTTTGAGAGTTCGGCAGCAAAATCCAATGTTTTTTCTTGCTCTAACACATTAGGAAGCTTTAGTGAATACCATAGTTTGAAACCATCTCACTCGGGACTTGTTCATATACTTGCCAGCTGTGGATATGTAGAAAAACTTTCATGGGCGATATGGGGATTGAATCGATGTATGTTATGCACTAGATTGGTGGTATATGTGCTTATTTGATTGAAGCAAAATAGTTTCACGGCTTCCTTACCAAGACTTAAATATATTCATAAAAACGTTGAATCGAACATGTTAATACTTATTTTGAGTATGAGCAGAGGAAATCGTGATCATTGCAGCATGTTATGAAATTCGATATCTAAAAATAGACCACATGAAGGTTATTGGGGTGGTAAAAAATCATGAAATTATTAGGCTGAGAATGGCTTCAATTTAAGGCTTTGGTGAAAGAAGGCGGTAGTAAATATTAATGTAAGATGATAGGAGGCATCAGGCAGTTTTGGTGAGCCTCAGCGATAGGTCAAATAAAAAAAAATGTCAACCGTGCTAATAAATGAAAGTTTTTCTAGTAAAAAGAGTGGTACAAAACGGCATATGGGGAGCTGTATTGGACAGACTAAATTGCCGAGAGTGTTATTGAAAGCCCCCAGGCGAGGTGGAGAAATTACTCAGCGTGTAAAAAAAAGTGATTTTGTAAAGTGGGAGGAAATAAGATCAGTATTCACAGACAGAATTAGAGCTGGAATTATTGTAAATATAAACCAAACAGATCCTAAGCGATTTATACAGGATGCTGCTCATTTATTTATACGCCGTATTAAGAATATTTTAAAACGCCATCTCAATATTAAAGTTAATACAAAGTTGTGTGCTGATTTTGTTAAGAATATCGGTGACAATGAGGTTATAAACGATATTAAATATTTACAAGCAATAACTGGTCCAATCAATGTGGACGATAATTTAAATGAGTGGTATAAAGTTAACATTTTGGATTCAATACTCACTCAGCTGGATGAGTTTCAGAAAAAAGATAGTGGCTGGACATTGGAGTCCATTATACATTTAGCAGTACATATCAACAAATTTGAACAGCACCGAGGATCTTCGTATATACCTCTACCGAAGGAGATTGCTTTAAAGCAAGCTTGCATCAATGTAAAAAATAGTGATGAAGCATGCTTCGCTTGGGCCGTAACATCAGCGCTATATCCTGCAAATGTTCACTCCGATAGGACCTCATCATATCCACATCATTCTACTGTGCTAAATTTAACTGGAATAACATTTCCTATGACGCTTAAGCAAATTAAACAATTTGAAGACCAGAACGATATATCAATAAACGTATTCATCCTAAAGAAAGAGCGTTTCTTCACCACTGTTCTAGTTAGACCAACGAAACATAATCATCATAATTAGTACAGCTCGGTGCACAATTCGCAAGATGGGGCGGAGCGTTCAGATTTTTGAATAAATCGCAAATTGATTAATGGAATATTTATTTAAACACCTAAGGCAACAAAATAACGTTTTCTAATTTTTAAATTTGTCCCCCAATTTTTATTGAAATTGATTTAAAAATGAAAATTCAATGATTTTTTTTTAATTTCTCTGGTTTGCGGAGCGGGGCTGCCACAAATTTGAACTAAATTAAATAAATTTTTAACATAAGGTTTTCGAAGTTAGTAAGCAGAAAATAACGTTTTCCAATTTTTAAAATTCTACTTATAACTACGACAATTTGACGCAATAGATTGCTTTCTTAATGGGTAAAATGCAGGTAAAGCAAATTATTGCGTCGAATTGTCGTAGATATAAGTAGAACTTTAAAAATCGGAAAACGTTATTTTCTGCTTATTAACTTCAAAAAGCTTATATTAAAAATTTATTTAATTTGGTTCAAATTTGAGGCAGCCCCGCTCCGCAAACCAGAGAAATTAAAAAAAAAATCATTGAATTTTCATTTTTAAATCATTTCAAATAAAAATTGTGGGACAAATTTAAAAATTAGAAAACGTTACTTTGTTGCCTTAGGTGTTTAAATAAATATTCCATTAATCAATTTACGATTTAATCAAAAATCTTAACACCCTACCCCATCTTGCGAATTGTGCACCGAGCTGTCCTATTTATGACAGCGACCCAGCATTAAAGATCAAAATTTTAAAGTAAACTAAAATACTTCATTAATATGGATTAAAATATTTAAAATACTTCAATACTTTACTACGTTAAAAATACTTCAAAATGAAGTAATTACTTCATATCTGGCATCGCTGCCTTAAAGTAACCAAAAAACAATCTATGGTGCCACACAGCCAGCCAATTCTTCAGGAAGTTGCAGGGCCATCCAACCGGCAAGAGGGGGCTTTAAGCTTGCACGATCTTGACGTTGATTTGCTTCGCTCTTCAAATGCAGGCTCTAGAAGCACGTCCAATGGAAATTCCGAGTGATTTATTCAGCCTGACTTAGAATTGCTCAACAGAACTTTGGTTTCAGTGGGAGGCTCACCAGTGCCTAGAAAGAGACTTAAGAAAGGAAGCTACGCTGCAGCAAAGTGTACTGATGTATGCAAAAAATTAAGGAAAAGATATTTAAAGTGCCTGAAAGATTAACTGAAGAAGTCGAAGCAGTCAAAGACGGTGAAATTATTCGGCAATTGAAGAGAAAATTTGCAAAGACGCAGACAAATGGCGAGAAGTATCAAATTCTCACATCTTTGCCAAAAAGATGAGCTGTACCGTCCGTAATATCAAATATGAATTCGACATAAGTTATTATGGCACACAGAGAAAAGAGTTTGCACCAAATCAATCCAAAAATTGGCAGTAAGTTTCTTATGGAAGAAGTCAAAAGCCTTCTGACCGAGTTTTATGAAGATGATAAAATACGTCATGTTTGCCTGGGAAAGATTATCAAATAGTTCCGACTGAAGGTGTTAAGGCAAAAAAACAACGTAGATTAGAGCTGATAAATATCAGGCAGGCTTATCAACTTTTTAAGGACAAATATCCCGACAGGATGATTGGATTCTCTTCATTTGCCAGCCTTCGTCCTCTACAGTGTGTTTTAGCAAATTCAAGTGGGACTCATTGTGTTTGTCTATACACCACCAAATTATAAAACTGATGTTTGATGTTTTAAAAAGAAATAAGCTAATTTCTGACGAAATTATGTCATACCGTGAACTTCTTCCAACAATTTTGTGCGGAAATCCTAACAAACAGTGCTTTCTTACTACATGTAAAAATTATCCAATGTTACAAATTCTCCGCGAAAAAATACATTTGGCTCTTCTGGAGAAAGATATTGAAGACCTGACCTTCAAACAGTGGAACCAAACCGATAGGTGTACGTTTCAAACTATTGTGATGCAAAGTTTAGAATTTGGTGATTAATTCTGTGAACAAATTTATAAGTTTCTACCGCATTTTTATATAGCGGATCAACAAACAAAATACTTCAAGCACAGAAAAGAAAATGTGGGAGAAAATGAATGTGTTGTTATTTGTGATTTCGCAGAAAATTATTCTTTTGTCATTCAAGATGCTGTGCAAGGCTTTCACTGGTCTAATATACAGTGCACTATGCATCCCTTTGCAATATATCTCAAAGCGGAAGGTGATGAAAGTTATTTTACAAGTTTTATAGTAATAGCGGAATCAACAACTCATAATAATTTTGCTGTCAGTTTTTTAAGACGAAACTTCCTAATTTAAAAAGGATATGTTTCTTTTCCGACGGCTCTGGAGGCCAGTATAAAAATAGGATGAATTTCTATAACCCGTGCAAAATGCACGAAGAATTTGGAATCGATGCGGAATGGCACTACTTTGCTACTGCTCACGGGAAGGGGCCATGCGAAGCTATAGGAGGTGTACTAAAGAGGAACGCAACATTAGCCAGCCTTAAACGACCACTAGACCGACATACCATATTAGCAGCGCAGAGGAGTTGTATTGTATTGGGCAATCAGTACTCAATCTAAAATGAATTTTATCCTTTGTAAACAGGAATATGAAGAAGGAATGGATCTAAAACTGAAGAATAGATATGATAATGTGAAGCAAATACGAGGAGTATTCTTTTATACCTGTGGAGAATTATTGTATTTCGGTAAGGAATTATTCATTTTCAAACGCAGGTGTAGTTTTTAATATCTAAAATTAACATCGTTTAGAAAAAATTTTTAAATTCTTATAATAATACGTTTCTTTAGCAGGTTTCCCCCCCGCGGACTACCACCTCAACGCGGTGGGCGGGTCTATTAGTTCTGTTCCTCTGAGCACTACCATTAGGTTTTTATAGCAGAGCCACTCATGGTGGTAGCTTTAGAGGAGCAGAAAGAAGCTAAGAGAAGTTCCACTAAATTTAATATTCAAGTGATATTATTTTTGATATATGGTGACTTTAAAAACGAGCCCGAACGCCATCGCAATTTTTTGCATATAGATAGATATGGTTTCTAACTTCAAAATAAAAATAAAAAAGAAGTGTTAGAAGTCCTCTCTAGTGAATAATAGTATTTTTTTGAAAAAGAAAAAAATACTATTATTGAGAAAAACAATTTTTCATTCGGTACTGCTATATTTTTTTATAACAAATATAAAGCATTAAGCTTCATTTGCCATTTGAATCAGAAAAATCGGTTGCTCCGTTCTCAAGATATGATTTTTTGAAAATGAAGCTACATTGTAAAATCACAAAATTTCTAACCCCCCTAGCGGGGAGATGAGGGATGGTAGGGGAAAACAAAAAAATACGAGTGAGCTATTTTGGTATTCCCTACAAACTGTGAAAGTTTCATCTAAATCGGAGCTGGTCGGGTTCCAAGGAAATCGGTTATGTCTGGAATGGCTGAAAAGTGGAATTTATAGTGGGATGCATGATAATCAAATTTGGTTTTCTTACCTGCTTGGGTGCGACTTTTCAAGTCTCGAGTAATTTTCCTTTGTTTCATGAGTGAACGGCGCGCAGTTTCCTGAAAATAAGAAACGAAATTTATGTTTCGTCAGTGAACGACATGCATTTTCCTGAAAACAAAAAGTGGAATTAGCGACTTTTCAAGCTTCCAGGACGTTTTCTTTCTACATATTTCGTCAGTGTATTACCAGCATTTTCCTGAAAATACAAAGTGGAATTTATAGTGAGATGCATCATAATGTGAAGCTGTGAATACTTACCGGCATTGGCAGTGAACTTTATTTATTTATTGTCTGCATCGGCCATGAATTTTCTCCTTGTCCACGCATTTCCTTGGACTAAACGAAAGCCTTTTTTTATTAATAGTGGAAATTATAAAATTATACTTATTGTAATTGCGATCATATCCGTAATAGTTTACCTGCGAGGGCAGTGGCTCTTCAACTTTCCGTCTTTCATCTCTCCGAACAAATTACAAGCGAAAGGAGTGTAAATTGTGTAAAATGTAAGTCAGAAGGTTCATGTCTAAGCATAAGTTCCGAAAGCACTCAAAAGAGGTGATAAGGAAATAATAAAAAAGAGGTCAATGCACCCACTGTAAAAGAAAAATGTGCGCTGAATAGTGATAAAGAACGAAGTAGAAGCTAAGCCGTCAGTTCAAAGCAGCAGACCGGGATGATATGGGTGCACCCACAACAGCAACAGCGAATCTCGCCAACTAGTAGGTGTAATACCCTCCTAAGTAAGTTTATTTTTTATAGTTTTGTGTGTACATATAGATCATACCTTTTTTTTGTTTTTTGCTTTCTTTTTTTACCTATACATCATTCACTCGAATTAATAACATAGTCTTAAGGTTAGTCAGTAGGGAGTATCTTAGCTTAAGTACAATATTGTCAGTTGTCCTTGTAAGGAGCAATGAATGATGGACCGCAATTGAATAACCACTAAGAAAAAGAAAAGGAATACACGCAATATTAATATTTTCATGGTTGCCGCAGATATTTTCTTATTTATACCTTTATACATATAACCTTTTTTTATTGTGGTTTCTCCTCCTTTCTCCCCTACTTCCCCAAGATTTTCTTTACTTGAGTCCAATGTTTAGCGCCTTGATCGCATATAATAGAAACTAACTAAATGCCGCAGAAGGAGGGTGAAGGCTTGATGGAGCATCAGTAGAGGTACACACACGAATGGGGCTAAGCAAAACAGGTAAGGCTTTGGAGGCTTAGCCAGAGTGGATGGGGGCGATTGGGCCCAAATTATCCCCAAAGCCGGAGTTCCAACATCATCTGGAGCTCCCTCTCAATCTCTCAAACACTTCTCTCTTCGGCGTTGGCAGCTCTCCGGGTGGATCACAAATGTTCGGCGTTGTCGAGATTTCCTTCCGTGGTTTGTTTTGGAAATTTGAAATAAATAAATTTTCTTCCTTCTAGGTTTCTAGGTGTCACCAGGAGGAGGTAACCGTACGAGATCTTTTTTTTACTGTCTGTTTGTCCGTTTGCAGTCCATAATACATACATACATACAACCTTGTATTAGTCTGTCCGTCTGTCTGATCAAACATCTTGATGATGATTAAGTTCTTTTTCACAGTTTATAAGCATCAGGGGATGTGGGTGGCAAGAACCATCCCAAGCCGGTTGATCGCTAGCGGCTGTGCAGCCACCCACACTAATCCCGCGATAATTTTGCAGCAGGAGGTGCCAGTTGCGGACCTATTTATGTTCATGGCGACATGGGTATAAGTAGGTCTGCCGACTGACACGCTCTTTGCTACAGCCCGTCGACGATAGTCCATACATTTCTTGTACTTCCGATTTTCGCATGAGTTTTTGTCCAATTTCTGCACGAATGCAGAACTACATTATTTCTGAATATAGACTGAGAGATCAACACTGTTATTTATCGTGTTGAGACTGCTAAACAAATCTTTTCATAATGTCCACCATGTGAACATCCCCTCAGGTAACTGCTATTCCGACTCAGTTGCCCGAACAGTGCACCATCTGTCAGGATGAAGACTGGTCAGTCAAAAGGAAGGCAGTAGAGACTATCTGTGGACATGTGTTTCAGAAGGTGTGTCTGCGTGCGTGGATAGGGGAACAATCCAACTGCCCGAATTACAGATATCGTCTCACCCAATATGATTTCAAATCGTCGATCCGAATATGCAAAATTTACATTCAAGGACTTTTTCGCAGTCGAGTTCTAGAATGAACAATCCGTTACCTACTACTCATGGTCAAGGCCTAGTAGCTTTAGAAGCGTTGATGGCTCTTCTGCGAATGCGGGTGCAAGAAATTATACAAGTAGGAATCTCATAGAGTATTGAGACTCTGCAAGATGAAATCATTAACCATATTAATTATATTAATTAGCAAGTTCCTGCTGTACCAAATCTTCCAGAAGATACTACTCGACCACCATCACCTATTGTTGAGTCTAGAGGACAACAAAGACCCGTAGTAAAATTGTCCAGATCAACAAATGTTCAATATCCCGCGGAGGGCAAATCACATAGAACCGACGTTCCACAGGTGCCGATGCCTGCTAATATTCGTCATATACAGGCATATCAGAATGCTAGACCTTAACGTAATTCATGGTCGCGACGATCAGCAGTCATATACGTACATGGAACATTTCGTACAGTGGAGACAGCTCAAAGCTGTCCGTGGATGAGTTTGTCTTCCGAGTTGAAGCATTCACCTACTCCACTCTCGAAGGAGATTTCGATCTCCTTGTTAGAAATATGAGCACATTGGTCGCAGGTCCTGCCATGGACTGGCAATTGTGATTGCTCCGACTAAACTCTACACCAACGTGGGAGTACATCAAGACAGCTCTTCTGTCTGAATGGGGAGTTCCCAAAGATGATTTGAAGGTGCTTGTACAGTTAATATCCCGCAGACAGAAATCTGGTGAGTCCTTTGCGTGATCAGTTGCAGAGCTCGATGCCAGATAGTGAATTCCTGGAAATTGTTAAGTCCAACTTGTTGCCAGAGATTCAAAATAAGATCTGTTTGCACCCTACCAATACTATTGGACAGCTGAGATCCCTTTTCACTCAGATTCAAGCTACGCAACTGTGGCTTGCGACTGCTAGTAGCCTGAACCCTTACCGACATCATCGCGTGAGTGAAGTTGAGGACGCACTAAATTTCTAGCCTGATGTACCCATGTTACCCAGAAATGACAATAATATTATAGACTTATCAGCTGTTACGAATGGACCAGCAGCAATTTGTTGAAATTGCGATCAGCAAGGCCACTAGTATCAAGACTGTTTGCAGGAAAGATAAAAAGTGCTCTGCTACGGATGCGGACGCAAGAATGTCTTCAAACCGAACTGTAGACACTGTCTACCGAAAATGAGAGACCGATCTGGAATCAAAACCATATTATCTCGACCGAGCATGACATCGCGACAGATGTGACTGCTCCAGTTCAATCCTTGAACAGGGAAGACAACCTGCACAGTCAGCAGACCTCGACGAACCAATGACTGTCCGTTAATATCACTCAGTGATTCTGGTGATATTAACAATCCATCTGACAGTCCCAATGCTGTTAATAGTTCTTTAATGGAATCAGAGAAGTTAATTGACTTCTCAGCAGATTTTCAAGCCCCGTTTCCATTAGGGAGCCCCAGACACTGTTGATAGACACTTTAATACCCTTTAATACCCTTTAATACCAAGCGTACCTTCCGCGAGCAGTGTTGCTGAGCCGGAGGTTCGAAAACTGGCCCACATTTTAGTGTCGATGCCAGAGGACATTCGACCATATGCCGAAGTTAAGTTGCTAAGGCGACCTGTGACTGGGTTACTTGATAGTGGTGCCACTGTTTGTATTATGGGCCAAGGAGCTCTAGAGAAGAAGCAGACGTCGAATGGAGAAGGTATCACACTAAAGTGCAGGTAGCGAATGGTGCCATGACGAATGTGCATGGTCATGTGGACTTGGACATCACTTCCGTGGTAAGACCCAAAACGTGCGTTTTTACTTGGTTCCTGGGCTCACACAAGCACTATATCTGGGAATAGACTTCTGGTGTCTATTTAGGTTGGCTCCAGATGTTCTGGGTATAGTTGCTGAAGTGATGCCAAGCCTATTAGCTGCCGCAGACACTGACACAGACACTGAAAGACATCTTTTGTCACTCATAAGATTGAGACGAACGATGCGATTCCAATCAAACAAAGGTTTTATCCGATTTCACCAGCCGTGCAGAGTTTGATGGTTGCCTAATTAAACGCATACTATAACTGGGTGTGATAGAGGAGAGCTAGAGTCCTTGGAGCTCTCCAGTTGTTTTAGTGAGGAAGCCTGGGAAAGTTCGGCTTTGTTTTGACGCCAGGAAGGTCAACTCCGTTACCAAGAAGGACGCCTATCCGCTACCGCAGATAGACGCACTTCTGAGTCGACTTCCTCCGGAAAATTACATTACAAGCCTGGACTTGAAAGACTCTTTTTAGAAAATCTCACTAGACGCTGATTCCAGAGAGAAGACCGCGTTTACTGTACCTGGTCATGCTCTCTATCAATACACCGTGATGCCATTCGGCCTATGCTTCACAAACCATGTGCCACCTTATGGATATGGTCATCCCGTTCGATTTTCGTGAGAATGTTCTCGTCTATTTAGACGATTTATTAATACTCTCATCAGACTTTGACTCTCATCCCATTCTACTATCTCGCGTAGCGGATTGTTTAAGGAAAGATGGCCTCCCTATCAACATTGAGAAGAGTAAGTTCTGCATTACAGAGACAAAGTACATGGGTTTTTTTGTCTTAAAAGGAGGAATAAGAGCTGACGCCGATAAGATTTCCGCCATAGTTGACTATCCGTCACCTAAAACTGTTCGGCAGGCCCGACGCCTACTAGGTATGGCGGGATGGTATCGACGATTTATTCTGAACTATGCTGAGCTAACTGCCTCCATTACAGACACCTTGAAAAATCCCAGTAAGTTCCAATGGACATCTGAGGCCCAGACGTCTCTGGACTTGTTGAAGCAGAAACTTTCCTCTGCTCCGTTGTGAGTCCAGACTTCACCAAACCATTCGTTATCCAAGTGCGATGCGAGCCAACAAGTTATTGGTGGAGTGCTGTTACAACTAGATGACGATGGTCACGAGTAGCCAATAGCCTACGTCTCGAAAAAGTTGAATTCAGCACAGCGAAATTATAACGTCACAGAGCAGGAATGCTTAGCGGCATTATTAAATGTGCAGAAATTCCTCCTCTTTAAGATCGTAACTGATCATGCGAGCTTGAAATGGCTGATGTCCCAAAAGCACCTCAGCGGTCGATTTGCTCGGTGGAGTCTGAAGCTTCAGGGCTTCGACTTCACTATCGAGCACCGGAAAGGAAGTCTGAATGACACCTTCATGCGATCCTGGCCCGGAAGTTCACCTTAGTTCTCCATACTTCAATTCGTTTGAATATAAGGAGCTGAGGCAAAAGGTTAAATCAACTTCTGACAAATTACCAGATCTGTGCGTGAGGGATGACTTCGTGTATATTCGCATTTTTCCGAGAACAGGCCATCCGATTCAGGAAGAAGAAGCTTGGAAGCTTTGGATTTCGTGAGGGATTATCTTCGACGTCATTTCAAGAGCGGTTGATCCGCCACTAGCGTCGCATGGACGAATAGGGAAAACCCTGGAACGTCTAAGACGACATCTGTACTTGCCTCGAATGACAGCCGATGTCGGAAACTACGTAGGCGCCTGTGACGTGTGTAAGGAAACTAAATCCCCTAATACCATTCTTAGACCACCAATGGGAGTCCAGTCTGTGACAGAAAGACGGTGGCAAAAGTTGTACATCGATATCTTAGATCCATATCCCAGATCGACAAGCGGAAATGTCTGTATCCTGATAGTTCTTGACCACTTATCCAAATGCCCAATTCTCAGACCAATGAGGAAAGCATCTGTGCTCAATTCACTAGTTCGGAGTTCCGGAGACGATAGTCTCCGACAATGGAGTTCAGTTTTGCTCAGTTCAATTCACCAAACAAAAATATGGCGTTAAGCAGCTGCGAACAGCAGTTTATCCACCGCAAGCCAACGCGTCGGAACGAGTGAACCGGTCTCTATGAGCTTGATTATCTGCAGGGGAAGTCAATAGGAACTTACCATGCTAAAGATATTAAACAACTAACTCAACTAAGAGATTTGTCATACTAACCGGATGTATATCTTTCAATCCTGGTATCCCTAAGAAGACATCCGGCCAGCTTAACTGGTAGATACAGGATACCAATGTGCTGCTTAAGACCTTCCCAGCCTAGTGGCCGGTATATCTTTTGTTAAAGGACTCACTTTTTCACATCCCCTAGCCTGAAAATGCGTCAGAATCCATCCCACACGGTACCCTACGGAGGTTATTCCGTCGTAGAAATCCCACTAGTACAATGCCTTCGAAAAAATTTAATATGTTGTGTCAATACCCTTACAAGGTAAATGAAGATCGTGAATACCCAATCTGTTTGGGGTGATTTCGGGACATACCCTTGAACGGGTGTTGGTCTGTGATCAGAGGGAGATGTTAAGAACGGGGAGGCTTCACGATCGGTTGGTTGCGTTACTGATCGCGGGTCTTCCTGAGCACATCGCGGTGGTGGAAGGCAGAAGGGCGCTGACTGACTGGGTTTTTTGGGCTGCTAGCCTGTGGGTACACCTCTGGATTTCAATACGGAGACGGATTTCGAGCTCTGATCAAGGACTGAGATGACTTGGGGTGTGTTTTCGACTCAGAGGGAGTTGGACCAAGCCTCGTGCCGTTTTGAACACCAGAACCGCGATTTGACGGACAAAATTATTGGTCGTAGGTCGCGCCACACATTGAGCGCCCACAGCGATGAGGCCTATGTTTAAGACCGGCTAGCTCAGTTGACCATTTTTCAGTATCGCGGCCATTTTGAACACCAGAACCGTGATTCGTTGGAGAAAATTATTGGTCGTAGGTCGAGCCACACACTGGGCGCCCACAGCGATGGGGCCTATTTTTAAGACCGGCTAGCTCAGTCGACCGTTATTCAGTATCGTCTGGACCACATGTGGACTAAACGACCTTGTCCTGTTATGGTCGTAGCATACTGCATGCGGTAGCATACTGCATGCGGCAGCATGCTACACTGACAGCTAGCAACAGCATGCTACATGCAAGCTACTGCCTATTTGGACGGTGTGACGTGCCTCGGCTAACCGAATGCCACCTAAGTGAGACGGAAGATCGCTTCCTCATACTGGTGAGTTTTTGACAGTCAACAAATGAAGAAGGCGAAGATTGAAAAAGCCATCAAAGTTATAAAGGGAATTTAGTAGTGAAAAATTTAAGAAAAGGAAATTAAACGAAGAGTTAAAAAAGAAAGCAAAAAGAGGACAAGCAGAGTTCATGCCGTGGACAGGAAAAACCATTGACAAGAAAAAAACCGAAAAAGCCAGAAAAGGTGAAAGTTCGATTCACCAGACGACGCAGGAGAAAAGAAAAGCCGCCTAGATCCATTCCATCCGTGGAAAAAGAAAACTTAAATTGTTGCGAGTGGGCCAGATCAGGTGATGACTCCCTGGTTCAACCAAGGTAAAAATTTTAGTCTAAAACCTGGTATTGTGTTCATTTCGCGGATAAATTTTGTATGGAAATTTGGCGGTGAAAATTAGTTGCGAAATATTTCGGTAAATCGCTGGGGAAAGTGGTATTGTGTTTTATCAGCTAAAAGTTTATTTGGTTTTGACAAGTAGATGGCAGTAATTTCCACAATCATATATTTAGCTTAAGATTTATCCGGTCAATATATTTTTTCCACGCTAAAATTTTGACATTTGGAGTATAATGGTTGGTAACAAGCGAAGAAATGCATTGGTATTATAATTTTATTATAATTTTTTCTAAATTAATTCTTCATTTTAACTATTTTTGTCAAACAAATTAATTAATAAGTATAAATATAATTTTCCTTACTATTTTGTGAGTGGGTAATTGCGAGTTTATAATTTATAGTGTCAGATGAGTTATCGTGGCATAACGTTAGTTACACACATTTTTACGAGTCTTTGTTGCCGTTTACCACCACTTTTCCAGCATCCAATGTTCTTGCCATTTTCACCATTGATAATGAAATATAATTCTCTACTGCAACACCAAAAATCAGCCTTTATGAAATCACGTAACTCAATCCATTTTTTTAAACTTTCGCGGCCGTCCCGCGGCGCCCTCCGCCACTAGAAGCCAGGCAGATTTCCGATCCGAATATCAACGGTGTTAAGAAAGTATGATAAGATGGAAAGTTTTATTTATGAAATGACGTAAGTATTTTGGTCGCCAGTTCTTAGTCTATAACGCAGAAATCTGATAAGGTCATTAAGTTAACTTTTATCTATAAGGCCCCTGGATTTGGAGAATCAGATGGTGTATAGATTCGCATATCTGGATATTAGAATATCCGAGTCTACTTTTCAGCGATAGTACGGATGTCTATTAGTTCTTTCACACAGCCGCATATGGAATGCGAAACATTCGTATCTTAAGTTGAAGGTATGCACTTGTAGCAATATTTGCATCTAAAATAAAAAAACAAACACATCACTAGCTAATCTATAGAGGAAGGATATAGCCAGATGATACGTTCTAATGGACGATGTGCGGGATGTATGTCCATCATCCGATACATTTTCTCGATGTCGCGAAGAGCTTTGGTTGAAGAGTGGGCCCTTTTAACAGACAATCGTTCAGAGATTTGCCACTAGTTGTTTTCGCGCAAAAACCACTCTAGTCTTAAATGTTGAACTATCCTTGACCACTGCATGGTGAAGGAGGTAATAATGTGGCTCGCTTGATACAGGTGGCTCAATTTCTTCCATGTGTCCCTTCAACACATTCATTCTAATTTTTCTTTAGCTCTGGATTCCTCGCAAGTTGTTTTTATAAGCTTGTGAATATTTGTAAAGCTTGTGGCCTGGACAGACCTAGTATGGGAGCTTCGTTGTTCCGAAATAGCAGTTTCACTTGATATTTACCATTTTCTAAACGTAATTGTGTGGTTTGGTAAATCTGTTGACAAAGCTCATCCTCTTACTTGAGAGTGGGCTTAGGTGGGATTTCTTCAATTTCCCAAAAACGTTTGAGCTGTGAGCTCAACTCGCTGTCAGATGTAGTCATTGTACATGTAGAATCGTGATCACTACTTGTTCCTGCTATTGAACCAAGTAATATCCATCCTAACGTAGACTGGATTGCTACAGGTGTTGATTTTGGTCCTCTTTTAGTACCTTGTTGTATTATTTGGGCATAAACTCGGGCTCCGAGTAGAGCATCGATTTTGACTGGCCTCCAAAACATCGAATCTGCCAGCTGTAAATTCTTTAAATGCTCGCATTGTGTTTTGGAAATTGTTCTTGTCGGAAGATTGCCAGTGATTTCTTTGAGAACAAGGAATTCTTCCTTCAACTGTTGGTTGCTCGGTCTACTGGACTAGTGCTGATTCCTGTTACATTCACCACTGTAGGTGTGCATTTAGCACCTAGTTTATTGCAAGCTTCCTCTGTGACGAACGATTGTGAACCTGTATCTATAAGGCACCGTAATGGTTGCGGCTTCCCATGAGGTGTCTGAGCGATTACTATTGCCGTAGATAGTAATGCGTAATACATTTTGCTGCTCATAAAGGCTTGAGTAGCGTTTACTTCTTCAGCTCCATTGATGTCCCATAATTCCGACGAACAATTTTTAACAAGTGCTTCCGTGTTTCGATGATTCCGTTTGGCGCTTAGCTGAGCTGAAGACAGTATTAAATACAGATTGAGAAGCTTGCATCTCATTAGTTCCGTTATCTGTTCGTACCTGAGTACAAACTTGACTGTTGTTGACTATGTTGCTTTTTGCTCATGTCTTGCTCATATTCGTTGTAGATGTGTTCAGTAGATGATCTCCTTGAAATTCATGGTGCAATGGTGAATGATGCCTTCGATTGCACTTGCGACAAGTGTTCTTGCTAGGACAGTGTTGCGTAGTGTGCTTTCCTGACAAGCAATTTAAACAGCGGTTTGCTGCCTTTATGATATTTAACCTTGAATGTGTGCCCATCGCTTGATATTTTGGGCAATTTATCACGTAATGATGTTTGTGACATGCTGGGCATCCCTCGTGTTGTGTCGAATGATATGCCTGTGTTCGGTCTTTCGGTGGCTTGGAGATTTGGAAACCTAAGTGCCAGCTATGGATTCCAATACTTTTAGTCGCTTGTCTAGGAAGCTATTAAAGTGAAAGTATGTTGGTAGCTCTGGTGATACTTCCAGTTCTTCCTCCCATAACTTGAGCTTCGTAAATGCACTAGTAGATATATCAAAATTGAGTCCCACGAGGTTATATCTAGTTCTAGACTCTTTAGCTGCTGTAAGCAGTCGCCAGTGGTATTTACTAATGTTTTTATGGCTTGAAATGATTCTATACTGAGCTTAGGTTGGTTTGCTATGGCTTTAAGCTGATGATTTACCAGAATTCCTTTATTCTCGTATCTTTCCTTTAACTCGGCCCATACTGGAGCATATTCTTTGTTAGTAATGGGCGTGTGGCGTAAAAATTTCTCCGCTTCACCGCTTAAGGATGATTTTAAGTATTGCAGGTTTTGTACTGGTGATAAATTTGTATTTGTGTGTATCAACACTTCGAACAAATCGTGGAACGAATGCCACCAATCGTAATCGCCATTAAATTTAGGCAAATGTTTTTTTGGTAAATTTAAATCGTGTGAGGCAGTTGCAACAGTTCGCAATGAAACTGGGTTCACAGCAGCTTGATGTGTTCTTAAGCCTTCCGTCAATTTGCTCTGGTACGCTGAATACATTGCTATCGAATCAACATAATTGTTTCCCTCTAAATACTCGTGGGATTTGTCTTTCTGCAGCAGATAGCTACTTACAGCAAAATCTGTTGCCGCATATCTTTCCAATAACTTCAATTCTTCTTTCTTAGTTTCGAAAAAGCTTTGAGTTTCCTGGCTTGAATCAATTGCTTTTCCATTTTCAATTAATTTTGCCAATCTGCTTCGTAATATTTTCTCTGTGGCTAGAAATTCCTCTAGCGTCGGCATGATGATAAATTTAATTAGTACCGTAAGTAAGTACTAAGAGCTGTTACAGTAATGTAAGTACCGCAATACGTATACCGAAAACAGATTACTGTATATAAGTACCGCGATGTTCATATTTCTTTAACAATTAACTTGTTGCGAATGAAATTAGCTTGGAGACAATACAATAAAGTGAAAGAGCCGACAAATCCTGGATGGAACCACCAAAAAATGTCTAGTGAAAGATAAGGCCGAATCCCTCCGAAATATTATAAACGCCTTTAAAAGTTCCTTGGGCTATCTTATTGAACCAGACTAATTATTCCTTGGTGGCTGAGAAAGAGTGTGAAACAAGAAGCGTAGCGGTATGAGTAATATATGCGAGCTTTTTTACTTATTTACTTATTCTATGAAATTTAGTTCATACGCTTGCAACTAGCACGTGCAGAATTGAATGTACTGCATGTACAATTCCATGTGTTAACTGCATGACAAACTGAAAAAAAACCAAAAAAATCTTCTGAGTTCCGTTACTTGTGTGCTACAGCAACTTTGCACCGCAACTGCATGTAGCAATGATTTGTCATTTAACCATGCCATGCACTTGCGATGTAAAAAGAATGTTTTTCCTTTTATTTCTTAAATTTCGCCGTCTAATATTTTTATTTCATTGAATTGCATGTAAAAATTATTATGAATTGCTTGTTATGAAACAATTTAGATGCAATTCACGGAAGTTATCTGAACTTAAGTAGTAGAGCTATGACAGTACCAGACCACTTTTTCCATACAAAAAGTGTCCGGAAAATTCCAACTGTTTTGGTGGTTCTGGACCGGGGTTCTGGGCCACTGGGGGATTCCGTCTAGTGGTCTACGTCACAGGGCCTGCCTGGGGAATTCCTTCTGGATCACTGAGGGTTCTGGGAGGGGGCGGAGAGGGGGTAAGGGGGCTGAGGTCGCTTTTGTACTGCAATTTTGACATTATCTTGAAGTTTTCTTTTAGGAGGATACTTATGCCAACAACAACAACCAATGTAGGTATTGACTTGGATATGTCCGATAATCAAATTCTGAATAATGTAAACAAAATCGCAGCCGAGTAAAGTAAACAAATTGAGCGATATTTACACACACACAGACCAGGGGCCAGGTGGCTGGTAATTTGATATCGCCCTTCGCACAGGTCTACATCACAGGGCCTGCCTGGCGAATTCCTTTCCTACCGTCTGACTGACCAGGGTATGACGTCATCTGGTTGGCTGATCCCCCCCGGCAGCTGATTAAGCTCTGTCATAGCTGATTTTTTAAATAAAATAATGTTGGCTTTTGCTGGAATCGAACCGAGAACGCTTGGTTTTGTAAAATCCGATGCGCTCTACCATGAGACCATGGAGGTGTTCTATGAATATTCTTTAAAGTTGCTATATATGGGTAGAGTTCTATACTAGAGTTTTTATCTAGAACTCTCGGCGCCACCATCGCTAGGTGGTTTGAGTACATACTAAATGTGGGCTTGTGCCTTGACTGTACTGGTTTATGTCTTGGATGCACCATTGCGCCTTGGCTGTGCTGGTTTATGTCTTGGATGCACCATTGTGCCTTGACTGTACTGGTTTATGTCTTGGATGCACCATTGAGCCTTGACTGCGCCCTAGTGGGATTAACCGGTACTACCGGGATGTGTCATTTGGTCTTGACTGCACCCTAGTAGGTATAGGGTCAGTTTGGCCAGACAGACGTAACGTCACCGATCCTGAGGTCATTAACCTTTGACCCTTGACCTTTGACCCATGACCCTTGACCTTTGACCCTTGACCCCTGACCCTGATGTCATTCACCTTCACACACACACACACACACACACACACATGCACACGATACAATTTGAGGGATTACGTCACAACTCACAATTCCTTGCTCATGACATTGGCGTCTCAACCTCTATCTTAGCTGAAATATAAAATTGGCTTTGTGTTGGAATCGAACCGAGAACGCCTGGTGTGAAAATCAAAAAAAAAAAGAAACGCCAAGATTTATATCATTGAAAAATTGTGCCAATGGATTCTAGATGGTGGGTATGTGGAGGGGGATAATAGATAGGGAGGGGGGGGGGGGGTAATGAAATTTTCATCAGAAATCCTCTACGGGCTGGTTTTCGAGATATTAGCGACAATTGTTCGGGCGCAAACGCAATTTCTTGAGTAAGGTTCCCTAGCGGCCTTAGCCGGAACTACCAGCATGCCTTGGTTTTGCTGTTTTCTTTTATTAGCGGGAGAGTTCTAGATATTGGCATGATGTCATCATGGTTTTGCTGTTTTCAAATCCTGCACCTAAATAAGTTTTCTTAGCAGGGAAGTTGTAGATATTAGCATTATTCGAGTTTCACAACATGACATCACCATGAACAGGTTCTAGAAGATGTCAGTGAGGGTTCTGGGTGTCAAACATTAAATGTTGCCCCTAGGTTTTTACAGGCTTTATCAAAGCTGTTTGGAAAGCTGTTAAGCTGTTATCAGAGCTGTTTCAAAGCTGTTAAGCTGTTATCAGAGCTGTATGAAAAGCTGTTAAGCTGTTATCAAAGCTGTTTGAAAAGCTGTTAAGCTGTTATCAGAACTGTTTGAAAAGCTGTTAAGCTGTTTGAAAAGCTGTTAAGCAGTTATCAGAGCTGTTAAGCTGTTATCAGAGATGTTTGGAAAGCTGATATCAGAGCTGTTTGAAAAGCCGTTATTCAGTTAATATCGAAGATGAATGAAAAGCTATTAAAAGAAATCATCAAGACAAGGAATGCAGTGCCAAGGAAATTTAAAGCTCTAATGGCATATCAAAACAGGCTGGAAACACCAGTCACAGCAATGAAATTGTATCTATCCTGGACGAGTTGCGAGAAGCAGATATTATAGTTTAAATACTACTCCATTACCATACTTCTACACAATCTACAGATGAGCGTTGACAAATTTGGACGTTTCTCTAAGCGGGGATATCTTGGCAAAGCAGGTGAACGTGAACCAACAAGAGCTCAAGGGCCAGCCGGTGAGCAAGGAACTCAAGTTTCATCAAAACACAATTCTTGGATTAATAACAAAGATGTTTTATAATATCTTGAAGAAACATTTAACAATATAATATAAATTTATAGTTATAATTATAATACTTTATACATGTAGTTATAATGCAAATTACTTTAATAAATAAAACTAAAATTATAATACATTTATTATTTACACTAGACTTAGATACTGTCTGCGGTTTCCACTTGTTGATCTGATGAAATAGAGCAATGTCCCCATGGTAAAGTATCCGTCGCTCCGCTCATAATATGACGCTTATTATCATAGGGACTCAATGCAATCTTTTTTTGACTGATAGTGTATACGTTATGGTGATGAGATCGTGTGGAGCTCTGATTAGCAGTTAATATTCGCTTGTTATTTAAGCATTCGACGTAGTCTTCGAAATTGATATGCCTCTGGACTACATTAGTCTTTACTCCTTTCGCTTTTTTTACAGTTTTACCAGCGTTTATACGCAGACTGTACATTTTTGAGCGCAAGCCTACAAATTCGCTCATGATTTTCCCATTCAGCTCATCCTTCATTAGCCCAGGAATCTTTTTATTCATGAGCGGTAAATTGAATTGATTATCTTCTGGGTAATCACTTGTATCAAATTTGTTTATATTTTCAGCCATAAACTCATATGCATTTTTCTCTTCAAGTTCATATATTAGAGAATCTGTATCAGTATACATGACTTTACATTTATCTCCATACTCACGCTGCATAAAACTGTAGTGAAAATCGTAGAGGCATATTTTCGAAATTTCCATAACTGCCATTTCTATATAGAGCGGCTTCTTGAATAATAATTTGAGTCGCCTTAATTCCACAGCAACTAAATTCTCATCAAATATCGTTGCACTGTGGAAATTGGGTGCCTCAATCCGAGCTTTGGCACCATAGCGACCTTCCCACTTCATGCAAAGCTTGATATCACTATACTTGCGTACATTTTCCATGGTCTTACCAAAAGCTGCATTATTCATCTTCTTATAGCTATCCTTCTCATGATCGCTTGTAGCCTGCATCCGTTTGGTGGTATTTAAGTCAATATATGGTTTAAGCCAAGCTGATTGGTCGAATTGAAGTACCCGGTGCACTTTTTTCAGGATGAGTCCATGTGATAAGCATTGCTTCAAGTTTCGGTAGTGTATAACATTTTTAGTTTTTGGATTTAATGTTGTCAAAAGCTTTTCTAATTTTGCTCCAGGTGGTGCTGCATGCTCAGAGCAAAACGGTAATTCCTTATGCTTATCATGTAGATGTTGAGGATAATCAAAGTCGACTTCAGTTGGAGAATCATCAGGAATTTCGGAAACGACAATATTGGGAACATCAACCCATTTGAATCCTCCGGTTGGTAAATGCTGTGACATGGCCCATCCATAAAGGTTATTCACATCATAATACATCAAGTATTTCTCTTTCTCCTCAGGCTTAAAATCATCCATATATTTGTTATTGGCTTTACTATATCTGTTCGAACATTGACTTATACCACCTCGAATGCCTCTCTCTATGAATAGCAGTATATCTACGTCGGTTATCAGCTCTAATTTCACATTAGTGTATTTTAGCATAGCATCCCATGTTAGGCCTGGCATGGTGTAATAATGTGCTGGATCTAAATTGTATGTCTTCATGCACACTTCTCGAAAGTTCTCAAACACATCAGCCAATAGGAGAACATCAGTCTTAAGGTATAGATCTGAATATTCAGTCAGTTTATTGTAGAACGCTTCCTGTGTTGGCAAGTTCCGGAAATCCAATTTACCCCAGTCATCAATAAAATCATATGGGAAGACACCCTTGCGTGTAAGAAGTTTGATAGTGTCATCATCCAATCCCTGCCATACTGATCTTGTAGTGTTTAATTTATCCATCGGCAGCAATGATGATAACTTATCTAAAGATTCAGCCATAAAACGGAAGGAATCGATGAATCTTTCCTTGTTTATTGGTAAGAGATCAACTTTTCCTGGGAAAGATGTAGCTATATCCTTAATAATGAAGTGAGCATCATATCCGGATAAATTGTGAAAAATTACTGGAACTATGGAGCAATCTTGATACATGAGATTGCATGCGTTATGCGCTGGCCCTCTGTAAATAATTTGTGTTCTTGGTATAACTTTGCTTGCCTTCTTCAGTTGTTCGATCTATTAAGGATGAATGAAACGACTTTTAGTATTAGAGCGAAAAAAGCTCAATCTCTAAAAAGTCCACCAAGTTAAAGCTTAAGAGCTCAATATCTGGTGTAAAAAAAAAAGGAGAGATATTTTTAGTGAGAGCTATACAGCTCAATACCTTTAATATCAGCCATGTTGGAGCCAAGGGGCTCAATATCTGGCAGTTAAATAATACGCTTGGAGTTGTAGGTAAAACTCTGAATTTTTATTTTCAATCGCACTTAATTTATACTTTTAAAAATTGCTTACATGGTAAAAACCTTAATACAAAAAATATTATTTCTCATGAGAACTAAAGAATATTACAAAATTGCTTACATTACTCATATCAGCAATATCGATCAAGAATATATTTAATCGATAAAAATGCATATACATTAACCCCTACATGAACAAGCATAGCATTGCTTCGATGCTTACTTTGCAATCTTTTTCTTATTGAACAAATGCTAAGTAGATATGACACAGTTATCGATTGCGTCATTGAGCAATTACTTTTTTTTTTTTAAGCTCAATGAGCAATGTATTATATGTATCATCACGGTGCAATGGTGACCAGTGGTGATCATATTACATTTTACAACTTTCTTTCACTTAGCGTAAATTCATTAAATGATCGTAGAATGGCGCATGGCTATTCCGATCATATTTCTTTTTTTTTGTTGCTATTTACTTTTGCTTGTCATGTTTGTTTCGTTTATTTTTATTTGTTTATTATTATTCGTTGTTGAGGTAGGTGCATGTGCATTTATTATTGTGGTATGTAGGTATGCTCTACACCTCGGTATTTTCCTGTTAAATGGCAATGGTCCCGGACTCGTTCCTCATCGGTTGCAAACATTTTTTCACATATATGGCAGCAAGTATTTTCCATATGTGAACGCCGTTCCTCTTTAGTCAGGGGCTGCATTGGCCTGATGTTCAACTTTTCCTGTACAGCTATGGAGGCAATTTTTTGCAATTCTAATGCAAACCATTGCTGACAATTCTTTCCTCGATATGCTTGGTAGTATGAGAGCTTAGCATCATGTTTGCAGTGGAAGTAGAACCCTATGCTGTGAACTTCATGTTCCTGGATTCGCTGTGTATTTTGATCGTTTCCCTGAATCGGCTTCAATATTGCCTCAAGATCGGCATACACACAAAACGGGACTGGATTCTTATGGTTATAATTCTTATATTCCAACAATTTCTTTTCCTCTGATGGAAACATAATTCTGCAATCGTTTTGCTTCTCACATTCAGGAGTGTGTGATGTTAATTTTTCTTCAGAGTAAAAGTAGAGCAAACATCTGTCACATATATACTGTCTACCATCATGTTTCGATATTAGTCGGGAAAGATCTTTAATCCAGCAGAAATGATATCTACCATCATCATCATCGTCATCCATATGATCATCAGCCTGATCATAGTCATCTTGTAGCATTAAGAGATTTACATGTCGCTCCATTCTGTGTTTCGTAAGTCTAACTGGAACTGTGGTGAGGAAATGCTCTTTCTCCAGGATGAACACGTTTATTGATAAATCGTTCTGGCCTTCAAATTGCGTTATTTGCTTAAGGGTCATGGGAAATGTTATTCCAGTTAAATTTAGCACAGTAGAATAATGTGGATATGACGAGATCCTATCTGTTTAAGCCACACATACATGATGATGGTCCCTAGTCGTAAATTCCATCCACATTTCTAATCCTTCCCACGATAAAAACTTTTCTCCTACAGAAAAGGGAAAAAGGGAAACACAAAGAACTAAACTCTAAATGAAATTAACAAAAAACTACTTATCTAATAGTTGAGAACTTCCTTCCGTTCATCCAGCGATGTCCAAGCATTCCAATAAATAAGTGTAATACCTGAAACATATAAGAATATTATTATTCATAACAAAAATTGTACAAAACTTTCAGCTTACCTCAAAAATATACCACCATCTCGCATATTTACAATGTCATCAAGTGACATTACTCTAGTCAGCTGGCTTCGCCTTCGCCTCAGTCAGAACACATGCAAATGATATAAACGTCGCTAGGGCAACACCGAAAGGCGAGAACTCATAACTGGATGCGGCGGCTATATAAAGCCGACGAGCCGCAGCAGAAAATCATTCTTGGTTCAGAGCTCATCTGATTCGGAGAATAATCCGATTAACAAGAATATTATTCCCAACCTCCAAAATAGAAGAATAATTCTATACTTCAGAGAATAATCTGAAATTCCTATTATTTCCAATTTTCCGTCCCACACCTAAGCAGAAGAATAATTCTGCCTCAGAGAATAATCTGCAATCTCCTGCCCACACCTAAGCAGAAGATTAATTCTGCCGCAGAGAATAATCTGCAATCTCCTGCCCACACCTAAGCAGAAGAATAATTCTGCCGCAGAGAATAATCTGCAATCTTCTTCTTTTTTATACTAGCATCTTGTTGCCCACGTATAAGCAGAAGAATAATTCTGCCGCAGAGAATAATCTGCAATCTTCTTCTTTAGAATAGCATTTTGCTGCCCACACCTAAGCAGAAGATTAATTCTGCCGCAGAGAATTAATTCTTCTTCTTCCTTGTTCTAGAATACTTTTCTCATAGACGATTAATTCTTCTTCTTCCTTTTTCTAGAATAAGACGAATTAAAGGAGGCGGACTACGCGATCGTCACAATTATTGTATTTTATGCTAAATTTATAATTTGTTTGGATATTGTTGAATTTTATATTGAAGTTTTAGTAGTTTGTAGGTTAGTTTTTAGTTCTGAATTTTGAATGAATTTGTGATATAGTTTTAAGCATTCATTTTGAATAAAAATTTTATATTTGAATTTGAAAAACTGAGTTGTCCTTTACAAATCGGCACTCCCTCTCACGTCCGAGACTAGTGTTATGTACCAAATCCTACATACCAAAAAATATTCAAAATAAAGGGATATCTAAAAATTTCTACAATACTAAAAGAATTCATCCATAAATTTTCACATAAGCTAACATGCCTAAAACATGGTTCGCTTATCAGTACAATCAGTGAAGAAAATTGCGTCAGCAATTTTCTTCACATTCCATAGAGTTGAAACAAAATTATTCCCATGGCAAATTTTGCCTTCAGCAAAACTTGCCAGTAGAAATATTTAAGTTGAAAAATAAAATAAAAGACAAATCGTACCTTCAGTACGATTTGTCGTGGAAATTGCAATATGTATGTACGAACGTACATACATATCACAAAAAAGCTTTCGCGATAAGAAGAGCGCGTCGCGAAAATACATTGTATGTATACGCGTGCGGCAATTCTAATCATCGTGACGGTGGCTGATGTTTATAAAAGCATCAAATTTCAAGCCTCTGTCCAACGAAAAATATTCTGGACTTGTTTAATCAAGTCCAGAATAAATGAAAATTTTCTCAGGGTGAAAATGCAACTATGCATTTTCTACCCTGAACGAAGGCTCTTGATCGCGACAAAAGTGATCAAGAGCCGAGTTGTGATTTAAATTTCCTACGCGGCGGTAAAACAAAAAATCTTGATTAAAAAAGTTGTTGGATTTTAAAATTTGAAAGAGCGAGTTGAATTTGAAAACCAAAGAGCGTTGGCAGAAAAAATTATTCGCGGCGGTTCGATAGAAAAGTAGAGTGGAGTCGAGCGGGGTTTTTAGAGGAAAAAGAGTTTGGATATACGATTAAAATTAATGAGAGTCGAGTCCCCAAAAAAAAAAGAGAAAATAAGTTTTTTTTAAGTTTGGTTCAGCGCGGTCTCGGTTATGGTGCGGTAGGTCAAAAATAAAAAGAAGTGTTGACAACCAAAAGAAGTTCTAGTATAAAGAAAATTGTAATAAAACAAAAAGAAGTGTTTACAATCCAAACCAGTTTTAGTATAAAATAAATTGTTATAAACCAAATAGAAGTTTGTTTGTAATTTTACAATAAAAAGAAAAAAACAACAACGGAACAGTGTTTTGAAGTGTGAACAAGAGGCCATATACGAAAATCCGCCCCGGTACGTAAATAAATATATATATATTTAACAAAATTGGCGCAGCCGGTAGGATAGACGAAGCCTACTTTAAACAAACAAAAGTATAAGCGCTCGAAAACCCTCTATCCTACGAATCAAAAGGAGTTTAGGACGAGATCGAATACTGGGCAAGACACCCTACCCTCCGCCTGAAGTTGAGTCTGGCTTCAGGAGTATTTCGATCTTGTCGGCTCCCAACGCTCGGGGTCGGACAGCTTTAACTGTCTCTGTTTGAAAAACACGCAGCCACCCCCTCATCAAAGCACAAAGTGCCAGCGTGGGACAATAGCGGGCTTCATCCCAGCCCAGGATAAAAGAAGTCCACAACCAAAGGTTCCAAATCTACACTTGAAGGAAGGAAGTATCCTCAACCGACAATCTGCGATCCGGAGCTGAAAGGGACTTCGAAGTAGGCAACGCGCCCCCCTTTCAGCTTTTATCCAGGGGGATTTAAGAAGGCCACGGGCCCCCCCCGGCAGCAAAAGAACTTCAACCGAGAAACACCAGCGATCCTGAATTGAGAGGGACCTCGAAGAAGGTAATAAGCCCCCCTCTCAACTTAAACCAAGGGAATTAAGACGGCAGAAGCCCCCTAGCTGCAAATTTTACAGACGGTGGTCCATGAGCGAGGAAAGCTACCACCAAGAGACGCCTCAGGAAATATTACCATCTCTACCAACTCCACAACAATCTTCCTCACCGGGCGACGCACAGGAAGTTCCGTCCCGGAACGAAGGAGGCAACGAGGGAGCAACATCCGCAACAGAGGGTGGAGAACAAACACCCCCAACAAATTTAACAACAAGAGGAGTCACGTTAAGGAGCGGGACAATCCACCAAGTAAGAAACACTTTAAATTTAGAAATATATTTAAAAAATTTGGAAGACAAAGTGCGAAACTCTTCCGAACTCTCTGTGAATCAGTGCGACTCAGTAGAAAAGCAGATCGAAAAGTCGAGAAACGAAAGATTGGAAACAATCGAAAAATTTAAAAGTAACACAGAGAAGTTCAAAAAGAGCTTAAAGGAGTTGGAGAATTTTCGCACTCTCTCGGGATAGATATCAATAAAAATTAGAATTAAGAGAAGGTGCCATTGAGGACAGTGTCAGTGATTCCACCGTGAGTGAAATCCTATTGAATTGGCTGGGCGACTCCCTTTTGGAAACCAGCGTAGAAGAAACTAGCTCCCCAAAAGTGTCAAACTTTAGCTTCAGAATCCCCAATATAAACATGGCAGATTACGCGAAAATCGCCAAGCTAACTGCCCAGCTCGTTCCCCTATTCTCAGGAGAACAGCACCCAAAATTGAGCCTTGAGCTCCAAACATTCCTAGGATGCTGCAGGCAGGTAATCCAGTGCATTTCGGTGGATGAACTAACAGCATTTTTACAAATCTTTCCCACCAGACTTCGAGGCGAAGCTTACCAGCTTTTTGCCTCAAATATGCCCACTACTTTCAAAGAAGTAGAAGAACGGCTAAATCGCACATACCTGCCTAGAGAAACTTACCAGGAACTGGTAAATAAATTAATCACTACAAGGCAGTATCCCTTAGAAAACCTCACAGCCTTCACGGCACGAGTAAAACAAATGCTGGCACTCTGCAATGAAGCAGCAGAATCCAAATACGGAGCCACAGGAGCACCAGCTGTTAAAACGCAGCTGGAAGATTTCGCGAAAAACGCACTAAAAATAGGAGTCAATAACCCATATATGTGCCAATACCTTCTGACCATGACTGACGGCACGGTGGATGACCTCGTACAAAGAGCACTTGAAATGGAGCGTCTCCAGCAAAGTGCTCTATTCCTGCAACCTCCAGGACAATTCCAAACAAATATGATGCAGAATACATTGCCAAATTCTGCCAGTACCAGTGTACCAAATAACGCACAATTAACTCAAAGTAGTACTCTAGTAAATCAAAGCATATATAATCCTGGCATCATATCCTACTCACAGTATCCCCGGCAAAACAATATGCCCATTAACCCAAGCAGTCACATACCAACGTGACAGTTCACACAGGCCGGCACAGCATATATCAAACAGGAGCCATGATCTCCTAATAAAAATTATAATGTAGCAAATAAAAATAATTATTTAAATAAAATCAGTTGTAGTTTTTGTAATCTAAGAGGCCACACATATGCTGATTGCCTCAAAAGGAAAAATACGCCTTATTGTGTGAACTGTAAAATGTATAACCATGACGTGCGTGACTGCAGAAGAAACAATAATAGTTTCCAGAGACCACACAACAATAGTGGACCACCAAACCAACGTCCTAGAGAGCCGCAAAACCCCAATAACAACTCAAGAGTCTATAATGTACAAAAAAAGTGCGAATTTTGTGGTCGTTCTGGACATGCAGTAAATAACTGCCAACAAAAACATAAATGGGAAGCCCGGAGTCAGGGAAACGACGTACAGTCGACCCAAAGCTCCCCGGCTCGACTATAAAACTCCCATCTAATAAATTAGGGTCTCCGCAGCAGCCCGATTCCAGTGTCGCTACAGTAAAACTTCCTTTAGACATAGGCCTGAACGGCCAAACTAAACTAGTAGTAGACACAGGCGCTGAGGTTAGTATAATAAAGAAAAGGTCATTATAAGATCTCAAAGAAATTAACCACAATGAGGCATGTACACTTCAGACCCCATTTGGTACCGGAAAGACGCTGGGAAATTGCCAGGGAAACTTCGTTTTCAAAAACAAAATTCCCTGCAAGTTTCAAGTCGTAAAGGACTTGCCTGGCCTTTCCGATGATGGACTCCTAGGAAATGATTTCCTAGCCAAAAACTGTAACGTTGAGTGTCCTAATAAGGCACTAAGGTTTCCTCGCACGGAGACTAATCTCGATGAATTTGCTTTGCCATTAGAGTTTGAAACGGACAAGCTACATTCTGAAAAAGCAGTCGAAGTAAGAACACTTGCAGAAGAGGTAGAGTTTAAACAGGCTGAACTACCCACCTGCAGTGTCTTCAAGGCTTCTCAAACGAGAAAAGCTGGCTGCCAAGCCCCAAAAGGGCCCAAGGAATGCAAGAAATGCGAAAAAAGCTGTCTGGGCGAACAAGAGACCGACGAAATCAGGGCGCAATTGGTTACCTTTAAGGAACCAATCTGCATACCTGCGTGCTCTCAAATTGTTGCCCCAGTCCCGTTACAAACGCAAGAAGAAATGCTCTGTTTATCACAAGAGATAAGCGATGGAGTCTTCTTGGCAAACAGTTTGCTGTCATTTGGAGAAGAATTAGTGGTGGTTAGTATTCTCAACGCTAACAGTCATCAAGTAGTCATACCTAGCTTAAAGTTACAGCTATATCCCATAAACGACTACACCATAGTCCCATTAACGCGTACAAAAGACCACAAAACTATGCACATTCCTATATTGAATGCAAAAGAAATATCCAAGTTAAGTCGAGACGGTAATGAGTGTCTAAAGCCTGCCAAAAAGGTGCATATAGCTCTTCCGTCCAAAATCCCGAGGCATAAATCACTGTTAAACAAACAACGGCCATACAAGAATGGCAGCGAGTCGCTAAAGCCTATATTAAAGGTGCATATTACTCCACTGTCACACAGCACACAGAATGCTACATGGTCAAAAAGCAATAGCATTGTCGCGCATGAGTATATCACACAACCTAAGGCAAAGACCACACAGGTGCACCAAACTCAGCCGTCAACAAAGCAGGAAGCAAATACCCTGCACCATGCTAAAAGTAACGAAATAAAGCCTCAAAAGGAATCAAAAAAACCCCATCTACTTACAGGTAACAAGTTAAACAGGAAGAGTAAGTCAAACCAAGGTTCAGACGAAAAAACGGCAACATTACAGCATGTACGATATCTATACCCGGACTATGAGATTCCGGACGCCCCAAAACAATACCCGCGTATTTCTAGGCTAGAGCAAGAATTCAGCCTAGACCCTAATTTGACCGCGGAAGAAAAAATTTCGATATCAGAACTCTGCGAAGAGTATAACGATATATTCTTCCTCAAAGGTGACAAACTCACCTATACAAATGCGATAACGCATAATATTCCATTGGTGCAAGATCAACCACCAATCAATCAAAAAATGTACCGCTTACCTGAAACACAGTGGAAAGTAATTAACGAGCAGTTAAAAGAAATGCTAGACAGCGGGATAGTCCAGTCTAGTAAAAGCCCTTGGAATTCACCTCTACTAGTTGTCCCCAAGAAAGCGGGACCTGACGGTGAAAAAAGGTGGCGCGTCGTTGTCGACTTTCGTAAGTTAAACGAAAAGACAATTGGAGACGCATTCCCGCTACCCCGAATCGAGGATATTCTCGACCAACTAGGTCACGCAAGGTATTTCACCATACTCGATTTGGCCAACGGCTATCACCAAGTTCTAGTCGACAAAAACTGCTTTCAGCACAAGCTATGGGCACTACGAGTTCAAGCGTATGCCATTCGGGCTCAAAGGAGCCCCCGCCACATTTCAACGCCTAATGAATTTCGTCTTAACAGGCCTACAAGGCCTCGAATGTTTTGTCTACCTAGATGACATTGTCATCTATGGTAAAAATTTAAATGACCACAACGAAAAGTTGAGGGAAGTCTTCAATAAGTTGAGAGAGAACAACTTAAAACTGCAGCCAGAAAAGTGCCAGTTTCTAAGAAGATAAGTTGTTTACCTAGGACATAAATGTTCTAGCGAAGGAGCCCTACCAGATCCAAGTAAGACGGCCTGCGTCCAAATATTTCCTGTTCCAAAAACAGTAAGGCCAGTTCAGTCATTTTTAGGACTTGCCAATTACTACAGGAAATTCATTCCAGACTTCTCCAAAATTGTACGTCCAATCACAAATTTACTCCGAAAGGATGTAAAATTCACTTGGACAGAGAAACGCCAAGAAGCATTTCAAAGCATAAAAAATACTTTAATTTCTCCACTACTGTTAATTTACCCCGATTTTTCGAAATCTTTTAATCTTACTACAGACGCAAGTAACGAGGCTCTAGGGGCTGTTCTTTCTCAAGGAGAAGTCGGAAAGGATCAGCCCATTGCCTATGCAAGCCGCACGTTAAACAAAGCCGAAAGAAATTACTCTACTATAGAGAAAGAGTTATTAGCTATTGTCTGGGCTACCAAGAATTTCAGGTGCTATCTTCAAGGCCGGAAATTCACGGTCTATACTGACCATAATCATCTCAAAGGTGTCTTCAATGTGAAAGACCCTACTTCCCGTTTGGTGAGATTTTACCACAAATTATCTGAATTCGATTATAACATCGAATATAAACCAGGGAAGTACAACACTAACAATACCTTAATGGTAGAAGCCCTAGTCCACCACACGATGGACTCAGATGTGGAGGAAGACGATTCCACAAATATTAAAAAGAAAAAGAAATCCGCTCATTGTTTAGTCGTGACTCGAGCTCAGAAGCAAAAGGCTCAGGAGACAGTAAATAACTCCCGTGTGGAGACAGAAGAGCCCACGAAAGCGGAGCAAAACGAAATCCAACATACGGAGGCAGAAACACTAAACCCAGCATCGCCGAACAATCTTAAAAGATTATCACGATTCTCCATTTGGTGGCCATCAAGGTGTCATAAAAACTTACAAACGCATAAGACGCAAGTATTGGTGGAGACACATGCTTAGCGACATCAAGAAATACATAAAAAAATGCCCAAAGTGCCAGACGATGAAAGCTTCTCCACAATATAAAATGCCAATGGTTATCACGGACATCGCAGAACAACCGTTCGACAAAGTTTACCTCGATATTGTAGGTCCATTAGAAGAGACCACGTCGGGTAACAAATATATCTTGACCTTCCAAGATAATTTAACAAAATTCGTCGACTGGTATGCAATACCTAATGCAGAAGCCGTCACAGTAGCGCAAGTTTTCTTTGATGAAATCGTTACGCGCTATCGCATACCCAAAAGTATACTCACCGATCAGGGAACAAATTTCCTGAGTGAATTATTCAAAAGAGTATGTAAGCTTCTAAAGGTAAAGAAGTTACAGACTTCGGCATACCACCCACAGTCTAACGGAGCGCTGGAGCGTGCCCACAGACCGCTGATTGAATACCTGCGAACAATCGTAAATGAAAGTCCCAAAACATGGGACCAATTCCTACGAACCGCTGCATTCGTGTATAATAATAGTGTACACGAGGGTACTAAACTTACCCCAATGGACTGCCTTTACGGCTTCACAGCGGATGTCCCATCAAATTTAAAACGGGATCCCGAACCAGTTTACAATCACGAGAGCTATTATCATATACTAAAGTATAAGCTCCAAAGATCATACGCCACGACAAGAAAGAATTTATTAGCCAGTAAACAACGCTCAAAGGGGTACTATGATAAGACAGTACGACCCCTAACTTTTCACATAGGAGATAAGGTCCTCATTAAAAACGAAAGCAGGAAACATAAGCTTTCCCAAATCTGGGTAGGGGCTTATCAGGTAACTGCTATACCAAGTGGAGTGAACACCACAATAAAAATTGGTAAGCGTATTATAAGGGTACATAACAACCGTCTCAAACCATACTTCGAATGAAATAAACATGTTGTCACAGAACCAGGTTGACTCAAATTCCTACTCTGTTTGTTTCAAATTAATCCAATTTTAACGGCTCTCAGGAACACTTGCGGTGGAGCCACTCCATTGCCTGGTCTAATAACGGCACGAAATAAGTAAAGTCACACTAACGGATTATTTTCATCCTCCGAATTGTCCACAGAAATGGCGCTACAAATTATTGCAATTGCCACCCTCATCCAGTACGCGACAGGAGAAATCACCGACAAACCCTATACTATAACCAAGCTAAATAGCTCGGGCATATTTTTCGAGGATCTAGGAAGCCTCATGGTGTATCATAACACTTGAAATGTTCTCACGGAGATAGACTTGGATGAGTCACGCAGATAAAATTAACGGAACATGCAGAATATTTGGTGCATAAACTCTGCATAAATATCACGGACAAAGAAGACCTGTGCAACGTGCAGCAACTACACATACATGATATAATAGATAGCGTACACAAGCGCACGAGAACCATTAAGGAATTAGTTCCAGGAAGGCGTAAGGCCAGATCACTATTCGACGGAATAGGCAATGCTATGCACTATTTATTTGGTACCATGGATAGTAACAACGAGAAGGAGATATACAGCCGCTTAGATGAAATTGAATCGAGCACACAAGCCCTAGCTGAGCTAGAGAAACAAATAGCGCTCGCACACAGGAATTCCTCTTATTAAAAGGCGAGGACATGAAAAACTTTAAAAAAATAACAAGTAATTTGGAAGAAAACACGTATGTAGGCCGACTAAATACACCCATAATAAAGGCAGCAACATCAAATGAATGTGCCATTAAGTTGTTAAATAATCCTTTAAATGAAGTGCCCAAATGCAGGACCAGAGTACAAGCTCCCCAAAAGGACATGTTGATCAAATTAAACAAGCCAAATGCGTGGCTATTTTCATTTCTCACCTCCACGGTGCTACACTTCACATGTCCCGATCACTTTGTGATCTCGAAACTGGAAGGACAAGGGATATTAGAGATAACGCAACCATGTCAAGTTCAAATAAGTGAAAAAGTGCTCAAATATGAAGGTCAAAGTAAACGCCCGCTGAAATTAATTCAACCCAAACAATTTCCACAATTTAATCATTCCTTATTTAATTTGAGTCTGGCTGACATTTTACCAGAATCTCAAAACCAAACGCAAGTTTCAATGGAAATTTTAACTGGAGACAATACTCACAAATCAGTCTACCAGGACACGCATTCACTAGAGGAAATTAGAGGCAAAATTATTAAATACCAGGAAAAGATATCCCGTAAAAACTACCATATCCTGTCCACAACTTCTCTATCATTTACGAGCCTAATAGTTCTGGCCATAATGATCGCTGTGGCAGTAAAATATCTTAACCCTGTTGTCATCAAGATGAGACAACAGAGAAATTGTTACTGTTTCTTTGTGAGGAAACTTGTTTGAGTTTTTGAAGTACTTGTTATAAAATTATAACCAAGTACTCTCATACAAGCACCTACTTTGTTGATTTGATTATCAGGAATGTCGCACTTTTTTGTAACGAAGTATATATCGGAGTAGCTAATGTAGCTTTGCTCCTATGTGTAGTATGGTGGAGTAGCTAATTTAGCTTTGCTCCTATATGTAGTGTAGTTTTGGAGTAGCTAATATAGCTTTGCTCCTATATGTGATGTAGTGGAGTAGCTAATATAGCTTTGCTCCCAAGGTGTGGAATGATTAGTGTAATGGAGTAGCTAATTTAGCTTTGCTCCTAGTATGGTGTAGTGGAGTAGCTGAACAGCTTTGCTCCAAATGATAACAACTGAAGTGTCTTGTGTTGAGTTACGATTGCAACTAGTCTTTTAATAAAATCGTTATAATATTTATACTAAAAATATAACCTTAACTGCTACGGAAGTAAAGCTAAAACTCTTAATTAATTTCCTCACAGCGCTCGCCGTATACATATATGTATAAATTACGCTTTGCTCAATATCTACAGCTGGCCATTATCATCCGTAAATATTTTTGGTTAAACGTTTGTATTTTGTTTATAGACGTACATACATAAATATAAATTTCGTTAAATGTTTGCAGCTGGTCAATGCTACTTCACGTCATTCGTCGTGAACCATTAATTTGGTCGCCTACATACATACATTTGTTTTACCTCCGGCGCAAGGTCGTCATATTACAATGTGGGATTTCTTGCGAGCCGGGGTATTACCTCACTTTCTTTTTCCACTTGTTTTATAAGCGGAAATAATTGCTGTAGGTCAGTAATAATATGTATGTACGCGCCATTCTTTAGGAAAAATGGTATAATGTACCGTATGTATGTACATGCATGCAATGATTTGTTTCACTTGCTATGCAATGTAGGTATGTACATATGTATGTACATATTTTCTTTTAAAGTAGGTTTGATAGGTAAAATAAGTATGTATGTACGTAATTTGGACAAACGTATGTCTGATATTCAATGTACGTATGAATGTACGTAATTTCTTTTTTGTAAGGGCTGTATGTAACAAACCTCCCTTTTTTTTAAAAAAATGTGTTATTCTTAGAAGAGGAATAACGCATTCGAACATTGTATATGGCTTTGATAGATAATAATAAAAAAATAACAACATGTTACATACATATATGTATATACATAATGCCGAGCGCTGAGACGATTACTTAGTTAGGTTGAAGAAGCTAACTTATCTATATACATTATCGAGAATTATTTCTAGCCTATTTATAAAAATTTTTTGTTTAGATTAATTAGATACAGAAAGAAGAAATTTTTCTCTTATGCAGGTATAAATATGTTTTTTTTTTTGTATTAATATATCTGTATATCAAATTACAACTTAACATTTTATGGCTTTACAATACCTTATACGTACACATTTTTTTTTTAGTCTTAGTTTTTTTATTTTTACAATTTTAATTCTTTATGCTTTATATATTTATATGTGTAACATATGTTCTCATTCAAATTTTAATTTGTTGCCGCATATGTCTGTATATACGTATGTTCGCATTATAATTTTAATTTTATTTTTTTTGCATTTACTGTAATATATTTGTATGTACATATGTTTTCATTACCTTTTAATTTTTTATGCACCTACAATAAGATATGTATGTGTACATATGTTTTACTTATAATTTTAATTTTTTAATGCATTTATTGTAATATATTTGTATGTACATATGTTTTCATTACAATTTTTTTTTTATGCATTTATTGCAATATATATGTGTGTACATAAGTTTTCATTATAATTTTAAATTTTTATGCGTTTACTGTACAATATATGTGTATATACATTTTCCATTATAAGTCTTTATGATCTATTGGTGTATAACTAATATTTCTTTTTGTTACAATTTATTTATTTACCTTAATCTATATATATATATACTTTGGACACCATACATACATATTTCTCTCCCGTTAATTTTATTATTTATATTTTAGACAAGACAGATATTTTCAATTAATTTTGGTTAACTTGGATTTGAGAAGTTACTAAACTACTTGCAAATTGCGGGGGCGTGTACATGAATTGGGATGGGTTATAGATGGTGGTATTGGTGGTGGTGGAGGTATTGATAAATGTTGCCTCTTATTTTCCTGGGGTTGCGGGTTAGTTTGTGGCTTACTTGAATCTTTTGATTCTGAATGAACGGTCTGAGATGCCGTTTCTGGTGAGTTGGTTAGGGGTTTTACTCTCGCTTTGTGAGCTTTGGTGATCTCTGATTGGAAGTTTTGGGAAATTTGTTTGACTTTGTTCATCGATATCTTTTCCTGGCTTGGAATATGAAGATTAGATTTGACATCTTCTTTGCATTTGGTATTTAAGTTACCCGGAATTTCTACTTTACGTTGTAGAGGTGTCTCAGCATCTAACTGAGATTTTGGATTACTTACGATTACCACATTGGGCATTTCCACTATGCTTTTCTTTTTCTTGTTCTTTATAGTTTTACATAACTTCAGTATACCAATTATGCTGAGTAATAAAATTACCAATGAACTCAGAGATAGGGAGCTTATTTGAACCATTTGTGATTCAGTTCGCTCTTTTCTCTGCTTTTCCAGTGTTTTTATTTGTTCTTCCAATTGATCTAAAGAGTAAGAATTCTCACAGAATATGATTGGCATCCTCTGCTCTTATCATAACTATATGTTTCTTTACGGTGTTGTTAACATGTTGGATGAAGTTCTGAATGGTTTCAGTTAGATTTGAATTTATGGGATGAGGGTATTCTGGTTAAATTTGGCAATAAAAATAAAAGTAATTAACTAATTATTGTCTTTCTTTAATCAAAACAAAAAAGATTTTACCTCTGATTTGGTATGTTGAGGTGGAATGTATTCTTTATCTTTCTTTTAAAAGGTTAACTATTATTCGTGGTATGGTTTTAACCTGTTGTTGTGCACGGTTACTCTTCGTCTGCCGATTTGAATAATAGTATTTACAGGATTGAAAGCTTTTATTACTAGATATGGACCTAGCCATATCTGGGACAACTTGTGTTTCTTAGCTTGATTCTTCAATAATACTTTATCACCTGGTTGGAAAGTTACTTTTCTTGAATGTTTATCGTAGTGTAATTTTGACTTTTCCTTAGCGTTAAGTAAATTTTTTCGGGCAATAGCGTAGGTTTTCTGTAATTTGTACCTAAGAATATGGTAGTAACTTTCGTGATTGTACATTGGCTCTGGCTCTCTTCTTAGATTTGAAGGTACATCCGCTGTAAATCCAAACAGACAGTCCATTGGAGTGAGTTTAGTGCCTTCATGTGGACTATTATTATACACAAAAGCCGCAGTTCTCAGGAATCGATCCCAAGCCTTTGGATTTTCGGATACAATAGTTCTTAAATACTCTACTAGTGGTCTGTGGGTTCGTTCAAGTGCACCGTTGGATTGTGGGTGATAAGCGGATGTTTGCAGTTTTTTAATCTTTAAGAGCTTACAAACTCGTTTGAAGAGATCGCTTAAGAAGTTGGAGCCTTGATCTGTTACTACCTTTTTAGGAATGCGGTAACGAGTAATTATCTCGTCGAAAAATATTCCTGCTACCGTTTCTGCTTCGCCATTCGGCATGGCGTAGCAGTCTACGAATTTCGTAAGATTGTCTTGAAAAGTCAAAATATATTTGTTTCCTGAGTGCGTTTCCTCAAGAGGACCTACGATGTCCAGATATACTTTTTCGAATGGCATTAGGGCAGTATCCGTTATGACCATTGGCATACGATACTCTGGGCTAGCCTTCATTTTTTGGCATTTAGTACATTTGCGGACATATTTTCTAACCGAGCTGAGCATGTTTTTCCACTTGTACTTCCTTTTTATTCTTTTATAGGTTTTGACTACACCTTGGTGACCACCGAATGCAGAATCGTGGTAATCCTTTAAAATTGTTTCGATTTCCTCCGGGTCCGTGATAATTTCCGGCAATTTAACTTGGGAATCTATAAGATTATTTTTTATAGGAGATTTGCTGTGTTTAGATGCAACGTTTTCAAATAGGCTGTCCTCACTTGAGCCAATCTCAACTGAGTCTTTTATGAAGTTCTGAGAATTCTTTTGAACTTTATGGGGAGTTTTCTGAACTACGTCTTCTATTTCTGTCTCCCTTGCTTGAGCTCTTGTAACTACGTGACAATGTGCGTGTGTAGGTTTTGAGGGTGGCGGCGAACTAAACTCATTTTCTTCTATATCGGAATCGGCTCGGTGATGTACCTGAGCTTCCACAATGAATGAATTGGAGTTTGTCTGGTTTAACTGGGCAGGTATTCGACTAAGCGCATCTGCATTAGTATTATATTTTCCAGGCTTATATTCAATTTTGTAGTCAAACTCTGAGAGTTTATGATGAAACCTGACTAATCTCGATGTTGGGTCTTTCACGTTGAATACGCCTTTAAGGGGCTTGTGGTCGGTGTAGACCGTGAAATTTCTTCCCTGCAAATAACACCTGAAGTTCCTGGCGGCCCATACAATAGCGAGTAACTCTTTTTCTATTGTGGAGTATTTTTGTTCCGCCTTATTTAAACTTCTACTTGCATAGGCTATAGGCTTGTCTTCGCCTATTTTCCCTTGGGATAAGACAGCTCCCAATGCCTCGTTGCTAGCATCTGTTGTCAAATTAAAGGGTTCAGTAAAATCAGGATATGAGAGTAGGGGAGGATTTACAAGTGATCTTTTAATTTCCTCGAAAGAGTTTTGGCACTTTTGCGTCCAAGTAAATTTAACGTCTTTGCGTAAAAGATTTGTTAGGGGTCTGACTATTTTTGAAAAGTTCGGAATGAACTTGCGGTAGTAGTTAGCCAACCCAAGGAACGATTGGGTTTGTCTAACGGTTCGGGGTTGAGGAAAATTTTGGACACAACTTGTTTTGCTGGGATCAGGAAGTGCTCCTTCGTTTGAACATTTGTGTCCGAGGTAAATCACTTCCCTGCGAAGGAACTGGCACTTTTCGGGCTGTAATTTAAGGTTATGAGCCCGAAGTCTGTCGAATACCTTAGTCAATTTCTCGTTGTGATCTTGCAAATTTGTTCCATATATTACAATATCATCGAGATAGACAAAGCATTCTAAGCCTTGGAGACCCGTTAGAATGTAATTCATTAATCGCTGGAAGGTCGCAGGCGCGCCTTTCAGCCCAAATGGCATTCTCTTAAATTCATAGTGCCCATATGCGGTACTGAACGCAGTTTTGGGTCTATCCTTCGGATCAACTAGTACTTGGTGATACCCGCTTGCTAGATCGAGTGTAGTAAAATATCTGGAGTGTCCAAGTTGATCCAGTATATCTTCTATCCTGGGTAATGGAAAAGCATCTCCTATAGATTTCTCGTTAATTTTACGGAAATCTACTACTACTCGCCAGCGTTTATTGCCGTCAGGCCCAGCTTTCTTGGGAACTACCAGCAATGGAGAATTCCACGGGCTTTTACTTAATTGGATTATGTCGTTGTCCAACATTTCCTTAATTTGCTCATTTATGACTGCCCGATGTGTTTCTGGGAGTCTATACATTTTCTGATTTATTGGTGGTTGATTATGTAATGTGGGAATGGTGTGTTTTATACTGTTAGTGTATGTTAACTTGTCCCCCTTTAGATGAAAAAGGTCATTATAGTCATAACATAGTTCTAGAATTGATTTTTTCTCTTCTTGATTTAAGTTTTTATCCAACAGTAATTCTTCACGTAAAGCCACAAGTCTGTCTGGACTGTACTTTGAAATGTGGTTTACGTTTATTGAATATGGATTGGAGTTAAAAATTTTCGTATCTTTTACGAAGTTATTGGAATTTTTGCAATGTGCATGGGGGGAAGGTGGATCACCTTCTTTCTGAGAACTTTGGGAATTTATTTCGTCCAAAGATGAATAGAGAGAGTTTATGTTGTATATGTTTTTGTCTTGTGCACGTGGGAAAAAGGGATCGCCTTCTTTCTGGGAACTTTGGGAATTTATTTCGTCCAAAGGTAACTGTAGAGAGCTAATGTTATAATAATTAACTGGAACTAGAGTAAGTTTTAATTTTCTTAGGAATGCAGGTTCTGTGTTTACGTTCAGAACAGATAACGGTATGAAATTTTTATGAGGACTAACTAGGCAATTTGCGACAAATACTCCTTCTTGAATCTCCTGAGACAAACAGAGCATTTCCTGGTCCAATTGTACCGGTATGCTCAGTATGATTTGAGATCGAGGGGGTATTCTATGAGATCGCTGAAGTTCTACTTCATATTGCCTACCTTCATCTTCATTCAAAGTGTTTGAAATTTCTTCAATTGGAAGTAAGGAACTTTCGTTTTTGGTTGCCCGTGAAACGGTAGTAGATTCAGATCCCTCCACTATTTGATCCTTTGGTATATCCTCTCCATCTTCTATGGATGTTTCGAGAGGTACCGTGAATTCAATAGGGTTGGTTTCCGTGCGAGGAAACCGGAGTAATCTGTTAGGCCCTTCTATATTGCAATTTTTTGCAAGAAAATCGTTACCTAATAGCCCATCGTGCGAGATTTGGGCGTTATCTTCTACAACCTGTAGATTGCACGGGATACTGCTGCTTAATAAAAAGGTGCCTTGGCAGTTACCCAATGTTCTTCCTTCTCCAAATGGAGTTTTCAAAGTGACCTTTTGTCCTGTTTCTATCCGCTTTTGTGTATTTAATGCTTCCTGTTTTATTAGGCTTACTTCGGCTCCAGTGTCTACTATCAGCCGAACGGCTGTGTTTTTACTTATGTCCAATGGTAATTTTACCACTGGAACATTTTCTGTAGTTTGTTTCTTTGTTGTTTGAGTAGACCCTGAAGTAAGTTGCACTGTTCTATTTAATGTCGAGCCGGGGATTTTTCGGTCGACAGTGTGCCGTTTCCCGAATGTGTGGCCTCCCATCGTTGTTTCTGCTGGCATGTGGACACCGTATGACTTCTTCGGCCACAAAAATCGCACATATTTTGTATGTGGTTTATTCTTTGCTCCCGATTTGCAGAGCCCCACCGAGCATGATTGTTACTGTTTGCATGTTCGGGTGGTGCCTTGGCATTTTGCTTGCAATGTTGGGCATCATGGCCTTTTATTCTGCAGTTTACACAGAAAGGAGTATTTTTTCGTTTCAGACATTCGTCATACGTGTGGCCCTTGTAATTGCAGTAGCTGCAGGTGATTTTATTCAATAGCAATTTTTGTTTGTCGAATATTTTTTCTCCTGTATGTCGAGACAAAGAATTTTGGCAAAGAGGTGGGCTTCCTAAAGGTTTTCGTGTGAAACTGGTTTGAGTGGAATGCCAATTATTTGTAGGGTTCCCATCAGTATTAAAAGATACTGATGGCACCTTTAGAGGCTCCCCTATGGGAGGTATATTGAATTCCGTTTTTATATTGGGTTTGCTCATCTCATTGGTGTAAGGGTATGGAGCAACACTCTCGTGAATAGGCAGATTATAAGTATTAGCATAATTTGTAGGATTATGCTTTAAAAAGTTCTCCATTGGGAAATTGCTTGTGGTATTAGGAATGTAATGATTGGGTTGTGGGATATGAAAGAGTCCTTGTTGCAATCTTTCCATATCTAGTGCCCTTTGAATGAGCTGGTCTACTGAATCTTCATTCAAGGTAAGTAGATATGAACTTAGATGCGGATTAGTTGCACCACTCTTTACTGAAGCCATAGCGAAATCCTCTATCTGTCGTTTCACCACGTTAAAATTTTCAGCACCGTATTTGTTATGTGCTGCTTCTTTACATTGTAACAATAGGCCTTTTAGCCTAGTGGTGAATGAGTTAAAAGACTCGTGTGGATATTGTCGACAAGTAATTAGTCTGTTTATCAGCTCATGGTATGTCTCACGAGGTAAATAATTACGATAAAGCAATTTTTCAACCTCTTCAAATGTTGTGAGCGAGCTTGAAGCGATTAGCTGGTATGCATTACCTCTCAATCTAGTGGGGAAAATTTGCATAAAAGCTACTTTTTCTTCCGCTTCTAGACATTGCTGTACTTGTTTACAACAGCCTAAAAAAGTTTGTAACTCTGTGAGGATGTGGGAGCTGAATTCCCCAGAGAATAAGGGCACCATTTGTGCCGTTAGTTTAACCACCTTTTCATAATTCACTGGCATTTTGTTTGTTTTGTTTATTTGTTCAGTCTCGATTATATCTGGCGTGCCTTTATCTGAGTTAGGCGTGATTAACGATTTTTCTGTTGTTAGATCGTTTAAACTATGGTTTCTTATGAGGAAGTTAATCAAACTGTGCCTTCTGAAACGTTTGCCTGAACGATGTTCGCGATACCAGTTTATGGATGGTCTGCTTTGGGGGGAATTTTGCTCTACTATAGGGCTATCTGAAGGGCTTCCTGGAGGGCTAGTGTTATCAAACGACAATGAACTTATTGCCGCCTCAAAATCGGAGCATGAAAAGCTTCGGTTAGTTTTAGGCATGAAAGCCAAAACTTCGAGTTTACACGAGTAATTGCGAGAGAGAGAAGTAGGGAAGAAAAGGGAATAAGTAGTTTAGTTACTTTTGTATAAAAAAAAAAAAAACAAAGAAATTTGCATGAATGTGTGAGATTTGCCCTTATAGTTAATAACGGCTACTTAGATTGAAATTACTTTTCCAAGAATGAAAAGAGGGCGAGAAGAATCAGCGATTTTTTTTTTTTTTTTTTTTTAATGTGTTAGATATACTTTAACACTGTCTAAATTGAATTCGCTAATAATTGTTGCCTCTTTTTTTAACAATTTTTATAAAGACTTACTTAAAACTTTGTTGTTTCTGCTCTATCGTAGTGTTTTGCCAAGCCGTATTTTTTCTTTCTGCAATTAGGTTATCTATTGAATTCGTACTGCAGTTTGCGGCTTCTTCCGTGTGTTGGCTAGGTTAGAAGCGCCTTATCGTGGTATTTCTGATATCAGATTCAACAGTTAGATGTTCGTATGCACTCGTAGGTTCGAAGATCAAGGTTTTTCAAGTATTTGTAGGTTGAACTAACTTCCTTGATCCTACCGGCTGCGCCAATTTGTTACTGTTTCTTTGTGAGGAAACTTGTTTGAGTTTTTGAAGTACTTGTTATAAAATTATAACCAAGTACTCTCATACAAGCACCTACTTTGTTGATTTGATTATCAGGAATGTCGCACTTTTTTGTAACGAAGTATATATCGGAGTAGCTAATGTAGCTTTGCTCCTATGTGTAGTATGGTGGAGTAGCTAATTTAGCTTTGCTCCTATATGTAGTGTAGTTTTGGAGTAGCTAATATAGCTTTGCTCCTATATGTGATGTAGTGGAGTAGCTAATATAGCTTTGCTCCCAAGGTGTGGAATGATTAGTGTAATGGAGTAGCTAATTTAGCTTTGCTCCTAGTATGGTGTAGTGGAGTAGCTGAACAGCTTTGCTCCAAATGATAACAACTGAAGTGTCTTGTGTTGAGTTACGATTGCAACTAGTCTTTTAATAAAATCGTTATAATATTTATACTAAAAATATAACCTTAACTGCTACGGAAGTAAAGCTAAAACTCTTAATTAATTTCCTCACAGCGCTCGCCGTATACATATATGTATAAATTACGCTTTGCTCAATATCTACAGCTGGCCATTATCATCCGTAAATATTTTTGGTTAAACGTTTGTATTTTGTTTATAGACGTACATACATAAATATAAATTTCGTTAAATGTTTGCAGCTGGTCAATGCTACTTCACGTCATTCGTCGTGAACCATTAATTTGGTCGCCTACATACATACATTTGTTTTACCTCCGGCGCAAGGTCGTCATATTACAATGTGGGATTTCTTGCGAGCCGGGGTATTACCTCACTTTCTTTTTCCACTTGTTTTATAAGCGGAAATAATTGCTGTAGGTCAGTAATAATATGTATGTACGCGCCATTCTTTAGGAAAAATGGTATAATGTACCGTATGTATGTACATGCATGCAATGATTTGTTTCACTTGCTATGCAATGTAGGTATGTACATATGTATGTACATATTTTCTTTTAAAGTAGGTTTGATAGGTAAAATAAGTATGTATGTACGTAATTTGGACAAACGTATGTCTGATATTCAATGTACGTATGAATGTACGTAATTTCTTTTTTGTAAGGGCTGTATGTAACAAACCTCCCTTTTTTTTAAAAAAATGCGTTATTCCTCTTCTAAGAATAACACATTTTTTTAAAAAAAAGGGAGGTTTGTTACATACAGCCCTTACAAAAAAGAAATTACGTACATTCATACGTACATTGAATATCAGACATACGTTTGTCCAAATTACGTACATACATACTTATTTTACCTATCAAACCTACTTTAAAAGAAAATATGTACATACATATGTACATACCTACATTGCATAGCAAGTGAAACAAATCATTGCATGCATGTACATACATACGGTACATTATACCATTTTTCCTAAAGAATGGCGCGTACATACATATTATTACTGACCTACAGCAATTATTTCCGCTTATAAAACAAGTGGAAAAAGAAAGTGAGGTAATACCCCGGCTCGCAAGAAATCCCACATTGTAATATGACGACCTTGCGCCGGAGGTAAAACAAATGTATGTATGTAGGCGACCAAATTAATGGTTCACGACGAATGACGTGAAGTAGCATTGACCAGCTGCAAACATTTAACAAAATTTATATTTATGTATGTACGTCTATAAACAAAATACAAACGTTTAACCAAAAATATTTACGGATGATAATGGCCAGCTGTAGATATTGAGCAAAGCGTAATTTATACATATATGTATACGGCGAGCGCTGTGAGGAAATTAATTAAGAGTTTTAGCTTTACTTCCGTAGCAGTTAAGGTTATATTTTTAGTATAAATATTATAACGATTTTATTAAAAGACTAGTTGCAATCGTAACTCAACACAAGACACATTCAGTTGTTATCATTTGGAGCAAAGCTGTTCAGCTACTCCACTACACCATACTAGGAGCAAAGCTAAATTAGCTACTCCATTACACTAATCATTCCACACCTTGGGAGCAAAGCTATATTAGCTACTCCACTACACTACATATAGGAGCAAAGCTATATTAGCTACTCCACTACACTACATATAGGAGCAAAGCTATATTAGCTACTCCACTACACTACATATAGGAGCAAAGCTAAATTAGCTACTCCACCATACTACACATAGGAGCAAAGCTACATTAGCTACTCCGATATATACCGTTACAAAAAGGTGCGACATTCCTGATAATCAAATCAACAAAGTAGGTGCTTGTATGAGAGTACTTGGTTATAATTTTATAACAAGTACTTCAAAAACTCAAACAAGTTTCCTCACAAAGAAACAGTAACAAAATCAACCACAAGGTAACCCCGAAATTTCATCAGAGGGAATTCCTTTAGGGGAGCAAACTAATGCTTCCCAACCCAGTTTAAGGCGAGCCAGAAGCCTCCCCAAAACAAAATCAGTCCAAATAGTGTAAAGGTGCGCACACGGACACTGTCAACATGGCTCACCAAATCAAAGTAGAACTTGTAGAAAAGGCAGACCTGGTAAACTCCGCAAGGGAAATCTATATAAACCTATATATATATAGTATACCTTTAACACAAAAAGAAAACTAAATTAAAAACATTAAGATTTTGTTTGACTCAACAAAAAAAAAGGGGTTAGAATGAAAAAAGTAAATATAAATAGGCAGGAGGTAAAAATGTGAGAATTAAAGAAAAAATGCATATAGAAACAAAAAAGGCATAAAAATAACAAATTAACAAAAAAGCATTAGAATTAAATATAAACAGAAAATAGAATACGTGTAAAAATTGTAAAAATAAAGGAAAAATACCTTAATCGTAGATACAAAGAAAGCATAAACAAACAAAAAGTAAGGATTAGATAAAACAAGAAATAGGAATAAATAACATAAACAACTAGGTTAGACTCAATAAAAAGAAAAGGGAAAGAAATGATCAACTAACGTAGAAATAAATAAACAAATATAGGATTAAAGTAATAGATTAAAAGTAGCACTAGTAAGCTATTAATAAATTTAAGGTACCGAAAAATTGTCTAAAGCAAAAACAAAGTGTTAAAATATAAAATAACCGTAGAAATAAAGAATTACACTAAAATTAATTAACACACAACAAAAAAAAGGTATAATGCAAGAAAAAATAATGTAAGAAAGACAGGAAAAGTTTACCAGGCTACTACAAAAATTTTGGTTTATTATCGCATGAGTTATAATATTGTAAGCTATTTTTATAGTAGTTAGATTTAATTAAAATTTAAATAAGAGAAAAAAAAATGAAAATTAACTCACAAAAATGTAACGCCTAACCGAACCAACCAAGATCAGAAACCCCTAATGAGAACAAAAAGAAAAACAAAAAAAAACCACCAACGAAACCAACCTAGGGTAGCAAATTCCAGAAACAAAACATTCGATTTTATTGTATTTTTTTTTATTTTTTTATGGAGACAAGCAAAAGGAAAAACAAGAAAGACAGGAAAGGTATAAGCTAATTTAAAATTGAAAAAAAAATTTAAAAAGAGAGCTTCCCGCAGGGATCTCATGCCAGTCCTCCTCGGAGTCATCCTCGACTTCTAAAGGGGGTGGGGTGGCCATCAAACTGCGTAGAATGCCCGTAACGGCTGATTCAAATACGGGATGGCAGCATGCGCAGAGTCCGTGCCGGCCGGTTATGTTGAGGGTACCGCCTGAATAAAAGAAAAAGGGTAAATATAGGTGGCTAACGTGCTAAATCAATTACCATCAGGACTTACCTCGCACAACCCACGCCTGCCCTTGGTGGGGATACAGGGGTATATCAGCCCAGTAGTGGCGGCCGGCCACGGCATCCGCGCCCCACATAGTGAAAGGCCGCTGTCCTCGCCGTAAAAGCACCAGACGAATCGGGCCCCGCCACCCAGGTATCACGTGGACCACGAAAATTAAGTTGGCCACAGAACTGAGGCCCGCCGGGCTGTGCCAGGGTTGATTACTGACTTTGATGGCAAACAACATCCTAACTGCAATCCGGATTTAATTAAACAACTGCAACGGCTCAAGATCAAAACTCGAATAGAACCGAGCAGAGAATTTAATCATGAGATCCATTGCCAAGACAAAGTAACAAACCTAGCAGAACGGTAATCGGACACCCCGATAAGACACCCAGAGACAAACAAATCAAAAACAGCTCTGCATATGCTAATCGCACAAATGACCTTCACCAAGAGTTATTACTCTTCTAATAATAACTCATTTTGAAAAAGGGGAAGGATTGTTATGTACCAAATCCTACATACCAAAAAATATTCAAAATAAAGGGATATCTAAAAATTTCTACAATACTAAAAGAATTCATCCATAAATTTTCACATAAGCTAACATGCCTAAAACATGGTTAGCTTATCAGTACAATCAGTGAAGAAAATTGCGTCAGCAATTTTCTTCACATTCCATAGAGTTGAAACAAAATTATTCCCATGGCAAACTTTGCCTTCAGCAAAACTTGCCAGTAGAAATATTTAAGTTGAAAAATAAAATAAAAGACAAATCGTACCTTCAGTACGATTTGTCGTGGAAATTGCAATATGTATGTACGAACGTACATACATATCACAAAAAAGCTTTCGCGATAAGAAGAGCGCGCCGCGAAAATCGTGACGGTGGCTGATGTTTATAAAAGCATCAAATTTCAAGCCTCCGTTCAACGAAAAATATTCTGGACTTGTTTAATCAAGTCCAGAATAAATGAAAATTTTCTCAGGGTGCATTTTCTACCCTGAACGAAGGCTCTTGATCGCGACAAAAGTGATCAAGAGCCGAGTTGTGATATAAATTTCCTACGCGGCGGTAAAACAAAAAATCTTGATTAAAAAAGTTGTTGGATTTTAAAATTTGAAAGAGCGAGTTGAATTTGAAAACCAAAGAGCGTTGGCAGAAAAAATTATTCGCGGCGGTTCGATAGAAAAGTAGAGTGGAGTCGAGCGGAGTTTTTAGAGGAAAAAGAGTTTGGATATACGATTAAAATTAATGAGAGTCGAGTCCCAAAAAAAAAAGAGAAAAATAAGTTTTTTTTTAAGTTTGGCTCAGCGCGGTCTCGGTTACGGTGCGGTAGGTCAAAAATAAAAAGAACTGTTGACAACCAAAAGAAGTTCTAGTATAAAGAAAATTGTAATAAAATAAAAAGAAGTGTAGACAACCAAAAGAAGTTCTAGTATAAAGAAAATTGTAATAAAACAAAAAGAAGTGTTTACAATCCAAACCAGTTTTAGTATAAAGTAAATTGTTATAAACCAAATAGAAGTTTGTTTGTAATTTTACAATAAAAAGAAAAAAAAACAACGGAACAGTGTTTTGAAGTGTGAACAAGAGGCCATATACGAAAATCCGCCCCGGTACGTAAATAAATATATATATATTTAACACTAGCTCTCACACTATCGGAGTGAACAATAGCAGGATATAGCGCTGATGTTATTGCCCACGCGAAGCATGCTTCATCATTATTTTTCACATTAATGCAAGCTTGCTTTAAAGCAATTTCCTTCGGCAGAGGTATACACGAAGATCCTCGGAGCTGTTCAAACTTGTTGATGTGTACTGCTAGATGTATTGTAGAGTGCAGTGCCCAGCCACTGCCTTTTTCCTGGAATTCTTCCAGCTGAGTGTGTATTGGACCCAAAATATTTAATTTAAACCACTCCTCCAAATTATCATCTGCACTAATTGGAGCAGTTCTCCCTTGGAAATATTTAATGTCTTTTATAATTTCATTGTCACCAGTTTCTTTAACAAATTCACCGCAAAACGTTATAGAGACTTTGATATTAAAATAATGTTTTAATGTATTCTTAATGCGGCGCGTAAATAATTTGGCAGCGTCTTGTATAAATAGCTTCGGATTGATATGCTTTAAATTTGCAGTAACACCTTGTCGAATTCTGTCTGCGAACTGTCTTTATTTCCTCCCACTTTACAAAATCACTTCTTCTTACGCGAGTAATTCCTCCACCTCGACGGGGAGTTCTCAATAGTGCTCTCAATGCTTTAATTTGCTCGAGACAGCTCTCGAAATGTCGTTTCCTAGCACTCTTATTGCACTTCCGAAATGCAACTTGAAATTTATGTATGTTTCTGTTGCACTTTTTAACAATATAGTCTTTATTATCTGAATTTGTTAAACACTTCAACACATCTTTTCGCAAATTTTCAATTACTGAAAAACTTTTATTTACTAGCGCGGTTGTCATTTTTATTTTATTTTCATGTTTTTAAACTATCACTGAGACTCACTAAAACTGACTGGTGCTCCTCAAGAGTTTGCTTGCGCTTTTATAGCAACGGTTTGTAAAACATGAATGATCCTGCTGCTAAAATAATCATTGCACAGGATGAATTCCAACGAATTTGCTTACAGGCTGGATGATATCGAATTACACGATGAAAAAATCATTCAAATTAATTTGATTACTTTATTCTGCTGGTCGAATTTGCAAATGAGATTGTTTACATACAAGGAAATGTAAAAATTTGTTTACATTCCAATGAAACGTTTCGATTGGTAAAATTCTTGGAACAATAAAATTTTTTGGCTGCCTACAGGAAGTGTGGTATCAAATTATATGAAAAGAATAAATGTGCTGATATTGCTTAAATTTGTTTACAGCAGGATGTGAAAATTTGTTTACGAATTCCAATGAAACGTGTCGATTAGTAAAATTCTTGGAATTGGGCGGCTTACAGGAAGTGTGGTATCAAATTACATGATAAAAATAAATGTGCTGATGTTGCTTAAATTTGTTTACAACAGGATGTGAAAATTTGTTTACGAATCTTGTGATGATCGATATCTGCAACTTCCGTTCAGCAAAACCAAGGTGAAACAACAAAAACAAATTAGCTAATTGTCAATTAGCTAATTACCAACCAAGCTGCTAATTGCCAATTAGTAATTATATAATTGCCAATTAGCTAATTGTTTGAAGAAATGTCGCTAATATCTCGAAAACCAGAGCCCGTAGAGGATTTGTGATGAAAATTTCGTTCCCCCTCCCACCCCACACCGCCAAGAATCCATTTCCATGAGCAAAAATAACTTGAACTATTAATACGCTGATATCTCGAAAACCAGCCCGTAGAGGATTTCTGATGAAAATTTCATTACCCCCCTCCCTATCTTTATTATCCCCCTCCACATACCCACCATCTAGAATACATTGACACAATTTTTCAATGATATAAGTCTTGGGGTTTCTTTTTTTTTGTTGATTTTCACACCAGGCGTTCTCGGTTCGATTCCAACACAAAGCCAATTTTTTATTTCAGCTAAGATAGAGCTTGAGACGCCAATGTCATGAGCAAGGACTTGTGAGTTGTGACGTAATCCCTCAAATTGTATCGTGTGCATGTGTGTGTGTGTGTGTGTGAAGGTCAATGAAATCAGGGTCAGGGTTAAGGGTCAAAGGTCAAGGGTCAAAGGTCAAAAGTCAAGGGTCAAAGGTCAATGACCAGTGTCGGTGACGTCACATCTGTCTGGTCAAACTGACCCTATACCTACTAGGGTGCAGTCAAGACCAAATGACACATCCCGGTAGAACCGGTTAATCCCACTAGGGCGCAGTCAAGGCTCAATGGTGCATCCAAGACATAAACCAGTACAGTCAAGGCACAATGGTGCATCCAAGACATAAACCAGCAGTCAAGGCACAACGGTGCATCCAAGACATAAACCAGTACAGTCAAGGCACAAGCCCACATTTAGTGGTTGCGCTGAGAGTTCTAGATAAAAGCTCTGGTATAGAACTCTTCCCATATATAGCAACTTTAAAGAATATTCACACAACACCTCCATGGTCTCATGGTAGAGCGCATCGGATTTTACAAAACCAAGCGTTCTCGGCTCGATTCCACCAAAAAAAATCCACCATTATTTTATTTAAAAAATCAGCTATGACAGAGCTTAATCAGCTGACGGGGATCAGCCAACCAGATGACGTGATACCCTGGTCAGTCAGACGCACTGACATACAATGGACTGCTGACGCTACAAAAATTGCCTACATTATTTGACATTATTATGGGATCACTTTTCTATAGTTGTCTCTTTTTGGTTTAACGACTGGATTCAACTGAACTTCAAATAATAAATTCTATACAAAATCCACCTTAGTCCAGTTCCAGTTCAGTGGTTTTCCAAATGAATATATAGAATAGAAATAGATGGCAATACAATATTTGTAATTTTTTCTCTGTCCTCCATAGCTACTTTTAGGGATAGGCATACAAAAATTGCTTAATTTTATTTCCTTAGAAATCGAGTTTAAGGAATATTTGTTATAGGAGATAAGCTTCCAATAAAAATAATAATTTTGAATATATTTGGAATTGTGTGCTCTGTTTGTATTCGTTTAGTCATGGCAGTAATTAAATTCTGACATTCTCAAAGGGCACATTTTTCATAATCCAAATTCCCATGTAAAATAAACAAATTTTTAGCTCCCCCTTATTTTCAGACAATACTTCTTGGCGTTGCCTTTGTATGACTGGAATAATTTAAGCACCAACTGACAATACAATTGTAAACAAATAAGCCGGCATTGGTAAAATGTTTATTTCAGTTCAGTTTTTTACTAATATTACATAATTACTTCATTTTCTCCCTCTAGAGGAATTGTTGTTCCCGTGGAGCTAACCATTGTGGGACGTCTGAGATTGGAAGTGAGTTTTGCTCCGCTGTAACCTGTTTTGTTTTTTTGTTTTTAGGGGTGGCTGAACACTATTGAAGTTAAAACACACAACATCGGATTGATTTAAAAATTAGTACATTTGAAAGATAGTTCATTAAAGTTGCGTATAAAATACAAATAAAAATAACAACGATTTAATTGGAATCCCTTGATGAACCACATACTCGCCTTAAGGCTGATTTTTTACATCTTCGATGGTATAATTCCATGACCTCGCAGACATCCTTCTTATCCTTAAAACGAACGAAAAATCTAAAATCAATACTTATTTCAAACTATCAAAATCTGCATCACTTACGCTTTTGGCACACTTTAAAAATTCATTTAATTCATCATTCACACGACACGTATTATACCTTTAAGAAATATTTAATTTAATAAGGTTACCGGTGGATTTATTCTGTCTAAAACGGAATTAAAATATTTACCTCTCAGCAGAATAGCTGGTTTTCGCTACTGCTTTTTTCTTATCCGAACACTGCTTCAAGTTGTGAAGTATCTTGTTGGCATTTTCAACATCATTTTCAAGACACGTTACTAAAAAATATGGATAAGTAAATATTTGAAAAGAAAATCTCAGACTTGTGATTACTTCTATTAAGTAACTGCTTTTCCAAATCTTTCGGAATATTGGGTAGGCAACAGCTGAAACCAGTACACTTGCAACTTCGTTGCTGCTTATCACCGCCAATTAGCCCTGGTTTCAGCTTTAGTCCCGCTTTATAAACTTCAGAATGTATGTATTTCAGTTCCTTGATATTAAGGCATTCGATTCCTTGCTCGACTATCTTCATACATATCTCCTGAAGTTTAGTCATCGGACATATCTTCTTCTTCTTACCACATTCACAGATTTCTTTCTTGAGTTCTTCTAATTGATTTTGAAGTTCGGTTATACCGAATCCCTCCCCTGTGCCACCAAATCCTTGTTTCAAGTTCATGAGAGAGTCACGTAAAACTTTGTTAGCCAATTTCAATGCCTCAATCTCCTTATCATGATTCCTGATTAGATCTTTTAATTGATTGTCATAAATGCTCTGAATTTTAGTCAAACTGGAAGTATTTTCGTTACCTATTTGTTTGTTTTCCACTTCTTTTATGTGTGCATCGACGCCTCCTCCTCTTCCTGCTCCTACAGTTCCCTTTGCACCTTGAGCTTCAGCCAAAGCCTGTTTACACTTCGCTAATTGATTCTCTAAATCATTGACCTTTGATGTTTCTCGCTTAAGCTGAGACTTGAGTTGATCCATTGCTTGTTGCACTTGTCTTTCACCACCAGCAGGCGGAGCTGTAACTGTTTTAGACATTTCATTTAAATTGTTTTCGAAATCTTGAGCAATTGCTTCTAATTTCTTAAGCCTTATGGCAAAAACACATCCAGGCCTCGAGGCGTCCTCGAGGTGTTGTCAAAATTTCCAACACGGGTTTTTAAATGATGCAACACAAAACCAAGCCAGCAGCTGGCCTCAAGGCCTAGCCGCAAAGTGCGCTTTGCTCAATGTTCGAAATTTTTCTCTCTCAGGCCTACTTCTGTCAACAGATGTACTAAAAAAATTACAATGACAGCACCGAGCCTTTTGGTATCATTGTGTTTTCATTTCTCTGCGGCAAGCCTTGAGGCGAGCTGCGAGGAAGCCTGAGAGAGGTCAGGCTTGAGGCTTGCTTAGATGTGTTTCTGCCTTTAGTTACAATGTGACGCTATCGCGAGAAGCAGTTGCGAATGATGTTGCTGATGCTGACGCGGACGCAGAGCCTGTTGCTTATGCTGTTCCAATGATGCCGCTCTAACATGTGTTGAATTTTCGTTTCATAATTAAATAAAATTATTAAATTGTAAATAAATAAATTAACTAGTTATTAAATACTGTGGCATTACTTAAAACTTACAATTTTCACTCACAATTCCAATGTTCTACAAAAATAATTTGCCTCAACTGCAGTTGTCAAGGTGTGGCGCGTCTCAAGTTGAAATACGTTCAACTTTAAGCAACGCGACCACCGTCAGCAACACCCTTAGCGACACACTGTACCTGCGCTTCATACATTCTAGCGACAGCGTCATATTGTAACTCGGCCTTTATTCTTCTGGCGTCCCGCTTCAATATCTGCTACTAATTTACCCAATTGCTCTAAATCTGCTTTGCCAGCAGCGACTTGATCTTCTAAAGCTTTCTTTTCAGACATGAGGCTATTTATTTTATCCTGTAGCTCTTTCCTTAATGCATCCAAATCAGCTTTGGATTTATCTAGTTGACTCAATGCGTTCTTAATTTCATCTTCTTTTTTAGAAAGTGCCTCATCTTTCTCAGATTTAATCTTACTGAGTTCAGCAGAACAATCGTCAAATGATTTCTTCATATTTCCCAATTCACCCTGCAATCTGCTATCTTGATCAGATGAATTCTTTATTTTATCCTGTAGCTCTTTCCTTAATGCATCCAAATCAGCTTTGGATTTATCTAGTTGACTCAATGCGTTCTTAATTTCATCTTCTTTTTTAGAAAGTGCCTCATCTTTCTCAGATTTAATCTTATTGAGTTCAGCAGAACAATCGTCAAATGATTTCTTCATATTTCCTAATTCACCCTGCAATCTGCTATCTTGTTCAGATGAATTCTTTATCTCATCCTGGCAAGCGGCTAACTGTTTCTCAAGGTCGCCGATCTTACTATTAATATCTGCTACCTCATTTTCTTTGTCCTTTAGCTGTTTCGACAGTTCGGTATTACCATTTCGAAGATTACCTATTTCGTCCTGTAAACTTTTATTGTCACTTTCCAGAGCCTGAGACTTTTCAGTGCAACTGTTTAGCTCATTGCGATATTGCTCCAATTCAGTTTTAGCAGATGCCAATAATTGTTTCTGCTCTTCTACGCCACTGTTCAAGGCAGCTATTTCTTCAGCGTGTGCTTCCTTATTTTTATTTAATTCTTCTACTTTCTTTTCATAATCATCTTTTGCCTTGTTATACAAGTCAGTCTTATTTTTAAGTTCATTTTCCAGCGAAGGTTTTCCTTTAGCCCATTTTTGTTTTTCTTGGGCGATTATGTTCTTCACCTGACCTGCATCATAAAATCCATTTGGATCATACCATTTCGACGTTGGTGTAACTTTGGTTGGTTGTAAGATAGTTTTTGATTCTTTCATTCCTTTTAATTCATGTAGGCTAGATGATACACTTGATGAAAATTCTTTTTGAGCTTGCTCTAAGGTCAATTTTGATGCCCGTCTTAAGTCTTGAATGTGGCCGTCCTTTTTTGCATGAGATTTCCCTGCCTGGTCCCCACAATAGCAAAAGCATTTTTGAGCTTCTAATTCTTCAATGACATCCTGCATATATATCAATAAATTACCAAAACTTCATAAAGATGTTTTCGTTTGTCTTATATGATGTATATGTATTTTCTAACAGTTTATAGATCAAAAAGTATTCTTCAAACCAAGCTCTTACTATCTAAGCCTTCAAAAACCCAAAATAAAAAAAAACTGAACAGGAGTCTAGTTTCACCAACCATGCATTTATGTGCATATTTTATTTGGTGTCTCATCGGGGTGTGTTCACTGTCTCCAATAACGTCTCTTACCGTTGCAATAATCATAACCGTAACGAGATATTTCCAGGATTTTATAGACCGCATCATGGAGTATTGAACAAACGTTTTTTCAAGATAAGTTCGAGTAAAACCGGTACGTCGTTGAATGAAAGCAACCTTTTTCCTAATTCGGAACTCACAAAATTGGTAGTTACCTTCAAAGAATCGTGTGGCGACTTCTACACTCAGCATTTACTTCAGCTTCGTATATGGCCAAATTCAAGTTGTTGAGTTAGCTGAAGCGCAAAGATTACTCTCTGATAATTACGAAATTAAGATCAGCATTAGGATCAGAAATTAGACTTAATTACAGAACGATACCTTTCGGATGTTTGCATATTATACACTTATTAGGGCTTTTAGCATACCACTTCCTTGCTCTTTATACGTATATTAGAATATACAGCAATTAGCGCAAGAAGAAATAATGAAAGCGATACCAAGAGCAGTAAAATTCTGATATGTAAGCATCGCTGGTATCAAAGTTATCGCCACTTGTTCTAAATTGAGTGTTTACCACCATAAATAAATGTAGCAAGATTTAGTAAAACTGATTTATTTTGAACCCTCAAAAGTCATGATTGAGTTGGGATCCCTTGTACTCTTTCAGAAAATGGTCGATGGACTTGAAGTCCACTGCGAAAAAATTATAGTACTCGCGGCGTATTTGCAGGCACCATCGAAAATGCAATAAGCCTTGTGTATGAAAAGAACTTCTTTTCTTTTAAAAGTGTTCAAATTAACCAAGGAAAAACTAAGAAAATAACTGCTTTAAGGTGAAGCAAGAAATTTTATTACCAAATTTTGATTGGTTTTAAATCAATAATGAGTGATGGAATAAAAACAATAAAATGTGAAATTGGGGTAAAAATATCTAATGTCCAATTAACACCAAAATCTATGTACGTGAGATTTTGCTTGACTTTTTCCATTTATTTATTAATACCAAGATTCTGCATTATCTTGGCCTGACGTTGCTGCAGCACATTATTCCAGAGTATATGACAATTGAGGAGCATGAAACCACTGAAGTGCCAAGAACTGAGCCCAACCGAAAGGTATTGGGCTATAATACAAAGAAAATTAAGGAAGGATGAGAAAGCTTCAAAGATCGTCAAAGACTTTGAAAGAAAGTGGAGAAAAAGTCCTGAATCTGATGCGCAACATAAAACGTAAAGTAAAATTATTTATAAGAAAATTTTAATTTATCATTTAGTTTTAAAGCTTTGAAATTATAAAAAGTTGAATAAGTCACTCAAACAATTTTATGTGAATAGATCCTTAAAGTCGAATATGTATATGATTTATTTGTGAGATTCCAGTCATTATTTATTCGTTTTGCTATTGTAATATCTATTTTTTTTATTTAGAGTGCATTTTTATGGTTTTTGGAAAAAAGTTTGTTTTTAATATTGTCCACTATTTCCACGTTGCCGTTCATTTGTCAATTCCTTTTCTCTTGAATTCCGGCATGTTTCTAAATCATTTTCAGGTTCTTTGTATGTGTATTAGTATATATAGCAATTAGCAAGGAGCAGTATTGACAGCAATACCAAGAGCAGTAAAATTCTAGATGTGTATGAATGCTCAAAACACCATTTTCTGAATATCTACTTTGTTTTTAATTTTTTATATAGGTTACTAACTTTTGACAACAAACTTCTACGCTGCCTTGAATATGTGTAGTGAATGTTCTCCTTTAAAAAATTCCTTTCAAATACCCGTGGTCCTTACAATTTATTTGCTCTCATATAGACTATATTTATATCCTTAAGATTAAAGGATAACCAATGATGTCATGTCTTCTAGGATTTAGATCGCTATATTTATGAAAAAAATGAAGTATTACTACTCTCTATTGGGGCTAGTTTTTGTTCTATCTAGTAGTGGACAATGTGATCTTTTGCAACTTCTCGTCTCCCTAGCCATATTGTGTAAGATAGAACTAAATCTAGATTATCGTTTCTATTAGCAGACTGCAAAAATGACATTAAAGAAATATTCGGAAAAATTGTCATTGTAAATTTTGTCCACATTTTTCAACTGAAGTTTAAAGGCAAAAGGATTTTAAATCACCACGAATTTATTAATTCCTTAAACAGTTTATAAGTTATTTTAGCCAGGACTGCTTTACGCGTATCTTAATAATCAGACAATATCTAAAAATAGCACTACCATTGCAACACCGAAATTTTCAAAAATATTAAGCGAAGGAAGAAGGAGACATTCTAGCTATTTCACCAAAGATACAACCGATCTGTTCTTTAAAGGATGGATCCATTTTCATTCTCCATTCCTGTTTAAGGAAAGCAGTCAGTACCGAATTGTTATATAAGAAATTGGCAACTCACTAATAACACGGTTAACGTTCTAATGTCCATATACAGTTTACTTATGCGATAGAGATATCCTGATACCCGCATTTTATGAACCTATTTATTTTTAACTTGAATAAAGGTTATTTACAATTCCTGTATCTCAGTGGCTGTTTACTTACCATTAGTTGATGCATCTGGCAATCGTAATCCTCTAAGGCGTGTTCACTTCGATTTAATCGCTTCTTAGTGTTAAGTAGCTCTTGTTCAAAGCATTGCATCTTTCTTAGCTTATTGTGAGCATCCCTAATTGCTCCACATAATTCTTGATTTTGTTCCTGAAAAGTATTTAAGATAATTTAGAAAAGAATTTGGTTTAAGTTACAAGTGAATTGGACTATATTTAATAAATACCCTTAACGCATCTACTTCTTCCATGGATTTTTGCATTTCATTAAACTGTACTTCAAATTGTAAACATCTTTTCTTAAGGCAATCCCTTTCAGCTTTGCACGATTCCAAAGTTTTTACATCAGTTTCTAACCCGTAGATAATATTATCTCTCTCTTTGGATAGATTATTAATAGCGTCCACGGCATGCTCAGATTCCTGTTGTAAATCATTTAGTTTGCTCTTCAAATCTTTTAATTCCTTCTCTAGACGATCCGCTTGCAATGCCCGCTTTCGAAGAACAGCAATTTTATCTTCTATTCCAATCATCTTGGCTAGTTGATCTCTAAGGTTATTCCGTTCGTCAATAATTATACCCATTTTCTCGGCGTCTTGATTCAACCGCTTTTCCTTCTCACCAGCTGACAGTGCATCATATTTAGTTTTTAAATTTTTGAAATCGTTTTTAATTGGCGCAGCATCATTCTCCATACGACGCAAAATTCCCACTTCTTCCCGCAAATCGTTAACGAGACTTTGGAGATATTTGACATCTGTGCTAGTTTCCTTCGCAGCTGGAATCTTATTTATTTTCGCTCGTCCCGCCAACTTTTCCACAAGTTGTTTTAGTGAATTATTTTCAGCTTGAAGCACTTTATACTCTTTATCCTTACATTCTAAATATTTTTGCATTTCAACGAGCACTTTTTCATCTTCAGGAGTAATTTTTCCTTGGGCTCTAAGTTGCCGAATTTTTTTATGGTACGGTGAAAGCAAACTAGGATCAGTCTTTGTTGCTAGAATTCTTTTAATTTTTTTGTTTTCATCTTCTAATATGGCCAACTTTTCATTTGACATTTCTAGTTGGCCGCGCAAATTATCATTCTCGGTTACCATGTTGTCAATGTCTTCTAGTTTTTCTGTTGCGTACACCAAGAGACTATCCCTCTCGCCCTTATCATCCTAAAAAATACAACAAACAATTAATAATACTACAATGAACTTTATAAATCCATACATATACACATCGAAAATAATTTGATATGAAATAAGAGATCCACGCGACGACCCTGCGAGCTTCGTCGCAGGAATCTAAACTATTAAAATTTTTGGGCGGGGGATAAAATAAAATTATTATGGGATAAATATTGTGAAGAAAAATTTATGATTACAAAATTTCTATTTCAGTTATTACATGTGTAACATTTCTTACATTCCAAAAAATGAAACGAACATTTTATATGCTCATATTTTTGAACTTGAACAGATAACACCTAATCACAGTGCAATGTGTTAGAATAAAATTACTGTTTCCATAAACATTCCATGGTCATCGCCTTTTTTGAATTTTTATAATTTCCAATAGTGATTTATAACGAAACAAGAAGAATAACAAAGAAGACCAGTACAATCCGAAATGAAAAAATCCCATATTTTATTGTTGGCGATCCATCTTACCCACTTTTACCATGGCTACTAAAAAATTACACTGCACCAAAGACTGCTGAAGAAGAGTCATTCAATGCATACATGAATATAGGAAGAGTGAGAGTGGAAAATGCATTTGGCAGGCTAAAGTCAAGGTGGCATATCTTAAATAAAAAAATTCGATTCATTTCAAGGAAACGTCCCGAAAATAATGTTTTATCCTTCACAATATTGTGGAAAGTAGATAAGAGCCATATGATGCATTTAGTAATAGTACTACGACTGCCTTTCAAGTGCATCTCCAACAACCTTCCTCAACAGTAAACCAACAAATTTCAGATGAAGGAAGATATTACAGGGATATTTTAAAAACTTACCTGGCAAAAGCTGCAAATTAAGGAAAATCCATTATTTGCATTATAATTTCATATTTCTCAGTTATAAAAAACGATTTTATATATTAAAATGAGGAACTCATATTTGCAGTGTTTTTGTTATACCTATATGCTTAAACATAATTTCTAGCACCAAAACAATAAATAAATAAGACTTCAATCTTCGTGCTCACTTCCTTCGTAAACAAAATTATTGAGATCTACATCATCCTCCGTTTCAACATAAGGTCGACTAGCTTGTGCTGAAGTTGGTGGCAAGTAGCGCGAAGTACGAGAAAGTTCGTCAAATGCCTATGCCTTGCGCATATTTCGCGGCTGGAAAACAGAATATAATCCTGCAAAAAATCTCGATTTCTTCGATCCTCCCGGTCTTGCATTTCGCGTTCGAAATTCCTTTGTTGTTCAAACAATTTTCTTTGCTGGATTATAGGTCTTTCTGAACTTTTCGAATTTCATTCGAAAAGTTTAGTAAGTTTTCTCATATTAGTTTTTGTCTGAAAAATAAGAAACGCCAAATCAATCTTACTTAAATAAAATATTATTTTGAATGTTTCAACCTGCTATTTTTTTACGATTGCAGTGGTTCGGCTCTTGTTTCGAAGAACAATCTGTATGCTCGGGAAAGTTTTGGTCATCTAAATCCCCATCTAATATAAATATTTGCTGTTATACCTACATTTTAAATTCTGATTTAATAAATATACGAATAATAATCGAAGGTATTGATGAGGAAGACGCATCAATTCCATCAGCAGTTGCAGTTGCCTTTGGCCGGTGACCTAAAAGCTTGTCCATGGCTTCAAAATATTTAAATTTGTACCTAGAATTTCCACTTTTTGAATTGTTTCTAAGCGCCTCATGATATTTCTGTTTCAACTGTTTAAGTTTAATTTGAACCTGTCCTGGAGTTTTCGTATAGCCAGTTTCCTTCAACTTTTCTGAAACTTCTTTCATTAAAGTACTGTGCGGCACAGTGCTTTTATTCATTATATTTATGATATTAGATTCTTCGCAAATTTTTATAAATGCTTCCACTTCTTCATGCTCCCAAAACATCTTTCCGGTAACTTACTTTCCATTATTTATTAAAACAAAAAAAAAAAAAAATCTCAAACAAACATGACACTATCCAAACGTCAATCCACTTCGATCCACTCAAGTGTTCACATACGATTAATTCCACTTCACTACCGAACTAATGCCGGTGTATATAATTCCAGTCTGGTTAGTGTGTTCACATGCCGAATTATCTCACTCCGAAGTACGCTAATCCACTCCAGTCCCCTTCATGTGAACGGGGTAATTGACTATTTCCATAAAAGTTCTGAAGTTTATGCAATCCACAATCAAGAGGCAACTGCAGTTGCGGAACAATAATTATGAATTGGGTCAGTAAGTAGGATTAGTGTGCCTCGTGAAGTTTGACGAAGCTTTGAATCACGGAATTTCCAAAATTCTGGGAATGAGAAAAACAAGAGCAACTTCTCTACACCATAATTCTTGCTGCAGGCTTTCATTCATATAGGAATAGGGGACTGAATTGTGCGTGCACTATTTCATTTCGAGCTGAGGGCTAGGACGTGAATTTTCGGAACCCTCTAAACAAGAAATATTTTGTTACGATTGTATTAGTGTGGCAAAACCAGTGAATACAATTGCTTTTTTACCTCTTCCCGAGAAAAGCTGTATGTATACTGCATCAAGAATACTCATTTGAGATGTCCCGGCTTATCGATGAGCTGTTCACAAACCCAACCGAAAAAGCCTCAGTCATTGCAGCCTTTATGTTCCACGCTGTGACAAAACGATTTTGCGAGTACCTCCGTCTAATGGAAACCGTTTTATTTTAACCGTGATCGATCGGTTTACTAGGTGGCCGGAAGCTTATCCTTTAAGAACAAGTACCGCGACGGAAGTAGCAAAAACATTGGTTTTCGAATATATATCCAGATTCGGTTGTCCCCTACAAATAACCACAGACCAAGGCCTGCAATTCGAGTCGAATCTGTTCTCAGAACTCACTAGCCTATTAGGTTCGCATAGAATCCGCACCACAAGTTACAAGTTAATGGTATGATAGAAAGGATCCATAGACAGTTGAAAGACTCTCTTAAAGCACGTGGCAACACCGCGAATTGGAGTGAGGAAATTCCATTGCTAGGAATGCGAACTTCAATAAAAGAAGATCTTAATGCATCACCAGCCGAATTAGTGTTAGGTCAAGCTCTTAGAATACCTGGCGAAATTGTCGTGGAAATAACAAACCAAACCGATTCAGATCCTACAAACTTAGTTAGCACCCTGAGAAATCAAATGAGAAATCTGAAGCCTGAAGCACAATACGATGCAGTGCAGTGCACGGCACTGCATCGTTTAGGCTAATTTCTAAAACACTGCACACTACATCAGTTCACATTTTTTAAATACTAAAGAATAGAGGAATTGTTCAATTTAAAATTGATTAATTAATTTTAAAATGACATTAGAAGAAAAATGGGTAGAATTTTTCTCAAAATAATGAATCCACAATACAAAAAGTTTATATATGAAATCTTCAAAAAATGATTGTCAAAGCACTGCACTGCTTTATAGTCCAGTACACTGCTATAACACTGCACTGCATCGTATTGTGTTTCTGGCTTAACATTTAAATGTCCGCGTACTCCTAGAAATACGTATTCGTCCGTGTAAACAGAGTCAAAATAGGGGGACTATTCTTGAATAACGAAGGCACATTCCGTATTCGTTATACTGTCAAAACCATTCGGAATCGACACATGTGGTATTCTTGAAATCCGCATTCGTTATATATCGAATGCAAACCCTTCGTTATTTAACGAGTGGGTTCAACCATTCGTTATGCCAAACGAAGACTGAAACAGCAGTTATTTTACGCGTGACAATGGGGATAAAAGATGTGCGAAAATGTCATATGCTCAAAAAACTAAAATAATTGAGTTTGTAAAGAAAAACCCGAAACTGAAATTTGGTAAATACGATAGTTCTTTCAGTTCAAAAGACGCCACGGAATTGTGGCAAAAGCTAACATCATTATTATAATATCCATACCCGCTACGCAAAAGAACTGAAAAATTCATATTAATTTTTTTAATGATATTATATTCAAAGCAAAGCTAATAGAAAATTTCCAGAGTTGGCAGGATTTAAAATGTGTGGTGAAAGGAAAATCTGCGGCAGCAAAAAACATTTGCATGGCACTGGTGGAGGTCTTCCTGCGGAATTTTTCCTATCCAGCGATGAATTAAGGGTGCAGGAATTGATTAACGATCGACGTAATTCATTTTCCTTAGATTCTTCAATAATTTCAGACGCAAACAATGACATTTCACTGAAGCTAGCCATTTTTTACAAATTATATTTTAAAACATGAAACAGTGAGATGAAGAGCTAATAGGTGCAGCACGAGGAAAGTAGGGGCATGATGTGGCCGCAGCAACGCTCGTTACTACATTTCCAACTGTAGTCTACACACGCATATTTTGGGGCTAAGTAAATTTTTAGGCTCTTGGAGGCTTAGCAAGGGTGGTAGGGGGCGATGGGCCCACACACTCCATGGGCTGAGGCTCCCCCAATATCTGGAGCCTCCAAAAACCGCTCACTCTCTCGCTTACACCAACACTACGTTGAACCTTCTCCGGGGCGGGGGGGGGGGTTTACACAGGTACGGCGTGGGCAGCATTTCAAGGAGCATTCGCTTCGCATCTTTAATCTTCATGTAAAGAACTCTTTTCAGTTATCCACGCTTTATGGGGAAGCAGTCACCTGTCTACAAAAGGACCGTTTTTTTGTCCGTCTGTCCGTCTGCAGTCACACACCCAAGTCCTTTTTTTTCTTTTTAATTGTCCGTCCGTCTGTCCGATCAAACATTTTTCCTCATTATGCACAGCTTAACAAGCATCAAGGGATGTGGGTGGCAAGAACCACCCCAAGCCGGCTGATCGCTAGCGGCATATTTGCTGTGCAGCCACCCACGTTAATCCCGCGATGATTTTGTAACAAAGAGGTGTCGGACGCGGTATGTATCTATCTGCATTCAGGTATAAGTGGATGCAGGTACATCTGTTGGCGGACAAGCTCTTCGCTACAATTTCTAAATTAACAGATTTAATCTTACCACACTCGTTATGTTGAAAAACTTTTTCACCACTTCGACTTTATAACGATGAGGTTCAAGAATACGAATGGGGAATTCGATTCGTTATCAAACATTCGTTATAAAGGGTTTTCCAATAAGAGGTGTTATTTTAATTAGCCCGCTATTTCGGTAGATGTCACTTTTGGAGCTGTTATTTTTTGAAATTTGACAAGTAGAAACTACGCCATTAATAAAACTGGAACGATACACGATTCAACAATGCATTGAAATTATTAAAATTCACTATAAAAATGGTGAAAATGTGGCAGAGACGGTTCGTAAAACTCGAACATTTTTGGGTCGTCGTGAAGCACCTTGTCGGACCGCAATACAGAAATTGGTAGAAAATTCGAGCTGTCGGGACAAGTTAGTGATGTGAAGAATAAAACCCGTGCACGTCGCTCAAGAACAGCCGAGAATATTGCTGCTGTAGCCGAAAGTGTTGAAGAAAACCCAGGTTTGTCCATTCCTCGTCGTTCTTTGGAATTAGGCATTCCACAAACGTCATTACACCGTATTTTGCATAATTTGGGTCTTAAGGCTTATAAAGTTCAGTTAACACAAGAACTCAAGCCGGCCGATCATCAACAACGTCGAGTCTTTGCTGATTGGGTCCTTGACATGCATGAAAATGATCCGGAATTCCATCGAAAACTCATCTTGAGTGATGAGGCCCATTTCCACCTCGATGGCTTCGTCAACAAGCGAAATTGTCGCATCTGGGGTTCGGAAGACCCAAGAGTTATTGTTGAAAAGCCTCTCTATCCTCAACGTGTGACTGTTTGGTGCGGTTTATGGTCCCGCGGGGTCATTGGACATTACTTTTTCGAAAATGAGGCTGGAGCAACAGTTACGGTGAATGGATTCCGCTATCGACAGATGACTAATGATTTTTTATGGCCGGAATTGGATGGTATTGATCTGGACAACGTTTACTTTCAACAAGACGGCGCTACGTGCCATACAAGCAACGAAACCATTGATCTTTTACGGGAAAAGTTTCCGGACCGTGTTATCTCTCGAAGAGGTGATCACAATTGGCCACCGAGATCTTGTGACTTAACACCTTGCGACTTCTTCCTTTGGGGCCACGTGAAAGAGAAGGTCTACGCCAACAGCCCAGCGTCAATTCAAGACCTCAAAGATGGAATTCGTGAGGCTATCGTGGACATAGGGCAGCACCTTTGGGATTTGGTTATGGAAAATTTCATGCAAAGGATATGGTCCTGTAGGCGTGGTCGTGGTGGTCATTTGGCTGATGTTATTTTCCATTATTGACGGCATACCTTCCTTTTTATAATGAAATAAAGATCCGATCATTTATTTCAAAAAATGGCATTTTTCTTTGAATATCAAAATAACATCTCTTATTGGAAAACCCTTTATATCTTTTGGTTTGTCCAATGTTGTAAATGACATCACATCCGCATATTTTTAGCGTATAGACCAGTATGGCGGAAAGATTGCGGAATGTACGTTCGGTACGAGGTGGGGAAGCTGGCAAAAAAGAAGCAAAAACAATGTCGTGGTCAGAGACTCCAGGACATTGGCCAGATAGCAACGGGGTAATGGGAGGGGATGTGATAATTAGGTCCACTGTGGTGGCAGAGGAAGTACAATGACGCCTGGGTGAATAATTGTTAAGATTAAGTCCTACTTCCTCCAGGAGTTCCCCGAGACAGTCCCCCAAGTGGGAATTAACACTAATGTCAATGGTGAGGTCACCTGCCATGATCACCTTGGAAAATTGGCACGTCACAAGGCCCAGAACCTCACCGAGAGAAAATCCGAGAAGGAAGCCACACGTATGTACACCACCATTAATGCAATCGGGTCAGTAATGCTGTCAGCACTCCATATCTTAACCACCAAGATTTCCCAGCTGTTAGTTATTTCTTGGAAAACAATTCCAGAGAGCAACGAACTGGTAATATAAATGGCACCCCCATTGTTCTCAGTGCGATCCAGTCGTTGCAGTCTATAACCTAGGATTTCAAGGCTGCGTATAGACGCGTTGGAATCAGAGACTAGCGTGAGCAGTTGTTGTCCAAGAATGAACGAAAAGCGTTCATATATAATGTCTGTAGCAGTGGCAGAAGATCGCCTACAAATATAAGTTTTCCTGTGCCTGGTGGATACACCCAGTACCACGTTTGCTCTTTTCAATTTAAGCGCAAGATGGAGAAGTCCAGTTTCTTCAGTGTCTAGGCCTTCATTAATGAAGTCTCTGGCATTTGAACTATCCGCGATGATGGAGTTAAGTGTAATAGGATTGGAACGAAGCTGTTTACGGCCTCAGACCACAAGCCACTTGATGCTTTTTCTTCCATATAATATTTTTTTGTAGAATTATTACAATCTAATATGAAATATGTACTTCTCACAGGTAAACAAATTTCACAATGATAAACAAAATTCCGAATAATTACAAATCTCCCGCCATATTGAACCCTCTTCTTCTTCTTCAATGTTGGTAGTACATACTGGAGCCACGAGCCACAAATTTGAGATTTGACCAAACTTGACTTGAGCCATTTTGTGAGCGATGGCTTGTGGCTACATTTGGATTGCTTCAGACGCTCGCGTTTCGTGATCTGAAACTTGTGTCTGAATGCATTTTGGGGCTCAATGTTGTCAATTACGCGATGTTACCGCTTCTTGTGCAAAAGTTCATTACAAAGTACTATATGCACAACTTGAGATAGAACGCTAATCTTATGAAGTAACACGTACAATACTATTACGCTCGACGAGTTGTGAACATGGCAAGGCCCAAGGTATATAAAAGACAAGGTATTCCCATTAAAATTTTGACATATTGCAGCTGATAGCGTGTGACGTAATTCTGTGACTAATGTATATACATTTTTATAAAAAAGACAGAGAAAGGAGAGAGAGTATTGTGTTCTCTGTGCCGTACTTTCCTATACATTTAAACAATATTTCGTCACTAATGGCGGAACGTGGTTCGTAATGGGAATAACTTGTATTCTATATACCTTGGGTAAGGCTTTAGATTCCTTCCCCCTAAAATGATAAATATTAAAGAAAGTGAATGCTAAGTAAGTAGATTTTATTCAATGATTTGTCTGAGGTAAGACCAGGGGGCCTATTCTTGTATAATAAAGGCACATTCCGTATTCGTTATGCTGTGGTATTCCTGAAATCTGCATTCGTTATATACCGAACGCAATCCCCTCGTTATTTAACGAGTGGGTTCAACCATTCGTTATGCCAAACGAAGAGTGAATCAGCTGCAATTTACGGATGATAATGGGAGATAAAAGATGTGCGAAAATGTCAAATGCTCAAAAAACTAAAATGATTGAGCTTTTAGAGGAAAACCCGAAACTGATGATAATTCTTTCAGTACAAAGGATGCCAAGGAATTGTGGCAAAATCTAGCATCAGTATTAAATTCCATACCCGGAGCACAAAAGGACTGGAAAAGTTGGAGAAAGGAATGTACATAAATTCATATTAATTTTTTTTTATGATATTATATTCAAAACAGAGCTAATAGAAAATTTCCAGAGTTATCAGGATTTAAAATGCAAACATGCATGGCACTGGTGGAGGTCCTCCTGCGAAATATTTTTCCTATCCGGCGATGAATTAAGGGTGCAGGAATTGATTAACGATCGACGTAATTCATTTTCCATAGATTCTTCAATAATTTCAGACGCAAACAATGACATTTCACTGAAGCTAGCCATTTTTTACAAATTATATTTTAAAACATGAAACAGTTGACAATACTCAATTTCAATTTTTCAATTTAATCTTACCACACTCGTTATGTTGAAAAACTTTTTCACCACTTCGACTTTATAACGACGAGGTTCAAGAATACAAACGGGGCATTCGATTCGTTATCAACCATTCGTTATATAACGAATTCGTAAAAACAAACCGTTCGTAATTCAAGAATAGGCCTCCAGGTCTGGAACAACCGTAGTAAGACGTGTTCGTAAATACTTCGTTTTAAATATCACCTCGTTGACTATTTGGTGTTCACAGTAGATAACTAGCCTCATTCATACTTTTTTTCTTTCTTTTTGGAGGGGGGTAATGCAGTGACAGCGAAATATTCAAAAAGTCGCGCTTTAAATAAATTCAAATTTCGCGCGATTAAAATATACTCTTCCTCATATCGAAGATTCGAACATGATTCCAGCTAGTTCTTAAAAACGAGAATTCCTTTTAGTTTTAATTTGGGGAGTAAGCTGTCATTTTTCACGTTATTCACGCGCTCGGCTTAAAACAGGTTAACTAACCTAATCCAACGGTGTTGTAAAATCATATAAACATATAATTAGTTGTGAGAATTATAGAATTAGTCATAAATTCATTTTTATTGTACAAACAAGAAGTGAAATATAGATATTACGGATTTACCAGAGAATCCAGTGTTTTCATCTACTATACCAACAACAAATGGTGACCCCGACGTCGACGTGCGTACACGTATATATAAAAAACAAAAGCGCAAACTCGCAATATAAAATCACTTTTATTAAAAATCTTATTTCAATAAATCACAAACATCTGAAATCAAATAATTAAAGGAGCATTGAGTGACCAACCATCAACAGAAGCATAACTCAGGTGCAAAATGCCCCGAATCACAACGATAAGAGCAATACATCAATATATTGTCCTATACAATATATTGATGTACCTCATAAATGACCCTGAAAATGAAAAATTATTTAATTTTAAAATTTCAATCAAAATTTAAAATGCATTTAGAAAAGCATTCCCATATTATAACAAAATGCAATTTAGCATAAATCGCATTTTGTTATTAGACACACATTCCACTCACACGGTATGCATACTTACCTACATACAGTGTCTTCTTACTTTTTTTCCGCATGTACACTCTACATTACTTATTTTTCCCAATCTAATTTTATGTACATACATTCGCGCTCTCTTAAAATTAATATTTCAAGACGGGCGCACAAGTGCATATCGGATTACAGTTTTGCATTGATGCATATAGCTTGCATCCAAACTTTTCTACATTTTCTCACGTACGATTTTTAAACGCCGTGAGAAAATAACAAAAAGAATAAAAAGCTTTTTGAAGCTTTCACGGGTACCTGGCCGAGTGGAAGTTCGATTAAAAGAAGATCTATTTTTGAAAATAATAATAATACAATTAAAATTTTTTATCGTAGTGCTACAATTTAGGAATACACATAAGATTTGCAAAATTAAATAATTTAATAAATTTGTGTAAATACACCAGAAAAATTTCGTGAAATAACAGCAATAGATGCATACAATATTACCAACAACAAGAAAGAGTAAATGGTTGTCCTTTTTAAGATAAATGTCCTTTTTAGGACAATATCTTACAAGTGAGTAGATAGTTATCCTTTCAGGATATGTTGGTGAAATTAGGATGGATTATCAGTGAATACAGAACAAATAATCGTAACACGAAATAACAAAGTAAGAATATACATGGATAAGTAGGAATAATACGTGCACATTTGTCATGAGATATACCTATTGAAATATGTATATGTAAACATACGCGGAATTAATTATTATAGAACATGAGGAATTCAAATAAGAAAATGTCACATTGATTTATATGTTTTTCAGGGTTACATATCATTAATATATTTATGAATCTATATATAATTCTAAGAGGAAGGGGTTTGCAGCGGATGAGTTAAGGATTGTGATATAGGTGATCCAAAGGATGACATCAAAATGATAGTTAATGATAATGGTTAGTGATACTGTTGGCATTGGAAACAATGATGTGGGATTATCAATGATTAATGTGGTGATGATGTAAGAAACCAAGATGAATAATGTTAATAATAGTATTGGTAGGGAAAGTGATGGTACTTATGATGATAATGTAAAAGCGATGATGATAATGGCAATGGTACTCATAATAGTGGTAATGGTGGCACAATGATAAGGATGTTGTTGATATTGTGGTTGCGGTTGTTGCTGTTGTAATTTGTTGTTTGATTTATTGATGATGCTGGCACTAATATTAGGGTCAATACTGAAGTTAACGTCCAGGTTGATATTGAGTTGCTACTGGTATTAATTCTGATATGGAGATTGATTTTTGTTGTAAAAATAAAATTAACAGTGATGTTAATAAAAACTTATATGACCCCATAAATAACAAGAACATAAATAGAGCCTTGTTGAGGAGAAACGCGTAAATCAGATCCTCACCAAGTGGTAATTAATTAAAGAAATGTGCGTGCTAACAAACTCTTTCTATGCAATCACAAGAATGTTTTTGCGGGAGGATAATACAGCAATCATGTTGCCGGTACACACGTATTTTTATAGTATAGAACCAAAGTGATCCAACCGGAAATCTGAAAATGAAACATTTAAAATAGAATGAGTTAGATTAGTTAATAAATTTTGCATAAGATGTACATTATTTAACAAACTAAACGTTTAATAGAGTAGATAAAACTTCTGATGAGCCCCATGGCGGGGGTGAAACTAGTAAAGTATAGCCCAGTAGGAGCCTGCACGGCATACCCCCTATAAAAATGTTTTGTTTAACTAAGAGATAATGCAACTCTATATATGTTGCTGTTGATTTCTTGCTCTCCTGTTACGCGGGACGGCGAATAATCGAAATAAATGCAAAGAAGAATATGTAGAGTAGTTTTTGAAAGATTTTCACAATTTTTAACAATAAATATTTTTAATAATTTGCGATTTTTAATGGATTCTAGTATACATACAATGAATAATAATATTGTGTAATGTACAGTGATAAACAATTTGTAACAGTTCTTGTGCAGTTTTCGACCAAAAGGTTAACAACTTCTTTGCAGGTTTATACGATGTTTTATTAAAGAAAATTTGTATAATTTTTAACAGCAATTAAAAAAAAAAATAATAATAATCCTTGAGAAATGTTCTTCGGATAAGGACATTACTCCAACATGAGTTTCAAAAAATAGATTGAGCTAGGAATAGGAACCACAGACGTGAAAGTTAACTAAAAACTAGACAAGGGACCATGACTCAAACAGTAATTAATATACAACAAGGGACCATGACTCAAACAATACTTAGTACACACCATAGACAACACACATGATACATATCCGCACCTCGAAATGACGAAATGAAGAAAATCCTTAGTGCCACACTAAAGTATCACGGTGGATAAACTAGCTGATGGTGCCCCACTATGTCATACAACGTTTCGTCATTCTGATTCAAAAGGGTTTTTGAATACGGAATGACAAAAAAACCATGCACTTGCATTCTCATAAACGAAATCCAATGAATAAAAGTTTGTTTTTCTCATTAAATAAAAAAAAGGAGAGTGTTTGATTTGAGAAATACATCACGGCTGTGTGTTCTCCGTCGGAGCACGGCACACAATAGCATATAACACACGTACATTATAATATATTGTTGCGAGCGTGGCTCTTGCGGTTCGTTATTTAAAACACAATATTAAGTATTTAATATACAAGTTCTTTATTTCACTCTAATCATACAAAATTCATAAACTTTCTATTAATCAACTCAACTCTAATTATCGCTAATACTGTACTTTCAATTATCGCAATCTAATTACAACACTTCCGCACGTTTATTACTTTCGCTTGTTAACACTGCAACGTCTAAGACAAGACTCTTATTCTGGCTATGACAACTGTTATATTTATACCCTAGAAACTCTCCAGATTATTCTGGAGTGTTCTATTTTCCAGAAGCTTCTTGACTGTTCTATTCATTCTATTCATTCTATTCATTCTATTCCTGAACCTTCCTGTAGATACCATAATCAATTCTCCGAACCTGAAGTCGTTTACTTCTCCATTGCCAGTAGATGTCACCAGTTGTCTCTTTCTATTGCACGTAAGAATGCCCCCTTCTTAAATCTGTTCGTCCCGAACAACAGGTCGTCCACGGTCTTGATGCTCGTAGTATTGACACAAGCGGTCCAAATGAACAATTTTATGCTTGCCTCTTGTGCCACGCTGAATCCTGTATACCACGTCATTAATTCTAGTTACTACTGAATACGGTCCTTCCCAGTGTTGTTGCAATTTTGGAGAACGTCCCTTACGTCGTCTCGGATTGTAGAGCCAAACAAGATCACCTTCATTAAATCCTGCGGAATTAGCACGTAGGTCATAGCGGGTCTTCATCCGATCAGTATTTGTTTCTTTTTCTTCCACCCGTGCACAATGTTTGCATTCAAGTTTGCATGGACGTCGTGAAAGGGCGTCTGCATTTCCATGGATACGACCTCTTCGGTGTTGGATCTCAAGATCATAAGCCTGGAGTCGCTCTATCCATCTCGCGACTTGTCCCTCAGGGTTCTTAAACTGCAGAAGCCATTTAAGCGCTGCATGGTCGGTGCGAAGGATGAATTTCTGCCCGTAGAGATATTTATGAAAATGTTTTGTTGAACTTACAATAGCAAGTAGCTCTTTTCTTGTAGCACAATAATTTTTCTCTGGCTTTGAAAGTGCTTTGCTATAGTAAGCTACTGGAACTTCTTGACCATTCTCCTCCTGCGAAATGTTTTTCCCAGCTTTGGATAGTGAAGTACTGGAGCTTCACAGAGCTGTTGCTTCAAATTTTCAAAACTTTCGTTGCATTTATCCGACCATATGAACGGCCTTCCCTTTTCTGTAAGTTGATGTAGGCTTCTTGCTATATCTGCAAAACCTTTCACGAATCGCCTGTAGTAGGTAGCTAAACCAAGAAAACTCCGTAATTGATGTTTGTCCTTTGGAACTGGCCAATTTTTGACGGCTTCTATCTTCTCTGGATCGGTTCTTACTCCTTGTGATGAAACTATGTGCCCTAAATATTTAACTTCATCTTTGAAGTACGTCTCGTAAGTTGTTTTTATGTTCCTTGAATGTCCTTCCGATAACTATTATGTCATCCAAGTAGACAAGACATGTTTTCCAGGTTAAACCACGTAAAACACATTCCATTAGTCGTGCGAATGTGGCTGGAGCATTACATAACCCAAATGGCATTACTTTGAATTGCCATAAGCCACTGCCAACTGAGAAAGCAGTTTTATCTCGGTCCTCGGGATGTATTTCCACTTGCCAGTAACCACTCTTCAAATCCAATGTGGAAAACCATTGCGCTCCGGAAAGGGTATCCAACGTGTCATCAATCCTTGGTAATGGATAGCTATCTTTTCTCGTCACGTTATTTAATTGGCGGTAGTCTACGCAGAATCGGGTGCTGCCATCCTCTTTCCTAACCAGAACAACCGGCGATGTCCAAGGGCTGTTAGATTCCTCTATTATGCCTTGTTTCTTCATGGAGCTCATCATGTCTGCAACTTCTGGTTGTTTGGCTAATGGCAATCTTCGTGGTGTCTGTCGAATGGGCCTGGAATCTCCTGTATCGATCCGATGCTGGACAAGATTTGTTTTACCATAGTCATCATTCATTGCAAATAATTCCGAAAATTCATCGATCACTTCTTTGGCATCGTTGTGTTGTTGTTCACTTAAGGCACTGGACGAAAGAAGTTTCTGAATCTGTTGGGTAGTAGCTGGTATAGGTTTTGTCTCCCTGATATTACTACCATTATCCAAATTGACGATTTGGTAAACGGGTTCACAATTTCCAATTATAGCACCTTCTTTTAGTTGTACCTCATTTTCGGATGTGTTACGCACTCTGACTGGTATTAATGTTGCACCTTCTGCCTTCACTAAAGTCTTGCCAACAATGATGCTCGATGTAACTTTTGTGGGGTTAGGCTCCACCAGATAGACTTGGCAGGTCCCGATGTCATCAGTGAGCTTTGTCCATATTGGTGTCTCGGAGCATGGCGAAAGAGTAATATTTTCGCAGACCATCGTCCTTACTTTCGCAGGATGATCTGCTCCTTCTCCTAGTTTCATAGGAATTTCTATGTTCCCATATTTGAGACTTCGCTCTTCGACATCCAGATTTATTTTGTATGTGGTCATGAAATCTATTCCAAGAATGCATTCATCCATTATGTCTGAAACCAGAAAAGTGTGAGGAAATAGTAGTTCGCCTAGTTGAACATCTAAGTTATTTCTCCAAACACCCGTGCTGCTGCTCCAGTTGCTGTTCTTAGTAGATATTTGGTGGTATTATGAAGCCATTTGTTCTTAACAAGATCTGTTCTAATAATTCATCTTGGAGCTCCAGTATCGATAGTGACTGCGCAGTCATTTTTTCCTACACTTCCATATATAACACGACTGCTATTATTACTCTGCAACTGACCTACTTGAATGATGACTTCGGGGCTGTCGATTCCACCAACCAACTTCTGCCCCACAAAGTCGGTTTTTACTAGTTTTCCGACTGATAAACAGGAGAGCTGATGCGACTAGTCGCTGCTTGATATCTAGTCTCTCCATGAATAGCTTGTTCCCTGGCTCGACATCTTTGGCATTCTTCTTTCCCTTCTTCAGGTGATTCCACTCGTCGACGTTTTCTGCAGTCTCTTTGAAGGTGCCCTGATCTATTACAATTCCAGCATCGAAGGACACCACGTGAAGGCGGGCTCTGTGATGATTGCACTCTGTTACAAGTACATTCTTCCACTGAAATTTCTCTTACTCGTACTGCACTCCGTGAAGCTTGTCTTGCGGATTCATACGCTAATGCATAGGGTAGTGCTTCTGCTGTTGATTTCTTTCCTGCTAGCCTTAATGCTTGTTGTAAATTTTGATCTACAATAGCGTTCACAAATGCCTCCGTAGCCACTTCATTAAGGAAATCCGCATTTACACTGGAGTATGAAAGATGCGCTAATCTTTCCACATCAGCCTGCAATTGTTGTAGTGATTCGCCATGCTTTTGAATCCTGTTGCGCAACTGTAGGCGATATACTTGCTGCATGTGCTCATCTCCGTAACGTAATTCTATCGCCTGTACTAATGAAGTGTAATCACGTTGATTTTCAATCGGTACAGTTTGTAAGAGTTCTGAAGCAGGACCTCGAAGTGCTAACACCAGAGCTATAGCTCTGTCTTCATTATTCCATCCATTTACCTCTGAAGCTGCCTCAAATTGTCTCTTGAAGATATGCCATGAATTTTGTCATCAAATATTGGAGGTTTCATTCTACCTGCGCCAGATATTTCAGCTGCTACGTTTAGAGGCTGACGATGCCTTATTCTTTCCAGATCTGCTTTAAAGTTATCAAGCTGTTCCGTGACATTTTGTTGTACTCCCGACACTTGTTGTCGAACTTCCAACACTTCCTGCTAGATTTCTTCAATTTTCACATTTTGTTCGTCTAATGAACCTTTCAGAAAGATCTTCTGTTCCTCCAAACAAGTTTCTAAACAATTCCGCAGAGAATTCTTTTGTTCAACAAAAGCATTCTTTTGTTCGTCCATAGATTTCTTCTGCTCATATAACCGGGATTCCAGAGAATTCTTTTGTTCCTCAAAAGCATTCTTTTGCTCATCTAAACGGGATTCCAGAGAATTTTTTTGATCCTCAAAAGCATTCTTTTGTTGCTCAAAAGCATCTTTTTGCTCGTCCAGATGGGTTTCCATAGATTTCTTTTGTTCCTCGAGAGAATTCTTTTGTTCATCGAGAGAATTCTTTTGTTCCTCAAAAGCATTCTTTTGTTCATCAAAACGGGCTTCCGTTTTGCTCATTAAAGTACTCAAAAGCTGTTCCATTTTCATCGCAGGCTCTTCTTCAACTTCGGTTTCTTCCAAGTTATCTTCGAAAACAAATGTTTCAGGATTCTTTCCTTTCTCTATCAAAGCTTGTCTGAGTCGCTCGACTAGAACTTTCTTTGCACCTCTCGTTTGTAATGACCGGTTCCCTAACTCCACTTTCAAATCCTGCGTTCGAAGCTCCTCGAATTTTCGCCCCATTACTTTAGTAATTCACTTTAAGTTGAATATAAATTATTTTCCAGAACTTTCAAAATTTAACACAATTTCACAAAATTAATCACACTTTGAATTTTAAAGTCAATTGCCACCACTTTATTTCGCGAATTTATTTCACTTCTGACACCAGTTGTTGCGAGCGTGGCTTTTAGGTTCCCTAACTCCACTTTCATTATCGCTTAATACTGTACTTTCAATTATCGCAATCTAATTACAACACTTCCGCACGTTATTACTTTCGCTTGTTAACACTGCAACGTCTAAGACAAGATTCTTATTCTGGCTATGACAACTGTTATATTTATACCCTAGAAACTCTCCAGATTATTCTCGAGTGTTCTATTTTCCAGAAGCTTCTTGATTGTTCTATTCATTCTATTCATTCTATTCTTGAACCTTCCTGTAGATACCATAATCAATTCTCCGAACCTAAAGTCGTTTACTTTTCCATTGCCAGTAGATGTCACCAGTTGTCTCTTTCTATTGCACGTAACAATATGTACATTCAATATAGCATATTTACATTCAACTGTACAACTGTACAAAGGGAGACGAAAGCGCATAGAGGTTCTGCATAAACCAACATCCAGCATCAGCAAGTATAAGCATCAATTATACGATAGACCGCGTCACAAATACATAGCAGCAAGAGAAACTTCCCCTAGCATTAGAAACCGATCGATCTGAGCTGAAGAATTTCCTTACATGCAGCATTTTTTTTTTTAGGAAATACATATCTATCGAAGTAAAAGTTTTTAACTCAATATTGTTCACGTCGTGCGACCAACAATGAGTAATATTTTTCAACACGAGATTAATCAATTAATGGATTTTCCTTCTAATTTGAATCTATATACATAATGGAACACAGTGAGTGAAAGAGTTTTAATCGTCATTGCTGTAAGAATATTTCAAGGAATTTTCAAGCAAAATATCAGAAATTAAACGTTTTTTCAATAGATTTTTTTTTTAAATACAAGCTACTTTTCGATATTTCGACACTTCAATATATTTTTAATATATAAAATATATATATATTTTTTTTTTTAATTGATTTTTGAATATTTTACGAATAAAATACCAAGAAGAATGTTGGCATCTTCAGACTGAACGCACCCGATTCAAGACGTGAACACTGACAGGGTTTGAGTCCAACTTCACATATTGTACGCGCGTCTTGTCGGCTTCACCGAACTCTATAATTTAAGTAATATTCATGTAACATATTAAATAGATAGTTAAGTCAGTAGTCGGTCTTTAATTACGAAGTGGGTAACAAAGAAGAAAAAGCAGGATCTCAATCAACGCAAGATGCTAACACAATCGCGCGCGTAAAAATGCCAAACTTTTGCCCTAGTAGCCCAACGACGTGGTTTGCTTTAGACGAATTCACTTTCATCATAAATAATATAAAAGATCTAATTAATACACCACCTAACGAAAACAAATATATAAAAATTAAAGATACAGTAATCGCGAGACATACGGAAAGTGAAAACATACGTCTAGCAAAACTTTTAGATGGTGTAGCAATTGGTGATAACACCCAGTTACAATATTATAGGAGTTTAGAAATTTTGGCAGTGAGCTCGCAAGCACTTACAAAGACCTTATTAAACCCACATTAAGTCAATTCTGGCTGCAACTAGTGAAACTGGTATCGAAAATTTATTAAAAACAGCAGATAAAATACACGAGGTGGGACAACCACCCTTTTATAATCGCCATAATAGTAAACAACACAACGAGAGACAGATTAATAAATATCCAGTGTGCTACTTTCATAACCGTTTCGGAGTAAATGCTCAAAAGTGCAGAAAGCCATGTAGTTTCGATTCCTCCAATAGCAAAACAAAAAAGTAGATATATCTGCTGGTAATGCGCCTATTTATTCGTTGTAAGAATACGAAACTTACCTTCTTAATAGATACAGGGGCAGACGTTTCAATTGTGCCATTTTAAATGTTTCCACGAGACAAGACGGATCATGACTATTGTCTATCGGCAGCAAACGGAACAATTATACGCACTTTCGGTTCCCAACTCCTAAAATTAGACCTTAGTCTACGACTTTACTTTACTCATACGTTCATCGTCACAACGGTCAATCGACCGATCATAGGTGACTACGGTGATATAATTAAAAGTTTTCCAAATATAACATCACCGCCCGACTACAACCTTCCAATTAAACACAACGCCGTTCACTACATAAAAACGGAAGGCCTGCTGCCGTATTCGAAACCACGTAGACTAGATAAAAATAAATTCGATTTAGATCGGAATGAATTCAAATACATGGTAAATCTCGGCATATGTCAACCAGCTTCGTCTCCAGTTGCTTCACCCTTACATCTAGTTAAGAAGAAAGACGATAACGATTGGAAGCCGTGAGGACTACCGCCGCGTAAACGCCTGTACCATACCAGACCGATACCCAATTCCTCATATTCAAGACTTTGCCATGCATTTAAGTGGATGTAAAGTATTCTCCAAAATAGATCTGGTTAGAGCCTTTTATCACATTCCTGTAGTAGACGAACACATATATAAAACTGGTATTATTACACCATTTGATCTGTTCGAATTTCGAAGATGCCATTCGGTCTCAGGAATGAAGCCCAAACCTTTCAACGATTCATAAACGAAGCCTTGAAAGGAATGAATATTACATACGCCTATATCGACGATGTCCTTGTTGCAAACACTTCCGAGGAACAACATAAACAACATTTAAAATTAATGTTTCAACGATTTAGCGAATACGACGTCAAAGTAAAAATTTCAAAATGTGTATTCGGTGCTAAAAGTTTAACGTTTTTGGCACACACAGTAAATGAAGATGGCATTCTCCCACAAGAGGATCGAGTAAACACGATCCTTGCGATTACACCGCCGATGTCTATCAAAGAAACACAGCAATTTCTCGGTATGATAAATTATTATAACCGCTTTGTTTCACACCTCGCAGAAATGATCGCTCCGATATATTCGCACTTAGTTAATTCAGCAAAGCTTGGTAAAACCTCGAAGCAATTCCACTGGCCTAATGATGGATTCGAAAAAGCTAAAGCAGCCTTAGCATCGGCTATGCTTCTAATACATCCATGCAATAACACATTTTTCAATATCATCTGCGATAGCTCATGTTTGAAATGAAAAAAACTGGATTATTTAATAAGGAAGGTGGGGAAAAATTGATGGAAGCATTATGGGATAATATAAAAAAATGATTAACATTGTTTTTTTGTCCTTCTTATACTTAAGTTATTGTGTGTTAAACGTTGAAAGAATCATTTTGTTCATATACATAACTCAATAGGCAACCACAAAGCTCTGATTGCTTTCTAGTGTGATTTGTGGTATGAAGGCAACAGAATTAAACACGGGTTTTTTCGAAAACAAGAAAAGAGTTCCAATGGGCGCCATTTTTTTTAATCAATTTTTCGAAAAAATCCTAAGACGTTCACCAGATTTTGAACTATATTTTACGAAACTTTTTGGCTTTTTGTTCCAGATTAAAAATTGTGACTGTAGCGGTACGCCAAAACCCTCGAGAATACTTCACAAGCCATGAAACAGACTCCCTCCCTACCCCATGCGAGGACCAACGTAGTCCTTACATTCTAAAATATTTGCAGTGTTCTTATGTAAAAGTGACAAAAGTTTGATTTGAATAGCTCCTCCGCCCTAAACTATTATTAATACAAAAAAATGGTGTTCTGATAATCTTAAGCTTGCTTTCTTATCTTCCGTACCGTAGTAAAATTGTCATACCTTTCCTAACAAAATTATTTAAAAAAATTTATCTTAACCAAATGACTACGATTTCTCAAACAAAAATGCTCAGCTGAGTAATCATTGTAATGTCGCTGTGCCGTCATGGCATGCCGTGGGTTGATGATATCGAATGTAGCTGCCTACAGATTCGGACTACGGCTGCGCATACACACATGCAATTATCACTCAGCTGAGAGGTATTGAGCGTAAAATGGTAAGGTTACTTTGTAATCAAAACTATTTTATAATTTTGTTAAGTAAGGTATATAGGAAGTGTAACCTTTGGGAAGGTAAGAAACCAAGCTTTAAATTACTACAAGACTATTTTCCTGTATGGATAGTAGTTTAGGCTCTATAGCATACATAAAGTCAATGTTTGGCACTTTTCCATAAGTATCAATATAGAACATTTTAGAAAACGGACTAAGCACGCACACATATAGATTTCTGTTTCATGGCTTGGGAAGTATTCTCGAGGGTTTTGGGTACGCCCATGTCGACCGTCCGAGATTTTTTTTCCTTGTGTGCGCTGCTACGGCGCCAATTTTTATCGTAAAAATAAAATAAATTGTGTTTTGTAGTTTTGTAGGCCCTTTCCTACCGTCGCAGAAAATCGCGTGACATTTAGTGAACACAAGGTGATATTACCCCTAAATTATTGTTTTATTTTTACCATCAAAAGTAAATTTTTTCAGGACAAAAAAGTATATATGTATATACATTTAAAAAATGTGGAAAATACACTAAGTGAAAGCATAAAATCACCATTATTAAATCGACCCTTGGCATAAAAGAATGAAAAAGAAAATTCGCGAACGCAAAACACTTGGGAATGAATAACTGCATTCTCTCGCAAATGAATGATAGCTAAAATTCTCCGAAGATTATTCTTTTAAAGAATGAATGAATTACGATCATTCTTCTCATCCTGGTATAAATATAGAACTTTTCACCGCAAGGAACAAACTCCAACCTATCCCAACAAACCTAACATCAGACATATTCACATCTTGCCATTGCTTAACAAGCCGTATAATAACCCTTCGCGAAATTAAAAGTTTTTACCTTATTGGACAATCGACCGTATTTTTAAGTGAACTCAAGGGTCAAAGCTAAAAATAAAGCCTGTAAAAACTAATAACAAATTTTTCTTCGTAATCCCGGATTATCTAATACCATCAAAATAGCCAATTCGTAAGCGCGTGAGATCGTACTTGACTTGACTTCGCAGGAGCGAGTCTTGTCTTACCCGTGGGATACACCTGCAAGTACAACTTGCATGCAAGCCTCCCATAATAAGGATGATTAAGGAAGAAATATTTAGTTCGCAAATAAAAAATCCAATAATATTCTTATTTCTAACGCGATTTTAAAAAATTCACTAACGCGGAGAGTTGTGGAGTTGTGAAGATGAGAGTTCTTTTGACACTTAACTCTCCACTCGGAATTATGTAACTGGGGAAATTTGTATTGAGAATTACGAAACTCTCTATTCCATTCGACAAAACTCTCGGCTGTGTTAGTTGTGGAGAAGTAAAGAGAATATTTCTCCACTGACCGTATTGTCTGTTTTTGTTGTGTTTTAAAAAGATACCTAGGTACCTAATTTTTTCAAATTATAATCTGGACTCACCACATATCCTGGCTATGATTAAAAAAACAAATTATGGAAATCCTTGCAATACTTACAGAAAAATATGGATTTTGGTATCCCAAGGTACCCACTAAATCACGCGAAAATGGTCAATTTGGTCATCTTCCAGTACAGAAGATATGCTATAAAATTTTTAAATATGCACGTTAAAGCTTGTATATACGATAAAATCGCATCTATATTTTGTTCCCTAACTAGATATGTAATTAATTTTTGAGTCCGGTAAATGGTTTTGAAGATAACTGCAAAAGAAGTGAATCAGTCCTTAAGATGAAAAATGACGGTTTTTTGGTACAAAAATGGGCATATTTTCAACTCATCATTATAAAGAACTGGTAAGTCGTTGAAGTTCACTTTCCATGAGAAAAATGTTCATAACAGAGTATTAATGGATGTGAAACAAAGAACGCAAAAAATAGGGAATGGGGTGTATATGACCCAAGTACAAAAATACCGTCTTTCGGTGGTAAAAAGTCAGTTGAGGCACTTTCACATCAAAAACACGAACCGAAAATGTAAATGGAAAAACCGGACCACAAACATTTTCGGCTGATAAAACATAAAAGTTGTGTTTATCTTAAAAATCCGAGATAAATATACTATTTTATTAGTAAAATTATTAGTTTACCCTATTTCACATGATTTTATTAATCATTGGAGCAAAAAGTGGAATAAATTGAGTTTTTCTGTTTACATTTTTTCGCTTCTTGTTTTTGATGTGAAAGTGCATTCATGAAGTTAAATGATAAAAAAACTACATAACTGGATTACCCGCCCCTCTTCAATTTGATACCAAATATGACGTATTTTGGACAACCCCCAACGAGGGGTGATACGACCATCCATCTCCAAAAGCTTCTCCAAGGAAAAACCCCAATTCTCTTTGACCATCCCACACAGAGTTAGCCGTCCTTCAATATAGCGACACTTCTCACGTTTTCCCTAACTTCCCAAATATGTTAGAGAATCGCGAATGGAGAGTTAGAGAATTTTAATCGGGGAAACCGAAAATTCTCTCTCCCAAATGCGGCCCCAGAAGGAAGTTCGGTTAATGTCTTATCAGCTTGTATGCAAGTTCATTTAAAAAATGGCATTGAGACGTAAAGTCTTGCGTATATTGCAAAATTATAGCAATAAAGGAAGTATCTGAATTATAAAACCCAAGAAAAAAAGAAAAGGAAGGTGTTGGTAAATGATGTAATGCAAATGATCCCAGAAAATTTCATTTTCCTGGTATAAATTTATGAATTTCTCTCAAGCATTTCTTTTCCGCGATTTTGAAAACTGTATAAATGTCAAATTACTATCTCCCAACTGCCATGATTTCTCATGCAAGTTCGCTGAAAGTTGCATGGACTACACGTGTAAGAATTATGGCAGTGCAAGTTGCATGTCAGCTATACTTGCAGGTGTAGCCCCCGGGTTAGACAGTGAAGTGAATGCAAGTGAAAGTTGTGGTGAAAGTGTTCTAATTGGATTGCCATAATTTGAAGTAGCTATTGATAAGTAGAGCTGAGAATAAATAGCTTGTGAACTTATATATAATACTATTGCTACTACTACTACTAAGCATATCAGCCGTACACTTTTCTTTTCGTAATGTTCCGGATGTTTCCACATTTTGTATATTCGACTCTATCGACTCACCATAAATTACAAGTAAGACCAAAAATTACTTCTTTTATATATTGAATATCTACTTACAAATAAGTACTGTCCTTCTCCGCCTTCACCTTTTCTATCCATTCCAACCATTCTACCCATTCCAGTTCCAGTGCCACTCTCTACACCGACGTGTTTGTCATCAATATACTGTAATAGAATAATAAAATTAATTGCGGGAAGCTTGTAAAAAATTCTAGTAACTGACATTCCTGCAGGCAACCAAGTCGGCTAAAAAGAGGGCTTGTTTGTTCTTGTTCATATCCCAAGCACGAGAGTCTGTGCAGGAATCATAGCTCTTTAGTTTAACTCTTTCTTCTCTTAAACAACCTGGATGCAAGCGGTTGTTTAAAAATGCAACTTTCAGAAAATCCTTTTGAGTCGAAAAAGCCATGGCTCTGTAGTTTTTTTTTAGTGTTTTAGCAGAGATTAAAAATATGCGAATGACATCAAATAAGCCTCAACAATTAACTTGATTTAAAATTTCTTCAATTACTAAAACCGTACAATTTTTGTTGTTAAAAATAAACTAAAAATGATAAAAATAAACTAAAACTGATAAAAATAAAAATTTAGTGCTTAGATTTGAAATATGTAGCTACTGCGATCAATTTAGTTGAGAGGTTTACGGCACAGCATGATGCACTTGTGTCAGTAGTTAGTTTGTGGATATCTAGACTTTTCTTTAGTAATATAAAATGATCTCTTGTTACGGTGCAGCTATTCTCGAAAATTAAATATAAAACAGAGCTAAATGTGTATTAACTCATCCCTTGTTCTTCGGAGCGGCTCTTGCCAAAATTGCTCAACAATTTTTTTACGATAGATCAAGCATCAGTGTAGGCTGACGGAAAGGAATCAGGAAAGACCAGAATTGTCGGGATACACGATCAAACCATAATAATGCTGCTATACTAATTAGCGCGCCTGATCGGTGCAATTTTAATTAAAGCACTTTTGCTATAATTGCTCTGGGTAAATCGAACACAGATCGGAAATGATAAAAAGTGTTTAGAGCTGCTACTTTACCAGTAAATCTATCCTTTAATACCTCTAGCAATATAGTCTAAAACGGTACTACTCCAGTGGATTCTATTTGTTGTGGAACGATTTCATTCACTTCATGATCTCTCAAGTGGCTCCTGCCAAAAAAGTGCCGGTTTTAGTATGTGGTCTGTATTGAAATTTTGTTTGTATGGTAGCATGTGACCAGTCCAAAACTTAATGACTTAAAAGAAATAGAAGCGACGAGTCTGTATGATAATACCATTATGCTGGTCAATCTCAGACCATATACATCGTATAGCTAGACACCTTTAATCCCTACCTTTCTCTATTATTTCCTAAAAGGCTATATTAAGCCGACATGACAATGATTAGGAGCACCAGGCGCAACCTATTGCATAAATCACTTACTTTCGATAAGTGTGATTTGTCGGGAGTAAAAGTGAGTATATCCTTCTTAATTTAAAAAAGTACATAATCAAATAGCAATTGTAGCATCAGTCAATCCTTTCTAATAGCGCTGAAGGAGTTTAGTGCTCATTCTTTGCGGGGTTAAATAAACCATTTCCTTATTGCATTTTTGCATAGACCCAGTTTAGACTGGTCAGTAAGCTGCCTCTGCCGCACAAAATTTGTGATGCCTCCTTTCTGCCCCCAGCCTTCATCTTACCTACAAGTGAGGCAGAGACAACATATCTACTGCCCCGTCTAAATAGGGTCATAGCTTGATGTCTAGAAAAGAATATTCTTATCAAACCCAGTATGTCAGATTCGCCCTTTTTATAAATAGCTTGAGTGATTGTAATCATGGATATGTATGTGCACAAGGATATATATGATTACAAGGAGATTGCTGTCTGCTCGAATACCCAAGTGACTGTTAAAGTCTTGACAAGGCCTTTTACAACCTAGAAGAAAGTATTGGAGTGTAAAACCATCCTGAATTCCCTTTCTCGGTATAATGAGGAACGGGCTCGTCCTATGGGTACCAGGATTGCACCAAAATACCTCTCCGCTAATTATCGGCTCGGGCGAGCTGCCCAATCGTCTTTAGTTATATGACTCCTCAGCTAGAACTGCAAAGGAACTGTGGGGTAAGCCTAACACAAATTTAACGGAAAAAATACTGGGACTTAACAAGTCTATGCGGGTACCAGCTCACATTTTTTATTTAGAACTCTCACCGACAGATGACGCCACCGCAGTTAGGGTTTGTGTCCATTCTAAATAAGCGCACGTGACTTGGCTACAAAAAATGGGATGCGAGTTTTCGTCTTGAATAGATGTGTGGTGCGCCTAAATGGAGGCTTTTTTATTATGATTTTGCTGTTTTCAAGTGTCGCGTCTAAATTCAGGCTTTGGTTTGGAACTAATATTAGTAATAATTCAAATTACCACCAATGGTCGGGAGGGAGGTGGGGGTGTAAGTTCAAGGGGGGACGAAATTTTCATCGGAAATCCTCTATGGGCTTAAGTTTGGCAATTAGCTAATTGGCATTTATATAATTACTAATTGGCAATTAGCGGCTTGTTTGGTAATTAGCTAATTGACAATTAATAATGTGGTGTGATTTCAGCAAATCCCTCCTCAAATCTTTCTACATGTAAAGCAATTTAGGTAATATCAACCCTTGATTTAACCCTTAAATACTCGGGCAATCTATTTTTTGTATACAATGAAAGTAATTTATGATTGATCGAAGCTCTAAATATATTGTTACGTGCAATAGAAAGAGACAACTGGTGACATCTACTGGCAATGGAGAAGTAAACGACTTCAGGTTCGGAGAATTGATTATGGTATCTACAGGAAGGTTCAGGAATAGAATGAATAGAACAGTCAAGAAGCTTCTGGAAAATAGAACACTCGAGAATAATCTGGAGAGTTTCTAGGGTATAAATGTGGGATTTTGTGGATGAGGCGTTTGAATAAAAACTCTCGGATGAAGTTCAGTCGTTTTATTTAATAACATTTACTATTAAATCGGCGGATGCCGACTGGATATACTGATAATTATCGATAATCCAAATGGTGAAAAATCTTACTTCGCTGCGGCAGTGAGTAGACGTCTTTCCTTGGTGACAGCTGGAATCGGAAAACCGTGTCGTTCGCTCGAACTTGTCTCGTTCCCTCATTTTTGTTGTGGCATCTCTGTTGTGTTCATGGGGTTTGTGGATGTGACGGGCAGATGGGGTTGGTTATGTTTAGTTCCCACATCCGGCCGTCCTGAAAATTTTGCCTGGCCTCAGGCAATCGGCATTGGACATTCTCCTTGGGAATGCTCTCAGTACACGTCTGGGTATCGTCGTGGCTGAGTTCTTATGGTTGTTGTCATCTTGAGTTTGTGGGTCTTCTTCTGTGGAATCGTTACAATTTTTCTTCTTCGGGTCACTCATCATTCATGGTAAGTATTCGTCTTCATCCTTCGCGTATTCGTCTACATCTTTAAGATATCGTCTTCGTCTTTAGGATATTCGTCTTCATCTTTGGGATATTCGTCTTCATCTTTGGGGTATTCGTCTTCATCTTTGGGATATTCGTCTTCATCTTTGGGATATTCGTCTTCATATTTAGGGTATTCGTCTTCATCTTTGGGATATTCGTCTTCATCTTTGGGATATTCGTCTTCATTAAGGATGAACGCCTTGGGGAACAGAAGCAGGTTCTCCGTGATCTGAGTCGGATTCTGTATCGAATTCATCATTGGAGGATACCCATGGCTTCATGTAGTCGGCGCTTGTTGTTGTTGTTTAGAATGTAATTTTAGTGTTGGACCGAACTGTGTTCGCTTAATGGCTACTAGTTCGCCGACTTTATATTTGAGAGCTTCACAGCGCTTTCTGTTATATGACTGGTCAATAAATTTTTACTGATGATAATTATTTCCAAACTTTTATTGATGATAATTGTTCCCATGCGCTGATCCTTTCTGCATTAGTAAGATCCTTGCGACTGCCGTGAAAGAGGCTGTTTCTTTGCTGTAATTTTGTCGCTCGTCTTTGAGGTTAGGTGCTTGGGTGTGGGCACTTTTTATTGTTTTATGGCGGTTCTCGTTTGCGGGCTAAAATGTTAAAATAGAGCAAATTTTGAGGCACTGTACCTGTATTACTTAAGGGCTTATCTTTCTTTTGGTGTTATCCAACTTCAGGGCTTCGCTGGCAATCTCCTTTTACTTCTGTCACCTACTCACTGCTCGTCTTATGTGGAAATTTTTGGTTTCGAGCAATAAATTTCGGAATAATTATATTACTTCAACTTTTGAGCTACTGCTCACTTGTGATGATATTTTTCTTCAATTTACCAATTTGATGTGTCCGTTTTATCCATCCGATGAATCCATCCATAGAAAACTAGATCTATCCCGGTTGAGCCCCCAGTTTTGTGGGATTTTGTGGATGAGGCGTTTGAATAAAAACTCTCGGATGAAGTTCAGTCGTTTTATTTAATCACATTTACTATTAAATCGGCGGATGCCGACTGGATATACTGATAATTATCGATAATCCAAATGGTGAAAAATCTTACTTCGCTGCGGCAGTGAGTAGACGTCTTTCCTTGGTGACAACTGGAATCGGAAAACCGTGTCGTTCGCTCGAACTTGTCTCGTTCCCTCATTTTTGTTGTGGCATCTCTGTTGTGTTCATGCTAAATGTATTATAGAGTGCAGTGCCCAGCCACTGTCTTTTTCCTGGAATTCTTCTAGCTGAGTGTTTATTGGATCCAAAATGTTTGTTTTAAACCACTCCTCTAAATTATCATCTGCACTGATTGGAGCAGTTCTCGCTTGGAAATATTTAATGTCTTTTATAATTTCATTGTCAGCATTTTGTTTAATAAATTCGCCGCAAAACGTTGTAGCAACTTTAATATGGTGTTGTTGTTTTAATGTATTTTTAATGCGGCGAGCAAGTAATTTGGAAGCATCTTGCATAAACAGCTTAGGATCTAGGTGGCTTATATTCACGATAACACCTGCCCTAATTCTACCTACGAATGCTGTTTTGATTTCTTCCCACTTAACAAAATCACTTCTTATTAATCGTTGATTAATTCCTCTACCTCGATGGGGAGCTTTGAGTAACAATCTCAACGATTTAATTTGAGCAATACAGCTGTCCAAATGTCGTTTTCTAGCATTCTTATTACACTTTCGAAATACTGCTTGATATTTACGAATGTTTCTGTTACACTCTTTAACAATATTGTTTTTATTCACAAAATTTGCATCACTTAAACACTTCAACACATCTTCTCGCAATTTCTTAATTAATGAAAAACTTTCATTTATTACTGTGATAGACATTTTTAATTTTTTTCTTATTCGGCACTAACACTTTGAATTACTTAGATTGACTGGTGCTCCCCAAGAGTTTGCTTGCGCTTTTATAGCAACGGTTTGTAAACATGAATGATCCTGCTGCTACAATAATCATTGCGCAGGATGAATTCCAACGAATTTGCTTACAGGCTGAGATGATATCGAATTACACGATAAGAAAATCACTCAAATTAATTTGATTACTTTATTCTGCTGGTTGAATTTGCAAATAAGATTGTTTACATACATGAAAATGTGAAAATTTGTTTACATTCCAATGAAACGTTTCGATCAGCAAAATTCTTGGAACAATAAAATTTTTGGCTGCCTACAGGAAGTGCGGTATCAAATTACTTGAAAAGAGTAAACATGAATCATTTGCTGATATTGCTTAAATTTGTTTACGACAGGATGTTTACGAATTCCAATGAAACGTTTCGATCAGTAAAATTCTTAGAATTGGGTTGCTTACAGGAAGTGTGGTTTCAAATTACATGAATCATTCAGCTTAATGTGCTGATATTGCAAATTTGCTTTAAGCAGGATTAAACTTGTTTTGGAACCATGACTATAAATTGAGGAGCTGAATCAGATTTGCAATCAGTTTTATTTTGGAGTTCAAACGATAAACAACCAAGGAGAAAGTAATCTGAAATGGCAAACGCAATGGAGGAACTGAAGAAGCTGGAGCAGTACCCACCTTCTCTAAAGACAGCTGAAATGGAATTTAATAAGGAATACAAGATTCTGGGTGCCAGAAGATGTAAGACTGCATTTGGATCTCGTATCATCCTGGACTTGGAAGACTGTCAACTTTTCCTTCCTGCACGGTACAGCACAATTACTGATGAAACTATACTGGAGATAAATACTGCAGGAGATTTTTATATTATAAATAGAGGTCCTATCGGTCGAACGTTTAAAATAGAGTTTATTCGCCATGATGTTAATTTGTACCCAATTAATTATTATATTCATTAAATAAAAAAAAAAATAAATAATGTGAAACTAGTTTTTTTATTAGTAATATTTCTAAATTATTAGTGATAATGAAAGTTACATTTAGTACCAGTGCTCCACAACTTTATATAATTGAATATGAGCCAAGAAAGGGACCTTGGGAGACATATGCTCTGGATCGCTTTCGTTTCCAAGATAGGATTCATAGAACTTCACTTATATTGCTACCAATTTTGAATATAGAACATAGGAAAAAAGTTTATAACTTAAGATTTAGAAATAAATAATTAATTTGATGTGAATAAATATTGAAATTTAATTTTGGTTTGACAACATTATTTTCGGCAAAAGAAATTGTATCAATACACCTCCCAGCAACCATATTTTTACCTTAAACTTGAAGTTTTCTATTAAATATTTACAGCAAGTGGTGATATTACTTAAATTTGTTTATTTTATGAGAATTCCAGTAAAGTGCATCACACTACATTACTAATTAGCAATTAGCTAATTGCCAATTAGCTAATGACCAACCAAGCTGCTAATTGCCAATTAGTAATTATATAATTGCCAATTAGCTAATTGTTTGAACAAATGTTGCTAATATCTCGAAAACCAGAGCCCGTAGAGGATTTGTGATGAAAATTTCGTTCCCCCTCCCACCTCACACCGGCAAGAATCCATTTCCATGAGCAAAAATAACTTGAAATATTAATACGCTAATATCTCGAAAACCAGAGCCCGTAGAGCATTTCTGATGAAAATTTCATTACCCCCCCTCCCTATCTTTATTATCCCCCCACATACCAGCCCTATAGAATCCATTGGCATGAACAAAAATTTCCTACTATTAACTTTAATTATTAGTTCAAAACCAAAAGCCTACATATAGGCGCTCAAGAAAAATCAATTATTACTAATATTAATTGAAAACCAGGCGCAACACTTGAAAACAACAAAAGCCTACATTTAGGCGCACCACACATCCAAAAAAAGTGAAGCAAAAAACTTCCCAAAACCGTAGCATGCTGCCACGTGTGGGCCAAAAGTGAAGCAAAAAACTTCCATGGGAACCGTACCACAACCGTACCGGAGCATGCTGGCAGTATCGGCCCCACCCCCACCATCTAGAATCCATTGGCATGAACAAAAATTTCCTAGCGTTAAATGAGCAAAAAATAACTTGAATTATTAATACGCTAATATCTCGAAAACCATAGCCCATAGAGGATTTCTGATAAAAATTTCGTTCCCCCTCTAACCCCCCGCCCCTATAACACCTTCTAGAATCTATTGGCATGAACAAAACTATCCTAGGTAGCTTGAATTATTAATAATATTAACTATATCTGAAAACGTAAAATCGCTAATATCTCGAAAACCAGAGCCCGTAGAGGATTTCTGATGGAAATTTCGTCCCCCTTAGTATACCCACCCCCACCATCTAGAATCCATTGGCATGAACAAAAATTTCCTAGCGTTAACTTTAATTATTACTAATATTAGTTCAAAACGAAAAGCCTACATTTAGGCGCACCACATATCTATCTAAGAAAACCGTAGTACTGGCTAATGCCGCTAGGGCGCAGTCAAGACCAAATCCATCAATAAAGCTTCCCACGCTAATATCTCGAAAACCGTAGCCCGTAGAGGATTTCTGATAAAAATTTCGTTCCCCCTCTAACCCCCCGCCCCTATAACACCTTCTAGAATCTATTGGCATGAACAAAACTATCCTAGGTAGCTTGAATTATTAATAATATTAACTATATCTGAAAACGTAAAATCGCTAATATCTCGAAAACCAGAGCCCGTAGAGGATTTCTGATGAAAATTTCGTCCCCCTTAGAATTGCCACCCCCACCATCTAGAATCCATTGGCATGAACAAAAATTTCCTAGCGTTAACTTTAATTATTACTAATATTAGTTCAAAACCAAAAGCCTACATTTAGGCGCACCACATATCTATCCAAGAAAACCGTAGTACCGGCTAATGCCGCTAGGGCGCAGTCAAGACCAAATCCTCGCTAGAAAACCGGAACATGCTGGTAGTACCTGCTAATGCCGCTAGGGCGCAGTCAAGACCAAATGACACATCCCGGTAGTACCGATTAATCCCGCTACGGTGCAGTCGAGACGCAATGGTGCACCCAAGACAAAATGGTGTATCCAAGGCGCAAACCAATACAGCCAAGACACAAACCTACATTTAGTATGGGCTCAAACCACCTAGCGACGGTGGCGCCATCTGTGGCGAAATCCTGGAGGCTCAAAAAAGTGAGCCAGAACCGGCATAGCTTATCTACTGGTGCTATTCATCAAAGCGACGATAGCCACTTGCCCCCTCAAAATTTGAACTCTCAGCTTAATATTGCAGTTGGGGAACTTGAGAAACGGATGATCGTCTGCGTCTCTTAGAGGAGAAAATCTCGGAAATTGTTGATGCTGCAATCGATGGCGTAAAATCCAAATTACTTACGATCCAACAAAAGTATGATGATCTTGCAATTCGTGTTTCAACTGTTGAAGGCGGATGTGAGGAGTTAATCCATAAACAGAGGTTATCTGATGCAATCATTAGAGGTATCCCGATAAGTAATAACGACAATCCAATAAAGATCTTGAATAGCATCTGTAAAAAAGTTAGCCACAATCTCTCCCCTTATACATATGCTTTTCGTTCGAATAGACCTACGCGTGAGGATAACAGCAGCACTTCTAAAAAGCCAACTCATGCTCCAATTATTGTTAAATTTTCCTGTGTAAGTGAGCAACTTGCATTTATCTCCGCATTTAAACAAAATAAGGGACTAAAGCTGATGGATATTGAGGGCTTTGCTTCACAAAACTCTATATATATTAATGAAAGCCTCACACCCAAAAACCAGGAAATTTTGCGGGAAGCTCTAAGTCAGCGGAAGCAGGGACTATTGCATTCAGTTTTCACTCGTGGCGGCTTCGTTTACTTCAAGCGTCGAGAAAACGATCGACCCTCCAGACTAAGAACGTGCAGCGAGCTGAGATTGAACAGTAACGATGAATTCCAGTTGGATTCCGACAGTGACGATAATTTAATACGTGCTACTTGCTGAGGTCGGCGGAGTGTATTAATATGATCTGATGGTAGCTATTAATAATGTCATATTTTTCTCTTCTCTATATTTTCTTTTTTGCTTACTCTTTCATAATTTTCGCAACCGGTCTAAATATATATCTCTTTATTGTTCTCTATTACTCTTAAATTTACAGGTTAATTATTTCTCTATTTCTTGTCAAATCGCAAATGTTGTCAGCGTTCTTTTGGTGTGCTTCTTGTCGCCTTACAGTGAGTATGATGTAATTGCTCTGCCCATTGAATGTGTTTCTTGCACCTGGTGTGTTAGTAACTCATATTTTCGATATGAGTAACATTTGTTATCTGAACATGGTGGGAACAATGTTGAAGGTTCTTTGTAGTCGGGCATCGGGCTTTAATGTATGTTCATTCAATGCTACAAGCATTAGAAATAAAATTGGTGAAATTCAACAAATGTTTCTGGGGTCAGATGTGCATGCTATTGTGGTCAACGAGACGTGGTTACGGGAACATATTCTCTCCTCTTCAGTTAGGTTACAAGGGTATAATCTATTCCGCAATCGGAAGCATAGAGTTGGTGGTGGCGTAGCAATATCAAAGTTTACCTAATAATAAGTTAAGAAGCTGTAGAGCAAAATGGGCAAATTTCTGGTGTTTTTTAGAATGAAACAACTAATTTCATATACTTTCGTCTTTTGCATGAATGGGGGAAAAGAACTTGTCTATGCACTACTGTAGTGCAACTGAGACAACGAGTTAAAAACAAAAATCGAGAGAACGTAGAATTACCCGAACGACAAAATCTTATTAAATCCCTCAAAATCCTTTCAACCTATTCATAATAATGTACTTCGGGCCACACTACTTCCCATTTTTAAGAAAAAGATAAATTTCGCTTTGGCCCAGATGCTGAAAGGAGATGTAAAATTCCTCTCAAATGAAATTCTCATTTTTCCCGAAAATATCAGAGAATTCAGCATGAGTTCTCCCACTTAATCTCTTCATAGCAAAACGAATGTAAACAGAAACACATGCTGTTCAATTATCATAAGATTACAGCAACAACATGTGTCCTTCTCTAGTCATTTCACAACAACAACATGTGTCCTAACATTATCAATATTTCATGAAAACCGGTTCTCACAAAAGCGCGGGAGCATTTTATGAGAGTAAAACGTGAAAACTCCGCCCCTTCTCATTTATTTACGAAAATGAAACATTTGCCATTCTGTTTCGGTGCATGCAACTTGCGCTTTCACATTTCTTATCTTTATTCATAAAATTTTTAAAGAGAGTTTGATTTTTTATTCGATTTTTTTTCTTTCTTCCTTCCTTTTCTTGCCGTGTGCATTTTAAATGTAAAACACTCGGATATCTCACCAGCTTCTTAACTTTTTATTAGGTAAACTTTGGCAATATACATAAGAGATTGCTATACGGCAAAGATTGTAGGAGCTTCAGAGATGCCCGGTATGGAATTTCTTTTGTTGGAGGTTAATTTGGCTGCTATTAAATGTATAATTGGCGCTGTATATTGTCCACCGGGAAATTTTAATGCTAGCAATTTTGATGAGTTTCAAGGAATCATAGCGCAACTAACTCGTAGATATCGGCATGTTATTTTAGGTGGTGATTTTAATGTCGATATTCTTCGTCATTGTGCTTCGTCTAGTGAATTTTTAACCCTGACTACTAATCTTCACCTAACCCTTGTAAACACCTGCCTTCCTACTTTTTTTAATACGTCTAGTCCCTCCCTTCTTGACTTATTTTTGACATCAGATCCAGAGCGAGTCTGTTTTCATTGCCAGCTTAGCCCTCCCAGTATTTTCGATCACGACATACTTTTTTTAAGCTATATGATTCCCTTAAGACCTCCAGAGGCCAGGGTGATCCAATTTAGGGACTATAACAATATTAATCTGCGAGATTTTGCTATCGAGTGTGATTCTTTGGATTGGTCTGCCCTATATAATACTTCCTCAACAGACGAACAAGCAAATATTCTGAACAGTCGAATAAAATATTTGTATGAGTGGCATGTTCCGCTGAAAAGAAAGCGCATTTTAGCCGCTGGATGTCCATGGTTTTCTGCTGAAATATCTACTCTCATTACTGAGAGAGAGTATCTCTATCGGCTCCATCGTCGTGTTAAAGCTAGTTACAGCAAGCAATTATACAGATTGGCTCGAAATCGAGTTACTGCGGAAATTCGAAGGTCAAAGCGTTTGTTTTTTACATCAAAACTGAACCCCAACTTGTCGCCAAGGATACTGTGGAAAAATCTTAAGAGGGCCGGCATTAGTGGAAAGGAGGTTAGTTCTGTGTGTGATTTCAACCCGGATAACCTAAATGCTTTCTTCACTTCCGTTTGCCCAACTCCTCAAAATCAAGCAGATCTCTCTTACCACTCTTCTCCTTTAACTGAACACGAAATAACTTTCTCTTTCCGTTGTGTTGATGCAAGTGAGGTATTAAGGGCTATCCATGCGATACGATCAGATGCGGTGGGAGCAGATGAAGTTTCTCCGCGATTCATTAAAATTGTTCTGCCTCTCATTATTAGACATTTATTACATGTCTTTAATTCCTGCCTGACCTTCTCAACATTTCCGCGCTTATGGAGGACTGCCACGGTGCTGGCACTTCCAAAAAAGATATCTCCGAAGGATATGAATGATCTGCGGCCGATTAGCATCTTGTGCTTTTTTTCTAAAGTTTTAGAAAAGTTGATGGCTGCGCAGATACAGGAGTACTTGGAGGATATGAGCTTTCTCTCTGAGTGGCAGTCAGGTTTCCGTTTTCACCATAGCTGTGAATCAGGTGTACTAAAAGTGACCAATGATCTACGATGTTCACTTGATAAGGATCACATTAGCGGCTCTTGGATTTTTCTAAGGCATGAGACAGTATTAATCATCATATGCTTTTGGATAAGCTGTCTTCAAATATTGGTTTTTGTTCTTCTGCTGTTCAACTGATCCGGAATTACCTAACTGATAGGTGGCAGCAAGTTAAAGTGGAAAGTACTCTATCTGGTCTTCTACCGCTCTATTGCGGAGTTCCTCAGGGATCAGTACTTGGACCTCTTTTGTTCAGTATATTTATTAACGATCTACCGGAAGTTGTAAAGGATGCAAAAATTCATATGTATGCTGACGATGTTCAGATATACCTAGATAGGCCTATTGGGCTAATAGAGGACTGTTTTGCTCGCTTAAATAACGACCTCAAAAATATACACAAATGGTCAGTAAACAATCAGCTTAAGATGAATCCATCCAAATCGCGATATATGATAGTTCACAATAATAGTCTTCATACTGATGAACTTCCAGCAGCTGAGCTCAACGGAACTAATCTTACATTAGGGAATAGAGTTAGAAACCTAGGCATTATTATCAACTCCAATATGAAATGCTGTGATCATGTTAATGCTTATATACGTAAGATTTATTATGGACTTCGGCAGCTTTGGCTGTCCGCCGATATATTAAGCAAAGAAATGCGACTACGGCTAGTTAAAATTCTTCTTTTGCCACACTTCACGTTTGGTAGCTTAGTGTTTCCAAAGCTTGACAGCCTATGTAGACGTAAGCTTGAAGTTGCCTTCAACGACTGCATCAGATTTATCTTTGCTCTACGCAGATTCGACCATGTGACGCCCTATAAATTACAGCTTCTTCGTTGCTCACTGTCCACGTATCTCAACCTAAAAGCGCTTTACTTTTTGTTTAATTTATTACGCACGAACACCCCAAAATATTTGCTTGATAATATTCAGTTCTTTCAATCAGCCAGGAATCGAAATTTGGTCATGCCACGATTTCGCAGAGCCATCTTTGAGGATTTTTACTATGTTCAGATCTTTCGTCTATGGAATAACTTACCAGCTAATATTCAAAACGCCGGTTGCTTCGGCATATTCAAGGGGTTACTGAGGTGCCATTTCTCTGTCTGGGCTACTGCCCAGTGACCTAAGCTCCCTGAGCGCTGACAACAATTTCGATGTTTGGTTCTTTCACTCTTTTATTGTTTCCTTAAAAACTTAACAATTATTTTTATTATTATTATTTTATTTATTATTATTTTAACTTGTTTTTAATTATCGTCTTTCTTCTGTTCACATTTATTGTCTTTTTTTTCTATCTTATTACCTGTATAACATTGCTTGTTTACTCATTTATATTTTAACATATTTTTTATATTTTTTATTTTTATTTTTTTTTTATTGTTTATTTATTAGTATCTCTTTTATTTTTGTTTTTAGTATTTTATTATTCTTTTATAAGTTAATCTTTTTAATTTGCTTTTGTTTTTTAGTTTCTTAGTTCATTTACCACATAACAATGTACTAAAAAAGATTGTAATATCTTGTGTACGTTTTTGCATTAATAAATACTATTCTATTCTATTCTATTCTAAAAACTGATGTAAAAATACTAATGAATAGGGCATTAAAAGACCCTTACCGATTGCAGTGGGACACTAACTCTCTATTTGTCTATCAGTTCGCAGGACAATTTACAATTTACAATTTTATTGAAAAGGCAAAATTTACGTACTTATAACATAGTGAACAGGAAAATAAGGTCAAATCTAGCAGTCGTACAGCACCATGATATACATGAACGGTTACTTTACGAGAAATAGGAACAACATAATCCAAAACAAGTCAAGAATGGGCACTGCCGGGCGGTATCAAAACTGCACCTACACTGGCACTATTCACTCATCCCTGCACTTGCTAAATATGTTGAGTTGGCCTTGTCTGCTATTTCCTCCTTCTTTTCATTCCTACTTGCGGTATTTTGTAAATTACGTCCGAACGTAGTTCTTTGGGTGTCGGATCCTTTAGCTTAGTGAAACAATTACTTATTGTTTTGCGCGGCTTGAGGCCTAGTTTGGAAATCTTATTCTTCTTCAATTCTTAAATATTACACAAATTTCCCCAACTTTTATAGGTACCAGCTTAGCTGACTGAGTGGGTTGAACTGCATTGGGTCAAAGAAATATGTTATATAAATAAATTATTTTATTGAGCACGCTTTGTAAAAAGGAATAATGGTAAAGTAACGATATCTTTATATTCGCCATTCGCGTTTCAGTGGCTATTTGCTTACCATTAGTTCTGTAGAATAACTCTTTTGTTACTCAGATGATATACTGATCACAGGCTCTTTTACCTGGACCTTGTTGTGGGAGCTACTGGTTCGTTATACCAGAACTCCAGAATTGAATGTCTCGTCCAATGTAGATATGAAATTGCTTTCCTTGACTTTGCTTGTTCTAAACTGCCTTACCACTGGTGGGGGCAAAAGAACTTCGTAGTAGCCGTAGATAATTAAAAGAACACCTCTGATCGACTCATAATTTATTCTTCATCATACCGTAAATTATAATAAAAAGTTACTTACTTAAGTAAAACAAAACAAATACCTACCACTACCTTAATATTGTAACGATAAGTTACGTAAAGAAGAGAAATAAAAAAAAGAGTTAAAGCACTCGCCACTCAGTTTTCCGCGGTTACGTTTAAGAAACAACGCCACTTAGTTAACGCTCAACAATTTTCCGCCGCAAACAAATATTATAAATCAACTCCGTTTCACGCCCGACAGTGATCTCACTCTAGGTCCCAGGATGCAAAATCTGTTCCTACTCAGTAACTAAAATCCTGCATGCAGGTATGTAACCAAATCTAAATATTCAAGGGGACAGCTGTTCTAGGAAAAGGAAAACGATTATTTAATTACTTTTGGGTTGTTAGTTCTAAAGTGCTAGGATCAACCGAAGGTAGGACAGTAAGGGATACTGCCACTTAAACCTTTATGACCTATTGTCTACTTGCTACGGGCTGTCGGCATGCTTATAATAAACAACTCTATTTCTTCAGAAATTGTTCTACAGACCTTCTTGGTATTATCACTCGTGAAACGGAGAAGACTATTTCTTTTTTTTTTTCTTTTCTTGTATATCCAGTCGGCGGGATTTTCCGACTTGGTTCTACAGCTCGGCCATCCTATCATATCACCGTCCCCGGTGATGAGTCTAACCATATCGTGCTGTCCACATTATTTTCGCCAACTACATATCTGATACAAATCTTCAACCACGAAGCCACTTAGCCACACAGTAAATTCCACACAGATACTACTTTTACCTAATATTACCATACACACAGTACTTATTAGTTCGCACACTAAGTACACATGTACCACTTAGCAACCAGAATTAACCCAGTAATTCTGCAGTTTACCAAACACTTAGATGATTTGATTTAGTCCCACAGCCTTAGTAGAGGTACGGTACTACATGCTGGGGTCAGAAGCTAGAACAACACAAAGAAAAACGTTTTTTTTTTTTTTTTTTTTTTTTTTATATAAACTGAAGTTATTTAACACCAAAACGCACAGAGCTTTCTTAAATAGTTCGAAAATACACTCATTCGCCCTCCTTCTGTTCATCTTCATCCTCGTCATCGATGTTCATTTCTTCCAATAAACACCATGGCTTAATGCGGTCCGTAGCATGAACGGATTCATAAGGTCTCTGGCTGATCTGCGTTGTTTTCGTGTCGGTTATAACATAACGGTCATTAGGTAGAATTGCTTTTATTCGGTATGGCCCTCGATATCGTGGTTGAACTTTACGGGACTCTCCTGTCGAAATCGGTTCCTGCTTCAGGAGCACCAGATCCTCTTCTTGGTACCTTCGTGGGCCTTTGTGCTTTTGGTTGAAGTTCTCCGCTTGTTTCCTTTGTTTTTCATTAATGCGTTCTAGTATTATTTTCCTGAGTTCTGAAAGAGGTAGGTTCTCTTCGGTCTCGTTCTCTTCTTCGTCTTGGAGTGCTAATAACAGTTTGTTTTTCAGAATGGTCCGGGGGTGATATCCTAGTAGCAGCTGCTGTGGAGTTTTTCCGGTGGCTGCATGCTTTAGGCTGTTGATAGCCCATTGTATATTACCAATACGCTGATCCCAATCGCGGCCATCGGCTTCTTCTGTTAAGCTTGATATTGCTGATTTGATTGTTCGAAAGTATCTTTCTATCTGTCCATTTGAACGTGGTGTCTTGACCGAAGTCAGTATATGTTTAATCATATTGTTATTACAGTACTTTTGGAACTCTATTGAGGTGAACGCGGTTCCACGGTCACTGACTACTCTCGTTGGCATCCCGAAGTATGGAGTAACTTCATTGAGAAGGTTGATTACCCCGCGGGTATTTGCTGATCGTGTCGGCTTGAGGACGATGAATTTCGTAAACGTGCAAATCATCCCAATTAAGTGGGTATTTCCCTTTTTACTTTTTGAGTACGGGCCTAAGTGATCCAAGTGGACTGTATGGAATGGGATAGGCTGTCTTTCGGGTTCGTGAATAACATATCTTGTTTCATCAACACCTCTCTTATTATACAAGCACTCTATACACGCGTTGATATATTTTTTTGCTACCTGCCTCATATTCGGGAACCAGAAGTGTTTTTGTAACGTTTCTACAGTACGAGCATGACCGCAGTGTCCCATATCATCATGCGCCAATTTTAATACTCTCCAACGAACTCCTCTTGGCACCACAAATCGTAAGCCTTTATCAGTCTTCTTATATACGCGCCTCCCTTCTAGTTCGTAGTTGCCCTTGATCCCATTTATATCTTCTCCACTAGTGATTGTTCCATTGAGAATATTTTTGATTTCCTTTAATCTAGGGTCTTGGTCTTGCAAGGTGGATAGCCAGTCTTCCTCTTGCATCCCTACTATTAAGACTTTATTGGCTACCGTCTCGATCTCATGTCCTTCTTCGTTCGGACAACGGCTAAGTGCGTCTGCATGGTTCATTTGCCTTCCTGGTCGAAACACTAATTCGTAATCAAATTCAGATATTCTAAGCCACCAACGCGCGATTCGCGGTACTAAAGTTTTTTTTTCCTGTGTTAGTCGAAGAGAGTTGCAATCTGTCACTATCTTAAAATGTTTATGAAGCAGATAGTATTTAAAACGCTCTAAGCTTTCGACTACCGCTAATGCTTCAAGCTCATAGCTGTGGTAACGACTCTCACAATCAGTCGTAGCTCTGCTAAAGTAAGATACCGGCTTAACTTCTCCGTCTGCTTCCTTTTGCATTAGAATTCCTGCTATTCCTTGGCTACTTGCATCTGTGTGAAGCTCATGATCAGCGTCTTTGTTGTATAGCGTTAAAACTGGACGTTGACCTAATTTTTTCTTCAGCTTCTTGAAAGCTAAATCCTGCTCCTCGGTCCATGCAAATTCAACGCCTTTCCTCAATAACTGGTTTAGTGGTGCGGCGATTAACGAAAACCCACAGATGAAACGCCTGAAGTACCCTGCGAGTCCCAAAAATTGTCGCACCTCTTTTATTGTTGTTGGCCTTTTGTATTCTGTTACTGCTGCAGTTTTTATTTCGCCTGGTTGTACTCCTCCACTAGAAATTGTGTGTCCTAAGAAGTTTATATTTTTTTGAAGAAACGTACACTTTTTGATGTTAAGGGTCAAGTTAGCTTTCCTTAGTTCTGAAAAGAAATCCTTCAAGATTTCAATGTTTTTCTCAATGCTTTCGGTCGCGATCAGGACGTCATCCATGTATGAAATTAAATTTTCTGAGTTTACTCTCTTAGTTATTTCTGTCATTAATTTCGTAAAAACTGCCGGGGCATTCGTTAACCCAAAAGGCATTCTCTTAAACTCGTAATGCCCCTCAGGTGTAACAAACGCAGTATAATGTTGACTATTAGGATTAACCAGTATTTGATAATATCCATTCATCAGGTCTACTGTTGTAAAATACCGCTTATTCGCTAGACAATTAAGATTTTCCTCGATGTTAGGTACCGGAAAATGTTCTCGTTTTGTTATCGCATTTAGTTTGCGATAGTCCACACACATTCGCATTTCTCCACTTTTTTTTGGTATCATGATAACTGGACTCGCATACTCTGAGTTCGATGGCTGTATTACATCTGCATCTAACAGTTCATTGATTCTCTTCCTAAGAACATCTTTTATATTATAAGCTACTTTGTATGGGTGGCACCTAACAATTTTCTTTTCTTTTAATTGTATATTGAGTTCTACGATGTTAGTTTTCCCCATCTCTTCCATATTATTTGAAAAACAGTCTCTAAAATTATTAACTACTTTTAAAAGGTTGATCTTAACTTCTTCGTTCAAATTCGCTGGCGTATTTAGATCCATAATGTTAAAGAGCTCCCTTTCTTTAGATTTAGAATTGTTTACTCTTATTCGGTTTTTTATTATTTCAAATTTCCCCCATTGTTTGACGATAGTAATATCTGGCCTATCCAAAAAGTTTCGACCCACTATGACTGGAGTTGATTGGGCATCTTTCGGAACTACAAACATGACTATTTCTAATTCTACATCAGATACACAGAGTGACGCTCTTATCTTTCCTTTTGCTCGACAACGATTTCCTCCAAACCCAACCAAGCTAATGTCGCAATCTTCCTGGTCCCAGTCATATTTTGTCACCAGTTCGTCCCAGATTGTGGAACATTCACTTCCCAAATCCAAATAGCCAACTATTTCGATACCGTTGACCTTCACTTTAGGATGATATTCGTTTCTATTCTCCAAATTGTTGCTGTTCGTGACTATTTCTACATTTGAAATTCTTTTGTGTGAAGGACATTCCTTGGCGACATGACCTATTTTTCGGCATAAATAACATACCCTGTTTTTGGGTGTTGCTTTACAACTACTTGCTATGTGTCCCCAATCACCACACCTGTAACATTTGATTTCGTTTCCTTTCTCCTTCGATTGATAATGTACTAGATTGGAGTTCCCTTGTGGCTGTACTTTTTCGACTTTTTTCATCGGTTGTCCGTCATATGGGTGTCCTCGTCTAATTCTTAATATATCAGCATTTCTATGACTTGCAGTATGCTTGTTTTGCTCATAACCCCGGAGCAAACGTCGTTGTATACCGTGTCCCTCTATTTCTTCATATCTCTTAATTTGAATTAGTAAATCGTTTAGTGATTTACAGTTTGCAGCCAAAAGCATATTAATGAGACTGGAATCATCCAATCCCGATATTATATATTTGATTGTGGACAATTCGGGAAGATTTATTTTTGATGCTAGTGCGGCTACATTATAGAAATAATTTTCCACACATTCCTGCTTTTCTTTTCTCCTTCTCATTATCTGTAAGAGGACTGATGTCTCGTCTGTTTCCGCAGGAAAAGCTTTTATAAACCCCTTTTTAAAGTCGTCCCAGGTTTTAATGTTGCTTTGTTGACATTGGTACCAAAATTTTGCGGCACCTTCTAATCGAAATATAGCATACATCAACGTCGCCCTATCGTCCCACCCATAGATTTTTTTGAAATTTTGTATATTTTTTGTCCATTCATTAGCGCATAATGACTCTTTGTCCGAAGGATTAAATTTAGGTATTAAAAGACTCACCTCTGTAATCCCCATTCTTTGAAAAACGGTTCCATTTGAATCACTTGTATCCTCCACGCTCGCTTCCGTTACCGTGTCGTCACCTTGATTTGGTTTTGTTACCGCTAATTCTCTTTCGTACTGTTCATTCTTCTGCTTCAAAGTTGTCAGTTCTTCTCTCATTTTTTTAATTTCATTTTTTAGCATTTCAATGCTATCACTTCCACTTTCCTCGTGATCACTCATTGCTAGAATCTCACTTAATTTGATTTTTTTTTTTTCAATATGGGTGTTACACTCCTTTTATTCTAATTACACTTATTATTCCTTTTACACCAATAAGCACTTTTACTTGTATGACACACTATCTAAATATGCTAACCGTTTTGCGTTAGCGCTACCTTGTAATTTCAAGTTTTAAGTACACACACAACACAAGTTTTTGGGAATGGATTTTTTTAATCCCACTTCTGAAAATGTAACGATAAGTTACGTAAAGAAGAGAAATAAAAAAAAGAGTTAAAGCACTCGCCACTCAGTTTTCCGCGGTTACGTTTAAGAAACAACGCCACTTAGTTAACGCTCAACAATTTTCCGCCGCAAACAAATATTATAAATCAACTCCGTTTCACGCCCGACAGTGATCTCACTCTAGGTCCCAGGATGCAAAATCTGTTCCTACTCAGTAACTAAAATCCTGCATGCAGGTATGTAACCAAATCTAAATATTCAAGGGGACAGCTGTTCTAGGAAAAGGAAAACGATTATTTAATTACTTTTGGGTTGTTAGTTCTAAAGTGCTAGGATCAACCGAAGGTAGGACAGTAAGGGATACTGCCACTTAAACCTTTATGACCTATTGTCTACTTGCTACGGGCTGTCGGCATGCTTATAATAAACAACTCTATTTCTTCAGAAATTGTTCTACAGACCTTCTTGGTATTATCACTCGTGAAACGGAGAAGACTATTTCTTTTTTTTTTTCTTTTCTTGTATATCCAGTCGGCGGGATTTTCCGACTTGGTTCTACAATATTAAATTGAAATATTATAGCTGCACTCACGAATTCCACCGTCACATTTTTCCACGAAAATTGCAGTCTTTGCCAACTGAAAGTGCCTTATCAACGAGATTCGCACACAAGCTGTATATCCGATTTCACTTGTGCGAACAGTGAAGACAAGTGGAATTCGCGAGGTAAGCTTGGTAAATTGTACAAGTTGATTCATTTGGCGTTCGCAGTCGTGTTCACTTTGATCTAATTGCTTCTTAGTGTTAAGTAGCTTTTGTTCAAGGCATTGCATCTTTCATAGCTTATTGTTAGCATACCTAACTGCTCCACATAGTCTAGATTTTGTTTCTGAAAAAATATTTAAGACAATTTAAAAAAAATAAAAGCTTGAATCAATGGAAGTTAAGACTAAATTGTAATATATTAAATAAGTACCGTTAACGCATTTACTTCTTCCATGGCTTTTTGCATTTCATCAAGCTGTGCTTCCAATTGTGCACATCTTTTCTTAAGGCAGTCACTTTCAGCATTGTATGATTCCAAAGTGTTGACATCAGTTTTTAAGCCGTGGATCAGACTATCTCTATCCCTTGATAGATTATTAACAGCGTCCATGGCATGCTTAGATTCGTGTTGTAAATCGTTTAGTTTGCCCTTCAGATCTTTTAATTCCTTCTCTAGGCCATCCGCTTGCAATGCGCGCTTTCGAAGAACAGGAATTTTTTTCTTCTATTCCAATCATCTTGGCGAGTTGATCTCTAAGGTTAATCCGTTCGTCAATAATTATACCCATTTTCTCGGCGTCTTGATTCAACCGCTTTTCCTTCTCACCAGCTGACAGTGCATCATATTTAGTTTTTAAATTTTTGGAATCGTTTTTAATTGGCGCAGTATCATTCTCCATACCACGCAAAATTCCCACTTCTTCCCGCAAATCGTTAATGATATTTTGGAGATAATTGACATCTGTGCTAGTTTCCTTCGGAGCCGGAATCTTATTTACTTTTCCACAAGTTGTTTTAGTGAATTATTTTCAACTTGAAGCACTTTATACTCTTTATCCTTGCATTCTAAATATTTTTGCATTCAAAGAACTCTTTTTCATCTTCAGGAGTAATTTTTCCTTGGGCTCTAAGTTACCGAATTTTTTTATGATAAGGTGAAAGCTGATTAGGATCAGTTTCTGATGTGAAAATTTCTTTAATTTTGCTGTTTTCATTTTCTAATATGGCCAACTTTTCATTTGTCATTTCTAGTTGGTTGCGCAAATTGTTATTCTCTGTTACAATTTTGTCAATGTCTTCCTTTGCGTGCTCCAAAAGACTACTCTTCTCGGCTTTATTACCCTAAAAAATACAAAACAAAATGAATAATAATCCAATGAACTTTATAAATACATACACATACACATGAATAGTAATATATGATAATAAAGCTAAAAATGATTAAATTCAACTTCTGGGCGGGGATATCATATCCCGAAAGGAAGGAAGGAGAAATGGGAAGAACTGCACGTTCATGCGTAATTCAAAGTGTGATTAATTTTGTTCTGGAAAATAATTTAGAAGTGGTGAAGCGGTCATTTCAAACGAGAGGTGCAAAGAATTTCAAGTAGAGTGGTTTAAACAAGCTTTGATGAATCTTGAGAAGACATTTCGCAAGAATCTGAAGTAATTGAACAGTTTTTGTCTACTTTAATGAACAAATTGGACCTTTCATCTGAAGATATAAACAATGCCTTTTAGTAACAAAAGAAATATCTGGAATCCAGTTTGAACGCATTGAAGGAACATGAAAATGTCTAAAAAGTTCGTTAGAAGAACAAAATTTGAAGAAATCGATCAGAAATTGTCAGAAAAGGTCACTGAGCACCTTCACAACTTCAAAACAGATCTGTCTTCAATTATATCAATGTTTAAAATCTCGCTATGATATTCACAATTCTGTAATGCAATTTCAAATTTTTCATCTTCTAAAAATTTTAATTAAAACGGTTTACTCATAAAATCTCTCTTTAGAACACAATCATACTCAATCGAATTGTCTGGTATTACATAAAATTTAATATGAATAATTACATTTACATTTATTAAAACATCACCATCAATACTACCTAAATTTGTTTAAGGTGATTTATTAATTCATAACAAATTGATACCAATATTTTCAGATATTATAGCAAAGTTGTTAGCAAACTTTTGTTAAAATATCAAATGTAAGTTCTACAAAATTTTCTTCAAAAATTTTACTTCAGGTAGATATTCTGGTGCAAAAATATTTTCAACTGAACCTACAGTGCCTTTAAATTTGTCATTTTTCTCATACTGATTGGATCTATGTCCTTGGCTGACTACATGTGTAATAAGCACCCCAGGATCGTTTGGGACGATCATACTTTGAATTCCAATGACAGTTGAAACAAGTGCTATCCGAAACTGCAGAAAACTTTTTGCTGTTGTCCAGCGGGCAACTAGGTCCATTGTAACGTTATCTCTTTCCCTCTGTTTATAAGAAACATACTGAATTTGCTACATTGTAATTTTCTTGATCATTTTAAATTTGATGTTTTAACAAGTTCGCACAATTATTGCTCATCAGCAGCTTTTTCCAGACAGTAATACGATAATTGAAAAAATGTCAAGATTGAGAAAAACCAGAATAACTTAGGATGTTAATTTTTAATCGTTAACCTAATGCCTGAAATAAAGTATACTATCAATATTAATAATCCTGTTTTTTTGTCTTGTTTGGCCTACTATACAATTTAACTGTCACTGTCTATAGGATTGCGGTAACAATCCAAAGTATTAAAAAACTGGCATTAAACAAAATAAACGATGGCTTATCGTTTAATTAATAACTTGCCCACCGATGGATAATTGGTGCTAAATAAAGTGAAGTTCAGGAAGAAAGCATTCCGAAGGCACATTGACAGTGTCACATCCCATAGCCATGCACCAGTTGAACTTTTAACAAAGATGGCACTACATTCGATTTGGCGAGTTCTGGAAAACCTGGATTAATTTGGAGAAGAATTCACCGGTTTTTTGCTTCGTAACTCTAATAAATTCAACAGATCCAGAAAACTATGGGAATAGAAGTTTTTATTATTATACATGCGCAAATCAAAGTACTGAAATTTTTCCATCTCTTTGATTCCTTTTTACTTAAATTCCTTTATGAGTAAACGATTAACAAGCAGAAGCCCTAATCCAAAAAGATTTCATCCAATTGCAACTGAAGAATTAATTAATAAGTGTGATGGAAATTATAAGATTGGTTTAAAGACGATGATTTCATGGTTTCCTGATCACCAAGTTACTGCACTATAACTCACACTCAAATTAGATCCTCCTAATTCAAAGGCGCCTTGACTTAATTAATACCTATAGATTAAAATTTATCTAAAAGGTTAAATTCAATATATAATAAATATAAACAGAATGTATAAAGTAATATTAAGTCGCGAAACTCTTTCCATGTTAAATTTAGAATTAATTCGCAAAATTCGTTCCTCAATTTACGCCACATAATTTTCTCACCGATTGCCAAACGCAACATGATACCAGGTAAATTATCAAACTTTAGCGCGCTGTCGAGATTGCCAGAATTTGCTGGATAAATTATGTGATGTGATTTGAGTCAGCATTTTTAGGAAGCATAGGTGCTTTAATTTTAACTTGTGTATATAAATATAAGAGATATTAAATTAAATTTAATTAAATTGTCAGTTAATTTTGGACATCGTAAAGCGGAGTTTTTATTAAATTTTTTGCTACCGCTATTGTTACCAGTGCAAGAACCCAGTAGCCCGATAACTAAAATTAATATTTGCCCTTCAGGTTCGAACATTTTGTGTAGTCGGTGAAACACCGAATACACCCCAACAAGGTTAAAATGAATCACTTCAATCTAATAATTCCTAACATGGAGACAAAAGAGTTTTCTTTAACAAAGAGTCATGCAGACTCGTGCGACACTTCTTGCTGACACTTGATTTCGGCGCAAGTGTTCGACCTATTTACATAAATCAAACAGCAGAGCAAATACCAGGAATCTAGTAGGGGTCATGACGGGTCACTGGGCCATAGAAGACCATGCTAGAAGACTGGGAATAGCGGCGAACGATTTCTGCAGGAGTTGTAGGGACTCGGAGGAAATTGAATCCGTCAAACATGTGCTTTGCGAATGCCCCGCTCTGATGAATAAAAGAGGTAGGCTACTAGGTAGCTACTTTTTTTCAAGTCTGGGGAGCTTCAAAGTATAAAGTTCAGAGACATCCTGAGTTTTCTGAGTGCGGCAGGATGGATCTAGGTTAAAGGTCTTGGATATATCCTGACTTTCCCAAGGAAAGCAGGATAAATCCGCGGCTTGAAGGGTTAACCCATGAGGTCTAGGGTCACAATGGACCCGTTGGAGGTCTAAGTGAGGCTGGCTAGTTGTTTAGCGGCACCCCTCTTACCTAACCTAACCTAACCTACATAAATCAAAAATGAAGCGACATTACTTGGCAACAATACCTACGAATTTGTCATACATTACAAAAATATCCCAAAACTGGCCAACATGAACATCCTAATCTAAGTCGCTCGCCGTATTATCTATTGATAAATGTTATTAAAAAGGATGCTTAACATGTAAGACGACAATGTAAATAAATGTAGTTTTAGTTGTCACGAATGTATCGACAAAATTGCTACCAGGGATTCTAGGAAGAAAACTCTTTCCTTTTTAAACCTTCATGACTCTGCACAGGTCAAGTGTTTTATTTGGGGTTGTGCAGCGAGGAAATATTTGGGGAAGAGAAACTGGTTTCAAGCTATGTAGCCACTTTGAGATTTTAGTGCGTGACCTAGAATCTGAAAGTGAAATAATCAGTTTTGATAGTGTAGATTATATGTAAGAATGAAATAAACTTTGATATAGGACTAGGAGTGATTAATTAGGAATAAACTATTTTAAAATAGGTGAGTGTTTTCACTGAGTCTGTGGTGTGAAAATCCTAAATTGTGTAGATTCTTGATTATTTGTAGGCGAAAATAGTAGTTGTTCTATGGGGCTACTGGGACACTGTTTTCTCTTCCAGGATTTCGCCACAGATGGCGCTACCGTCGCTAGGTGGTTTAAGTCCACACTGAACGTGGGCTTGTGCCTTGGCTTACTGGTTTATGTCATGGCTGTTGAGGATACCAGACTACTTTGGGGGATACCAGACCACTTTTAGCACTCTCCAGCATAGGGAAATAGCATAGGATTTCGATTTTGTTTCTGGAGTTAGCTTATTTTTCATCTCAGACTCGTAGACTCTAAGTTGACATCAACATTTTTCATCTCCTTGGATGTGTGATGCGCCTAAATGTAGGCTTTTATTGTTTTCAAGTGTTGCGCCTGGTTTTTGAACTAATATTACTAATAATTAAAGTCAATAGTAGGAAATTTTGTTCATGCCAATGGATTCTAGATGGGCGGTATGTTGGGAGGGATAATAAGGATAGGGAGGGGGGGGGGGGGGTAATGAAATTTTCATCAGAAATCCTCTACGGGCTCTGGTTTTCGAGATATTAGCGTATTAATAATTCAAGTTATTTTTGCTCATGGAAATGGATTCTTGGCGGTGTGGGGAGGGAGGGGGAACGAAATTATAAGAAATCCTCTACGGGCTTTGGTTTTCGAGATATTAGCGACATTTGTTTGGGCGCAAACACCATTTCTTGAGTAAGGTACCTGTTCAAACTTGAACATAAAATACTAGAAATAACTGTAGATCTACATAATTGCAAAATTGTTCAGATTTGTATGTAAGACAATAAATCTGACTGTAGGTATACGAAATTTCAAAAGGTCAAAAACCGCATAGCATAAAACAAATAAGCAATAATTGCTCGAAATAATTATTGAACTCTTGCTTACTAGGCAAATTGCGCAAAGTAAGCAATTGCCCCCAATAATTATTGAATTCGAGACAAATATTGCTTACTACATAGCACCTTAAGTTCATTACACTAAATTGCTTAGTTAGTAATTTTGGAGTATTATAAAAGCAGTAGTAATGCAAGAAATTTTAAGTTTTAGTAAAGAACTTCCCAAGCAAATAAGCCTGCCTTTTGCTTTATTAGTATCCAGCACTTAAGCCCCCACCAGTGGTAAGCTTGAGTCAATATTAACGTTTATTTACAGCTCTTGAGCCTAACCAGAGGTCCACTTCACTACGCCGAATTCCAGGCATACGAGCTAAAGAAAGATTGGTCCTTCGAGAAGAACAACCAGAACCAGCCATGGACACTTCAAAATTACAGCAGCTTTTGAAAGATCAAAAGCAAATTGCTGGGATTATCGAGAATACGCTGATCAACATGAAGAAAGATGGCCTTAGTCGAAAAACACCAACGTACATTGCAGAGAAAGAGAAGCTTTTTCTACAATACTGGACGGAATTTGAATCTCGACACGAGATTTTGGCATCGAATATTTCAACCGATCGCAGCTACATAAAAAACGACTTTTACGGTCAAGTAAAGTGTTATTATGAGGAAGCTATGAAGCGTATCAGTACATATAAAGAGTATGCAAACGAAGAAGGGGAAGAAGACGATGATCAAAGTAAGAAAGATCAAGACGAAGAACCTGCAGTTGGAGCTTCGCCAATAGATGGTAATATAAACCGTGACACGACCGAAGAAGAAGACGACTTTAAATTAGTCACCCCGAAAAACAATATTGAGCAGATAGGTAGACTCAAAAGACAAAAATTAAAAATAAATTCCATTAGGAGAATAATAGGAGACATACATCGAAACAAAACCAGCCCTCACACAAAAATGTACTATGAATACAAAATATGGAATCTACATGAGCAGTTCAACAATATAACAGAACTGCACGAAGAAATTAACGAATTCGAGAATGAATTCAATGACCCGTACTTCCAGTCAGGCGATTACGAGAACTTGGAAACAGCAGTACAAGAAGTAATGATATTACTACATGAACGACAAAAAACAGATGAACCCAGTCAAACGCACACAATTGAAGATGCGGGGTTACGGCTACCACGGCAAACAATACCTTCATTCGAAGGTAATTATAATAACTGGCCAGCTTTTAGAGATATCTTCTCAAAAACAATTCATTGCAACAAACGGCTGTGCAATGCAGAAAAGCTCCAATACCTTAAAACGAATATAAGGGGCGAAGCGGCAAAAATTATAAAGCACTTGGAAATTTCCGACTCAAATTACCAAGCTGCATGGGAGCTAATGAATGAAAGGTACAACAACAAAAGAGCTTTACTGTTCAGTCAACTTGAAGTACTTTTCAATCAACAGCACCAGAACATAGAAACTCCAGGCGGACTTAAGCATATTCACGACACTACACGTGAATGAATGTATGCTATACACAATTTAGGAATTAACACTGATACCTGGGGACCGATTATCGTTTTCTATCTTTTAAAAAAGTTAGATAGAGAAACACGACGCTGGTACGAGCAGTCCGTTAAAGAACCACGAGAAATCCCAGATCTGAATGAATTTTTAAAATTCATCGAGACCCGCTTTCAGTCTTTAGAGAATTTTAAAGACCAAAAGAAAGCTTATGACTCTTGCAAGCTAAGCGTGACGTCGAGATCAATGACCAAGACATTTCATGCAATCGAAGTCAGATGTAAATACTGCAATGAAGCTCACTCAATCTACAAATGCAAGAAATTTGTAGCAATAGACGTGAACGAGAGATGCAGATTTATAAAGCACAATAAGTTATGTCCAAACTGCTTAAATCACAAAGAAGACATCAAGTGCTTAAGCAAACAACGATGCAATAAATGTAAAAAGTATCATCATACTTTACTACACATGCACCAAGCAACGTCAGGACAAAGCGATGAGTTAAGACAACCAGTATCCTCACATGCGGCATCAACCAAAAGCACACAAGAAAGCATAGAAGAAACCAAGAAGGCAAGCTACAATATCAAACTACAGAAACAAGTGATGTTAGCTACTGCATTGGTAAAAGCACATACAGCCATGGGTACTTATGAGCTACTTCGAGTACTAATAGACCCAGGATCACAAGCTTCATTTGTGACAGAAAAAGCAGTTCAAACACTTGGGCTACCAAGAAATAAAGTTGAAATCGAAATCTCAGGTGTAGGAAACACAACGGCAAGCACATCAAGAAGCCAAGTCTTGCTAAATCTTTCACCTAGATTTCCCTCTAGCTACAAGTTGGCAGTAGAAACATTAGTACTACCCAACTTAACACAAATGTTACCCTGCACACCAATATCGCCTGGCGAGTTATGGGAGAACCACAATTTTATATTGGCCGACCCAACCCTAAACACACCTGGGCCGATTGATGTGCTACTGGGTGCAGACGTATACGGATCTATCCTACTGGAGGGTATACGGAAACCAAGAGATGAGTTGCTAATTCAAAATACAGCGTTTGGTTGGATTGTGACTGGGAAAATCGAAACTCAAAAGACTACAATGCAGAAAAATGTAATTAGCATGGTATCAATGGTCAAGCTGAACGAACAACTGACAAAATTCTGGGAGATAGAGGAATTACCAACAAACTCCAGCCTGTCGGAAGAGGATAAAGTTGTCCAAAACCATTTCAAAGAATCACACGTTCGAAATCTCAATGGGACATATACAGTGTCAATGCCACTAAAAGAAAACGCACACAATCTTGGCGACTCCCGTAAGATAGCTATGGCCAGATTACTTCAACTTGAAAAGAGATTTCGGAAGAGTGTGACTTTAAAAAAGGAGTACAGCAAATTTATGTTGGAATACCTCAATCTAGGACACATGAAGCAAGTTTCACCAAAGGCGGATGGTATCACCTATTATCTACCTCATCAACCAGTAATAAAAGAGGAAAGCATCACGACAAAATTACGAGTCGTGTTTGATGCATCCGCTAAAACCAATAACGGACTGAGTCTAAATGATGTAATGTACATCGGACCACGCTTGCAAGAAAACCTATTCGACATCCTACTACGTTGGCGGATACACAAATATGTGTTCAAAGCCGACATCGAGAAGATGTATCGGATGATACAAATCGATGATGAACAACAAAATCTGCAAAGAATACTGTGGAGGTTTTCAGAAGACGAACCTATTAAGGAATATGCTCTAACGACGGTTACATATGGCACAGCCTCAGCACCGTACTTAGCAGTTAGGACATTACAACAATTAGCAGTCGATGAGCATAACAGATTCCCGCAAGCTGTAAACGCCACTCTAAAAGACTTTTACGTTGACGATTTAATGTCTGGAGGAGATTCAATACAAGAAAGTATGACCACTATGCTCGAATTAATTGGGTTGCTAAAAACAGGGGGATTCAACCTAAGAAAATGGTCAAGTAATGATATAAACCTCCTCAAAACAATTCCAGAAGAATTACGGGAGAAAGACCCAATTGAGATCAGCAACGGAGAAACAATTAAAACCTTGGGAGTATATTGGACGCCTGCAACAGACACGTTCCATGTTAAAGTCAATCTTTGTGATCGAAAACAACAAACAAAACGAACCATGTTGTCAGATATCGCCAAACTGTTCGATCCCCTTGGATGGCTTGCACCGATAATGATAACAGCTAAAATAATGATGCAGGAACTCTGGATGGAAGGAAACTCATGGGATGAGAAAATACAGACAGATGTATCTCAAAAATGGGAAAAATTCAAGAAGGAGCTCCCACAAATTGAGTCAATCTCCATTCCAAGATGGATGCAGCATACCCTTTTAAATCAAGAAATAGAATTACACGGGTTTTGTGATGCATCCGAAAAAGCGTATGCTGCGGCAATCTACAGCAGAGTTATTAAGCAAGATGGAACAATTCAAACAACACTACTAACGGCTAAAACCAAAGTAGCACCCATAAAACTTAAGAAAACACTTCCAAGGCTGGAATTATGCGGTGCAGCACTCTTGGCGAAATTGCTACACCAAGTAAAAGTCATCATGCATTTTCAACACGTTACCACATACGCATGGACAGACTCAACAATCACGTTAGCTTGGATCAAAGGAGGTCCAGAAAAATGGAAAACCTTTGTCGCAAATAAGGTAGCTGAAATTGTAGAATTAACAACACCTACCATCTGGTATCACGTTCGATCAGAGCATAACCCTGCAGATGTGGCATCTAGAGGAATCAACCCATCAAGACTTCTTGGCTTAAATTTATGGTGGCATGGGCCTACATGGCTGATGGAACAAAAGAGCAAATGGCCATCCCTTGCATCACCTGAACTGTCGACAAGAGAAGAAATGAAACGCCAAGTCATATGCGGAAACATATCGGAAAAGGGCGCGTACTTAGAAAAAATCTTCTTAAAATACAGCAAGTTACCTAAACTCTTACGAGTGTGGGCTTATTGTCAAAGATTTATCAACGCCTGCAGAAGGAAACCAATAAGCAAAATGCACATTACAGTAGCAGAGATATTGAATGCTCTCACCAGCATAGTCCGTATCATTCAGGAAAATGAATTCACCTCTGACATCCACAAATTACGCAAAAATCAAAATCTAGAAAGGAAAAGTGCACTCTTATCACTCAACCCGTTTTTAGACACAGAGGGACTCATCAGATTAGGAGGGCGCATCGGTAACTCCAACGTACCTTACAACGAAAAGTACCCAATAATTCTACCCTCGAGTCATCACATAACCAAATTAATTGTTCAAGAATCCCACGAACGGACACTCCATGGATCAAACCAGACAACCTTAGCATTCATTCGCAGAAAATTTTGGATTATCAGAGGCAAGAATACTGTTAAGAACGTATTGAAAAACTGTATTCGCTGCGCCCGTTTTAAAGCGCAAAACCCATCTCAGCAAATGGGCGCACTACCAACACCAAAAGTCACACCATCAAAGCCATTCAGCCACACAGGAATAGACTACGCTGTGCCGATAAAAATCAGGGCATCTAAAGGCAGAGGAATCACAAGTTATAAAGGTTACATTGCAGTATTTGTATGTCTTGCCACTAAAGCCATACACTTAGAGATTGTAAGCGGCTTGACAACAAAGGACTTCCTCGCAGCCTACAAGCGATTCAGTGCAAGAAGAGGCACGTGCACTGACATCTACAGTGATAATGCCACAACATTCGTTAGTGCTAATAAAGTACTTAATAAAGAAAACGTGAGAAGCGTGGCTTCATATCTCGCAAATAAAGGAACGACATGGCACTTTATTCCCCCCGCAGCTCCTCACTTCGGAGGAATTTGGGAAGCCGGTATTAAAGCAGTTAAATATCATCTGAAGAGAGTCATAGGGGAAACCACACTTACATATGAAGAAATGTCAACTTTACTCTGTCAAATTGAGGCTTGTCTCAATTCCAGACCCCTGTGCCCATTGACGGACGATCCAACAGACATAAACACACTCACTCCAGGGCATTTCCTTGTGGGAGAAGCACTAATTGTGCCTCCAGTTTTAACAGGATGGGAGAAGGAACAGCACAGTCTCTCTCGATGGCAACATATCCAAAAGATGAGTAAAGATTTCTGGCAAGCGTGGACGAAAGACTACCTTAAGCAATTACAGCAACGGTCAAAATGGAAAAGCAAGACTAGCAACGTTAAAATAGGACAAGTTGTACTTATAAAAGACGAGGGTACACCTCCCACAAATTGGCCACTTGCAAGAATCACAGAAGTACACCCAGGATCGGACAACTTAGTGAGAGTAGTAACACTAAAGTACAAAGGTGATCATACCATAAAACGTCCAATAGCAAAAATTTGTCCATTGCCTGTGGTAGAACACGACGACAATGATCTAACCCAGAGCTGCGTAAAGAGAAAAATAGCTGCTCATTCAATGAGCACGCTAATAAGGAGACAAACAGCTCCAGATGTGCACACAGAACAGAGGTCAGTTAAGAGAATGAAAGTGAGCAAAGTGAGCATTTCCTTCACAGATCAGTCAGCCGGTGAAAACGAGACACTAGGAAACACAGTTTCATCAAAACCAACTCAAAAGTTCAACGCAGTAAACAGAGCATGCGTCAATGTCCCCGCACTACCCTCACATCGGGATCTAGCAGCAAATGGAAATGAAACCAAAGGCCGTTCAGCATCAGACAAGCAGGACAAAAGAGACACCTACACAGACACGGCATCAAATTATAAGGCACAAGTATATAAATTTCGACGCGATCATATGCAACGTAAGCGTAATGGTGTTCGCATTTACCCTATAACAACTGGGTACAAAAATTTAGTACCTATAGAAAAACAATTACAGGCAGTCAAGGCTTACGAAATGCGCTATAAAACACAGTTACCTAACTTTGCCAAAAGATACTATTCTGAAGAGTATAGAAGGTCGACTTATCGTGGAGGATGGTGGACGACAATACATCCAACCATACTCTGTCTCCTGCTACTCCTATTTGTGAAAGTAGGGCACTGTTCCTACACCCTAACGCAACCGAAAGCAGGCTTATACGTTGAGCAAATGGGCGATGTTCAAGTGAAGCGAGGCACCTTCAGAATTGAATTGAGCTTGTCCTCAGCAGAGATAAGAAATGATAGCAGCATGTTAAAACAGACAATGAGTCAAATAAAAACACTCTGTGACGAGACATACAAAATATCCGACGAAACGCATTGCCAAGGGTTAATACATCATCTAGAAGAAATCCACATGGAAACCCAAAACCACATAGAAATGTTGCTATCCGAAACAAATAAAAGGATAAAAAGAGGAATTCTGGGGAGGCTATTAGAGACGGTATTCGGAGTTAACGATGAGGTGTATAAAAATATTGACGAACTAGATCATAACCAAAAACTCCTACTTCAAACGATCAACCATCAAACGAACATCATGCTTACAACTATCGCCACAGCCAACGAGACAGAAGCAAGAACAGTGAAAAAATTAAACACTTTCACCGATAGGTTGAACCAGGGATTGACAGCAATTAAAAAGATGCAAGCACAATGGTTCGCAGGGCCCGATACAAACAAACTAAACATACACTTCCTCGCAGCATACCATGCTGCAGCTAATTACCTGGAGGAATTATTAGAAAAATATCACAAGATCACAAGGGTGTACTTCCATTATGGAAGCCTAATAGACTTCCTAAAACCTGCCCAAATATCAGAAATACGAACCAAGGCTAAAGGAAATCTACCATCGAGTTTAGACATTCTGCCATTCCACAACGCCAAAATTGAGCTAGAATTCTCAGCAGAAGAGATTAAGGTATTAGCATACCTCAACATAGCCGAACTATCCCAGTACAATCTGATAAAATGTACAGCGATACCTCAAAGAAAATCAGACAACCAATACCTGGTGCTAGATCTTGCGACTCCTATTCTAGCCATAAACTACAACACACAGTCTTACTTTAGTTTAACTGAGATGGAATTGGATAGTTGTATAAATATCAAAAAGAATATGTTACTATGCACGCCAACAGTCATACGAAGCATCGAGAATCACCCGAGTTGCATCATAGATGAGCTATATCACCGAAACGAAGGCAGTGATTGTCCAATCCGACAATTCAAACTAACAAATGTTCTATGGAAGCACCTTCACATGATCAACACCTGGTTATTTGTTGCCAACAAACCCACCACAGCAGCAATACAGTGTAATGGAAATCATGAGGACGTCCTTTTAAATGGCACTGGAATCATCAGAATTTCGCAAGAATGTACAATAAAAACGAAGCGAAATACACTCAAATCCGAATACTCACTGAAAACACCAGTCATCGCGTCCTTTATAAAACCTGTGCCAATCAATGTCTCCCTACCAACAATTAGCAGCTTTACAATATCAACAGACATGGAACCAGTTATAAAGACGTCCGACCAAATCTACGGGGCATTGGAAGTTGAAGGCAACAATCTTCATGTTGAGGGAAGCTGGAAGATCATTCATCACCACATCACCGGTGCAAGCATCTCAACCATCACAATATTTATCATAGCAGGGATTATCGCGATCATAAGATGCAAGTGGAAGCGAAAACTCACATTAACAGATCCTGAGGCAACACCCATAGAGGACGTGGAGAGCATGTCAGAGTTCAATCTTCCTCCAATCGCGTCCCCCCGGCAGAATGTTCAAACTTGAACATAAAATACTAGAAATAACTGTAGATCTACATAATTGCAAAATTGTTCAGATTTGTATGTAAGACAATAAATCTGACTGTAGGTATACGAAATTTCAAAAGGTCAAAAACCGCATAGCATAAAACAAATAAGCAATAATTGGCAAATTGCGCAAAGTAAGCAATTGCCCCCAATAATTATTGAATTCGAGACAAATATTGCTTACTACATAGCACCTTAAGTTCATTACACTAAATTGCTTAGTTAGTAATTTTGGAGTATTATAAAAGCAGTAGTAATGTAAGAAATATTTAAGTTTTAGTAAAGAACTTCCCAAGCAAATAAGCCTGCCTTTTGCTTTATTAGTATCCAGCACTTAAGCCCCCACCAGTGGTAAGCTTGAGTCAATATTAACGTTTATTTACAGCTCTTGAGCCTAACCAGAGGTCCACTTCACTACGCCGAATTCCAGGCATACGAGCTAAAGAAAGAGTACCCTAGCGGCCTTAGTCCGAACTACCTGCATGCCTTGTTTTGCTGTTTTCTTTTATTAGCGGGAGAGTTCTAGATATCGGCATGACGTCATCATGGTTTTGCTGTTTTTAAATCCTGTACCTAAATAAGTTTTCTTAGCAGGGAAGTTGTAGATATCATCATCATTCGAATTTCACAACATGATATCACCTTGACTTGATGTTTTCTTAGCAAATTATTATTATTGGGTTTAAGGGGTGCGTGTATTGAAAAGTCACACTTGCTCTTTCGAGTGCAAGCACCATTTCTTGAGTAAGCTTCCCTAGAGGCATTAGTCGGTACTACATATGTTGTTCATCTCGATAAAGTAAGGTTCCCTAGCGGCATTAGCCGGTACTACCAGCATGCTTGGTTTTTGCTGTTTTCTTGTTTGATGATTTATTAGCGGGGAGGTTGTAGATATCAGCATGACATCATCTTGGCCCGATGTTTTCATAGCAAATTATTATCATTATTATTATTGCAAACACCATTTCATGAGTAAGGTCCCCCGGTGGGATTAGTCGGTACTACATATGTTGTCATGTTGGGCTTGGGGAGATACGGGAACACTTTTAGTACTCTCTAGCATAGGGAAATAGCATAGGATTTCGATTTTGTTTCAGAAGTTCGCTTATTTTTCATCTCGATTCTTGGGGATACGAGATCACTATCAGCACTCTCCAGCATAGGGAAATAGCATAGGTTTTCGATTTTATTTCTGGAGTTCACTTATTTTTCATCTCGGAGATCGTAGCTATGAATATTATAAACAACAGTGATCATGCTATGATTTTCGATGTCAAAAAATAGATCACGGTTGGTTGGGATGTTAAGAAATATGAAGTAATAGAAATTAAATTTTCGATGTAGGTGTGTGTGTGTGTGTATTGAAAAGTCTTAGGTTTTATGAAAAATAGTTTTTTTATGTTAAATAAAATTTCTTTTTGGGGGGGATAAATTTAAAGCTTTGATGAGCTATGATATCAATGTGGGATGATACTAATATAGTATGATATCTTGACTTAGATGAGTAGTTTCAGTTGTATGGGTACAGTAAAAGACCTTTCATAAAAGTTTTGGTGCTAAGTTGTAATGGTATGACCAGTGTTGCCCACACGAAATCTTTCTAGAGGAACTTGTTAGCCTAGCCTGAAAGTAGTTTGAGCAGCCACATCTGAAAAAATTACATATTATCATTAGCTTGAGAGTGGGTTAATTAAAAGCATTAACGAGCTATCATATTAATGTAGGATGATATGCCGACTTAGATGAGTAATATAAATTAGTAAAAAATTTTCGGTGACCAGGTGTAATAAGCTTGAAATATAATATAACTTCTTGCGTAAACAAATACATTAAAATAAAATAAATAAATCGATTTATATTTTTTTGTGTCTAGGGCTGGTGAGCATAGGAAGGTAGCGGAGTTATTTACCCTGATATCATAGTTCACATGAAGCTGATAAAATTATGATAAGTATATCTTCATATATTATTAGATTGAGCACATATTTTTCTAGCCATTACGTTGAGCGTGGGTTTAATTAAAAGTTTTGATGAAAGAAGGTGGTGTTATGATGTTAATGTAGTATGATATGTTGTCTTAGATGAGTAGTGGAAGTTATCAGCAATATCGCTTCATATTTATCTCTCTAAAGCATTATCCGAATGAATAGTGTTGTATGAAGGAAAAAAAAACTGATAATTCTTCAAGCCTATAGTGAAGACCGTGGTGGAGTTTGAGAGTGGGTACTGTAAGTTGTGTATATATTAATTGTGTTGCATATTAATCTAGTAGGATATGAAAGCTTTAGTGAAGAGCGTGGAAGAGGATAGTGTTATTTGTTTAAATCTTAAGGTTTAAACTTTTGAACCTCCAAGCAGGAACTTTTTTTTCTTTAAGTTGGCTCGGTGGCTAGATAAGAACGTGTTAACTTCATCTTTATAATATAATATAATCTTGTGTTGGGCATAGGAAGGTAGCAGAGTTTTTTATAAATCAAGGAGTTACGCTGTTATGAGATTTGATTGACTCCTATATTTAAAAAATAGTTCACATGAAGCTGATAATAATATTATTATTTTCTTACCATTAAGTTGAGAATGGGTTAATTTAAAAGCTTTGATGAAAGAAGGGCGTGTTATGATACTAATGTAGTATGATATGTTGTCTGAAGTGAGTAGTAGACGTTGCATGGGAGCTGTGAATAAGCAGTAAAATCCTAATCAGCAATCTCGCTGGATATTTGATAATTCTCCAAGTCCATAGTGAAGATCGTGGTGGGGAGTTGACAGTAGGTACTGTTCCGGCTGCATCTGCGTTTAGTATCCCATCTAAAAAGGAAAACATAACCTCAAAGAATCTTAGATCATCAATAATAAATTACAAAGGCACTTATCTAACATTTAGCGCTCTTCACACCTCAGTATCTCGTTACTATCCATGACGTTTTATCGATGTGAAATAATCCTGTAATTAAAAGAAATATTGTAAAATATTTGAGCATAAACAAATGTAAACAAAACTTAGTAAGAGAACATGTAATGAAACTACACCGATTTGTGTACACACGAACCCAGATCTCAAAGTCAATGTCACAACAGCACCATTTAGTACATAATACTTAAAGAAAATTATCATTAGAAACATTAGAAAACTATTTATTCTTACCTGAATTACAATCAGCTTTCTTTACTTCATCACTGAACTTAACACAATGTCACTTGACATTCACATTCATTCGATTTCATGTAATTTCTCATTACAGCGGTTACTCTCAAATTTCGAAAATAATTTATTTTATCTCTCGCTCATTGCATATATGAGATAGATATATTTTAAGCGGTTCAATAATAAAACGTTAAATTTTGGGTTGAATATGCACATATTGATACCGTTGAGACACATTCTTCTTGAACTCGATCGGTGTGGTTTTGATATTTTGAAAAGTCTGGAAATATTTTTGATTTTGAAGATATTACATTGAATCTGTAATTTGAATCTATGTATAATAACAATCAAATGAAATTATAACGTTTAAAAACAGAATCAGTGGTGTCCTTTTTATTTTTGAAATCATTAACTTGATCCTATTGAACAGGTACTATAAGTTATGTAAATATTAAGTTAAAAGTTTTGAGGGATGGTATTTATCTCCTCGATATGGTGTTGAATGAGTATCAGGAAGGTCAAAAAAAGTTGATAATGCTTCAAGTACAATAGTGAAGACCGCGATGTTGAGAGTGGGTATTTGGAATGATATAATTCTAATAGGATATGGAAGTATTATTTATTCATCTTTAAATCTTATCATGTCTGAAAAAATTACACAATATAATTAAGAAAGCTTCATGATATATATCAAAAGTGATACCAATGGATTACATAAGGAATGTAGGGTCAATTCATCTGCAAACAACAAATTTGGTTGAAAGCAACACACGGTGTGAGCAATAATTATTCTTGCTTCAATTATCACTATTAAGCGGGTGTGACACAGATAATATATTAAGTTTAGTCTAGTCTAAAATATGTAATGTAAATAAAAATTGTATTATGGTTATAATGCCATTTATTGAAATAATTTGTTTTAATTGTATTATAGCTTAAGTCTAAAGTCGTTTTTCTTTAGTTCAACAAAGCCAAGAGTTCATAGATATAGATTGATCCTTATAATGAATATTCCTTATGCCTTTAGACCAACGTGGCTTTAGAAGTTTCGTTGATCACCATTTTCACAAATAACATCTCTCCATCTTTACTTTTTGCGATCTTTGTTGGAATATCCTGATTTTTTCGACCTGTTGATAGGGGACAGTCGACTCATTTTTGGATGAAAAACTTTCTTCTTTATTTCTGGAAAGCACCGATTTCATAGATGTAGACTGAGCCTTATATGAATATTCTTTACTCCTTTCATCCGTATGCTTTAGAAGGTTTGTAGTGTCCTTAGAAGTTATGTTGAAATTATTGTGTAATTAGCTTGCCAAGAAACAGTGATCTGTTTGGGTAAAAAGCAAAATATCAATTGAAAAAACAACTTATGAAACTACTATTTATATGTATTTGACACATGGTCTGGGAGGCAGCAATTTGTCCTTGACCTCTGACGTCATCTTAACCTTTAAAACTGAATGTGTCTGTTCTTGGGTTCACTTGGATGATGATGAGTAGTGCAAGTTGTATGGGAGATTATAAATAGCTGTGACTAAACAGTAAAGAAGAAGATTTCTGCGGTTAACATCTTTACCTCTTGTCTTGGTATATAACCATTTTAGGGGTTGGTGGTCGGTCAATAAATCGATTTTAACTCCGTAGAGGTAAGGTCGGAAGTAATTAGTTGACCACACAATCGCCAAAAGTTCTTTTTCGGTTGTAGAATAATTTCGCTCATGCTCGTTGAGCGTTCTGCTTGCATAACAAACAGGGTGATTATTTTGTTGCAGAATAGCACCGATTTTATATGTGCTAGCATCTGTTACAAGCTTAAATTTTTTATTAAAATCTGGATACTTTAGTATCGGGGCTTCAGTAACGTTTTAATTTTTCAAATGAATTAATATAACTAGAATCATTCACGTTTACTTCGACATTCTTTTTTAAATATTTTGTCATTGGCTGAGCAACTTTCGCGTAATCTTTAATAAACTTTCGGTAGTAGCCAGTGACACCGAGAAAAGATTCAATTTTCTTAGGGTTCGGTTTTACTCCGTCGGGTGTCAATATATGACTAAGATATTCTGTTTCTTTAGAAAAGAATTTGCATTTACCAATTTGTATTTTCAAGTTGTATTTTTTCAACTTGTTGAAAGTTTGTTTGATGCTAGTAATATGTTCTTCGAGTGTGGTGGAGAAGATTAGTATATCATCTAGATATACTACACAAATTTTATTAATATATTCCTTCAGCACCGAATTCATTAGACGTTGAAATGTCGCTGGTGCATTCTTTAGGCCAAAGGGCATTCTCACATATTCGTAGTGTCCCTGAGGTGTGGAGAATGCGGTTTTCTTCCGGTCCTCCTCTTTTACTAAGATTTGGTGGAAACTCTTCGCAAAATCGATCGTAGTAAAGTACTGTGCCCGTTATAATTTGTCAAGAATATTCTCTATGTTTGGAATGGGGAATTTGTCATCGATCGTTACTTCATTGAGCTTCCGATAATCAATGACAATTCTCCATTTTCTCTTGCCAGAATTGTCCATCTTCTTTAGAACGATCCATAATGGGCTGTTATATGGAGAGTTGCTCTCCCGAATTATTCCTTGTTTGAGCATGTCACTAATTTGTGACAAAATTTCTTGTTCATGAATTTGAGGATACCTATATATTTTTGAATATATGGGTTTTTCAGTAGTTGTGATTATTTCATGTTCAATGTCGAAGGTACTAGTTAATCGGTCACCTTCTTTAAAGAAAAGGTCTTTGTGAAATTTTAAAATTTCATTTAGACAATCTTTCTCTTTAGAGTTAAGAAAGTCGAACAGGTCGTGAAATTCACTCCCTTCTATATTAACAGCTTCTAACTGATAGATCTCCTCACTTCTATATGGACAACTATTTAAAAATTTTATTTCGTTATCATTTATTTTTAAAATATCATTTTTAATATCTATTATAGCACCTAGGGGTTTAAGTAAATTTTGACCGAGTATAGCGTCAAAACACTTTTCATGGAATTTTGTAAGTTTCCATACCATATAAGCATCTTTCTTAAATTCTTTTGGAAGATTCGTTTTGATTTCTGCGTTAACGTATATTTTCGTATTAAGACTATTAAATGGTATTGGTGTTTTTAAGAATTTTCTTCTATATTGGGGTAATTTGGTTTCATCTAGAAGAGAAGTAGAGGACCCAGTATCGATGAGGCATTTTATTTTGTCTTCATCTATTGTGAGCTCTACTATTGGTAGGTAAATTTTTGAGGAGTTAAGTGAAAATTTACTTCTTCTTGTTGTTGAATGTGATCGACATCCATTGGCTCTAGCCTATTTGAGTTATTTTGTCTTGAAGTATTATTAGAAAAATTGTTAGGTAAATTTTGTCCTGAACGTTCGTTATTATTTGAATTATATTGTCTAAACTGCCCTTGGTTAGTTGAGGAAGTTTGCCTTGATTGCCTTGAATTATAATAACTATTATGATTCGATCCGTTATTGTAATTATAGTTTAGTCCTTGTCTGTTCGTGCTATTTTGTTGTAATTGTCTTGAGTTTTGTCTATAGTAATTGCTTTGTCTTGAATTCAATTGACCTCTATCTTGGTTGTTCATCTTATGATTAACACTATTGTTTACTCTACTTTTTTCTCTTATCATCCCTAAGTTTTCTAAATAATTAAAAGCTTCCGTTAAACCTTTTAAATTTTTGTTAAAAATAATTGACGCTAAGTTTGGATCGATGTTATTTAAAAATGTTCTTAACATCAATGCTTCATTCGTTTTTGGGTGAAATTCACTAGGTTTCTCTAAATCGTATTCGTATTTTTCATTTAATTTATTTAGTATATTTTTTAATGTAATATAATACTCTCTTACTTGAAAATTCCGTGCTGAAAGTGCCTTATGATATAATTGATGATATGATTCCTGAACACCGAAACATTTTATCAATTCAGATTTGATTTCCTGCCAAGTAGCGTTAGGTCCCAAGGTTCGGATGGCGTCTAGAGCTGGACCCTGGATTTTTTTAATGATGATTCTTTGGAAAACATACTGTTTGAGTTGAGCGTTGCTGTTAAAGAGTGGTAAAGTTGTTTCGACTTCTCTGAGAAATGAAGTAAGGGCACAATTTCCATCTCCTCTGAATTCTCTAATTCGTTGTACATCTTTAACTAGATCATTTGTTGTAACTGTTAATACTGGTGGTGGAGTTGATTCACTAGTTGCATTTGGTGTACCGGAAGTGGTTGGTTCTAGTGGAGCTTCCGGCGTTGCCATTTCTTCTTCTTGAATGCTCACTAAATCACTATTATATGCTTTGAATCTGCCGCTTTCACGAACTGATTTCACTTTCGGCATGTGCAAATTTAGATTTTTGATGATTTTTTTTTTCTTTCTAATTAATATATTTCACTTTAACTTTGGCTCAATTCACAATATTTAAATAACTTTTGTTTCCTTTTTCTTTTGTGTGAAAAGTTTACAGCTGATATATTTCACTTTATTCTTTAAAATTCACCGTGTTAAGTTGTTGTATTTCACCGATTTATTCTTCAGAATTCACCGTGTTATACTATACACAAATAATAGAAAATTTCAAGCTGGAGCTTAGTATCTACGTTGAAGCAAATTTTTTTTTTCACTATTTTAGCGGCTCCAGTAAGTTGACGAAAAACACAATAAAACTTTCGTTGGGATTGCAATACTTTAGACTGCGCCAATTACGAACGTAATTCTTTCCCAATGAAAAAATAATAATAATAAAAAATCACAGGAAGGCAATCTTTTGGAAGAAAACCACAACCTAATAATTAATAAGATTTATTCTTAAGAACCAAATTACAAAACGTCCGACCGAGCCTAGTTTTAATACTTAACTTACTTAATCCAACTTAAAATAAATATTTTTCCATAAACACAGAAAAATGAAATAAGATATCAAATAAGAATGCTTAGTGGACATTTTATTGAGAACGGCGATTCTATGGGAAAAGAATTTATTTATGAGTTCCCATAGAATCAGCAAAAAGTATTCTCATGAATTTAAACTTTATATTTGTGAAATTCTCCTTCACGTTGTTGTTCATGTGAGGAAGAATTTGATTCGGGTAACGTCTCGGGTAGTGTTACAGACGTAACTCGCGCGACGTATTGACATCAATTTCAACAAAACAAAGATACTAACAGCTATACGAATACCTCTGGATAAAATAAAAGGTAGCGAAAAAAATATATATATTTATAATCAAGGCATTTTATATACAAAGACACATTATTTTTATAATTGATTCATTTTGTGTTTGAAATCAAAATATTTTTATGCTCGATTCTTTTTATATGCAGAAACAAATTATTTTCACTATCAATTCATTTATACAAACATAACGACATAATGCAATCAGCGTATATTTTTTTTGTGCAAGTGAAGTTTTCTTTATTCTAGGAGATCGTACAAAATCCTAGCTTAAAACTTTTTTTTAAATATACATAATTCCAACTTATCCTACTATCACCTTTCACCCTTCCGAGAAGCGACCTCTGCGGTAAGACCTCGTGAACTTGCTGGTCAGAGGACTTCGAAGAATCAAGAATCGCTCCCCTGTGATAGAACTTGGAAAGGCTATCATTCAGCAGAAAGATTTTGATTGGAGGGAGGAATCGTGAAAAAAAATTTTTTTTCCCAGCATTCCTGTTCCAGAATTTCCTATTTTAATATAAAATTCTTTTTTTTTGTGTGTTACAAAATCAATCCCAAATTTTCATTTTTTTCGCCATCTTAATTAACACAAATATTTACTTGCAACCAACATAACTGTTTATATTGACGTTGGGATTCCTAATAAAATTTTAAATCAAAACTTTAAATCAACCTATCAACAATAATTAATAATCAAGTGATTTTGTTTTAATTTCCACGCAAGTTTTCTTTTATGTGTCAAACTTTAATTTACTGTCGTTTCTCCTCCACCTCAATTTTTAAACTCTGCAAAACTTTTAAGATTTAATTCAAAAAACATTTTTTTTATTATTAACCTAATTCTTATTTCCTTATTGATTTATTATTTTGTTACTGCTATTGTCGTTTTATACACTTACCCCTCTTACAAAAAATAACGCACATAAACATATCGTCTTCTATATTTTTCTAAACTTAAAAAAATTCAACCCCGATCTGAATGCTACTCGAATCAAACATGACTGAAGAAAACAAATCTTTCGATGAGCTCTGCTTGTCACAAGGACTTCAGATTTTACTTCTGGAAAACTCCAACAGTTGGAAGAAATATGGGCTTCATTCGAAAAAATTGAAACCCTGATTCTGGATCATGATGAATTCGATGAAACTCATGATTATTTCAAACTTCGCAGAAAACATCTGCAGCTGACACCCAAGACAATACAGACAAAGATCAGTCAAATACAGTACAGTTTGGACTGCAGGATCATAGGCAAAAGTCTATATCACGAATTATACAATCGATCAATTTTAATTCATTATCAACTGCGACACAGACATATCTGACACAAAAGATCAATTCATTACACAAATACTAGATCGTTAATTCCTAGTTTTGCTGGAAACCCTAAGGATCTCCACAAATTTATTTCAAGTTGTGATGATATATACGCGACGGCATCGACGGCGAACGAAAAGCACTCCCTCCTGAGCTTAATAAGGAGTAAACTATCCGCCGAGGCGTATGATGTATTCAGTTACAACCAAATATCAGATTGGTCTGCATTAAAATCTCTGTTGACTCAGACATTCGAAGTCAAAACCTCTAGATCTACCTTGCAGTCCAAGTTAAGCAATTCGAGACAAAGAAAGGAGGAAAGTACAAAAGATTTCCTCCAAAGATTAAATGTGACACTGTCGAAGCTGAATGAGGCTACAAACTCATATACAACGGACAAAATACTCCTAAGATCTTTATTGAAAGATAATGAGAGTCAAGCTGCAAGGACAATTGAAGACGGATTATCCAATCCACAACTCCAAACTTTAGCCAAAGTGCATTCCGATAAATCATTTTCTGCATTAAAATCACACATCTTGGAGCATGCATCACGCTTAGAGCAGAAACAACTCGGTTTCCCAAGCACAAAACAAGATACATCAAACTCCATTTGCGCAAGCAATAAATTCAAGTCTTCGCTGCTTCAAATGTAATAGACTGGGGCATGCTGCATCAAGTTGCCCAGTCATACAACGCTCCACGCAAAATTTCAACGCAGTTCCAAAACCAAACTCGCAATTACAACGCTCTCCAGATTCCAATAAAATCACATCTCCGTCACAGGTCCCATCTTGTCGATATTGTCATCGAATTGGGCACTCTATAGAAGACTGCAGGACAAGAGCTGCGAATAATAATCGTTCTAACAACAGCCCAGGAAACCAAAATAATTTTCGTGAAATAAATACAATTCCACTGACAGACAGCCTCAAAATAGGAACTGGCAGCAGCCAGTATTCCGAGAAAGTCGAACTCCACCGCCGAGATATAATAACGCGAATATCTCGGCAAGATCACCTTCTCCAAATAGGAAAAATAATCGAACTTCATCGGCATCCAGGCAGGGAAACTGGATACAGCGGGGGTCAATTTCGGCAACCCCTCGCATATACAAACGGCAGCGCCAGCTCATCGAAAGCCCGAACAATATCGACTGAAAACTAGGCAACAAGAAAATAATTCGTATCCCCGTCCAAATTAATAGAAATTCTTTAACTTTTTCTTTGCCTGTCGACATCTGCTCTGCTCCAAAACTTACATTTTTAATTGATACTGGAACAGAGATCAGCCTAATTAAACTTCATCCAACTGAAAAACAAGTTTAGAAAAATCACCTAATCTCGATTAGGTGATTTCCTTTTAGGTGAAAAATACGCAAATGTTAACAAATCATCTAAAATGATACCGCAAATTTATAACTGTCTTTAGGTAAACCACCTAATCCTCTTTAGGTGAGCTTAAAATTCCTAAAACTGTACCTATTTTGTAGACGTCGTTTGAATATATTAAGGAAATAGGAAATTCATCTACAAGGGAAATTTTTCACCTACTTCAATATATGTACAAGCCAAATAAAAATTATTATTTCATCTAATGCGGTAGGTAATTTTACAATTCCTTATAGGAAAATATAAATTGTGGAAATTGTCTACATTAATAACAATCCCACCTAAAATATAATAGTATTTGATTATGAGACAAAATCTGCTTTCCACCTACTTAAGTGTGGTAGCTTATATTCCTGTAAATTCGTTCTCATGCATTTAGGTAAAATGTAAATTCATCCAAACCCTGATAGCCAATTTTTATAGATAGAGTTGCTATTTATGTAGACAGTTCAACTACTCTTCTTGATTAGTGTTGTCATGTATGTAAAGGGCAACGAGAATTTATAACTCAATGTTCCATTGAGTTTTATTAAAATCTCTTTTCTAATTCGTTCGTTTTTACCGAATTTTAAATCTTCTTAAAACAAGTCATTTGTGAAGAATACCGCAAACGCAACTCAACGCGGATTTATATAAAATTTTCTTACACGGACACTAAGCCAAGTTCATTACTTCATTAGGTACCTGAAGGCTTTTTGAACGTGAACCTAGTAGAAAAATTTCAATATGAATTTAGTTACCAAACATCGACCAAATTGTCTTTTGGTTACAAATGTAATTTTTCTTTAACGTACCCAATTAAAAAATCATTTCAGAGTCAATTAAAATTTTACATGGGATAAACACTATAATTTTACATTTATTGTCCAACTGACTAATTTTATATGGTGGTAACACTGAAGGTCTTTTTCATATTTCACTGATAAAAGTTTATATTTTAATGCATCGAAACTGAAATTCAGAGAATAATACATCATCGAAGAAGTGTAGAAAAAACATCTACTATTGTAGTTGCTCCAACTACTAAAAATGGAAATTTAGCTACTTAAGTAGGTGATTTTTTTACTTGTTGTAAACAGCGAGGAGTAGTTCCTTGTGTAGGTGATTTAAATGCTGTTAATAGAATAAGTAGAAAATTCGTATACTAATATGTGCGATCTCACTACTTTTTGCGGAATATGTACAGTTTTCAGTACCGCAGGTTCATTCATGTTTTCGCAGTGACAAGAAGTGGTTAGTTTCTATTGCAAAAAATATAAATTGAATTTTAAAATGGATTCTTTAGTATTAGAAGAAGTGAGTGTGGAAGAACTTTTGGAGAGTTGGGGCTTCTCGGACTTAACTCCTAGTTTTCGAGGTAAGTATTTTTGCTCTGTTGATTTATATCGAATTAAGTAAATACGAACATTTTCTTAGAAAAAGGTGTACTGGACTATGAAGTCCTCAAAAACCTTACAAGCGATGACTTAAACCGACTAATACCTGATGAAAAATTTGGTTTACGCATCAAATTTCGCACAAAGTTATTTAATTGGAGAAGTGAAAACGTGAGTCTTGTGAGTTTTTATGTCTTTAGATAATTAAGTAATATGGCTAAGCTGTGCACACAAAATAGGCCAACTAGGTTCCCTATGACATTTTCAAAAAGTTCGAATTTATTTATTGTTAACAGTTTATAACAGGTTATAAACAAAAGAAAAGAGATATTAACTTTTGATTATTAGATAATATCCTATAAGTGTTATATACAAACATACCGTATTTAGTTGCATTTGATATCTAGTTCCGGTATACTAATTACTTTGGTGTATGTTCGTTGCATAAATTTTTTTTGCATTCAATGCATATTTGTTTATTTTTCCAACTTATATTTTAAGGAGAAATATAACAACATTTCCTGCAGACAATTTGGAAAATAATCACAGGCTCCAACATATCATCGTCACACTGCACTATTCTATTACTAACGTTTCATTTTTAGGCAACATATGCCTCGGCATTCTCTTAACTATGCTGTTCGTCATCGGCCTCAAATGCCTTTTGGTCCATTTGATCCATAGCTACTGTATATTTAATCTCGAGGGACTAATGTTAAAATTTACCTCACTATTTTTGTTAATCTGATTTCACAGTCTTTAATTGGATATTTAACCGGGCTTGTAAGGTATATTTCGTCCGGATGAGAATTAGTGCTAAAATTGAAAAGTACATGACGGATTAGTACATAGCATGCAGATACAACAGATACATTATGTACTATCTTATGATAAATGCTCTCCGTTTTGCGATGAATCTTAAAAAATAATTTTATTAAAAACATTGTGCAGAGGATTAGTTTGTTTATACCTAACTAAGGCGGACGCATTATACAATAAATACAATTTATTTCATTTGCCTTTTAGCGGTCCTATAGATAGGCGCCCTTTGGCTGCCTAGATAATCCGTCCCTCAAACCGAGTTTGTTTTGTGATCTAAACAAGTTCTAATTATTTCATTAATATAGGGAATTTCCTGCTTAGGAGATACCATTTCAATCCCACTGGAAAATTGGATAAATACTAGTGCAAGCCAACAAAGTGGAACGGTTGTGCCATGTTCTTCGCCTAGTTGTACGTCCGAGAGCAGTGATACTGGTCTAGTAAGTGGAAATAGTATGGACTCGCGAAAACATGAATTCAATAAATGGATGAAATTTTGTGGCACTATAGTGAAACCTTACTTTGTAATGTCAATGTATAATATCAAATCAATCTCAAGTAAAGTTTTCAAGTCTGCATTTATTCTTAGTGATAGCTTGTTTTAATAATGCCACTTGAAAAGATATGATTACTCAATAGTTCTATATAACTGTACTTTTATTTAATTCTTCCAGTCTGAATATGGAAATTTCAGTGTATTGTGTAGTTCATGTTTTCGAGAGTTCAGTATTAGAACTTAAGCTTTTCCACACCGCATTTTGCTAAACATAATAAGCATGATCGTGATCATAATTTTACTCTTCTTAGAACTTGACATCTTTATTAGATAGTTCTGCAGTAGGCAGATCTATTCGCCAAAACTATAAACAACAAGGATTTTTGTTAAAAGCGCACCGACAACAACTGTGTGGCATTATCTGTAATTATTGGGTAAACTCCGGAAAACGAATTACGACGAAGGATTATAAGAATGCTGGCGAAGAAATTAGGGTTATATTTTCAAAAGAAGAAATAGTAAGTAAGAGTTTTTATTTAAACCAATTAAAGAATATTTGGTTACTAGGAGACATATACAGGAAATAAATTCCACAGAGGAAAATTGCGCGAAAAATATTACTCTCTAACGAAAAAGCTACGAGGTAGCGAACAATATTTGAACAGTAACAGGAAAACGAGAGCTTCAGCTTCAATTTCAACTCCGGAAGTGAGTCCCCCTACCGTTATTGGTAATATATTACGTAAATATTACAAATAGTCCTGTTTGTAATCTTATCTATTATTTGCTTTCTTAGATTACGATGAATTAGTGCGGGAATGCCAACCAAATTTTGAATTGTTGCAGCATAACAAGACACCAGAAGCCTTAGTCATATCAAAGTGGCAAGCTACATATTCTTTACGACAATTTGATGTGACAAATAATAATATAAATCTTTTGGAGAGGTGGCCGATTTTGAAACAGCAGATAGGGACATCTCTGGTAAGTTCTTTTATAATAATTTTATTTTCTGTTCATGTTTAATGTTACAAATAAATTTAAATCTAACCTATATCTATTGTGCCTCATTTTTAATTTTCATGAGAAATCAAAAAGAAATGCTTTACATATTTCAGATTGAGTTAGACTTTGAGGTTCTGTATCCACAAAAAAACACACTTTTATTTTCAAAGTGGGCACCATTTTTCGAAAAGTGTCGGAATATTCTTAAAAAGGAAATTCGCGATCCATCGAATAAAATTCTTCTCCCTCTTTTGGATGATGAAAGAGAAGGTAAGATAAAATATTCCTGCATTGATTTTGTATTTAATAAAACTATTACAGATACTCGTAATTATGCTCTTTGCCTCTTACTTATCGCACATTTAGTCCCACAAACTATTAAAACGTCAAATATTAAGCAGTGGAAGCCGACAATTGCGGATAGCCAGAGCTTTTTCCTCATACATATTTCGGTAAGAACAAACTACTAACTAATATATACAATATTAGTTTTTTAAATTATATTTATAAGTTTTTTTAAAAAAATGTTTAGCTGATTTTTTTTTTTTTTTTTGTTAGACCAAATTGTTAATTTATGGAATTTATGGCAATTGCTATTCAAATTATATTTCATTTTTCCTTCCCTCAAACTTTCCTAAATTTCAGGTGGATTCGTTTTAATTAATTAGTGATTAAAAATTACTTATATGTAAATTCGAAATCTAAAATTTACCGTTATCCAGGTTGAATCTTTCTAGCCCACAGTTATGTTACATAATTTGATGATTTTTCAATGCAAAAACTAAGTTAGACGTGATAATTCCTGAGCTTACCCCTACGAATTATTGCAGCTCCTGATATTGTATTAATTTTTTTTTAATTTCCATTAATCAGCTCCCATTTCTACCCCGCACTCTCCCCGCCCCTTTTACTAAACCTATCTTGTTCGCGCTGACCTCCCATTTTTTTTGATATCACATACATTCTCCTTCTACTCTCCATTCTCTCGTTATCCCGGAAAAACTCGAGAAAACCTACCCTCCTACATCCCTCAAAAACTAACCCAACAAAAAAGAAAGGAAGGTAATAGACAGATGTACCTCACATATGAAAAAAAGTCCAACCCTCTACAAGAAAAATTGATACCCTTAATCGTCCCAGGAGATTCGCACTTTTCCACATTTCTTACGTTTTCCCTAATTCTCCAACCATGTTAGTGAATTGGGAATGGAGAATTAGGGAATTAAGAATTCTAAGAAAACGCAATTCTCATCTCCCAAATTCCCAAATTCTCCGTTCTACAGAATCCGGCCCCTGGTCAAAGTTTACCTAATAATAAGTTAAGAAGCTGGTGAGATATCCGAGTGTTTTACATTTAAAATGCACACGGCAAGAAGAGGAAGGAAGAAAGAAAAAAAATCGAAAAAAAATCAAACTCTCTTTAAAAATTTTATGAATAAAGATAAAAAATGTGAAAGCGCAAGTTGCATGCACCGAAACAGAATGGCAAATGTTTCATTTTCGTAAATAAATGAGAAGGGGCGGAGTTTTCACGTTTTACTCTCATAAAATGCTCCCGCGCTTTTGTGAAAACAGGTTTTCATGAAATATTGACACATGTTGTTGTTGTAAAATGACTAGAAGGACACATGTTGTTGCTGTAATCTTATGATATTTGAACAGCATGTGTTTCTGTTTACATTCGTTTTGCTATGAAGAGATTAAGTGGGAGAACTCATGTTGAATTCTCTGATATTTTCGGGAAAAATGAGAATTTCATTTGAGAGGAATTTTACATCTCCTTTCAGCATCTGGGCCAAAGCGAAATTTATCTTTTTCTTAAAAATGGGAAGTAGTGTGGCCCGAAGTACATTATTATGAATAGGTTGAAAGGATTTTGAGGGATTTAATAAGATTTTGTCGTTCGGGTAATCCTACGTTCTCTCGATTTTTGTTTTTAACTCGTTGTCTCAGTTGCACTACAGTAGTGCATAGACAAGTTCTTTTCCCCCATTCATGCAAAAGACGAAAGTATATGAAATTAATTGTTTCATTCTAAAAAACACCAGAAATTTGCCCATTTTGCTCTACAGCTTCTTAACTTATTATTAGGTAAACTTTGCCCTGGGGGCCTATTCTTGAATTACGAATGATTTTAACGTATGCGATAAATAACGAATGGTTCAACCCCATTCGTTATATAACGAATGGTTTGCGTACGAATATAACGAATGCGGATTTCAAGAATACCACATAAACATTCATTTCGAATGTTTTTGACAGATTAACGTATACGTTATCTGTCTTCGTTATTCAAGAATAGGGCCCCTGGTCTTCAAATTGCGTTATTTGCTTAAGAGTTATGGGAAATGTTATTCCACTTAAATTTAGCACAGTATAATAATGTGGATATGATGAGTTCCTATCGGAGCTGACATTTGTAGGATATAGCGCTGATGTTACTGCCCACGCGAAACATGCTTCATCACTATCTTTTAAATTAATGTAAGCTTTCTTTGATGCAATCTCTTTTGGCAGAGGTATATAAAATGATCCCCGAATCGGTTCAAACTTGTTGATATGCATCGCTAAATGTATTACAGAATGCAGAGCCCAACCACTATCTTTCTCTTGAAACTCTTCTAGTTGAGTAAGTATTGAGTCGTATATATTTAATTTATACCACTCATTCAAATTATCTCCCACACTGATTGGGGCAGTTCTTGCTTGGAAATACTTAATGTCTTTAATAACTTCATTATCAACAGTTTCTTTAATAAACTCACCGCAAAACGTTGTAGCAAATTTAATATGATATTGTTGTTTTAATGTATTCTTAATGCGGCGAGCAAGTAATTTGGAAGCAAGTAATTTGGAAGCTTAGGATCTAGGTGGCTTATATTCACGATAACACCTGCCCTAATTCTACCTACGAATGCTGTTTTTATTTCTTCCCACTTAACAAAATCACTTCTAATTACTCGTTGATTAATTCCTCCACCTCGATGGGGAGCTTTGATTAACACTCTCAACGATTTAATTTGAGCAATACAGCTGTCCAAATGTCGTTTCATAGCATTCTTATTGCACTTTCGAAATGCTGCTTGAAATTTCCGAATGTTTCTGTTGCACTCTTTAACAATATTGTTTTTATTCAGAAAATTTGTATCACTTAAACACTTCAACACATCTTCTCGCAATTTCTTAATTAATGAAAAACTTTCATTTACTACTGTGATAGACATTTTTAATTGTTTTTTTTATTAGACACTAACACTGAGAATCACTTAGATTGACTGGTGCTCCCCAAGAGTTTGCTTGCGCTTTTATAGCAACGGTTTGTAAACATGAATGATCCTGCTGCTACAATACTCATTGCACAGGATGAATTCCAAGAATTTGCTTACAGGCTGAGATGATATCGAATTACACGATAAACAAAAAAAAAATCATTCAAATTAATTTGAATACTTTATTCTGCTGGCGGAATTTGCAAATGAGATTGTTGTTTTTGATATTGCAAATTTAGTTTAAGCAGGATTAAACTTGTTTTGGAATCATGGTTATAAATTGATGAGCTGAATCAGATGTGGAATCAGTTTCATTGTGGAGTTCAAACGAATAACAACCAAGGAGAAAGTAATCTGAAATGGCAAACGCAATGGAGAACTGTCAACTTTTCCTTCCTGCACGGTACAGCACAGTTACTGTAACGTTCCTTTATTGCTTAGGGACGTTGCTTAAAGAGAAAGTTAAATATATAGTAAAAGAAATATATATAATAAAAATACTCTTTAATTGTAACTGGATATGGCGCGGTCTAAGCTGTACATTTAGTTCTGACAACAACTATTCTTCTTCTTAATTCTAACATATGTATATGACTCCTGCGAGTCATCTCGAGATATCGACGAGTCTCGATATCGTTACATCCTTCTTGTTGTTGAAGTGAAAATTACAGGTCAAGCCTTATGACCGGTCTGATGGGTCTTCCCGATCTCGAGTGCTTGACATCGCTCTGCATCACCGGCTGCTGAGAATTCGTTTCCCGAGTTGCTATTCCCGATGCTGCAGGTTCCGTCTTTGATTCAGCCTGCTGGCTCGTTCTCTCCTGTGCAATTGGAGTTAAAGATCCATTTGTGCTGGATGACTCCTTGAATAAAGTATGTTGTGGTTCTGCGACAATGCTGGTTCTTGTCTTCATTATGTCACCCTCGACAGATGTTGGACGAATGAAGCTTGTATTTCTCCTCATAACTGTTCCATCGTCCCTCTCAATCATGTAAGATCGATCGGTTACTGGATGTAATATATTTCCCGTATACCATCTGCTGTCGTTTCCTCGAACCAGAATTCTAGAACCATCTTTGTATGTTCTAGCTTCTTTGGCTCCTCTATCTGCATATGACTTCTGTTTCTGTCGTTTATTATCCAGATTTTCTGTTACTCGTTTTAATATTTTAGGCTTTAAAATTATGTCAGACAGTGTTAGGGGTGTTCTCGTGTTTCTTCCGAATAGTCTCGAAGCTGGTGTACCCAATTCACTGTCTCTTGGAGTATTTCTGGACATCAACAGAGCTAGTTGTAGGTCCTCACCGCTCAGATCACACTTTTTGACCAGACGTTTTGCTATGTCCACATATTTTTCTGCCAAACCGTTCGACCTCGCGAATCGTGGACTTGATGTGTAGATCTCGAACTTCCAGTCGTTTGCAAATCTCTGAAACTCCCTCGACGAATACACGGCGTTGTCGGAATGAAATTCTCTTGGTATTCCATGCGTGGCAAACCAAATCTTGAATTGGTTTATCATTGTGCTTGCTGTTATTCTGTGCATCCTCTTGACTTCAAAATACCCACTGTAGCTGTCCACCAATACCAAGTATTGTTCACCCTTGTAGTCGAAGACATCCGATGATACTATCTCAAATGGGAGCCTCGGGATCCTTTTCATCTTTACTGTTTCCTTTACTTGTTTTCTTTGTGTATGCTGAGATGCGAGATGACTCGCAGGAGTCATATACATATGTTAGAATTAAGAAGAAGAATAGTTGTTGTCAGAACTAAATGTACAGCTTAGACCGCGCCATATCCGCGAAAAATTACTAGCAATTTCCAACTTAGATTACGACAAAGCAGTAGATCTGTGCAGAGCAAGTGAAATAGCTCAAAAACAAGCAACGGATATGAGCAATAATAACAATAGTCAGATAATCTCAGAGGTGAAGAGAAATTTCAGGAAGTATAAAAATGAAAAGATGATTCATAACAAGGAATCAGAAGTGTTCCAGTGTAATAGATGCGGGACTAAGCATGGTAAACAATGTTGCCCAGCATATAAAAAAGAATGCAAAGCATGTGGCAAGCAGGGACATTTCATAAAAATGTGCAAAGCAAGGAAAAAAGTACACCTTTTGCGCAAGAGCACACAGTCATCACCAGAATCATCGACATCAAGCAGGGAAACACTATATATAAACTGTGTTACGAACAAAACAACAGATGACGTGTGGACAGAAACCATTAAAATAGATAAAAAAGCATTCCATGCGAAACTCGACACCGGAGCACAGTGTAATGTCCTACCAATGCACATAGTTGAAAAACTAGGAATGAAACAAATATTGAACCAGTCAATGATATCAACGCTGATTTCATTTAGTGACCACAAACTAAGAGTCATAGGGGAATTACGAATGGATTGCCAGATAAGAAAAAAGAAAACGAAAATAAACTTCTTAGTCGTCGAGGAAGAAGTATCACCGATACTGGGAAAAGCAACGTGCGAGAAAGAAAAGCTGATTCTGAGGATTCAAGAGGTCAAATTAAAAAGAAATGACTTCTCGTTATCTGCAACTGAAGAACAGCACTTGTTCGAAGGATTAGGGTGTCTTCAAGACTATGAATATGACATCGATCTAATTGAAAATCCAAAATTCGAAATTTATCCAGCGAGATCGATACCACTAACGATGCGCTCTGACGTAAAGAAAGAGCTTGACAAGATGGTAAAGATGGACGTCATTAAATCTACTACGAAGCCAACTCCAGCTGTCTCTCCAATGGTGATAGTTAAACAAAAAGGTAAAATACGTATTTGCATCGATCCTACCGATGTGAATAAAAATATCAAACGACGGCAATTTCCATTAAATACCATTGAGGCAATTACAGCAAAAATTTCAGGCAGTAAATATTTCACCCTGCTGGATTGCACAAAAGGATTTTGGCAGATTAAAGTCAGTGAGAGGACACAGGCTTACCTCACATTCTCAACACCATGGGGAAGATTTTCCTGCAAAAGACTGCCATTTGGATTGTCATCAGCACCAGAAGTGTTCCAGCAAATAATGTCAGACATACTACACGATATGCAGGGAGTAGAATGTGCAATAGATGATATACTCATTCACGCTGAGACCGCGAATGAATTAAAAAATAGAACAAACAAAGTGCTCAGGCAACTACATGAGAAAGGATTAAAACTGAACAAGGAGAAATGTATTTTTAATGTACAACGAGTAAAATTCTTGGGTCACGTACTTACTGAAAAAGGCTTAGAAATCGACGAGGGTAAAGTGGAAGCAATTAAAAATCTAAAGGTACCTAAAACAAAGAAGGAGCTCTTAAGGATTCTAGGTATGATTACTTATTTGGGAAAGTTTATAAAAAACTTGTCAGCACTCACAGAGCCACTGAGAATTCTATTAAAAAAGGAAATGGAATGGAAATGGGAAGCTGAGCAGCAAGAGGCGTTTGAGAAGATTAAAAGAACTCTATCGCAAGCACCAGTACTGCGTTACTACGATGTCAACGAAAAAGTTGTATTGTCGGTTGATGCTTCTTCAAAAGCATTAGGAGCTGTTCTAATGCAGAAAGGACAACCAGTGGCCTATGCTACGAAATCGTTAACTCAAATTGAACAAAACTATCCACAAATTCTAAAGGAAGCGTTCGCTATTAGATATGGATGCAGGAAGTTTCACGATTATATCTGGGGGAAAGAGATACAGGTAGAGACGGACCATAAACCATTGGAAACAATTTGGACCAAACCACTCACATCAGCACCGCCCAGATTAAGAAGAATTCTATTGGATTTAAAAGAGTACAATCCGAGAATAGAGTACAGAAAGGGAAGTGAACTGAAAATTGCGGATACACTCAGTAGGAATTGTGAAGATACACAAGAAATCGATGAGGAAGAAATAGAGGTACACCTGATTCTACCAATGTCAAATAGTGCAGCTGAAGAATTCAAGAAATCAACGAGTAAAAATACGTCGTGTCAAGCACTAATCAAAATAATTAAAACCGGTTGGCCGAAAGGGATAGAGCAGGTTCCGAAAGAGCTGAGACCATATTTTTCCTATCGAGACGAGCTATCATTCTGCGAAGGACTGATCTTCAGAGGAGACAGAGTTATGGTTCCAGAGGAAGAACGATCCCGAGTCCTAGAGTTGGTACATAAGGGACATCCCGGAATACAGTCATCGTTACGTCGAGCGCGACAGTTTATATTCTGGAAAGGAATGAATAACGACATAACAGAAATGGTAGAAAAATGTAAAATATGTCAGCATACACAAAGAAATATATATAATAAAAATACTCTTTAATTGTAACTGGATATGGCGCGGTCTAAGCTGTACATTTAGTTCTGACAACAACTATTCTTCTTCTTAATTCTAACATATGTATATGACTCCTGCGAGTCATCTCGAGATATCGACGAGTCTCGATATCGTTACAGTTACTGACAATACTATACTGGAGATAAATACTGCAGGAGATTTTTATGTTATAAATAGAGGTCCTATCGGCCGGACTTTTAAAATAGAGTTTATTCGCCATGATGTTAATCTGTATCCAATTAATTATTATATTCGGTAAATAAAAAAGTTAATAAAGTGAAACTAGTTCTTATTACTAATATTTCTAAATTATTAGTGTGTTAATGAAAGTTACGTCTAGTACAAGTGCTCCAGAAGTTTATGTAATTGAATATGAGCTCAGAAAAGGACCTTGGGAGACATATGCTCTGGACCGCTTTCGTTTCCAAGATAGGAATCATAGAACTTCACTTAAATTGCTACCAATTTTGAATATAGAACATAGGGAAAAAGTTTATAACTTAAGATTTAGAAATAAATAATTAATTTCATGTGAATAAATATTGAAATTTAATTTGGTTTGACAACATTTTTTTCAGCAAAAGAAATTGCATCAATACACCTCACAGCAACCATATTTTTATCTTTAACTTGAAGTTTTCTATTAAATATTTGCAGCAAGTGTTGATATTACTTAAATTTGTTTATTTTGTGAGAATTCCAGTAAAGCGCATCACACCACATTACTAATTGTCAATTAGCTAATTACCAAACAAGCTGCTAATTGACAATTAGTAATTACATAATAGCCAATTAGCCAATTGTTGGAACAAATGTCGCTAATATCTCTAAAACCAAAGCTCGTAGAGGATTTCTGATGAAAATGTTGTTTCCCCCTCCCTCTTTATTATCCCCCCCCCCACATACCCTTCATCTAGAATCCATTGGCATGAACAAAAATTTCGTACTATTAACTTTAATTATAAGTAATATTAGCTCAAAACCAAAAGCCTACATTTAGGCGCTCAAGAAAAATCATAATAAAAGAGCCTACATTTAGGTGCACCACATATCTATCTAAGAAAACCGTAGTACCGAAGCATGCTGGTAGTACTGGCTAATGCCGTTAGAGCATCCGCTCAATACCTTTTTTCCACGCTAAGATTTTGACATTTGGAGTATAATGGTTGGTAACAAGCGTAGCAGTGCATTGTCATTATATTTTAATAATTATTTTTGCTAAAAAAATTCTTCATTTTGACAATTTTTGTCAAAACAAATTAATTAGTAAGTATAAATATAATTTTCCTTACTATTTTGAGAATGGGTAATTGCGAGTTTATAATTTATAGTGTCAGATGAGTTATCGTGGCATAACGTTACTTACACACATTTTTACGAGTCTTTGTTGCCGTTTATCACCACTTTTCTAGCATCGAATGTGCTGCCATTTTCACCATTCATCATGAAATATAATTCTCTACTGCAATACCAAAAATCAGTCTTTATGAAATCACGTAACTCAATCCATTTTTTTAATCTTTCGCGGCCGTCTCGGGTCGCCCTCCGCCACTAGAAACCAGGCAGATTTCCGATCCCAATAAGTTATCAACGGTGTTAAGAGAGTATGATATGACGGGAAGTTTTATTTATGAAATTACGTAAGTATTTTGGAATACGAAATATTCGTATCTTAAGCGGAAGGTATGTATTTGTAGCAATTCTTGCATCTAAAATAAAAAAACGATCACATCACTAGCTAATGTATAGAGGGAGTTATTATTAATTACTTTAAAGGAAGACTATAGAAGTTAAAACGCACAACGACAACATCAGATTGATTTAAAAATTAGTATATTTGAAAGATAGTTCATTAAAGTTGCGTATAAAATACAAATAAAAATAACAACGATTTAATTGCAATCACTTGATGAGCCACATCCGCGTCTTGAGGCTGATTTTTTACATTTTCGATATAATTCCGTGACTTCACAGACATCCTTCTTATCCTTGAAATGAATGAAAAATCTAAAATCAATACTTTTTTTCAAACTATCAAAATATGCATCACTTACGCTTTTGGCACGCTTTAAAAATTCATTTATTTCATCATTCACACGACACGTATTATACCTTTAGGAAATATTTAATTTAATAAGGTTACCGGTGGATTTATTCTGTCTAAAACGGAATTAAAATATTTACCTCTCAGCAGAATAGCTGGTTTTCGCTACTGCTTTTTTCTTATCCGTACACTGCTTTAAGTGCTGAAGTATCTTGTTGGCATTTTCAACATCATTTTCAAGACACGTTACTAAAAAATATGGATAAGTAAATATTTGAAAAGAAAATCTCAGACCTGCGATTACTTCTATTAAGTAACTTCTTTTCCGAATCTTTCGGAATATTGGGTAGGCAACAGCTGAAACCTGTACACTTGCAACATCGTTGCTGCTTATCACCGCCAATTAGCCCTGTTATCAGCTTTAATCCCGCTTTATAAACTTCAGAATGTATGTATTTCAGTTCCTTGATGTTAAGGCATTCGATTCCTTGCTCGACTATCTTCACACATATCTCCTGAAGTTTAGTCATCGGACATAGCTTCTTCTTCTTACCACATTCACAGATTCCTTTCTTGAGTTCTTCTAATTGATTTTGAAGTTCGGTTATACCGAATCCCTCCCCTGTGCCACCAAATCCTTGTTTCAAGTTCATGAGAGAGTCACGTAAAGCTTGGTTAGCCAATTTCAATGCTTCAATCTCCTTATCATGATTCCTGATTAGATCTTTTAATTGATTGTCATAAATGCTCTGAACTTTAGTCAAACTGGAAGTATTTTCGTTACCTATTGGTTTGTTTTCCACTTCTTTTATGTGTGCATCGACGCCTCCTCCTCTTCCTGCTCCTACAGTTCCCTTTGCACCTTGAGCTTCAGCCAAAGCCTGTTTACACTTCGCCAATTGATTCTCTAAACCATTGACCTTTGATGTTTCTCGCTTAAGCTGAGACTTGAGTTGATCCATTGCTTGTTGCACTTGTCTTTCACCACCAGCAGGCGGAGCTGTAACTGTTTTAGACATTTCATTTAAATTGTTTTCGAAATCTTGAGCAATTGCTTCTAATTTCTTATTCTTCTCGCGTTCCGCTTCAATATCTGCTACTAATTTACCCAATTTCTCTAAATCTGCTTTGCCAGCAGCGACTTGATCTTCTAAAGCTTTCTTTTCAGACATGAGGCTATTTATTTTATCCTGTAGCTCTTTCCTTGATGCATCCAAATTAGCTTTGGATTTATCTAGTTGACTCAATGCGTTCTTAATTTCATCATCTTTTTTAGAAAGTGCCTCATCTTTCTCAGATTTAATCTTACTGAGTTCAGCAGAACAATCGTCAAATGATTTCTTCATATTTCCTAATTCACCCTGCAATCTGCTATCTTGATCAGATGAATTCTTTATTTTATCCTGTAGCTCTTTCCTTAATGCATCCAAATCAGCTTTGGATTTATCTAGTTGACTCAATGCGTTCTTAATTTCATCTTCTTTTTTAGAAAGTGCCTCATCTTTCTCAGATTTAATCTTACTGAGTTCAGCAGAACAATCGTCAAATGATTTCTTCATATTTCCCAATTCACCCTGCAATCTGCTATCTTGATCAGATGAATTCTTTATTTTATCCTGTAGCTCTTTCCTTAATGCATCCAAATCAGCTTTGGATTTATCTAGTTGACTCAATGCAATCTTAATTTCATCATCCTTTTTAGAAAGTGCATCATTGAACCTATCTTTCTCAGATTTAAGCTTATTGAGTTCAGCAGAACAATCGTCAAATGATTTCTTCATATTTCCTAATTCACCCTGCAATCTGCTATCTTGTTCAGATGAATTCTTTATTTTATCCTGTAGCTCTTTCCTTAATGCATCCAAATCAGCTTTGGATTTATCTAGTTGACTCAATGCAATCTTAATTTCATCATCCTTTTTAGAAAGTGCATCATTGAACCTATCTTTCTCAGATTTAATCTTATTGAGTTCAGCAGAACAATCGTCAAATGATTTCTTCATATTTCCTAATTCACCCTGCAATCTGCTATCTTGTTCAGATGAATTCTTTATCTCATCCTGGCAAGCGGCTAACTGTTTCTCAAGGTCGCCGATCTTACTATTAATATCTGCTACCTCATTTTCTTTGTCCTTTAGCTGTTTCGACAGTTCGGTATTACCATTTCGAAGATTACCTATTTCGTCCTGTAAGTCCTGTAACCTTTTATTTTCACTTTCCAGAGCCTGAGACTTTTCAGTGCAAATGTTTAGCTTATTGCGATATTGCTCCAATTCAGTTTTAGCAGATGCCAATAATTGTTTCTGCTCTTCTACGCCACTGTTCAAGGCAGCTATTTCTTCAGCGTGTGCTTCCTTATTTTTATTTAATTCTTCTACTTTCTTTTCATAATCATCTTTTGCCTTGTTATGCAAGTCAGTCATAACTTGAAGTTTGTTTCCCAGCTCTTTTCTTTCTTCCTGCAGGATTTCTATCGTCACAAGTAAACTTCCGAACTGAGCACTTTTGAATCCCGAGCTCATATTTTGTTTCGAGATTGGTTTAACTTTGGTTGGTTGTAAGATAGTTTTTGATTCTTTCATTCCTTTTAATTCATGTAGGCTAGATGATACACGTGATGAAAATTCTTTTTGAGCTTGCTCTAAGGTCAATTTTGATGCCCGTATTAAGTCTTGAATGTGGCCGTCCTTTTTTGCATGAGATTTCCCTGCCTGGTCCCCACAATAGCAAAAGCATTTTTGAGCTTCTAATTCTTCAATGACATCCTGCATATATATCAATAAATTACCAAAACTTCATAAAGATGTTTTCGTTTGTTTTATATGATGTATATGTATTTTCTAACAGTTTATAGATCAAAAAGTATTCTTCAAACCAAGCTCTTACTATCTAAGCCTTCAAAAACCCAAAATAAAAAAAAACTGAACAGGAGTCTAGTTTCACCAACCATGCATTTATGTGCATATTTTATTTGGTGTCTGATCGGGGTGTGTTCACTGTCTCCAATAACGTCTCTTAGCGTTGCAATAATCATAACCGTAACGAGATATTTCCAGGATTTTATAGACCGCATCATGGAGTATTGAACAAACGTTTTTTCAAGATAAGTTCGAGTAAAACCGGTACGTCGTTGAATGAAAGCAACCTTTTTCCTAATCCGGAACTCACAAAATTGGTAGTTACCTTCAAAGAATCGTGTGGCGACTTCTACACTCAGCATTTACTTCAGCTTCGTATATGGCCAAATTCAAATTGTTGAGTTAGCTGAAGCGCAAAGATTACTCTCTGATAATTACGAAATTAAGATCAGCATTAGGATCAGAAATTAGACTTAATTACAGAACGATACCTTTCGGATGTTTGCACATTATACACTTATTAGGGCTTTTAGCATAACATTTCCTTGCTCTTTATACGTATATTAGAATATACAGCAATTAGCGCAAGAAGAAATAATGAAAGCGATACCAAGAGCAGTAAAATTCTGATATGTAAGCATCGCTGGTATCAAAGTCATCGCCACTTGTTCTAAATTGAGTGTTTACCACCATAAATAAATGTAGCAAGATTTAGTAAAACTGATTTATTTTGAACCCTCAAAAGTCATGATTGAGTTGGGATCCCTTGTACTCTTTCAGAAAATGGTCGATGGACTTGAAGTCCACTGCGAAAAAAGTATAGTACTCGCGGCGTATTTGCAGGCACCATCGAAAATGCAATAAGCCTTGTGTATGAAAAGAACTTCTTTTCTTTTAAAAGTGTTCAAATTAACCAAAGAAAAACTAAGAAAATAACTGCTTTAAGGTGAAGCAAGAAATTTTATTACCAAATTTTTATTGGTTTTAAATCAATAATGAGTGATGAAATGAAAACAATAAAATGTGAATTTGGGGTAAAAATATCTAATGTCCAATTAACACCAAAATCTATGTACGTGAGATTTTGCTTGACTTTTTCCATTTATTTATTAATACCAAGATTCTGCATTATCTTGGCCTGAGGTTGCTGCAGCACAGTATTCCAGAGTATATGACAATTGAGGAGCATGAAACCACTGAAGTGCCAAGAACTGAGCCCAACCGAAAGGTATTGGGCTATAATACAAAGAAAATTAAGGAAGGATGAGAAAGCTTCAAAGATCGTCAAAGACTTTGAAAGAAAGTGGAGAAAAAGTCCTGAATCTGATGCGCAACATAAAACGTAAAGTAAAATTATTTATAAGAAAATTTTAATTTATCATTTAGTTTTAAAGCTTTGAAATTATAAAAAGTTGAATAAGTCACTCAAACAATTTTATGTGAATAGATCCTTAAAGTCGAATATGTATATGATTTATTTGTGAGATTCCAGTCATTATTTATTCGTTTTGCTATTGTAATATCTATTTTTTTATTTAGAGTGCATTTTTATGGTTTTTGGAAAAAAGTTTGTTTTTAATATTGTCCACTATTTCCACGTTGCCGTTCCTTTTCTCTTGAATTCCGGTATGTTTCTAAATCATTTTCAGGTTCTTTGTATGTGTATTAGTATATATAGCAATTAGCAAGGAGCAGTAATGACAGCGATGCCAAGAGCAGTAAAATTCCAAATGTGTAAGCATCACCCGTTCCTAGTTGACAAAAAACTTCTACGCTGTCTTGAATGTCTAGTGAATGAGTTCTCTTTTAAAAAATTCCTTTCAAATACCTTTGGTCCTTTACAATTTATTTGCTCTCATATAGACTATATTTATATACTTAAGATTAAAGGATAACCAATGATGTCATGTATTCTAAGATTTAGATTGCTGTATTTATGAAAAAAACGCAGTATTACTACTTTATTGGGGCTAGTTTTTGTTCTATCTAGTAGTGGACAATGTGATCTTTTGCAACTTCTCGTCTCCTTAGCCATATTGTGTAAGATAGAACTAAGTCTAGATTATCGTTTCTATTAGCAGACTGCAAAAATGACATTAAAGAAATATTGGGAAAAATTGTCATTGTAAATTTTGTCCACATTTTTCAACTGAAGTTTAAAGGCAAAAGGATTTTAAATCACCACGAATTTATTAATTTCTTAAACAGTTTATAAGTTATTTTAGCCAGGATTGCTTTACACACGTATCTTAATAATCAGACAACAAGAAGGAGACATTCTAGCTATTTCACCAAAGATACAACCGATCTGTTCTTTGAAGGATGGATCCATTTTCATTCTCCATTCCTGTTTAAGGAAAGCAGTCAGTACCGAATTGTTATATAAGAAATTGGCAACTCACTAATAAAAACACGGTTAACGTTCTAATGTCCATATACAGTTTACTTATGCGATAGAGATATCCTGATACCCGCATTTTATGAACCTATTTATTTTTAACTTGAATAAAGGTTATTTACAATTCCTGTATCTCAGTGGCTGTTTACTTACCAATAGTTGATTCATTTGGCGTTCGTAGTCGTGTTCACTTTGATCTAATTGCTTCTTAGTGTTAAGTAGCTCTTGTTCAAGGCATTGCACCTTTCTTAGCTTATTGTGAGCATCCCTAATTGCTCCACATAATTCTTGATTTTGTTCCTGAAAAGTATTTAAGATAATTTAGAAAAGAATTTGGTTTAAGTTACAAGTGAATTGGACTATATTTAATAAATACCCTTAACGCATCTACTTCTTCCATGGATTTTTGCATTTCATTAAACTGCACTTCAAATTGTAAACATCTTTTCTTAAGGAAATCCCTTTCAGCTTTGCACGATTCCAAAGTTTTTACATCAGTTTCTAACCCGTAGATAATATTATCTCTCTCTTTGGATAGATTATTAATAGCGTCCACGGCATGCTCAGATTCCTGTTGTAAATCATTTAGTTTGCTCTTCAAATCTTTTAATTCCTTCTCTAGACGATCCGCTTGCAATGCCCGCTTTCGAAGAACAGCAATTTTATCTTCTATTCCAATCATCTTGGAAAGTTGATCTCTAAGGTTATTCCGTTCGTCAATAATTATACCCATTTTCTCGGCGTCTTGGTTCAACCGCTTTTTCTTTTCACCAGCTGACAGTGCATCATATTTACTTTTTAAATATTTAGAATCGCTTTTAATTTGCGCAATATCATTCTCCATACCTCGCAAAATTCCCACTTCTTCCCGCAAATCGTTAACGACACTTTGGAGATATTTGACATCTGTGCTAGTTTCCTTCGTAGCTGGAATCTTATTTAATTTCGCTCGTCCCGCCAACTTTTCCACAAGTTGTTTTAGTGAATTATTTTCAGCTTGAAGAACTTTATACTCTTTATCCTTACATTCTAAATATTTTTGCATTTCAAAGAGCTCTTTTTCATCTTCAGGAGTAATTTTTCCTTGAGCTCTAAGTTGCCGAATTTTTTTATGGTACGGTGAAAGCAAACTAGGATCAGTCTTTGTTGCTAGAATTCTTTTAATTTTTTTGTTTTCATCTTCTAATATGGCCAACTTTTCATTTGACATTTCTAGTTGGCCGCGCAAATTATCATTCTCGGTTACCATGTTGTCAATGTCTTCTAGTTTTTCTGTTGCGTACACCAAGAGACTATCCCTCTCGCCCTTATCATCCTAAAAAATACAACAAACAATTAATAATACTACAATGAACTTTATAAATCCATACATATACACATCGAAAATAATTTGATATGAAATAAGAGATCCACGCGACGACCCTGCGAGCTTCGTCGCAGGAATCTAAACTATTAAAATTTTTGGGCGGGGGATAAAATAAAATTATTATGGGATAAATATTGTGAAGAAAAATTTATGATTACAAAATTTCTATTTCAGTTATTACATGTGTAACATTTCTTACATTCCAAAAAATGAAACGATCATTTTATATACTCATATTTTTGAACTTGAACAGATAACACCTAATCACAGTGCAATGTGTTAGAATAAAATTACTGTTTTCATAAACATGCCATGGTCATCGTCTTTTTTGAATTTTTATAATTTCCAAATTGACGCCCTGCACCCACGATTGATATGGATACTTCATTTATAAGAATAATTTTTATTGCGGGGTAGAACTTACCAAAAAAAACCTAATCCACCCATGGACAACATCAGACCTATTAATACACTCCTCTCGCTAGCTATTATCATTTGCATAATTTAAATTTGAAGCCATTTTCTTCTAACCCACTAATTCAACTAAGCACTCAATGTTTCACTTGAAAGTTTAAAGATAACCACAATACTGTGCGTAATTAACATCAATCCCCACGAAGGCAGTACAAAAGTAGGCCTCTGCCTGTGCTATCTTGGTCTATTCCTCGGCTGCATTCAATATTCGGTCTTTCTTTTAAAACGCCTGTGCTGTGTTATACTGCGTCCAATATAGGCCCGGTCTAAATTTTTTTTAAGGGCCGCCAAACAGAAGCAAAGGAGAAATTCAAAATATGAATAATGTCCAAGCCCAATTAGAAAGGAGCTGCATACACATCGCTGGACCTTTTCAAGAAACGGATCGGTAACCGTTATATATTAGATGTTATTTATCTCGTTCACATGAAGGGGACTGGACTGGACTGGACTGGAATAGTCATTAATTCGCATAGTACCAAGTGTTCGCATAGTACCAAGTGTTCGCATAGTACCAAGTGTTCACATGCGATGGACTGGATTAAATCACGCCGCCATAAGAAGATTACCGTGATTTCATAAACCGCAAAGGATGAGCCTCAAGGAGTAGTCGATTTAAATTATATGTAGACGCTATTTTTAGTAAAACTTAAATACTTGGTATCCTTTAAGATTTATTGACGTTAGCTGCGAATTTGCTGGAGCAGCACATGATGCAAATACTTTTCGTGGTTCTGGCTTATATGAAAATGCTTCGAGCATTTTACGAAAGGTATAGTGATTTATATCGAAACAAGAATAAACTCTTTTTTGTTTATATTTAGAAGACCAGAATAATCGGAAATGAAAAAATCCCATATTTTATTGTTGGCGATCTAGCTTACTCACTTTTACCATGGCTACTAAAAAATTACACTGCACCAAAGACAGCTGAAGCGTCATTCAATGCATACATGAATATAGGAAGAGTGAGAGTGGAAAATGCATTTGGCAGGCTAAAGTCAAGGTGGCATATCTTAAATAAAAAAATTCGATTCATTTCATGGAAACGTCCCGAAAATAATACTCATGTTTTAAGCGCGAATTACAATTACAACTTCGACTTCGGCTTCGACTTTGCTCAAATGGTAAATACATACATGTCGCAAGATACAATTGCAACTTCGACTGCGACTCCGACTGAAATGAAACTTTGCTCAAAGTGGAAAGTTGGTGTTCGCTGCGGCCAACTTCAGTTCAATCGCAGAAGTTGAAGCTTTAATTTAATTACAAATTTCACCTCAGCGTCGACTTCGACTTAAAATCAAGTCGCAGTCGACAGATCAGCCGTAATTGTATTTCACGCTTTATCCTTCACAATATTGTGGAAAGTAGAAAAGAGCCATATGATGCATTTACTAACAGTACTACGACTGCCTTTCAAGTGCATCTCCAACAACCTTCCTCAACAGTAAACCAACAAATTTCAGATGAAGATATTACAGGGATATTTTAAAAACTTACCTGGCAAAAGCTGCAAATTAAGGAAAATCAATTATTTGCATTATAATTTCATATTTCTCAGTTATAAAAAACGATTTTATATATTAAAATGAGGAACTCATATTTGCAGTGTTTTTGTTATACCTATATGCTTAAACATAATTTCTAGCACCAAAACAATAAATAAATAAGACTTCAATCTTCGTGCTCACTTCCTTCGTAAACAAAATTATTGAGATCTACATCATCCTCCGTTTCAACATAAGGTCGACTAGCTTGTGCTGAAGTTGGTGGCAAGTAGCGCGAAGTACGAGAAAGTTCGTCAAATGCCTATGCCTTGCGCATATTTCGCGGCTGGAAAACAGAATATAATCCTGCAAAAAATTTCGATTTCTTCGATCCTCCCGGTCTTGCATTTCGCGTTCGAAATTCCTTTGTTGTTCAAACAATTTTCGTTGCTGGATTGTAGGTCTTTCTGAACTTTTCGAATTTCATTCGAAAAGTTTAGTAAGTTTTCTCATATTAGTTTTTGTCTGAAAAATAAGAAACGCCAAATCAATCTTACTTAAATAAAATATTATTTTGAATGTTTCAACCTGCTATTTTTTTACGATTGCAGTGGTTCGGCTCTTGTTTCGAAGAACAATCTGTATGCTCGGGAAAGTTTTGGTCATCTAAATCCCCATCTAATATAAATATTTGCTGTTATACCTACATTTTAAATTCTGATTTAATAAATATACGAATAATAATCGAAGGTATTGATGAGGAAGACGCATCAATTCCATCAGCAGTTGCAGTTGCCTTTGGCCGGTGACCTAAAAGCTTGTCCATGGCTTCAAAATATTTAAATTTGTACCTAGAATTTCCACTTTTTGAATTGTTTCTAAGCGCCTCATGATATTTCTGTTTCAACTGTTTAAGTTTAATTTGAACCTGTCCTGGAGTTTTCGTATAGCCAGTTTCCTTCAACTTTTCTGAAACTTCTTTCATTAAAGTACTGTGCGGCACAGTGCTTTTATTCATTATATTTATGATATTAGATTCTTCGCAAATTTTTATAAATGCTTCCACTTCTTCATGCTCCCAAAACATCTTTCCGGTAACTTACTTTCCATTATTTATTAAAACAAAAAAAAAACAAAAATCTCAAACAAACATGACACTATCCAAACGTCAATCCACTTCGATCCACTCAAGTGTTCACATACGATTAATTCCACTTCACTACCGAACTAATGCCGGTGTATATAATTCCAGTCTGGTTAGTGTGTTCACATGCCGAATTATCTCACTCCGAAGTACGCTAATCCACTCCAGTCCCCTTCATGTGAACGGGGTAATTGACTATTTCCATAAAAGTCCTGAAGTTTATGCAATCCACAATCAAGAGGCAACTGCAGTTGCGGAACAATAATTATGAATTGGGTCAGTAAGTAGGATTAGTGTGCCTCATGAAGTTTGACGAAGCTTTGAATCACGGAATTTCCAAAATTCTGGGAATGAGAAAAACAAGAGCAACTTCTCTACACCATAATTCTTGCTGCAGGCTTTCATTCATATAGGAATAGGGGACTGAATTGTGCGTGCACTATTTCATTTCGAGCTGAGGGCTAGGACGTGAATTTTCGGAACCCTCTAAACAAGAAATATTTTGTTACGATTGTATTAGTGTGGCAAAACCAGTGAATACTGTTTGATTTTTGATGCAAAATTTCTCTTCAAAGTGCAGCACAATTGCTTTTTTACCTCTTCCCGAGAAAAGCTGTATGTATACTGCATCAAGAATACTCATTTGAGATGTCCCGGCTTATCGATGAGCTGTTCACAAACCCAACCGAAAAAGCCTCAGTCATTGCAGCCTTTATGTTCCACGCTGTGACAAAACGATTTTGCGAGTACCTCCGTCTAATGGAAACCGTTTTATTTTAACCGTGATCGATCGGTTTACTAGGTGGCCGGAAGCTTATCCTTTAAGAACAAGTACCGCGACGGAAGTAGCAAAAACATTGGTTTTCGAATATATATCCAGATTCGGTTGTCCCCTACAAATAACCACAGACCAAGGCCTGCAATTCGAGTCGAATCTGTTCTCAGAACTCACTAGCCTATTAGGTTCGCATAGAATCCGCACCACAAGTTACAAGTTAATGGTATGATAGAAAGGATCCATAGACAGTTGAAAGACTCTCTTAAAGCACGTGGCAACACCGCGAATTGGAGTGAGGAAATTCCATTGCTAGGAATGCGAACTTCAATAAAAGAAGATCTTAATGCATCACCAGCCGAATTAGTGTTAGGTCAAGCTCTTAGAATACCTGGCGAAATTGTCGTGGAAATAACAAACCAAACCGATTCAGATCCTACAAACTTAGTTAGCACCCTGAGAAATCAAATGAGAAATCTGAAGCCTGAAGCACAATACGATGCAGTGCAGTGCACGGCACTGCATCGTTTAGGCTAATTTCTAAAACACTGCACACTACATCAGTTCACATTTTTTAAATACTAAAGAATAGAGGAATTGTTCAATTTAAAATTGTTTAATTAATTTTAAAATGACATTAGAAGAAAAATGGGTAGAATTTTTCTCAAAATAATGAATCCACAATACAAAAAGTTTATATATGAAATCTTCAAAAAATGATTGTCAAAGCACTGCACTGCTTTATAGTCCAGTACACTGCTATAACACTGCACTGCATCGTATTGTGTTTCTGGCTTAACATTTAAATGTCCGCGTACTCCTAGAAATACGTATTCGTCCGTGTAAACAGAGTCAAAATAGGGGGACTATTCTTGAATAACGAAGGCACATTCCGTATTCGTTATACTGTCAAAACCATTCGGAATCGACACATGTGGTATTCTTGAAATCCGCATTCGTTATATATCGAATGCAAACCCTTCGTTATTTAACGAGTGGGTTCAACCATTCGTTATGCCAAACGAAGACTGAAACAGCTGTTATTTTACGCGTGACAATGGGGATAAAAGATGTGCGAAAATGTCATATGCTCAAAAAACTAAAATAATTGAGTTTGTAGAGAAAAACCCGAAACTGAAATTTGGTAAATACGATAGTTCTTTCAGTTCAAAAGACGCCACGGAATTGTGGCAAAAGCTAACATCATTATTATAATATCCATACCCGCTACGCAAAAGAACTGAAAAATTCATATTAATTTTTTTAATGATATTATATTCAAAGCAAAGCTAATAGAAAATTTCCAGAGTTGGCAGGATTTAAAATGTGTGGTGAAAGGAAAATCTGCGGCAGCAAAAAACATTTGCATGGCACTGGTGGAGGTCTTCCTGCGGAATTTTTCCTATCCAGCGATGAATTAAGGGTGCAGGAATTGATTAACGATCGACGTAATTCATTTTCCTTAGATTCTTCAATAATTTCAGACGCAAACAATGACATTTCACTGAAGCTAGCCATTTTTTACAAATTATATTTTAAAACATGAAACAGTGAGATGAAGAGCTAATAGGTGCAGCACGAGGAAAGTAGGGGCATGATGTGGCCGCAGCAACGCTCGTTACTACATTTCCAACTGTAGTCTACACACGCATATTTTGGGGCTAAGTAAATTTTTAGGCTCTTGGAGGCTTAGCAAGGGTGGTAGGGGGCGATGGGCCCGCACACTCCATGGGCTGAGGCTCCCCCAATATCTGGAGCCTCCAAAAACCGCTCTCTCTCTCGCTTACACCAACACTACGTTGAACCTTCTCCGGGGCGGGGGGGGGGGGGGGGGTTTACACAGGTACGGCGTGGGCAGCATTTCAAGGAGCATTCGCTTCGCATCTTTAATCTTCATGTAAAGAACTCTTTTCAGTTATCCACGCTTTATGGGGAAGCAGTCACCTGTCTACAAAAGGACCGTTTTTTTGTCCGTCTGTCCGTCTGCAGTCACACACCCAAGTCCTTTTTTTTCTTTTTAATTGTCCGTCCGTCTGTCCGATCAAACATTTTTCCTCATTATGCACAGCTTAACAAGCATCAAGGGATGTGGGTGGCAAGAACCACCCCAAGCCGGCTGATCGCTAGCGGCATATTTGCTGTGCAGCCACCCACGTTAATCCCGCTATGATTTTGTAACAAAGAGGTGTCGGACGCGGTATGTATCTATCTGCATTCAGGTATAAGTGGATGCAGGTACATCTGTTGGCGGACAAGCTCTTCGCTACAATTTCTAAATTAACAGATTTAATCTTACCACACTCGTTATGTTGAAAAACTTTTTCACCACTTCGACTTTATAACGATGAGGTTCAAGAATACGAATGGGGAATTCGATTCGTTATCAAACATTCGTTATAAAGGGTTTTCCAATAAGAGGTGTTATTTTAATTAGCCCGCTATTTCGGTAGATGTCACTTTTGGAGCTGTTATTTTTTGAAATTTGACAAGTAGAAACTACGCCATTAATAAAACTGGAACGATACACGATTCAACAATGCATTGAAATTATTAAAATTCACTATAAAAATGGTGAAAATGTGGCAGAGACGGTTCGTAAAACTCGAACATTTTTGGGTCGTCGTGAAGCACCTTGTCGGACCGCAATACAGAAATTGGTAGAAAATTCGAGCTGTCGGGACAAGTTAGTGATGTGAAGAATAAAACCCGTGCACGTCGCTCAAGAACAGCCGAGAATATTGCTGCTGTAGCCGAAAGTGTTGAAGAAAACCCAGGTTTGTCCATTCCTCGTCGTTCTTTGGAATTAGGCATTCCACAAACGTCATTACACCGTATTTTGCATAATTTGGGTCTTAAGGCTTATAAAGTTCAGTTAACACAAGAACTCAAGCCGGCCGATCATCAACAACGTCGAGTCTTTGCTGATTGGGTCCTTGACATGCATGAAAATGATCCGGAATTCCATCGAAAACTCATCTTGAGTGATGAGGCCCATTTCCACCTCGATGGCTTCGTCAACAAGCGAAATTGTCGCATCTGGGGTTCGGAAGACCCAAGAGTTATTGTTGAAAAGCCTCTCTATCCTCAACGTGTGACTGTTTGGTGCGGTTTATGGTCCCGCGGGGTCATTGGACATTACTTTTTCGAAAATGAGGCTGGAGCAACAGTTACGGTGAATGGATTCCGCTATCGACAGATGACTAATGATTTTTTATGGCCGGAATTGGATGGTATTGATCTGGACAACGTTTACTTTCAACAAGACGGCGCTACGTGCCATACAAGCAACGAAACCATTGATCTTTTACGGGAAAAGTGTCCGGACCGTGTTATCTCTCGAAGAGGTGATCACAATTGGCCACCGAGATCTTGTGACTTAACACCTTGCGACTTCTTCCTTTGGGGCCACGTGAAAGAGAAGGTCTACGCCAACAGCCCAGCGTCGATTCAAGACCTCAAAGATGGAATTCGTGAAGCTATCGTGGACATAGGGCAGCACCTTTGGGATTTGGTTATGGAAAATTTCATGCAAAGGATATGGTCCTGTAGGCGTGGTCGTGGTGGTCATTTGGCTGATGTTATTTTCCATTATTGACGGCATACCTTCCTTTTTATAATGAAATAAAGATCCGATCATTTATTTCAAAAAATGGCATTTTTCTTTGAATATCAAAATAACATCTCTTATTGGAAAACCCTTTATATCTTTTGGTTTGTCCAATGTTGTAAATGACATCACATCCGCATATTTTTAGCGTATAGACCAGTATGGCGGAAAGATTGCGGAATGTACGTTCGGTACGAGGTGGGGAAGCTGGCAAAAAAGAAGCAAAAACAATGTCGTGGTCAGAGACTCCAGGACATTGGCCAGATAGCAACGGGGTAATGGGAGGGGATGTGATAATTGGGTCCACTGTGGTGGCAGAGGAAGTACAATGACGCCTGGGTGAATAATTGTTAAGATTAAGTCCTACTTCCTCCAGGAGTTCCCCGAGACAGTCCCCCAAGTGGGAATTAACACTAATGTCAATGTTGAGGTCACCTGCCATGATCACCTTGGAAAATTGGCACGTCACAAGGCCCAGAACCTCACCGAGAGAAAATCCGAGAAGGAAGCCACACGTATGTACACCACCATTAATGCAATCGGGTCAGTAATGCTGTCAGCACTCCATATCTTAACCACCAAGATTTCCCAGCTGTTAGTTATTTCTTGGAAAACAATTCCAGAGAGCAACGAATTGGTAATATAAATGGCACCCCCATTGTTCTCAGTGCGATCCAGTCGTTGCAGTCTATAACCTAGGATTTCAAGGCTGCGTATAGACGCGTTGGAATCAGAGACTAGCGTGAGCAGTTGTTGTCCAAGAATGAACGAAAAGCGTTCATATATAATGTCTGTAGCAGTGGCAGAAGATCGCCTACAAATATAAGTTTTCCTGTGCCTGGTGGTTACACCCAGTACCACGTTTGCTCTTTTCAATTTAAGCGCAAGATGGAGAAGTCCAGTTTCTTCAGTGTCTAGGCCTTCATTAATGAAGTCTCTGGCATTTGAACTATCCGCGATGATGGAGTTAAGTGTAATAGGATTGGAACGAAGCTGTTTACGGCCTCAGACCACAAGCCACTTGATGCTTTTTCTTCCATATAATATTTTTTTGTAGAATTATTACAATCTAATATGAAATATGTACTTCTCACAGGTAAACAAATTTCACAATGATAAACAAAATTCCGAATAATTACAAATCTCCCGCCATATTGAACCCTCTTCTTCTTCTTCAATGTTGGTAGTACATACTGGAGCCACGAGCCACAAATTTGAGATTTGACCAAACTTGACTTGAGCCATTTTGTGAGCGATGGCTTGTGGCTACATTTGGATTGCTTCAGACGCTCGCGTTTCGTGATCTGAAACTTGTGTCTGAATGCATTTTGGGGCTCAATGTTGTCAATTACGCGATGTTACCGCTTCTTGTGCAAAAGTTCATTACAAAGTACTATATGCACAACTTGAGATAGAACGCTAATCTTATGAAGTAACACGTACAATACTATTACGCTCGACGAGTTGTGAACTTGGCAAGGCCCAAGGTATATAAAAGACAAGGTATTCCCATTAAAATTTTGACATATTGCAGCTGATAGCGTGTGACGTAATTCTGTGACTAATGTATATACATTTTTATAAAAAAGACAGAGAAAGGAGAGAGAGTATTGTGTTCTCTGTGCCGTACTTTCCTATACATTTAAACAATATTTCGTCACTAATGGCGGAACGTGGTTCGTAATGGGAATAACTTGTATTCTATATACCTTGGGTAAGGCTTTAGATTCCTTCCCCCTAAAATGATAAATATTAAAGAAAGTGAATGCTAAGTAAGTAGATTTTATTCAATGATTTGTCTGAGGTAAGACCAGGGGGCCTATTCTTGTATAATAAAGGCACATTCCGTATTCGTTATGCTGTGGTATTCCTGAAATCTGCATTCGTTGTATACCGAACGCAATCCCCTCGTTATTTAACGAGTGGGTTCAACCATTCGTTATGCCAAACGAAGAGTGAATCAGCTGCAATTTACGGATGATAATGGGAGATAAAAGATGTGCGAAAATGTCAAATGCTCAAAATCTAAAATGATTCGAGCTTTTAGAGGAAAACCCGAAACTGATGATAATTCTTTCAGTACAAAGGATGCCAAGGAATTGTGGCAAAATCTAGCATCAGTATTAAATTCCATACCCGGAGCACAAAAGGACTGGAAAAGTTGGAGAAAGGAATGTACATAAATTCATATTAATTTTTTTTTATGATATTATATTCAAAACAGAGCTAATAGAAAATTTCCAGAGTTATCAGGATTTAAAATGCAAACATGCATGGCACTGGTGGAGGTCCTCCTGCGAAATATTTTTCCTATCCGGCGATGAATTAAGGGTGCAGGAATTGATTAACGATCGACGTAATTCATTTTCCATAGATTCTTCAATAATTTCAGACGCAAACAATGACATTTCACTGAAGCTAGCCATTTTTTACAAATTATATTTTAAAACATGAAACAGTTGACAATATTCAATTTCAATTTTTCAATTTAATCTTACCACACTCGTTATGTTGAAAAACTTTTTCACCACTTCGACTTTATAACGACGAGGTTCAAGAATACGAACGGGGCATTCGATTCGTTATCAACCATTCGTTATATAACGAATTCGTAAAAACAAACCATTCGTAATTCAAGAATAGGCCTCCAGGTCTGGAACAACCGTAGTAAGACGTGTTCGTAAATACTTCGTTTTAAATATCACCTCGTTGACTATTTGGTGTTCACAGTAGATAACTAGCCTCATTCATACTTTTTTTCTTTCTTTTTGGAGGGGGGTAATGCAGTGACAGCGAAATATTCAAAAAGTCGCGCTTTAAATAAATTCAAATTTCGCGCGATTAAAATATACTCTTCCTCATATCGAAGATTCGAACATGATTCCAGCTAGTTCTTAAAAACGAGAATTCCTTTTAGTTTTAATTTGGGGAGTAAGCTGTCATTTTTCACGTTGGTCACGCGCTCGGCTTAAAACAGGTTAACTAACCTAATCCTACGGTGTTGTAAAATCATATAAACATATAATTAGTTGTGAGAATTATAGAATTAGTCATAAATTCATTTTTATTGTACAAACAAGAAGTGAAATATAGATATTACGGATTTACCAGAGAATCCAGTGTTTTCATCTACTATACCAACAACAAATGGTGACCCCGACGTCGACGTGCGTACACGTATATATAAAAAACAAAAGCGCAAACTCGCAATATAAAATCACTTTTATTAAAAATCTTATTTCAATAAATCACAAACATCTGAAATCAAATAATTAAAGGAGCATTGAGTGACCAACCATCAACAGAAGCATAACTCAGGTGCAAAATGCCCCGAATCACAACGATAAGAGCAATACATCAATATATTGTCCTATACAATATATTGATGTACCTCATAAATGACCCTGAAAATGAAAAATTATTTAATTTTAAAATTTCAATCAAAATTTAAAATGCATTTAGAAAAGCATTCCCATATTATAACAAAATGCAATTTAGCATAAATCGCATTTTGTTATTAGACACACATTCCACTCACACGGTATGCATACTTACCTACATACAGTGTCTTCTTACTTTTTTTCCGCATGTAAACTCTACATTACTTATTTTTCCCAATCTAATTTTATGTACATACAAAATTAATATTTCAAGACGGGCGCACAAGTGCATATCGGATTACAGTTTTGCATTGATGCATATAGCTTGCATCCAAACTTTTCTACATTTTCTCACGTACGATTTTTAAACGCCGTGAGAAAATAACAAAAAGAATAAAAAGCTTTTTGAAGCTTTCACGGGTACCTGGCCGAGTGGAAGTTCGATTAAAAGAAGATCTATTTTTGAAAATAATAATAATACAAATAAAATTTTTTATCGTAGTGCTACAATTTAGGAATACACATAAGATTTGCAAAATTAAATAATTTAATAAATTTGTGTAAATACACCAGAAAAATTACGTGAAATAACAGCAATAGATGATACAATATTACCAACAACAAGAAAGAGTAAATGGTTGTCCTTTTTAAGATAAATGTCCTTTTTAGGACAATATCTTACAAGTGAGTAGATAGTTATCCTTTCAGGATATGTTGGTGAAATTAGGATGGATTATCAGTGAATACAGAACAAATAATCGTAACACGAAATAACAAAGTAAGAATATACATGGATAAGTAGGAATAATACGTGTACATTTGTCATGAGATATACCTATTGAAATATGTATATGTAAACATACGCGGAATTAATTATTATAGAACATGAGGAATTCAAATAAGAAAATGTCACATTGATTTATATGTTTTTCAGGGTTACATATCATTAATATATTTATGAATCTATATATAATTCTAAGAGGAAGGGGTTTGCAGCGGATGAGTTAAGGATTGTGATATAGGTGATCCAAAGGATGACATCAAAATGATAGTTAATGATAATGGTTAGTGATACTGTTGGCATTGGAAACAATGATGTGGGATTATCAATGATTAATGTGGTGATGATGTAAGAAACCAAGATGAATAATGTTAATAATAGTATTGGTAGGGAAAGTGATGGTACTTATGATGATAATGTAAAAGCGATGATGATAATGGCAATGGTACTCATAATAGTGGTAATGGTGGCACAATGATAAGGATGTTGTTGATATTGTGGTTGCGGTTGTTGCTGTTGTAATTTGTTGTTTGATTTATTGATGATGCTGGCACTAATATTAGGGTCAATACTGAAGTTAACGTCCAGGTTGATATTGAGTTGCTACTGGTATTAATTCTGATATGGAGATTGATTTTTGTTGTAAAAATAAAATTAACAGTGATGTTAATAAAAACTTATATGACCCCATAAATAACAAGAACATAAATAGAGCCTTGTTGAGGAGAAACGCGTAAATGAGATCCTCACCAAGTGGTAATTAATTAAAGAAATGTGCGTGCTAACAAACTCTTTCTATGCAATCACAAGAATGTTTTTGCGGGAGGATAATACAGCAATCATGTTGCCGGTACACACGTATTTTTATAGTATAGAACCAAAGTGATCCAACCAGAAATCTGAAAATGAAACATTTAAAATAGAATGAGTTAGATTAGTTAATAAATTTTGCATAAGATGTACATTATTTAACAAACTAAACGTTTAATAGAGTAGATAAAACTTCTGATGAGCCCCATGGCGGGGGTGAAACTAGTAAAGTATAGCCCAGTAGGAGCCTGCACGGCATACCCCCTATAAAAATGTTTTGTTTAACTAAGAGATAATGCAACTCTATATATGTTGCTGTTGATTTCTTGCTCTCCTGTTACGCGGGACGGCGAATAATCGAAATAAATGCAAAGAAGAATATGTAGAGTAGTTTTTGAAAGATTTTCACAATTTTTAACAATAAATATTTTTAATAATTTGCGATTTTTAATGGATTCTAGTATACATACAATGAATAATAATATTGTGTAATGTACAGTGATAAACAATCTGTAACAGTTCTTGTGCAGTTTTCGACCAAAAGGTTAACAACTTCTTTGCAGGTTTATACGATGTTTTATTAAAGAAAATTTGTATAATTTTTAACAGCAATTAAAAAAAAAAAATAATAATAATCCTTGAGAAATGTTCTTCGGATAAGGACATTACTCCAACATGAGTTTCAAAAAATAGATTGAGCTAGGAATAGGAACCACAGACGTGAAAGTTAACTAAAAACTAGACAAGGAACCATGACTCAAACAGTAATTAATATACAACAAGGGACCATGACTCAAACAATACTTAGTACACACCATAGACAACACACATGATACATATCCGCACCTCGAAATGACGAAATGAAGAAAATCCTTAGTGCCACACTAAAGTATCACGGTGGATAAACTAGCTGATGGTGCCCCACTATGTCATACAACGTTTCGTCATTCTGATTCAAAAGGGTTTTTGAATACGGAATGACAAAAAAACCATGCACTTGCATTCTCATAAACGAAATCCAATGAATAAAAGTTTGTTTTTCTCATTAAATAAAAAAAAGGAGAGTGTTTGATTTGAGAAATACATCACGGCTGTGTGTTCTCCGTCGGAGCACGGCACACAATAGCATATAACACACGTACATTATAATATATTGTTGCGAGCGTGGCTCTTGCGGTTCGTTATTTAAAACACAATATTAAGTATTTAATATACAAGTTCTTTATTTCACTCTAATCATACAAAATTCATAAACTTTCTATTAATCAACTCAACTCTAATTATCGCTAATACTGTACTTTCAATTATCGCAATCTAATTACAACACTTCCGCACGTTTATTACTTTCGCTTGTTAACACTGCAACGTCTAAGACAAGACTCTTATTCTGGCTATGACAACTGTTATATTTATACCCTAGAAACTCTCCAGATTATTCTCGAGTGTTCTATTTTCCAGAAGCTTCTTGACTGTTCTATTCATTCTATTCATTCTATTCCTGAACCTTCCTGTAGATACCATAATCAATTCTCCGAACCTGAAGTCGTTTACTTCTCCATTGCCAGTAGATGTCACCAGTTGTCTCTTTCTATTGCACGTAACAATGCCCCCTTCTTAAATCTGTTCGTCCCGAACAACAGGTCGTCCACGGTCTTGATGCTCGTAGTATTGACACAAGCGGTCCAAATGAACAATTTTATGCTTGCCTCTTGTGCCACGCTGAATCCTGTATACCACGTCATTAATTCTAGTTACTACTGAATACGGTCCTTCCCAGTGTTGTTGCAATTTTGGAGAACGTCCCTTACGTCGTCTCGGATTGTAGAGCCAAACAAGATCACCTTCATTAAATCCTGCGGAATTAGCACGTAGGTCATATCGGGTCTTCATCCGATCAGTATTTGTTGCTAATTTCGTCCTCGTGGCCTCGTGCACATCAGCTAATTGTTGTTTGAGCTCCGATACGTAGTCTTCTGGTAACTTTTGTTCACCTCTGGGGGTACCGAATTTGAGGTCGCTAGGTAAACGCATCTCTCTTCCGAATATGACTTTAGCTGGGGTTTGTCCGGTAGTACTATGAATAGCTGATCTATAAGCCATTAGGAATATAGGAATGTGGCGATCCCAATCGCGTTGATGATAGTCAACTACTTTCTTTAGATGCTCGATCAATGTTCTGTTGAAGCGCTCTACCATGCCATCAGATTGTGGATGTAGAGGAGTTGTTCTAGTTTTTATTATTCCCAACATTTTACACATCTCCTGGAAAGTCCGCGATTCGAAGTTCCGTCCTTGGTCCGAATGAAGTTCGTGAGGCACTCCAAACCTACTGACCCAATTCGTTATTATTTGTTCCGCAACTGCGGCTGCCTCTTGATTAGGGATTGCATAAGCTTCAGGCCATTTATTGAAATAGTCAATGGCAACTAAAATATAACGGTTACCGCCATCCGTTTCAGGAAAAGGTCCAGCGATGTATACAGCTATCCTTTCAAAGGGGGCTCCGACATTATACTTATGCATTTCACCTCTGCTTCTGTGTTGTGGCCCTTTGCAAGCAGCGCAGACAGTGCATCTGCGGCACCACTCCTCCACATCTTCTCGCATATGTTTCCGGTATTTTGGAAATTGTTTTGTTCACTCCCAAATGTCCTCCAGAGGTTCCACCGTGCATTTCTTCTAGAACATCTTTGACGTTTGATGCTGGCACGACTATCTGCATTCGGAAATATTTGCCGTTAGGTGCTTCCCATTTGCGTTTTAATATACCACATTCAACATGAAGAGAGTTCCATTGAGCCCAGTAACTTTTCAGCTTCTCACTCCGTTCCGAAATATCCTTCCAGTCTGGTCTTTCCATATCTTCTTTCCAAGCGAGAATAGGTGAAATGTCCGGATCTTCTCGTTGTGCTGTTCTCAGGTCCTCGTTGTTCCAACCTGTAGATGGTTCCACGGTTACCAACTGTATAGTTGCTGTTGTTTCTTTTTCTTCCACCCGTGCACAATGTTTGCATTCAAGTTTGCAAGGGTGTCTGCATTTCCATGGATACGACCTCTTCGGTGTTGGATCTCAAGATCATAAGCCTGGAGTCGCTCTATCCATCTCGCGACTTGTCCCTCAGGGTTATTAAACTGCAGAAGCCATTTAAGCGCTGCATGGTCGGTGCGAAGGATGAATTTCTGCCCGTAGAGATATTTATGAAAATGTTTTGTTGAACTTACAATAGCAAGTAGCTCTTTTCTTGTAGCACAATAATTTTTCTCTGGCTTTGAAAGTGCTTTGCTATAGTAAGCTACTGGAACTTCTTGACCATTCTCCTCCTGCGAAAGCACTGCACCAATACCTTCATTGCTGGCATCCGTATCTAATATAAATGTTTTTCCCAGCTTTGGATAGTGAAGTACTGGAGCTTCACAGAGCTGTTGCTTCAAATTTTCAAAACTTTCGTTGCATTTATCCGACCATATGAACGGCCTTCCCTTTTCTGTAAGTTGATGTAGGCTTCTTGCTATATCTGCAAAACCTTTCACGAATCGCCTGTAGTAGGTAGCTAAACCAAGAAAACTCCGTAATTGATGTTTGTCCTTTGGAACTGGCCAATTTTTGACGGCTTCTATCTTCTCTGGATCGGTTCTTACTCCTTGTGATGAAACTATGTGCCCTAAATATTTAACTTCATCTTTGAAGTACGTCTTGTAAGTTGTTTTTATGTTCCTTGAATGTCCTTCCGATAACTATTATGTCATCCAAGTAGACAAGACATGTTTTCCAGGTTAAACCACGTAAAACACATTCCATTAGTCGTGCGAATGTGGCTGGAGCATTACATAACCCAAATGGCATTACTTTGAATTGCCATAAGCCACTGCCAACTGAGAAAGCAGTTTTATCTCGGTCCTCGGGATGTATTTCCACTTGCCAGTAACCACTCTTCAAATCCAATGTGGAAAACCATTGCGCTCCGGAAAGGGTATCCAACGTGTCATCAATCCTTGGTAATGGATAGCTATCTTTTCTCGTCACGTTATTTAATTGGCGGTAGTCTACGCAGAATCGGGTGCTGCCATCCTCTTTTCTAACCAGAACAACCGGCGATGTCCAAGGGCTGTTAGATTCCTCTATTATGCCTTGTTTCTTCATGGAGCTCATCATGTCTGCAACTTCTGGTTGTTTGGCTAATGGCAATCTTCGTGGTGTCTGTCGAATGGGCCTGGAATCTCCTGTATCGATCCGATGCTGGACAAGATTTATTTTACCATAGTCATCATCATTCATTGCAAATAATTCCGAAAATTCATCGATCACCTCTTTGGCATCGTTGTGTTGTTGTTCACTTAAGGCACTGGACGAAAGAAGTTTCTGAATCTGTTGGGTAGTAGCTGGTATAGGTTTTGTCTCCCTGATATTACTACCATTATCCAAATTGACGATTTGGTAAACGGGTTCACAATTTCCAATTATAGCACCTTCTTTTAGTTGTACCTCATTTTCGGATGTGTTACGCACTCTGACTGGTATTAATGTTGCACCTTCTGCCTTCACTAAAGTCTTGCCAACAATGATGCTCGATGTAACTTTTGTGGGGTTAGGCTCCACCAGATAGAATTGGCAGGTCCCGATGTCATCAGTGAGCTTTGTCCATATTGGTGTCTCGGAGCATGGCGAAAGAGTAATATTTTCGCAGGCCATCGTCCTTACTTTCGCAGGATGATCTGCTCCTTCTCCTAGTTTCATAGGAATTTCTATGTTCCCATATTTGAGAATTCGCTCTTCGACATCCAGATTTATTTTGTATGTGGTCATGAAATCTATTCCAAGAATGCATTCATCCATTATGTCTGAAACCAGAAAAGTGTGAGGAAATAGTAGTTCGCCTAGTTGAACATCTAAAGTTATTTCTCCAAACACCCGTGCTGCTGCTCCAGTTGCTGTTCTTAGTAGATATTTGGTGGTATTATGAAGCCATTTGTTCTTAACAAGATCTGTTCTAATAATTGATCTTGGAGCTCCAGTATCGATAGTGACTGCGCAGTCATTTTTTCCTACACTTCCATATATAACAAGACTGCTATTATTTCTCTGCAACTGGCCTACTTGAATGATGACTTCGGGGCTGCCGATTCCACCAACCAACTTCTGCCCCACAAATTTGGTTTTTACTAGTTTTCCGACTGCTCAACAGGAGAGCTGATGCGACTAGTCGCTGCTTGATATCTAGTCTCTCCATGAATAGCTTGTTCCCTGGCTCGACATCTTTGGCATTCTTCTTTCCCTTCTTCAGGTGATTCCACTCGTCGACGTTTTCTGCAGTCTCTTTGAAGGTGCCCTGATCTATTACGATTCCAGCATCGAAGGACACCACGTGAAGGCGGGCTCTGTGATGATTGCACTCTGTTACAAGTACATTCTTCCACTGAAATTTCTCTTACTCGTACTGCACTCCGTGAAGCTTGTCTTGCGGATTCATACGCTAATGCATAGGGTAGTGCTTCTGCTGTTGATTTCTTTCCTGCTAGCCTTAATGCTTGTTGTAAATTTTGATCTACAATAGCGTTCACAAATGCCTCCGTAGCCACTTCATTAAGGAAATCCGCATTTACACTGGAGTATGAAAGATGCGCTAATCTTTCCACATCAGCCTGCAATTGTTGTAGTGATTCGCCATGCTTTTGAATCCTGTTGCGCAACTGTAGGCGATATACTTGCTGCATGTGCTCATCTCCGTAACGTAATTCTATCGCCTGTACTAATGAAGTGTAATCACGTTGATTTTCAATCGGTACAGTTTGTAAGAGTTCTGAAGCAGGACCTCGAAGTGCTAACACCAGAGCTATAGCTCTGTCTTCATTATTCCATCCATTTACCTCTGAAGCTGCCTCAAATTGTCTCTTGAAGATATGCCATGAATTTTGTCATCAAATATTGGAGGTTTCATTCTACCTGCGCCAGATATTTCAGCTGCTACGTTTAGAGGCTGACGATGCCTTATTCTTTCCAGATCTGCTTTAAAGTTATCAAGCTGTTCCGTGACATTTTGTTGTACTCCCGACACTTGTTGTCGAACTTCCAACACTTCCTGCTAGATTTCTTCAATTTTCACATTTTGTTCGTCTAATGAACCTTTCAGAAAGATCTTCTGTTCCTCCAAACAAGTTTCTAAACAATTCTGCAGAGAATTCTTTTGTTCAACAAAAGCATTCTTTTGTTCGTCCATAGATTTCTTCTGCTCATATAACCGGGATTCCAGAGAATTCTTTTGTTCCTCAAAAGCATTCTTTTGCTCATCTAAACGGGATTCCAGAGAATTTTTTTGATCCTCAAAAGCATTCTTTTGTTGCTCAAAAGCATCTTTTTGCTCGTCCAGATGGGTTTCCATAGATTTCTTTTGTTCCTCGAGAGAATTCTTTTGTTCATCGAGAGAATTCTTTTGTTCCTCAAAAGCATTCTTTTGTTCATCAAAACGGGCTTCCGTTTTGCTCATTAAAGTACTCAAAAGCTGTTCCATTTTCATCGCAGGCTCTTCTTCAACTTCGGTTTCTTCCAAGTTATCTTCGAAAACAAATGTTTCAGGATTCTTTCCTTTCTCTATCAAAGCTTGTCTGAGTCGCTCGACTAGAACTTTCTTTGCACCTCTCGTTTGTAATGACCGGTTCCCTAACTCCACTTTCAAATCCTGCGTTCGAAGCTCCTCGAATTTTCGCCCCATTACTTTAGTAATTCACTTTAAGTTGAATATAAATTATTTTCCAGAACTTTCAAAATTTAACACAATTTCACAAAATTAATCACACTTTGAATTTTAAAGTCAATTGCCACCACTTTATTTCGCGAATTTATTTCACTTCTGACACCAGTTGTTGCGAGCGTGGCTTTTAGGTTCCCTAACTCCACTTTCATTATCGCTTAATACTGTACTTTCAATTATCGCAATCTAATTACAACACTTCCGCACGTTATTACTTTCGCTTGTTAACACTGCAACGTCTAAGACAAGACTCTTATTCTGGCTATGACACTGTTATATTTATACCCTAGAAACTCTCCAGATTATTCTCGAGTGTTCTATTTTCCAGAAGCTTGTTGATTGTTCTATTCATTCTATTCATTCTATTCTTGAACCTTCCTGTAGATACCATAATCAATTCTCCGAACCTAAAGTCGTTTACTTTTCCATTGCCAGTAGATGTCACCAGTTGTCTCTTTCTATTGCACGTAACAATATGTACATTCAATATAGCATATTTACATTCAACTGTACAACTGTACAAAGGGAGACGAAAGCGCATAGAGGTTCTGCATAAACCAACATCCAGCATCAGCAAGTATAAGCATCAATTATACAATAGACCGCGTCACAAATACATAGCAGCAAGAGAAACTTCCCCTAGCATTAGAAACCGATCGATCTGAGCTGAAGAATTTCCTTACATGCAGCATTTTTTTTTTTTAGGAAATACATATCTATCGAAGTAAAAGTTTTTAACTCAATATTGTTCACGTCGTGCGACCAACAATGAGTAATATTTTTCAACACGAGATTAATCAATTAATGGATTTTCCTTCTAATTTGAATCTATATGCATAATGGAACACAGTGAGTGAAAGAGTTTTAATCGTCATTGCTGTAAGAATATTTCAAGGAATTTTCAAGCAAAATATCAGAAATTAAACGTTTTTTCAATAGATTTTTTTTTTAAATACAAGCGACTTTTCGATATTTCGACACTTCAATATATTTTTAATATATAAAATATATATATATTTTTTTTTTGAATTGATTTTTGAATATTTTACGAATAAAATACCAAGAAGAATGTTGGCATCTTCAGACTGAACGCACCCGATTCAAGACGTGAACACTGACAGGGTTTGAGTCCAACTTCACATATTGTACGCGCGTCTTGTCGGCTTCACCGAACTCTATAATTTAAGTAATATTCATGTAACATATTAAATAGATAGTTAAGTCAGTAGTCGGTCTTTAATTACGAAGTGGGTAACAAAGAAGAAAAAGCAGGATCTCAATCAACGCAAGATGCTAACACAATCGCGCGCGTAAAAATGCCAAACTTTTGCCCTAGTAGCCCAACGACGTGGTTTGCTTTAGACGAATTCACTTTCATCATAAATAATATAAAAGATCTAATTAATACACCACCTAACGAAAACAAATATATAAAAATTAAAGATACAGTAATCGCGAGACATACGGAAAGTGAAAACATACGTCTAGCAAAACTTTTAGATGGTGTAGCAATTGGTGATAACACCCAGTTACAATATTATAGGAGTTTAGAAATTTTGGCAGTGAGCTCGCAAGCACTTACAAAGACCTTATTAAACCCACATTAAGTCAATTCTGGCTGCAATTAGTGAAACTGGTATCGAAAATTTATTAAAAACAGCAGATAAAATACACGAGGTGGGACAACCACCCTTTTATAATCGCCATAATAGTAAACAACACAACGAGAGACAGATTAATAAATATCCAGTGTGCTACTTTCATAACCGTTTCGGAGTAAATGCTCAAAAGTGCAGAAAGCCATGTAGTTTCGATTCCTCCAATAGCAAAACAAAAAAGTAGATATATCTGCTGGTAATGCGCCTATTTATTCGTTGTAAGAATACGAAACTTACCTTCTTAATAGATACAGGGGCGGACGTTTCAATTGTGCCATTTTAAATGTTTCCACGAGACAAGACGGATCATGACTATTGTCTATCGGCAGCAAACGGAACAATTATACGCACTTTCGGTTCCCAACTCCTAAAATTAGACCTTAGTCTACGACTTTACTTTACTCATACGTTCATCGTCACAACGGTCAATCGACCGATCATAGGTGACTACGGTGATATAATTAAAAGTTTTGCAAATATAACATCACCGCCCGACTACAACCTTCCAATTAAACACAACGCCGTTCACTACATAAAAACGGAAGGCCTGCTGCCGTATTCGAAACCACGTAGACTAGATAAAAATAAATTCGATTTAGCCCGGAATGAATTCAAATACATGGTAAATCTCGGCATATGTCAACCAGCTTCGTCTCCAGTTGCTTCACCCTTACATCTAGTTAAGAAGAAAGACGATAACGATTGGAAGCCGTGAGGACTACCGCCGCGTAAACGCCTGTACCATACCAGACCGATACCCAATTCCTCATATTCAAGACTTTGCCATGCATTTAAGTGGATGTAAAGTATACTCCAAAATAGATCTGGTTAGAGCCTTTTATCACATTCCTGTAGTAGACGAACACATATATAAAACTGGTATTATTACACCATTTGATCTGTTCGAATTTCGAAGATGCCATTCGGTCACAGGAATGAAGCCCAAACCTTTCAACGATTCATAAACGAAGCCTTGAAAGGAATGAATATTACATACGCCTATATCGACGATGTCCTTGTTGCAAACACTTCCGAGGAACAACATAAACAACATTTAAAATTAATGTTTCAACGATTTAGCGAATACGACGTCAAAGTAAAAATTTCAAAATGTGTATTCGGTGCTAAAAGTTTAACGTTTTTGGCACACACAGTAAATGAAGATGGCATTCTCCCACAAGAGGATCGAGTAAACACGATCCTTGCGATTACACCGCCGATGTCTATCAAAGAAACACAGCAATTTCTCGGTATGATAAATTATTATAACCGCTTTGTTTCACACCTCGCAGAAATGATCGCTCCGATATATTCGCACTTAGTTAATTCAGCAAAGCTTGGTAAAACCTCGAAGCAATTCCACTGGCCTAATGATGGATTCGAAAAAGCTAAAGCAGCCTTAGCATCGGCTATGCTTCTAATACATCCATGCAATAACACAGTTTTCAATATCATCTGCGATAGCTCATGTTTGAAATGAAAAAAACTGGATTATTTAATAAGGAAGGTGGGGAAAAATTGATGGAAGCATTATGGGATAATATAAAAAAAGGATTAACATTGTTTTTTTGTCCTTCTTATACTTAAGTTATTGTGTGTTAAACGTTGAAAGAATCATTTTGTTCATATACATAACTCAATAGGCAACCACAAAGCTCTGATTGCTTTCTAGTGTGATTTGTGGTATGAAGGCAACAGAATTAAACACGGGTTTTTTCGAAAACAAGAAAAAAGTTCCAATGGGCGCCATTTTTTTTAATCAATTTTTCGAAAAAATCCTAAGACGTTCACCAGATTTTGAACTATATTTTACGAAACTTTTTGGCTTTTTGTTCCAGATTAAAAATTGTGACTGTAGCGGTACGCCAAAACCCTCGAGAATACTTCACAAGCCATGAAACAGACTCCCTCCCTACCCCATGCGAGGCCAACGTAGTCCTAACATTCTAAAATATTTGCAGTGTTCTTATGTAAAAGTGATAAAAGTTTGATTTGAATAGCTCCTCCGCCCTAAACTATTATTAATACAAAAAAATGGTGTTCTGATAATCTTAAGCTTGCTTTCTTATCTTCCGTACCGTAGTAAAATTGTCATACCTTTCCTAACAAAATTATTTAAAAAAATTTATCTTAACCAAATGACTAGGATTTCTCAAACAAAAATGCTCAGCTGAGTAATCATTGCAATGTCGCTGTGCCTTCATGGCATGCCGTGGGTTGATGATATCGAATGTAGCTGCCTACAGATTCGGACTACGGCTGCGCATACACACATGCAATTATCACTCAGCTGAGAGGTATTGAGCGTAAAATGGTAAGGTTACTTTGTAATCAAAACTATTTTATAATTTTGTTAAGTAAGGTATATAGGAAGTGTAACCTTTGGGAAGGTAAGAAACCAAGCTTTAAATTACTACAAGACTATTTTCCTGTATGGATAGTAGTTTAGGCTCTATAGCATACATAAAGTCAATGTTTGGCACTTTTCCATAAGTATCAATATAGAACATTTTAGAAAACGGACTAAGCACGCACACATATAGATTTCTGTTTCATGGCTTGGGAAGTATTCTCGAGGGTTTTGGGTACGCCCATGTCGACCGTCCGAGATTTTTTTTTCCTTGTGTGCGCTGCTACGGCGCCAATTTTTATCGTAAAATTAAAATAAATTGTGTTTTGTAGTTTTGTAGGCCCTTTCCTACCGTCGCAGAAAATCGCGTGACATTTAGTGAACACAAGGTGATATTACCCCTAAATTATTGTTTTATTTTTACCATCAAAAGTAAATTTTTTCAGGACAAAAAAGTATATATGTATATACATTTAAAAAATGTGGAAAATACACTAAGTGAAAGCATAAAATCACCATTATTAAATCGACCCTTGGCATAAAAGAATGAAAAAGAAAATTCGCGAACGCAAAACACTTGGGAATGAATAACTGCATTCTCTCGCAAAATAAATCGAGAGAATGATAGCTAAAATTCTCCGAAGATTATTCTTTTAAAGAATGAATGAATTACGATCATTCTTCTCATCCTGGTATAAATATAGAACTTTTCACCGCAAGGAACAAACTCCAACCTATCCCAACAAACCTAACATCAGACATATTCACATCTTGCCATTGCTTAACAAGCCGTATAATAACCCTTCGCGAAATTAAAAGTTTTTACCTTATTGGACAATCGACCGTATTTTTAAGTGAACTCAAGGGTCAAAGCTAAAAATAAAGCCTGTAAAAACTAATAACAAATTTTTCTTCGTAATCCCGGATTATCTAATACCATCAAAATAGCCAATTCGTAAGCGCGTGAGATCGTACTTGACTTGACTTCGCAGGAGCGAGTCTTGTCTTACCCGTGGGATACACCTGCAAGTACAACTTGCATGCAAGCCTCCCATAATAAGGATGATTAAGGAAGAAATATTTAGTTCGCAAATAAAAAATCCAATAATATTCTTATTTCTAACGCGATTTTAAAAAATTCACTAACGCGGAGAGTTGTGGAGTTGTGAAGATGAGAGTTCTTTTGACACTTAACTCTCCACTCGGAATTATGTAACTGGGGAAATTTGTATTGAGAATTACGAAACTCTCTATTCCATTCGACAAAACTCTCGGCTGTGTTAGTTGTGGAGAAGTAAAGAGAATATTTCTCCACTGACCGTATTGTCTGTTTTTGTTGTGTTTTAAAAAGATACCTAGGTACCTAATTTTTTCAAATTATAATCTGGACTCACCACATATCCTGGCTATGATTAAAAAAACAAATTATGGAAATCCTTGCAATACTTACAGAAAAATATGGATTTTGGTATCCCAAGGTACCCACTAAATCACGCGAAAATGGTCAATTTGGTCATCTTCCAGTACAGAAGATATGCTATAAAATTTTTAAATATGCACGTTAAAGCTTGTATATACGATAAAATCGCATCTATATTTTGTTCCCTAACTAGATATGTAATTAATTTTTGAGTCCGGTAAATGGTTTTGAAGATAACTGCAAAAGAAGTGAATCAGTCCTTAAGATGAAAAATGACGGTTTTTTGGTACAAAAATGGGCATATTTTCAACTCATCATTATAAAGAACTGGTAAGTCGTTGAAGTTCACTTTCCATGAGAAAAATGTTCATAACAGAGTATTAATGGATGTGAAACAAAGAACGCAAAAAATAGGGAATGGGGTGTATATGACCCAAGTACAAAAATACCGTCTTTCGGTGGTAAAAAGTCAGTTGAGGCACTTTCACATCAAAAACACGAACCGAAAATGTAAATGGAAAAACCGGACCACAAACATTTTCGGCTGATAAAACATAAAAGTTGTGTTTATCTTAAAAATCCGAGATAAATATACTATTTTATTAGTAAAATTATTAGTTTACCCTATTTCACATGATTTTATTAATCATTGGAGCAAAAATCTTGTTTTAAAGTGGAATAAATTGAGTTTTTCTGTTTACATTTTTTCGCTTCTTGTTTTTGATGTGAAAGTGCATTCATGAAGTTAAATGATAAAAAAACTACATCACTGGATTACCCGCCCCTCTTCAATTTGATACCAAATATGACGTATTTTGGACAACCCCCAACGAGGGGTGATACGACCATCCATCTCCAAAAGCTTCTCCAAGGAAAAACCCCAATTCTCTTTGACCATCCCACACAGAGTTAGCCGTCCTTCAATATAGCGACACTTCTCACGTTTTCCCTAACTTCCCAAATATGTTAGAGAATCGCGAATGGAGAGTTAGAGAATTTTAATCGGGGAAACCGAAAATTCTCTCTCCCAAATGCGGCCCCAGAAGGAAGTTCGGTTAATGTCTTATCAGCTTGTATGCAAGTTCATTTAAAAAATGGCATTGAGACGTAAAGTCTTGCGTATATTGCAAAATTATAGCAATAAAGGAAGTATCTGAATTATAAAACCCAAGAAAAAAAGAAAAGGAAGGTGTTGGTAAATGATGTAATGCAAATGATCCCAGAAAATTTCATTTTCCTGGTATAAATTTATGAATTTCTCTCAAGCATTTCTTTTCCGCGATTTTGAAAACTGTATAAATGTCAAATTACTATCTCCCAACTGCCATGATTTCTCATGCAAGTTCGCTGAAAGTTGCATGGACTACACGTGTAAGAATTATGGCAATGCAAGTTGCATGTCAGCTATACTTGCAGGTGTAGCCCCCGGGTTAGACAGTGAAGTGAATGCAAGTGAAAGTTGTGGTGAAAGTGTTCTAATTGGATTGCCATAATTTGAAGTAGCTATTGATAAGTAGAGCTGAGAATAAATAGCTTGTGAACTTATATATAATACTATTGCTACTACTACTACTAAGCATATCAGCCGTACACTTTTCTTTTTGTAATGTTCCGGATGTTTCCACATTTTGTATATTCGACTCCATCGACTCACCATAAATTACAAGTAAGACCAAAAATTACTTCTTTTATATATTGAATATCTACTTACAAATAAGTACTGTCCTTCTCCGCCTTCACCTTTTCTATCCATTCCAACCATTCTACCCATTCCAGTTCCAGTGCCACTCTCTACACCGACGTGTTTGTCATCAATATACTGTAATAGAATAATAAAATTAATTGCGGGAAGCTTGTAAAAAATTCTAGTAACTGACATTCCTGCAGGCAACCAAGTCGGCTAAAAAGAGGGCTTGTTTGTTCTTGTTCATATCCCAAGCACGAGAGTCTGTGCAGGAATCATAGCTCTTTAGTTTAACTCTTTCTTCTCTTAAACAACCTGGATGCAAGCGGTTGTTTAAAAATGCAACTTTCAGAAAATCCTTTTGAGTCGAAAAAGCCATGGCTCTGTAGTTTTTTTTTAGTGTTTTAGCAGAGATTAAAAATATGCGAATGACATCAAATAAGCCTCAACAATTAACTTGATTTAAAATTTCTTCAATTACTAAAACCGTACAATTTTTGTTGTTAAAAATAAACTAAAAATGATAAAAATAAACTAAAACTGATAAAAATAAAAATTTAGTGCTTAGATTTGAAATATGTAGCTACTGCGATCAATTTAGTTGAGAGGTTTACGGCACAGCATGATGTACTTGTGTCAGTAGTTAGTTTGTGGATATCTAGACTTTTCTTTAGTAATATAAAATGATCTCTTGTTACGGTGCAGCTATTCTCGAAAATTAAATATAAAACAGAGCTAAATGTGTATTAACTCATCCCTTGTTCTTCGGAGCGGCTCTTGCCAAAATTGCTCAACAATTTTTTTACGATAGATCAAGCATCAGTGTAGGCTGACGGAAAGGAATCAGGAAAGACCAGAATTGTCGGGATACACGATCAAACCATAATAATGCTGCTATACTAATTAGCGCGCCTGATCGGTGCAATTTTAATTAAAGCACTTTTGCTATAATTGCTCTGGGTAAATCGAACACAGATCGGAAATGATAAAAAGTGTTTAGAGCTGCTACTTTACCAGTAAATCTATCCTTTAGTACCTCTAGCAATATAGTCTAAAACGGTACTACTCCAGTGGATTCTATTTGTTGTGGAACGATTTCATTCACTTCATGATCTCTCAAGTGGCTCCTGCCAAAAAAGTGCCGGTTTTAGTATGTGGTCTGTATTGAAATTTTGTTTGTATGGTAGCATGTGACCAGTCCAAAACTTAATGACTTAAAAGAAATAGAAGCGACGAGTCTGTATGATAATACCATTATGCTGGTCAATCTCAGACCATATACATCGTATAGCTAGACGCCTTTAATCCCTACCTTTCTCTATTATTTCCTAACAGGCTATATTAAGCCGACATGACAATGATTATGAGCACCAGGCGCAACCTATTGCATAAATCACTTACTTTCGATAAGTGTGATTTGTCGGGAGTAAAAGTGAGTATATCCTTCTTAATTTAAAAAAGTACATAATCAAATAGCAATTGTAGCATCAGTCAATCCTTTCTAATAGCGCTGAAGGACTTTAGTGCTCATTCTTTGCGGGGTTAAATAAACCATTTCCTTATTGCATTTTTGCATAGACCCAGTTTAGACTGGTCAGTAAGCTGCCTCTGCCGCACAAAATTTGTGATGCCTCCTTTCTGCCCCCAGCCTTCATCTTACCTACAAGTGAGGCAGAGACAACATATCTACTGCCCCGTCTAAATAGGGTCATAGCTTGATGTCTAGAAAAGAATATTCTTATCAAACCCAGTATGTCAGATTCGCCCTTTTTATAAATAGCTTGAGTGATTGTAATCATGGATATGTATGTTCACAAGGATATATATGATTACAAGGAGATTGCTGTCTGCTCGAATACCCAAGTGACTGTTAAAGTCTTGACAAGGCCTTTTACAACCTAGAAGAAAGTATTGGAGTGTAAAACCATCCTGAATTCCCTTTCTCGGTATAATGAGGAACGGGCTCGTCCTATGGGTACCAGGATTGCACCAAAATACCTCTCCGCTAATTATCGGCTCGGGCGAGCTGCCCAATCGTCTTTAGTTATATGACTCCTCAGCTAGAACTGCAAAGGAACTGTGGGGTAAGCCTAACACAAATTTAACGGAAAAAAAACTGGGACTTAACAAGTCTATGCGGGTACCAGCTCACATTTTTTATTTAGAACTCTCACCGACAGATGACGCCACCGCAGTTAGGGTTTGTGTCCATTCTAAATAAGCGCACGTGACTTGGCTACAAAAAATGGGATGCGAGTTTTCGTCTTGAATAGATGTGTGGTGCGCCTAAATGGAGGCTTTTTTATTATGATTTTGCTGTTTTCAAGTGTCGCGTCTAAATTCAGGCTTTGGTTTGGAACTAATATTAGTAATAATTCAAATTACCACCAATGGTCGGGAGGGAGGTGGGGGTGTAAGTTCAAGGGGGGACGAAATTTTCATCGGAAATCCTCTATGGGCTTAAGTTTGGCAATTAGCTAATTGGCATTTATATAATTACTAATTGGCAATTAGCGGCTTGTTTGGTAATTAGCTAATTGACAATTAATAATGTGGTGTGATTTCAGCAAATCCCTCCTCAAATCTTTCTACATGTAAAGCAATTTAGGTAATATCAACCCTTGATTTAACCCTTAAATACTCGGGCAATCTATTTTTTGTATACAATGAAAGTAATTTATGATTGATCGAAGCTCTAAATATATTGTTACGTGCAATAGAAAGAGACAACTGGTGACATCTACTGGCAATGGAGAAGTAAACGACTTCAGGTTCGGAGAATTGATTATGGTATCTACAGGAAGGTTCAGGAATAGAATGAATAGAATGAATAGAACAGTCAAGAAGCTTCTGGAAAATAGAACACTCGAGAATAATCTGGAGAGTTTCTAGGGTATAAATGTGGGATTTTGTGGATGAGGCGTTTGAATAAAAACTCTCGGATGAAGTTCAGTCGTTTTATTTAATAACATTTACTATTAAATCGGCGGATGCCGACTGGATATACTGATAATTATCGATAATCCAAATGGTGAAAAATCTTACTTCGCGCCGGCAGTGAGTAGACGTCTTTCCTTGGTGACAGCTGGAATCGGAAAACCGTGTCGTTCGCTCGAACTTGTCTCGTTCCCTCATTTTTGTTGTGGCATCTCTGTTGTGTTCATGGGGTTTGTGGATGTGACGGGCAGATGGGGTTGGTTATGTTTAGTTCCCACATAAATATAACAGTTGTCATAGCCAGAATAAGAGAGTCTTGTCTTAGACGTTGCAGTGTTAACAAGTGAAAGTAATAAACGTGCGAAAGTGTTGTAATTAGATTGCGATAATTGAAAGTACAGTATTAAGCGATAATTAAAGTGTAGTTGATTAATTGAAAGTTTATGAATTTTGTATGATTGAAGTGAAATAAAGAACTTGTATATTAAATATATAATATTGTGTTTTAAATAACGAACCAAAAGCCACGCTCGCAACAACTGGTGTCAGAAGTGAAATAAATTCGCGAAATAAAGTGGTGGCAATTGACTTAAAAATTCAAAGTGTGATTAATTTTGTGAAATTGTGTTAAATTTTGAAAGTTCTGGAAAATAATTTATATTCATTTATATTCAACTTTAAGTGAATTACTAAAGTAATGGGGCGAAAATTCGAGGAGCTTCGAACGCAGGATTTGAAAGTGGAGTTAGGGAACCGGTCTTTACAAACGACAGGTGCAAAGAAAGTTTTAGTCGAGCGACTCAGACAAGCTTTGATAGAGGAAGGAAAGAATCCTGAAACATTTGTTTTCGAAGAGAACTTGGAAGAAACCGAAGTTGAAGAAGAGCCTGCGATGAAACTGGAACAGCTTTTGAGTACTTTAATGAGCAAAATGGAAGCCCGTTTTGATGAACAAAAGAATTCACTCGAGCAACAAAAGAATTCTCTGGAATCCCGTTTAGATGAGCAAAAGAAATCTATGGAAGCTCGTTTTGATGAACAGAAGAATTCCAATGAGGAACAAAAGAATTCTCTCGAGGAACAAAAGAATTCTCTCGAGGAGCAAAAGAATTCTCTGGAATCCCGTTTAGATGAGCAGAAGAAATCTATGGAAACCTGTCTGGACGAGCAAAAGAATGCTTTTGAGGAACAAAAGAATTCTCTGCAGAATTGTCTAGAAACTTGTTTGGAGTTACAGAAGAACGTTTTGAAAGGTTCATTAGACGAACAAAATGTGAAAATTGAGGAAATCCAGCAGGAAGTGTTGGAAGTTCGACAACAAGTGTCGGGAGTACAACAAAATGTTACAGACCAGCTTGACAGTTTTAAAGCAGATCTGGAAAGAATAAGGCATCGTCAGCCTCTAAACGTAGCAGCTGAAATATCTGGCGCAGGTAGAATGAAACCTCCAATATTTGATGGACAAAATTCATGGCATATCTTCAAGAGACAATTCGAGACAGCTTCAGAGGTAAATGGATGGAATGATGAAGACAAAGCTATAGCTCTGGTGTTAGCACTTCGAGCTCCTGCGTCAGAACTCTTACAAACTGTACCGATTGAAAATCAACGTGATTACTCTTCATTAGTACAGGCGATAGAATTACGTTACGGAGATGAGCACATGCAACAAGTATATCGCCTACAGTTGCGCAACAGGATTCAAAAGCATGGCGAATCACTACAACAATTGCAGGCTGATGTGGAAAGATTAGCGCATCTTTCATACTCCAGCGTAAATGCGGATTTCCTTAATGAAGTGGCGACGGAGGCATTTGTGAACGCTATTGCAGATCAAAATTTACAACAAGCATTAAGGCTAGCAGGAAAGAAATCAACAGCAGAAGCACTAGCCTATGCATTAGCGTATGAATCCGCCAGACAAGCTTCACGAAGTGCAGTACGAGTAAGAGAAATTTCAGTGGAAGAATGTACTTGTAACAGAGTGCAATCATCACAGAGCCCGCCTTCACGTGGTGTCCTTCGATGCTGGAATTGTAATAGATCAGGGCACCTTCAAAGAGACTGCAGAAAACGTCGACGAGTGGAATCACCTGAAGAAGGGAAAGAAGAATGCCAAAGATGTCGAGCCAGGGAACAAGCTATTCATGGAGAGACTAGTCGCATCAGCTCTCCTGTTGAGCAGTCGGAAAACTAGTAAAAACCAAATTTGTGGGGCAGAAGTTGGTTGGTGGAATCGGCAGCCCCGAAGTCATCATTCAAGTAGGCCAGTTGCAGAGAAATAATAGCAGTCTTGTTATATATGGAAGTGTAGGAAAAAATGACTGCGCAGTCACTATCGATACTGGAGCTCCAAGATGAATTATTAGAACAGATCTTGTTAAGAACAAATGGCTTCATAATACCACCAAATATCTACTAAGAACAGCAACTGGAGCAGCAGCACGGGTGTTTGGAGAAATAACTTTAGATGTTCAACTAGGCGAACTACTATTTCCTCACACTTTTCTGGTTTCAGACATAATGGATGAATGCATTCTTGGAATAGATTTCATGACCACATACAAAATAAATCTGGATGTCGAAGAGCGAAGTCTCAAATATGGGAACATAGAAATTCCTATGAAACTAGGAGAAGGAGCAGATCATCCTGCGAAAGTAAGGACGATGGTCTGCGAAAATATTACTCTTTCGCCATGCTCCGAGACACCAATATGGACAAAGCTCACTGATGACATCGGGACCTGCCAAGTCTATCTGGTGGAGCCTAACCCCACAAAAGTTACATCGAGCATCATTGTTGGCAAAACTTTAGTGAAGGCAGAAGGTGCAACATTAATACCAGTCAGAGTGCGTAACACATCCGAAAATGAGGTACAACTAAAAGAAGGTGCTATAATTGGAAATTGTGAACCCGTTTACCAAATCGTCAATTTGGATAATGGTAGTAATATCAGGGAGACAAAACCTATACCAGCTACTACCCAACAGATTCAGAAACTTCTTTCGTCCAGTGCCTTAAGTGAACAACAACACAACGATGCCAAAGAGGTGATCGATGAATTTTCGGAATTATTTGCAATGAATGATGATGACTATGGTAAAACAAATCTTGTCCAGCATCGGATCGATACAGGAGATTCCAAGCCCATTCGACAGACACCACGAAGATTGCCATTAGCCAAACAACCAGAAGTTGCAGACATGATGAACTCCATGAAGAAACAAGGCATAATAGAGGAATCTAACAGCCCTTGGACATCGCCGGTTGTTCTGGTTGGGAAAGAGGATGGCAGCACCCGATTCTGCGTAGACTACCGCCAATTAAATAACGTGACGAGAAAAGATAGCTATCCATTACCAAGGATTGATGACACGTTGGATACCCTTTCCGGAGCGCAATGGTTTTCCACATTGGATTTGAAGAGTGGTTACTGGCAAGTGGAAATACATCCCGAGGACCGAGATAAAACTGCTTTCTCAGTTGGCAGTGGCTTATGGCAATTCAAAGTAATGCCATTTGGGTTATGTAATGCTCCAGCCACATTCGCACGACTAATGGAATGTGTTTTACGTGGTTTAACCTGGAAAACATGTCTTGTCTACTTGGATAACATAATAGTTATCGGAAGGACATTCAAGGAACATAAAAACAACTTACGAGACGTACTTCAAAGACTCAAGGATGCAAAATTGAGGCTCAGTGCGAGTAAATGTGCTCTATTCAAAGATGAAGTTAAATATTTAAGGCACATAGTTTCATCACAAGGAGTAAGAACCGATCCAGAGAAGATAGAAGCCGTCAAAAATTGGCCAGTTCCAAAGGACAAGCATCAATTACGGAGTTTTCTTGGTTTAGCTACCTACTACAGGCGATTCGTGAAAGGTTTTGCAGATATAGCAAGAAGCCTACATCAACTTACAGAAAAGGGAAGGCCGTTCATATGGTCGGATAAATGCAACGAAAGTTTTGAAAATTTGAAGCAACAGCTCTGTGAAGCTCCAGTACTTCACTATCCAAAGCTGGGAAAAACATTTATATTAGATACGGATGCCAGCAATGAAGGTATTGGTGCAGTGCTTTCGCAGGAGGAGAATGGTCAAGAAGTTCCAGTAGCTTACTATAGCAAAGCACTTTCAAAGCCAGAGAAAACTTATTGTGCTACAAGAAAAGAGCTACTTGCTATTGTAAGTTCAACAAAACATTTTCATAAATATCTCTACGGGCAGAAATTCATCCTTCGCACCGACCATGCAGCGCTTAAATGGCTTCTGCAGTTTAAGAACCCTGAGGGACAAGTCGCGAGATGGATAGAGCGACTCCAGGCTTATGATCTTGAGATCCAACACCGTAGAGGTCGTATCCATGGAAATGCAGACGCCCTTTCACGACGTCCATGCAAACTTGAAGGAAAAGAAACAACAGCAACTATACAGTTGGTAACCGTGAAACCATCTACAGGTTGGAACAACGAGGAGTTGGGAGTGAACAAAACAATTTCCAAAATACGGGAAAGGTTTTATTGGATACATATGCGAGAAGATGTGGAGGAGTGGTGCCGCAGATGCACTGTCTGCGCTGCTTGCAAAGGGCCGCAACACAGAAGCAGAGGTGAAATGCATAAGTATAATGTCGGAGCCCTCTTTGAAAGGATAGCTGTAGACATCGCTGGACCTTTTCCTGAAACGGATGGCGGTAACCGTTATATTTTAGTTGCCATTGACTATTTCAGTAAATGGCCTGAAGCTTATGCAATCCCTAATCAAGAGGCAGCCACAGTTGCGGAACAAATAATAACGAATTGGGTCAGTAGGTTTGGAGTGCCTCACGAACTTCATTCGGACCAAGGACGGAACTTCGAATCGCGGACTTTCCAGGAGATGTGTAAAATGTTGGGAATAAGAAAAACTAGAACAACTCCTCTACATCCACAATCTGATGGCATGGTAGAGCGCTTCAACAGAACATTGATCGAGCATCTAAAGAAAGTAGTTGACTATCATCAACGCGATTGGGATCGCCGCATTCCTATATTCCTAATGGCTTATAGATCAGCTATTCATAGTACTACCGGACAAACCCCAGCTAAAGTCATATTCGGAAGAGAGATGCGTTTACCTAGCGACCTCAAATTCGGTACCCCCAGAGGTGAACAAAAGTTACCAGAAGACTACGTATCGGAGCTCAAACAACAATTAGCTGATGTGCACGAGGCCACGAGGACGAAATTAGCAACAAATACTGATCGGATGAAGACCCGCTATGACCTACGTGCTAATTCCGCAGGATTTAATGAAGGTGATCTTGTTTGGCTCTACAATCCGAGATGACGTAAGGGACGTTCTCCAAAATTGCAACAATACTGGGAAGGACCGTATTCAGTAGTAACTAGAATTAATGACGTGGTATACAGGATTCAGCGTGGCACAAGAGGCAAGCATAAAATTGTTCATTTGGACCGCTTGTGTCAATACTACGAGCATCAAGACCGTGGACGACCTGTTGTTCGGGACGAACAGATTTAAGAAGGGGGCATTGTTACGTGCAATAGAAAGAGACAACTGGTGACATCTACTGGCAATGGAGAAGTAAACGACTTCAGGTTCGAAGAATTGATTATGGTATCTACAGGAAGGTTCAGGAATAGAACAGTCAAGAAGCTTTTGGAAAATAGAACACTCGAGAATAATCTGGAGAGTTTCTAGGGTATAAATATAACAGTTGTCATAGCCAGAATAAGAGAGTCTTGTCTTAGACGTTGCAGTGTTAACAAGTGAAAGTAATAAACGTGCGAAAGTGTTGTAATTCGATTGCGATAATTGAAAGTACAGTATTAGCGATAATTAGAGTTGAGTTGATTAATAGAAAGTTTATGAATTTGGTATGATTAGAGTGAAATAAAGAACTTGTATATTAAATACTTAATATTGTGTTTTAAATAACGAACCAAAAGCCACGCTCGCAACAATATTTAATAGAAACTATGTAGTAGAGGATGTCAGCCGCCAGTCTACGGATCTGTTGGGCAAAAGGGTAGACTGCTAGCCTCTGTCCTCTGACTGCAAAAAAAATCATTTTGGGGACCTATGTGGGTGGCTGCACAGAAAAATATGCCGCTAGCCATCAGTCGGCGTGGGGTGGTTCTTGCCACCCACATCCCCGCGATGCTAGACAGCTGTGCAATGAAATATATGACCGGACGGACAGAAAAAAAAATAATAAAAAAAAATAGAAGAAATTTTAATGGACCATGCTGCTTCATTTGGTAACCTAAAAGTCTGCAAAAAAAGGAAAAAAATCTGTTATTTCCCAAAACCTGAAAATAAAATGAGGAGAAACATCGTCGACGCCGTACATATACATTGGTTCACCCGGAGAACGAACAACGCAGTTTGATAGAACGAGAGAGAGATAGAGGGGACTCGTGGTCTTAGTGGAGTCCCAGCTTTGGCGATGATTGAGCCCAATCGCTCCCAACCTCCCTGGCCAAGCTTCCAAAGCGAGCTACGTATGCTTAGCCCCATTGCTGCCAGCTGGGCGAGTGTGTGCGGGTGTGTGTGTGCTACATCGATGGAGTCAGTGCCTCGTCCTTAGGGCGCTAACCGATCATACTCACTGAAACCAAAGAAAACCGAGGGGAAGAGAAAGAGAAAAAAATAAATAAAATAAAAAAAAATCAAAGGAAAGAAAAAAAAATCAAAAGACTTGCGTTACCCTTATACAAAACACTCTTTATATTAATTCAATTCGTTTACATACAATGCGGAGTTATGCAATTACTTGATTAATTATTATTCAATGAATTTCCTACTCTACGCTCGTCATTTAACCGCAAGCAAAACTTAGTTCTAAAACTGCTAAGGTATTTACTAGTAGAATATTAAATTCGACAACAATTCCAAAAAAAAAAAAATGTTGTATGTGATTTCACTACAATTTCAATCCTATTGGAATACAGTTTAAATGGTTAAATGACCCTATGTTTGCCCTATGGGTACCCAAATACATCACTTGAGAAAAGAATAGATAAAATTAACCATGCACTTACTTACTTACAACATATTCCTTACTCGGGGCAGAACAATTCATTTTTTTTCTTTCTTCTTTATTCACTTCTTCTACCTCCCTTCCTTTTTCTTCCTTTTTCTCTTTCACATATTTAATTCACCACTAACTTCTCCAATCTTCTCTAATTTGATTTAGTTATTATTTAATTAAACTTGTATTTTCTAAAGGTTTTCTAATTCTTTTAATTCCTCTTTATTTCTCAAACTTTGTTTAACTTATTAATCACTAAACTTGATTACCTCAAACTTCATTGACGAATTTATATTTTTTTTTCTTTTGCAAACCTTTTTATTTTTATTACTGCGGCGCGTGAAAAAGGAATAAAAAAAAAGTTTATTTCCCGAAGAAGCCGCGTGAACTTCTCGACCTGAGGCTTGACCAAAAAAAAACATCTCACTTTCAGATAGTTTACACTAATGGGCCGCCTCTGCTCACTATTTCTCATTGTTTTCTTCTATTTCAGAAACTACACTGTCCAATGCAAAAATAAATAAAATATAATCTGCTATCGCACAGTGGCGGATTCAGGGGGGGGGGGGGGGGTCGTGGGGGTCATGACCCCCCTAAATTTGAGAAAAAAATATTTAATTAATTCAGTTATTTGAAAAAATAATTTTTTTTTATTTTATACTCTTTTTCCGAAACTTAAAAAAATAAAAATGTATTTCAATGAATGCTATTGTATGCATGTGATGTACGTGTATAGATTTTTCTCGGAATTTGGGTTTCGGCCCTCAGAGAAACACTTCACAAGCCATGAAACAGACTCCCTCGCTACCACATCAGAGCCCCAACTTAACTTAGTCCTAACTCCTGTTATATATCGTCTTGCTATCGTGCATACATTGTTGCACCCAGAATGTATTCCGCTCGCGACAATTTGCTGAAAGGAGGCTTTTTGGTGAAGACTTGATCGTTTAAATCTTCACCGAGTAAATTTTCTGCGCCCGATATGTATGTAGGTATACATATATGTACATACATATCGTATTTTTATTTTCGACAAATCTTACTGAAGGTAAGATTTGTCGTGGGGCTTTTTTCTATTGAAACGACTTGGGTTGAAATTTAAAACTTTTATTTGTCCCAAGTCGTTCTATGGGAAATACTTTTTGTTTTTAACTGAGGAATTTGAATCAATTGCTGATGGCAATTTCACACACTCTAACACTCCCAACATTCTAAAATATTTGCAGCGTTCTTATGTAAAATCACTGACATTTAAAATATGTACTGACTACGTCCATAGAAATACACTGCAGAAAGTGGGCTCATTTCTATATAGCGTTCTCTTTCGATCTAAGCACCAGCTACTAATTCGCACGTCACATAGAAATGTGACCTAACTCAAAATTTGTCGTTTTTGAGTTAATTACACCATGAAATTGGCATATTTCTATCTGATTGTTTTTGCCGCTAGATAGAGATAGTATCACTTTTCTGTTACTTAAGAACAGAGATATTCTTCATAGAACAGTGTGTCAGTGTCACTTTTTGACTTGTGACGATCTTTATAACAAACGTAAATATGTTTTCGACATTTTAACAGTATTATTTTAAATTGTGTCACTTTTCCACAAAACAGCAATTATTTCTTACAAATTATATTATGAGTTATGACATTTTTCCACAAAGTTCAAAGTACGGAATTTAATTCTTAAAAATCGTATTTTGAGTTGTGCCACTTAAAAAAACTTGTAAAAATATTTATTTCGCAACAAAGAAAAGCGACACAACTTAAGAGGATGCGGGATTAACAGCTAACCTCGCCAACTGCGGTGACAAAATCTTAAAATTTCTTTTATGTAAATCTTCAGAAATATATTTACTAACAAATTTAAGAGTTCAGACTATTTTTAGCAAACAATTACTACGTTAAGCTAGAATTAATTCTATGTACAGCTTTTCGTTTTTTCGCTCTCCTGAAAAGTTGCATTTTTTGAGTTGGTCACTTTCCTATGTAACGTGCGAACTGAGAAAGGGCTGTAAACAATAAATAAATAAGTGGGTTTGTCGAAATAAATGTTTTTAAATTAATTATTTGGGTTAATAGAAATTCGAGAGGTTTCACTTTTCAACTTTCCGCCAATGGATTTTTCAATGTTGGCACCGACGTATGAATTATTTTTGACACAAAAAATTGTACCCGCATGAAATAGCATTTCGAGCAGTCCATATTATATATACCAGTGTGTAAAACTGAGAAAAGTTGGGCTTGAATAACTCCTGCAGTTTGCACCCTATTCTATTAAAAAAATTAGTTTTTGTAAAAAAAAAAGTATACTACAAAAGACATATCATCCGCACCGCTTAATGCGGATTTCCTACTCCCAAGTACTGCAGTAGGTACTGCGTTGGTTTTTTTTTTTTTTTGCTCGATGATTTAATTTGTAAAATGACCCCCCCCCCCCCTAATTTCAATGCTGATCCGCGATACTATTATGGGTGGTTTCCTCTTCTTTTACAGAAATTCATTTTCCGACATAGGTATATAAAAACAACATCTTCTGCTATTGCCGGTAAGTAATTACGCACCAAAACTAATACTATAATGAATTGGTTTCTTTTTTTTTTTTTTTATAGAAATTCAATTGTCCGACGTAGATATATGAAAATGTCTTCGGCTATCGCAGGTGTAAGTAACTACAAAACTAATATTATTATGACTTACGTCCTTTTCTTTCTTCTTTGGAGGAACTTCACGAAGTTCTTTCAAAATTAGAACTATTAACACTATCTTCCTTTTCCAACAGTTTTTCCGAAATGGAAATCTTTAACGAAGGAAACACAAAAAAAATGCACATCGGCAAGAAATCGCAGGTAAATCACAGAACTTTTCTTTCTACTTATAGCGATTGACACTAATTTTTCTTTTCCCAACAGTTTTTCCGGCACGAAAATCTTATTGAAGAAATCCAAAATGCACATCGGCAAGATATCGCAGGTAAAGCACATAAATTATTTCTAATTAGAATTATTTAACACTATTTCCTCTTTTTTCTTTCAACAGGTTTTCCGAAATGGAAATCTTTTAACGAAGAAAGCGAAAATTACAATATTCCTCTTACAAAATCACTTTCAATCAATAATCCGCAAATGGCCGAACAAGATCATCACTGTGACACAGGTATATTTACAGCAAGTTTTTCTATTATTTTCTTTTTTCTTCCAGAAAAAAAACCAGTATCCGAACACCGGCGAGTACATATATTGAAAGTTCCTTTCTTTTGATTCCCGATAATTCGCGCAACCGTTGTATTTTCTTTTCGATATCTATAAACTACTCGCGAAAGTTTTAAACGAAAAATTGTATTTGTGCTCATTTTGCACATTTTATTAGAATTTTTCGACTGAAAATATTTTGCTGTTGTTGTTGGTTTATGTACCCTACGGGGGTTTTTTTTTTTTTTATATGGAGAAGTAGCATAGGGCTACTTCTCTTGAAATCTGTAAATTTAAATTATTTTAACTTTTCAGGAATTTATAATATGGAGAAGTAGCATAGGGCTACTTCTCGAAAATGACTATTTTATCCCCTTTCTAGGTACCTCTGTACGCTACAACTAATAGAAAACTTCAAGTTAAAGGTAAAAATATGGTTGCTGTGAGGTGTATTGATACAACTTCTTTTGCTGAAAAAATGTTATCAACTATAAATAATATACCAAATTAAATTTCAATATTTATTCACATCAAATTAATTATTTATTTCTAAATCTTAAGCTATATACTTTTTCCCTATGTTCTATATTCAAAATTGGTAGCAATATAAGTGAAGTTCTATGAATCCTATCCATATGTCTCCCAAGGTCCTTTTCTGGGCTCATATTCAATTATATAAACTTGTGGAGCACTAGTACTAAATGTAACTTTCATTATCACTAATAATAATAATAATTTTGTGTAGTTTGTTTTACATTTTTGTGTCATTTTTGTTGTTTATTAGTTGTTATAATTGTTTTTGATGTTATTATTTGTCCCTATTGACATTTTATACCATTTAGTTTAGTTAGCGTCTTCTTTTTACACTTTGTAGAGACTTTTGCCACGTATTTTTAAGAAATTTTTAATAGAGCCAGAGAGCCAACAAATAAAGAGCGTATTTAAATAAAAAAATAATTTAGAAATATTAATAATAAAAAACTAGTTTCACATTATAATAATTAATTGGATACAGATTAACATCATGTCGAATAAACTATTTTAAACGTTCGCCCGATAGGACCTCTATTTATAGCATAAAAATCTCCCGCTATATTTATCTCCAGTACAGTATTATCAGTAATTGTGCTGTACCCTGCAGAAAGGAAAAGTTGATAGTCCTCCAAGTCCAGGAAGATACGAGATCCAAATGCGGTCCTACATCTTCTGGCACTCAGAATCTTGTATTCCTTATTAAATTCCATTTCAGATGTCTCTAGAGATTGTAGGTACTGCTCCAGCTTCTTCTTAAGTTCCTCCATTGCGTTTGCCATTATTATTTCAGATTACTTTTTCATTGATTGTTATTCGTTTGAACTCCAAAAAGAAATTGGTTGCAAATCAGATTCAGCTCCTCAATTTATAGTCATGATTCCAAAACAAGTTTAATCCTGCTTAAAGCAAATTTGTAATATCTGCACATTAAGCTGAATGCTTCATGTAAATTGACCCCACACTTCTTGTAAGCAGCCCAATTCCAAGAATTTTTATTGCAAACTGATTAAAACGTTTCATTGGAATTCGCATAAAGTAAACAAATTTTCACATCCTGTTGTAAACAAATTTAAGCACTATCAGCAATATCAGCAAATGATTCATTTTTATTCTTTTCATGTAATTTGTTACCACACTGTCCCAAGAATTTTACCGATCGAAAAGTTTCATAAGAATTCGCATAAAGTAAACAAATTTTCACATTTTCTTTTTATTTACATAAGAAATGCAGTCATATGAACAATTTCATTTGATAGCATTCATATTTGCAAATTCGACCAGCAGAATAAAGTAATCAAATTTATGCAATTAATTTGAGTGATTTCTGTTTTTGTTTTGTTTTTGTTTATCTTCGATATCATCTCAGCTTGTAAGCAATTTCGTTGGAATTCATCCTGTGCAATGATTATTGTAGCAGCAGGATCATCCATGTTTATAAACCGTTGCAATAAAAGCGCAAGCAAACTCTTGGGGAGCACCAGTCAATCTAAGTGAGTCACAGTGTTAGTGTAAAAAAAATCAAAAAATGTCTATTATACAGTAGTAAAAGAAAGTTTTTCATTAATTAAGAAATTGCGAGAAGATGTGTTGACGTGTTTAAGTGATACAAATTCTGTGAATAAAAACAATATTGTTAAAGAGTGCAACAGAAACGTTCGTAAATTTCAAGCAGCATTTCGGAAGTGCAATAAGATTGCTAGAAAACGACATTTGAGAGTGTTAATCAAAGCTCCGCATCGATAAGAAGTGATTTTGTAAGTGGGAAGAAAAAAAAAAATAGCGTTCGTAGGTAGAATTAGGGCAGGTGGTATCGTAAATATAAGCCACCTACAGCCTAAACTATTTATGCAAGATGCCTCCAAGTTACTTACTCGCCGCATTAAGAATATATTAAAACAACAATATCATATTAAAGTTGCTACAACGTTTTGCGGTGAGTTTATTAAAGAGACTGGTGATAATGAAGTTATTGATGACATTAAGTACTTCCATGCGAGAACTGCTCCGATTAGTGTGGAGGATAATTCAAATGAGTGGTATAAATTAAATATTTACGACCCAATACTCACTCAGCTAGAAGAGTTTCAAGAGAAAGATAGTGGTTAGGCACTGCTTTTTGTAATACATTTAGCGGTACATATCAACAAGTTTGAGCCGATTCGAGGATCGTTTTATATATCTCTGCCAAAGGAGATTGTATCAAAGAAAGCTTGCATCAATTTGAAAAATAATTATGAAACATGCTTCGCGAGGCAGTAACATCAGCGCTATATCCTGCAACGTCCAGCTCCGATAGGACTTCATCATATCCGCATTATTCTACTGTGTTAAATTTAACTGTAATAGCACTTCCCATGACGCTTAATCAAATTAAACAATTTGAACGACAGAACGATTTATCAATAAACGTATTCATCCTAGAGAAAGAGCGTTTCTTCACCACAGTTCCAGTTAGATTTACGAAACACAGGATGGAGCGACATGTAAATCTCTTAATCAATAAAATAAACACGTCACCGCGAAATAGCTACCGTTCACCAGAATGAAAACGTGATGTACGATCCCTTCTGAGTACTGACCGTCGGGCTAGTACTCTTATGTAATTATGTGTATGTTTATCATTTTCCATATGCTACTGGTGACCCTGAAAATTGTCTCTGATTGTTTTTGTAATTTTTAATTGTTTTTGTGATTCCCAATTTGTTTGCCGATTTTTGAAATTCGAGCGTTCCAGTCCAAGACGAAAAGCCAATTTTTAATTACTTTTCTTATTTTTGTTATTTGAGCGTTTCCGTTTGGACAAAAATCGGAACATATGCATGCAATTGGAATTGTCTACCCGACAATTCCCACCAAATAAGGAAATGCATAATCGACCAATTCTGATTGGTTAAAGAATTGGTTCGATTTTGAATATATAGGCTGTTGAAGCGAATCCAAAGAAGAGAAGTTTTCTTGAGTTCAACCTGGAGAGTCCTCCTACCCAAGATAAGGCCTCCAGTGTTTACCAGTGTATTTAAACAAAGTTTCTAAAGTGTATTGAGCAAAATTGTATTGAAAGTATTAAGAGTATTGTATTTATTCTATTCCAAAGTTTATTGAATTCATTTATAAGCAACATTGTACGAAGTGCAGAGTTTAAAACGAGAGCAATAAAAAAGGTTATCACGAACAAAAAAAAAAGTAGGTAATTATTTATTAAAATAAAAAAGAATGTTGCACACGAAGTGACGTGCAGCACCGGCAGATATCATATCTGCTGGATTAAAGATCTTTCGCGTCTCGTATTGAGGCAATCTTCGAAACATAAGTGCAGAAAGTATATTAGTGATAGATGTTTGTTTATTCTACTTTTACTCTGAGGAAAAATTAGCATCGCATATTCCTGAATGCGAGAAACAAAATGATTGCAGGATTATGTTCCCCTCAGAGGAAAAGAATTATAACCATAAGAATCGCGTCCCTTTTCGTGTGTATGCTGATCTTGAATCAATATTGAAACCGATTCAGGGAAACGATCAAAATACACAGCGAATCCAGGAACATGAAGTTCACAGCATAGGATTCTATTTCCACTGTAAACATGATGCTAAGCTAACATATTACCCAGCATATCGAGGCAAGAATTATCAACAATGGTTTGCATTAAAATTGCAGAAGATTGCATCCATAGCTGTACAGGAAAAGCTGAACATCAGGCCAATGTAGCCACTGACTAAAGTGTGAGCCGATTAAGAGCGAGTCCGGGACCATTGCCACTTAACAGAATCATAATTCCATTCATTTTTTCATAATTTCTTTTAACAGAAATATACCGAGGACCAGCACACAATGCATGTAACCACATCTATCAGGATTGCTCGATAGTTGCAGTCAATTTTCACAATATATCTGGATATGATGTGCGGATGACACTAAGGGTGAATTCTTTTACCTGCACTGAACCGTAACTCGTTCGGTTCCTAAATCTAAAGTGTTTTCTTTACCACACTGACACAGAACTGGGGGCCTATTCTTGAATTGCGAATGGTTTTTACGAACGGTTTGCATACGAAAATAACGAATACGGGGCCCTATTCTTGAATAACGAAGACAGATTCCGTATTCGTTATACTGTCAAAACCATTCGGAATCGTATTCTTGAAATCCGCATTCGTTATATACCGAACGCAAACCCTTCGTTATTTAACGAGTGGGTTCAACCATTCGTTATGCCAAACGAAGAGTGAATCAGCTGCTACTTTATGGGTGATAATGGGAGATAAAAGATGTGCGAAAATATCATATGCTCAAAAAACTAAACTAATTGAGTTTTTAAAGGAAAACCAGAAACTGAGATTTGGTAAATATGAGAACTCTTTCAGTTCAAAAGATGCCACGGAATTGTGGCAAAATAAAATCAGTATTAATTTCCATACCCGAAGCACAAAAGAACTAGAAAAGTTTTTTTATGATATTATATTCGAAACAAAGGTAATAGAAAATTTCCAGTCCAGATTTGGCAGGATAAAAATGTGTGGTAAAAGGAAAATCTGCGGCGGCATAAAAAACATTTGCATGGCACTGGTGGAGGTCCTCCTGCAACCTTTTTTTCTATCCAGCGTTGAATTAAGGGTGCAGGAATTGATTAACTATTGACGTAATTGATAGTCCATAGATTCTTTAACGATTTCAGGACCAAACAATAATGACAATTCACTGAAGCTTGCCATTTTTTACAAATTATATTTTAAAATATGAAACAGCTGACGATATCCAATTTGTAAATTGACAGATTTAATCTTACCACACTCGTTATGTTGAAATACTTTTTCACCACTTCGACTTTATAACGAAGAGGTTCAAGAATACGAACGGGGTATTCGATTCGTTATCAACCATTCGTTATATAACGAATTCGTAAAAACCATTCGTAATTCAAGAATAGGCCCCACGGATTTCAAGAATACCACATGCACATTCATTTCGAATGGTTTTGACAGCTTAACGTATACGGAATCTGCCTTCGTTATTCAAGAATAGGGCCTCTGGTTCCGCACGTATGTTCTTTTCACAGCGAATTTTATGTTCGATTTCTGCGTCGGGCTTGAACTTTTTTGTTCCATGAAAATTTGTGGTTACGGTTCCGAGCTAAAAGTCAAATCGATTTGTAATTAAAGTGGGGATGTGTGAACGTTTTGTGAAAATGCAATTATTTTATTGAATGTGGTTTATTTTTTTAATAAAATCATAAAGAACGAACATTTTCGGATATTCTACTTTCTTGCATTCTTTTCAGTTTGTCCCCGTGCGGGACAGGGCTAAGTTCGGTGTGGATCTGACAGGTTCTGGTTCAGTTCAGTGACTCTCTGGTTTTGTTGACAAGAATTCACCATAATATTATATGTAAAGCCTCAAATGCGATGATCTGGAACGCGTGATGAATAATGACTTAAAAATATTGAAGAAATGGACTGATAGGAACAAGTTAATGATAAACGAGAAGAAGACCAAGTATATGATATTCAGGCAGATATAAATATTAGCATTAAAATTGGCACGGAAAATTTACTGAGAACTGCAGAAATTAATTATTTGGGACTACTGGAAACCTAGTGAGAAAGCTTACACATTTGATTGCAAAATGTAGCGAACCTAATTTACAATGCTCAGGTTTTGTCGCACATTCGTTATAGTATTTTTCGTGCAACAAAAAGAGACAAGTTGTGACATCTACTGGAAATGGAGAGTAAACAACTTCAGGTTCGGAGAATCGATGATGGAATCTTCGGGAAAGTTCAGGAATAGAATAGTCAAGAAGATTCTGGAATAGAACACTCCAGAAGAATCTGGAGAATTTCTAGGGTATAAATATAACATTTGTCACAGCCAGAAAAAAGATTACCTCACCCCTGCTCTTAAGAAAGCCCTAGGCTAGAAACATCTACCATCTAGATAATAGTAGAATAAGTTTCTACGACCATAAAGGTGATTACTATCGCAGGTAATCACATTTCAGCCACGTTTACTCAGAGAGTCTCTCTGAAAGAAACCAATGCCTTAGGAACCATCGATTCCTAAACAATCCAAAAAAATCCACATCCTATCCTCTCATATCTCCTTCCCCTGCCCTCAAACTAACAACTAACTAACTCCAAAAAGAGAACGACATGAAGTACGACTGATACGGTGCATCAGTTGTAAATCAAAAGACGTCAGTGACACGGAAAGTCAGAAAGAACACCTGTCAACAAGAGGACAAGAGACGGCATTTAACCGGAGGGCTAAAGATGAGCTTCGATGAACAAATGAGGACAATAAAGAAAACATCGAGGGAAACTTGACTTGCCAGAAAAAGAGTCTTGTCTTAGACATGGCAGTGTTAAAAAGCGAAAGTAATAAATACGCGAAAGTGCTCTAATTGGATTACGATAATTGAAAGTACAGTATTAGCGATAATTAAAGTTGAGTTGATTAATTGAAGGTTTGTGAATTTTATAAGATTGAGTGAAATAAAGAACTTGTGAATTAAATCTGTAATATTGTGTTAAATAACGAACCAAAGGCCATGCTCGCAACAGTATTATTAAATGGTTGCATTGCGCACTAGGACTTATTAATGTGCGCAACTGAGTAGACGTGTTTAGTTCCGCTCCGATTTTCAGTTAAGTTTTAGCCAGTTTTTTGATTTATTAACTCGTTCTTTGTTCTGGTCCTTCAGTTCAGTGTTTTCTGTTTTTCATTTCCGTGCTCGAGCCTGTAAAAAATTCGGGTACTCACAAAGACATTAAGAGAACGAATTCAGCCAGTTCAAGTCCGGCAATCACTCGCAGTGGGGCTACTGGTGCTATTCATCAAAGCGACGATAGCCACTTGCCCCCTCAAAATTTGAACTCTCAGCTTAATATTGCAGTTGGGGAACTTGAGAAACGGATGATCGTCTGCGTCTCTTAGAGGAGAAAATCTCGGAAATTGTTGATGCTGCAATCGATGGCGTAAAATCCAAATTACTTACGATCCAACAAAAGTATGATGATCTTGCAATTCGTGTTTCAACTGTTGAAGGCGGATGTGAGGAGTTAATCCATAAACAGAGGTTATCTGATGCAATCATTAGAGGTATCCCGATAAGTAATAACGACAATCCAATAAAGATCTTGAATAGCATCTGTAAAAAAGTTAGCCACAATCTCTCCCCTTATACATATGCTTTTCGTTCGAATAGACCTACGCGTGAGGATAACAGCAGCACTTCTAAAAAGCCAACTCATGCTCCAATTATTGTTAAATTTTCCTGTGTAAGTGAGCAACTTGCATTTATCTCCGCATTTAAACAAAATAAGGGACTAAAGCTGATGGATATTGAGGGCTTTGCTTCACAAAACTCTATATATATTAATGAAAGCCTCACACCCAAAAACCAGGAAATTTTGCGGGAAGCTCTAAGTCAGCGGAAGCAGGGACTATTGCATTCAGTTTTCACTCGTGGCGGCTTCGTTTACTTCAAGCGTCGAGAAAACGATCGACCCTCCAGACTAAGAACGTGCAGCGAGCTGAGATTGAACAGTAACGATGAATTCCAGTTGGATTCCGACAGTGACGATAATTTAATACGTGCTACTTGCTGAGGTCGGCGGAGTGTATTAATATGATCTGATGGTAGCTATTAATAATGTCATATTTTTCTCTTCTCTATATTTTCTTTTTTGCTTACTCTTTCATAATTTTCGCAACCGGTCTAAATATATATCTCTTTATTGTTCTCTATTACTCTTAAATTTACAGGTTAATTATTTCTCTATTTCTTGTCAAATCGAAAATGTTGTCAGCGTTCTTTTGGTGTGCTTCTTGTCGCCTTACAGTGAGTATGATGTAATTGCTCTGCCCATTGAATGTGTTTCTTGCACCTGGTGTGTTAGTAACTCATATTTTCGATATGAGTAACATTTGTTATCTGCACATGGTGGGAACAATGTTGAAGGTTCTTTGTAGTCGGGCATCGGGCTTTAATGTATGTTCATTCAATGCTACAAGCATTAGAAATAAAATTGGTGAAATTCAACAAATGTTTCTGGGGTCAGATGTGCATGCTATTGTGGTCAACGAGACGTGGTTACGGGAACATATTCTCTCCTCTTCAGTTAGGTTACAAGGGTATAATCTATTCCGCAATCGGAAGCATAGAGTTGGTGGTGGCGTAGCAATATACATAAGAGATTGCTATACGGCAAAGATTGTAGGAGCTTCAGAGATGCCCGGTATGGAATTTCTTTTGTTGGAGGTTAATTTGGCTGCTATTAAATGTATAATTGGCGCTGTATATTGTCCACCGGGAAATTTTAATGCTAGCAATTTTGATGAGTTTCAAGGAATCATAGCGCAACTAACTCGTTGATATCGGCATGTTATTTTAGGTGGTGATTTTAATGTCGATATTCTTCGTCATTGTGCTTCGTCTAGTGAATTTTTAACCCTGACTACTAATCTTCACCTAACCCTTGTAAACACCTGCCTTCCTACTTTTTTTAATACGTCTAGTCCCTCCCTTCTTGACTTATTTTTGACATCAGATCCAGAGCGAGTCTGTTTTCATTGCCAGCCTAGCCCTCCCAGTATTTTCGATCACGACATACTTTTTTTAAGCTATATGATTCCCTTAAGACCTCCAGAGGCCAGGGTGATCCAATTTAGGGACTATAACAATATTAATCTGCGAGATTTTGCTATCGAGTGTGATTCTTTGGATTGGTCTGCCCTATATAATACTTCCTCAACAGACGAACAAGCAAATATTCTGAACAGTCGAATAAAATATTTGTATGAGAGGCATGTTCCGCTGAAAAGAAAGCGCATTTTGGCCGCTGGATGTCCATGGTTTTCTGCTGAAATATCTACTCTCATTACTGAGAGAGAGTATCTCTATCCGCTCCATCGTCGTGTTAAAGCTAGTTACAGCAAGCAATTATACAGATTGGCTCGAAATCGAGTTACTGCGGAAATTCGAAGGTCAAAGCGTTTGTTTTTTACATCAAAACTGAACCCCAACTTGTCGCCAAGGATACTGTGGAAAAATCTTAAGAGGGCCGGCATTAGTGGAAAGGAGGTTAGTTCTGTGTGCGATTTCAACCCGGATAACCTAAATGCTTTCTTCACTTCCGTTTGCCCAACTCCTCAAAATCAAGCAGATCTCTCTTACCACTCTTCTCCTTTAACTGAACACGAAATAACTTTCTCTTTCCGTTGTGTTGATGCAAGTGAGGTATTAAGGGCTATCCATGCGATACGATCAGATGCGGTGGGAGCAGATGAAGTTTCTCCGCGATTCATTAAAATTGTTCTGCCTCTCATTATTAGACATTTATTACATGTCTTTAATTCCTGCCTGACCTTCTCAACATTTCCGCGCTTATGGAGGACTGCCACGGTGCTGGCACTTCCAAAAAAGATATCTCCGAAGGATATGAATGATCTGCGGCCGATTAGCATCTTGTGCTTTTTTTCTAAAGTTTTAGAAAAGTTGATGGCTGCGCAGATACAGGAGTACTTGGAGGATATGAGCTTTCTCTCTGAGTGGCAGTCAGGTTTCCGTTCTCACCATAGCTGTGAATCAGGTGTACTAAAAGTGACCAATGATCTACGATGTTCACTTGATAAGGATCACATTAGCGGCTCTTGGATTTTTCTAAGGCATGAGACAGTATTAATCATCATATGCTTTTGGATAAGCTGTCTTCAAATATTGGTTTTTGTTCTTCTGCTGTTCAACTGATCCAGAATTACCTAACTGATAGGTGGCAGCAAGTTAAAGTGGAAAGTACTCTATCTGGTCTTCTACCGCTCTATTGCGGAGTTCCTCAGGGATCAGTACTTGGACCTCTTTTGTTCAGTATATTTATTAACGACCTACCGGAAGTTGTAAAGGATGCAAAAATTCATATGTATGCTGACGATGTTCAGATATACCTAGATAGGCCTATTGGGCTAATAGAGGACTGTTTTGCTCGCTTAAATAACGACCTCAAAAATATACACAAATGGTCAGTAAACAATCAGCTTAAGATGAATCCATCCAAATCGCGATATATGATAGTTCACAATAATAGTCTTCATACTGATGAACTTCCAGCAGCTGAGCTCAACGGAACTAATCTTACATTAGTGAATAGAGTTAGAAACCTAGGCATTATTATCAACTCCAATATGAAATGCTGTGATCATGTTAATGCTTCTATACGTAAGATTTATTATGGACTTCGGCAGCTTTGGCTGTCCGCCGATATATTAAGCAAAGAAATGCGACTACGGCTAGTTAAAATTCTTCTTTTGCCACACTTCACGTTTGGTAGCTTAGTGTTTCCAAAGCTTGACAGCATATGTAGACGTAAGCTTGAAGTTGCCTTCAACGACTGCATCAGATTTATCTTTGCCCTACGCAGATTCGACCATGTGACGCCCTATAAATTACAGCTTCTTCGTTGCTCACTGTCCACGTATCTCAACCTAAAAGCGCTTTACTTTTTGTTTAATTTATTACGCACGAACACCCCAAAATATTTGCTTGATAATATTCAGTTCTTTCAATCAGCCAGGAATCGAAATTTGGTCATGCCACGATTTCGCAGAGCCATCTTTGAGGATTTTTACTATGTTCAGATCTTTCGTCTATGGAATAACTTACCAGCTAATATTCAAAACGCCGGTTGCTTCGGCATATTCAAGGGGTTACTAAGGTGCCATTTCTCTGTCTGGGCTACTGCCCAGTGACCTAAGCTCCCTGAGCGCTGACAACAATTTCGATGTTTGGTTCTTTCACTCTTTTATTGTTTCCTTAAAAACTTAACAATTATTTTTATTATTATTATTTTATTTATTATTATTTTAACTTGTTTTTAATTATCGTCTTTCTTCTGTTCACATTTATTGTCTTTTTTTTCTATCTTATTACCTGTATAACATTGCTTGTTTCTCATTTATATTTTAACATATTTTTTATATTTTTTATTTTTATTTTTTTTTTATTGTTTATTTATTAGTATCTCTTTTATTTTTGTTTTTAGTATTTTATTATTCTTTTATAAGTTAATCTTTTTAATTTGCTTTTGTTTTTTAGTTTCTTAGTTCATTTACCACATAACAATGTACTAAAAAAGATTGTAATATCTTGTGTACGTTTTTGCATTAATAAATACTATTCTATTCTATTCTATTCTAAAAACTGATGTAAAAATACTAATGAATAGGGCATTAAAAGACCCTTACCGATTGCAGTGGGACACTAACTCTCTATTTGTCTATCAGTTCGCAGGACAATTTACAATTTACAATTTTATTGAAAAGGCAAAATTTACGTACTTATAACATAGTGAACAGGAAAATAAGGTCAAATCTAGCAGTCGTACAGCACCATGATATACATGAACGGTTACTTTACGAGAAATAGGAACAACATAATCCAAAACAAGTCAAGAATGGGCACTGCCGGGCGGTATCAAAACTGCACCTACACTGGCACTATTCACTCATCCCTGCACTTGCTAAATATGTTGAGTTGGCCTTGTCTGCTATTTCCTCCTTCTTTTCATTCCTACTTGCGGTATTTTGTAAATTACGTCCGAACGTAGTTCTTTGGGTGTCGGATCCTTTAGCTTAGTGAAACAATTACTTATTGTTTTGCGCGGCTTGAGGCCTAGTTTGGAAATCTTATTCTTCTTCAATTCTTAAATATTACACAAATTTCCCCAACTTTTATAGGTACCAGCTTAGCTGACTGAGTGGGTTGAACTGCATTGGGTCAAAGAAATATGTTATATAAATAAATTATTTTATTGAGCACGCTTTGTAAAAAGGATTAATGGTAAAGTAACGATATCTTTATATTCGCCATTCGCGTTTCAGTGGCTATTTGCTTACCATTAGTTCTGTAGAATAACTCTTTTGTTACTCAGATGATATACTGATCACAGGCTCTTTTACCTGGACCTTGTTGTGGGAGCTACTGGTTCGTTATACCAGAACTCCAGAATTGAATGTCTCGTCCAATGTAGATATGAAATTGCTTTCCTTGACTTTGCTTGTTCTAAACTGCCTTACCACTGGTGGGGGCAAAAGATCTTCGTAGTAGCCGTAGATAATTAAAAGAACACCTCTGATCGACTCATAATTTATTCTTCATCATACCGTAAATTATAATAAAAAGTTACTTACTTAGGTAAAACAAAACAAATACCTACCACTACCTTAATATTAAATTGAAATATTATAGCTGCACTCACGAATTCCACCGTCACATTTTTCCACGAAAATTGCAGTCTTTGCCAACTGAAAGTGCCTTATCAACGAGATTCGCACACAAGCTGTATATCCGATTTCACTTGTGCGAACAGTGAAGACAAGTGGAATTCGCGAGGTAAGCTTGGTAAATTGTACAAGTTGATTCATTTGGCGTTCGCAGTCGTGTTCACTTTGATCTAATTGCTTCTTAGTGTTAAGTAGCTTTTGTTCAAGGCATTGCATCTTTCATAGCTTATTGTTAGCATACCTAACTGCTCCACATAGTCTAGATTTTGTTTCTGAAAAAATATTTAAGACAATTTAAAAAAAATAAAAGCTTGAATCAATGGAAGTTAAGACTAAATTGTAATATATTAAATAAGTACCGTTAACGCATTTACTTCTTCCATGGCTTTTTGCATTTCATCAAGCTGTGCTTCCAATTGTGCACATCTTTTCTTAAGGCAGTCACTTTCAGCATTGTATGATTCCAAAGTGTTGACATCAGTTTTTAAGCCGTGGATCAGACTATCTCTATCCCTTGATAGATTATTAACAGCGTCCATGGCATGCTTAGATTCGTGTTGTAAATCGTTTAGTTTGCCCTTCAGATCTTTTAATTCCTTCTCTAGGCCATCAGCTTGCAATGCGCGCTTTCGAAGAACAGGAATTTTTTTCTTCTATTCCAATCATCTTGGCGAGTTGATCTCTAAGGTTAATCCGTTCGTCAATAATTATACCCATTTTCTCGGCGTCTTGATTCAACCGCTTTTCCTTCTCGCCAGCTGACAGTGCATCATATTTAGTTTTTAAATTTTTGGAATCGTTTTTAATTGGCGCAGTATCATTCTCCATACCACGCAAAATTCCCACTTCTTCCCGCAAATCGTTAATGATATTTTGGAGATAATTGACATCTGTGCTAGTTTCCTTCGGAGCCGGAATCTTATTTACTTTCGTTCGTCCCGCCAACTTTTCCACAAGTTGTTTTAGTGAATTATTTTCAGCTTGAAGCACTTTATACTCTTTATCCTTGCATTCTAAATATTTTTGCATTCAAAGAACTCTTTTTCATCTTCAGGAGTAATTTTTCCTTGGGCTCTAAGTTACCGAATTTTTTTATGATAAGGTGAAAGCTGATTAGGATCAGTTTCTGATGTGAAAATTTCTTTAATTTTGCTGTTTTCATTTTCTAATATGGCCAACTTTTCATTTGTCATTTCTAGTTGGTTGCGCAAATTGTTATTCTCTGTTACAATTTTGTCAATGTCTTCCTTTGCGTGCTCCAAAAGACTACTCTTCTCGGCTTTATTACCCTAAAAAATACAAAACAAAATGAATAATAATCCAATGAACTTTATAAATACATACACATACACATGAATAGTAATATATGATAATAAAGCTAAAAATGATTAAATTCAACTTCTGGGCGGGGATATCATATCCCGAAAGGAAGGAAGGAGAAATGGGAAGAACTGCACGTTCATGCGTAATTCAAAGTGTGATTAATTTTGTTCTGGAAAATAATTTAGAAGTGGTGAAGCGGTCATTTCAAACGAGAGGTGCAAAGAATTTCAAGTAGAGTGGTTTAAACAAGCTTTGATGAATCTTGAGAAGACATTTCGCAAGAATCTGAAGTAATTGAACAGTTTTTGTCTACTTTAATGAACAAATTGGACCTTTCATCTGAAGATATAAACAATGCCTTTTAGTAACAAAAGAAATATCTGGAATCCAGTTTGAACGCATTGAAGGAACATGAAAATGTCTAAAAAGTTCGTTAGAAGAACAAAATTTGAAGAAATCGATCAGAAATTGTCAGAAAAGGTCACTGAGCACCTTCACAACTTCAAAACAGATCTGTCTTCAATTATATCAATGTTTAAAATCTCGCTATGATATTCACAATTCTGTAATGCAATTTCAAATTTTTCATCTTCTAAAAATTTTAATTAAAACGGTTTACTCATAAAATCTCTCTTTAGAACACAATCATACTTAATCGAATTGTCTGGTATTACATAAAATTTAATATGAATAATTACATTTACATTTATTAAAACATCACCATCAATACTACCTAAATTTGTTTAAGGTGATTTATTAATTCATAACAAATTGATACCAATATTTTCAGATATTATAGCAAAGTTGTTAGCAAACTTTTGTTAAAATATCAAATGTAAGTTCTACAAAATTTTCTTCAAAAATTTTACTTCAGGTAGATATTCTGGTGCAAAAATATTTTCAACTGAACCTACAGTGCCTTTAAATTTGTCATTTTTCTCATACTGATTGGATCTATGTCCTTGGCTGACTACATGTGTAATAAGCACCCCAGGATCGTTTGGGACGATCATACTTTGAATTCCAATGACAGTTGAAACAAGTGCTATCCGAAACTGCAGAAAACTTTTTGCTGTTGTCCAGCGGGCAACTAGGTCCATTGTAACGTTATCTCTTTCCCTCTGTTTATAAGAAACATACTGAATTTGCCACATTGTAATTTTCTTGATCATTTTAAATTTGATGTTTTAACAAGTTCGCACAATTATTGCTCATCAGCAGCTTTTTCCAGACAGTAATACGATAATTGAAAAAATGTCAAGATTGAGAAAAACCAGAATAACTTAGGATGTTAATTTTTAATCGTTAACCTAATGCCTGAAATAAAGTATACTATCAATATTAATAATCCTGTTTTTTTGTCTTGTTTGGCCTACTATACAATTTAACTGTCACTGTCTATAGGATTGCGGTAACAATCCAAAGTATTAAAAAACTGGCATTAAACAAAATAAACGATGGCTTATCGTTTAATTAATAACTTGCCCACCGATGGATAATTGGTGCTAAATAAAGTGAAGTTCAGGAAGAAAGCATTCCGAAGGCACATTGACAGTGTCACATCCCATAGCCATGCACCAGTTGAACTTTTAACAAAGATGGCACTACATTCGATTTGGCGAGTTCTGGAAAACCTGGATTAATTTGGAGAAGAATTCACCGGTTTTTTGCTTCGTAACTCTAATAAATTCAACAGATCCAGAAAACTATGGGAATAGAAGTTTTTATTATTATACATGCGCAAATCAAAGTACTGAAATTTTTCCATCTCTTTGATTCCTTTTTACTTAAATTCCTTTATGAGTAAACGATTAACAAGCAGAAGCCCTAATCCAAAAAGATTTCATCCAATTGCAACTGAAGAATTAATTAATAAGTGTGATGGAAATTATAAGATTGGTTTAAAGACGATGATTTCATGGTTTCCTGATCACCAAGTTACTGCACTATAACTCACACTCAAATTAGATCCTCCTAATTCAAAGGCGCCTTGACTTAATTAATACCTATAGATTAAAATTTATCTAAAAGGTTAAATTCAATATATAATAAATATAAACAGAATGTATAAAGTAATATTAAGTCGCGAAACTCTTTCCATGTTAAATTTAGAATTAATTCGCAAAATTCGTTCCTCAATTTACGCCACATAATTTTCTCACCGATTGCCAAACGCAACATGATACCAGGTAAATTATCAAACTTTAGCGCGCTGTCGAGATTGCCAGAATTTGCTGGATAAATTATGTGATGTGATTTGAGTCAGCATTTTTAGGAAGCATAGGTGCTTTAATTTTAACTTGTGTATATAAATATAAGAGATATTAAATTAAATTTAATTAAATTGTCAGTTAATTTTGGACATCGTAAAGCGGAGTTTTTATTAAATTTTTTGCTACCGCTATTGTTACCAGTGCAAGAACCCAGTAGCCCGATAACTAAAATTAATATTTGCCCTTCAGGTTCGAACATTTTGTGTAGTCGGTGAAACACCGAATACACCCCAACAAGGTTAAAATGAATCACTTCAATCTAATAATTCCTAACATGGAGACAAAAGAGTTTTCTTTAACAAAGAGTCATGCAGACTCGTGCGACACTTCTTGCTGACACTTGATTTCGGCGCAAGTGTTCGACCTATTTACATAAATCAAACAGCAGAGCAAATACCAGGAATCTAGTAGGGGTCATGACGGGTCACTGGGCCATAGAAGACCATGCTAGAAGACTGGGAATAGCGGCGAACGATTTCTGCAGGAGTTGTAGGGACTCGGAGGAAATTGAATCCGTCAAACATGTGCTTTGCGAATGCCCCGCTCTGATGAATAAAAGAGGTAGGCTACTAGGTAGCTACTTTTTTTCAAGTCTGGGGAGCTTCAAAGTATAAAGTTCAGAGACATCCTGAGTTTTCTGAGTGCGGCAGGATGGATCTAGGTTAAAGGTCTTGGATATATCCTGACTTTCCCAAGGAAAGCAGGATAAATCCGCGGCTTGAAGGGTTAACCCATGAGGTCTAGGGGCACAATGGACCCGTTGGAGGTCTAAGTGAGGCTGGCTAGTTGTTTAGCGGCACCCCTCTTACCTAACCTAACCTAACCTACATAAATCAAAAATGAAGCGACATTACTTGGCAACAATACCTACGAATTTGTCATACATTACAAAAATATCCCAAAACTGGCCAACATGAACATCCTAATCTAAGTCGCTCGCCGTATTATCTATTGATAAATGTTATTAAAAAGGATGCTTAACATGTAAGACGACAATGTAAGTAAATGTAGTTTTAGTTGTCACGAATGTATCGACAAAATTGCTACCAGGGATTCTAGGAAGAAAACTCTTTCCTTTTTAAACCTTCATGACTTTGCACAGGTCAAGTGTTTTATTTGGGGTTGTGCAGCGAGGAAATATTTGGGGAAGAGAAACTGGTTTCAAGCTATGTAGCCACTTTGAGATTTTAGTGCGTGACCTAGAATCTGAAAGTGAAATAATCAGTTTTGATAGTGTAGATTATATGTAAGAATGAAATAAACTTTGATATAGGACTAGGAGTGATTAATTAGGAATAAACTATTTTAAAATAGGTGAGTGTTTTCACTGAGTCTGTGGTGTGAAAATCCTAAATTGTGTAGATTCTTGATTATTTGTAGGCGAAAATAGTAGTTGTTCTATGGGGCTACTGGGACACTGTTTTCTCTTCCAGGATTTCGCCACAGATGGCGCTACCGTCGCTAGGTGGTTTAAGTCCACACTGAACGTGGGCTTGTGCCTTGGCTTACTGGTTTATGTCATGGCTGTTGAGGATACCAGACTACTTTGGGGGATACCAGACCACTTTTAGCACTCTCCAGCATAGGGAAATAGCATAGGATTTCGATTTTGTTTCTGGAGTTAGCTTATTTTTCATCTCAGACTCGTAGACTCTAAGTTGACATCAACATTTTTCATCTCCTTGGATGTGTGATGCGCCTAAATGTAGGCTTTTATTGTTTTCAAGTGTTGCGCCTGGTTTTTGAACTAATATTACTAATAATTAAAGTCAATAGTAGGAAATTTTGTTCATGCCAATGGATTCTAGATGGGCGGTATGTTGGGAGGGATAATAAGGATAGGGAGGGGGGGGGGTAATGAAATTTTCATCAGAAATCCTCTACGGGCTCTGGTTTTCGAGATATTAGCGTATTAATAATTCAAGTTATTTTTGCTCATGGAAATGGATTCTTGGCGGTGTGGGGAGGGAGGGGGAACGAAATTATAAGAAATCCTCTACGGGCTTTGGTTTTCGAGATATTAGCGACATTTGTTTGGGCGCAAACACCATTTCTTGAGTAAGGTACCTGTTCAAACTTGAACATAAAATACTAGAAATAACTGTAGATCTACATAATTGCAAAATTGTTCAGATTTGTATGTAAGACAATAAATCTGACTGTAGGTATACGAAATTTCAAAAGGTCAAAAACCGCATAGCATAAAACAAATAAGCAATAATTGCTCGAAATAATTATTGAACTCTTGCTTACTAGGCAAATTGCGCAAAGTAAGCAATTGCCCCCAATAATTATTGAATTCGAGACAAATATTGCTTACTACATAGCACCTTAAGTTCATTACACTAAATTGCTTAGTTAGTAATTTTGGAGTATTATAAAAGCAGTAGTAATGCAAGAAATTTTAAGTTTTAGTAAAGAACTTCCCAAGCAAATAAGCCTGCCTTTTGCTTTATTAGTATCCAGCACTTAAGCCCCCACCAGTGGTAAGCTTGAGTCAATATTAACGTTTATTTACAGCTCTTGAGCCTAACCAGAGGTCCACTTCACTACGCCGAATTCCAGGCATACGAGCTAAAGAAAGATTGGTCCTTCGAGAAGAACAACCAGAACCAGCCATGGACACTTCAAAATTACAGCAGCTTTTGAAAGATCAAAAGCAAATTGCTGGGATTATCGAGAATACGCTGATCAACATGAAGAAAGATGGCCTTAGTCGAAAAACACCAACGTACATTGCAGAGAAAGAGAAGCTTTTTCTACAATACTGGACGGAATTTGAATCTCGACACGAGATTTTGGCATCGAATATTTCAACCGATCGCAGCTACATAAAAAACGACTTTTACGGTCAAGTAAAGTGTTATTATGAGGAAGCTATGAAGCGTATCAGTACATATAAAGAGTATGCAAACGAAGAAGGGGAAGAAGACGATGATCAAAGTAAGAAAGATCAAGACGAAGAACCTGCAGTTGGAGCTTCGCCAATAGATGGTAATATAAACCGTGACACGACCGAAGAAGAAGACGACTTTAAATTAGTCACCCCGAAAAACAATATTGAGCAGATAGGTAGACTCAAAAGACAAAAATTAAAAATAAATTCCATTAGGAGAATAATAGGAGACATACATCGAAACAAAACCAGCCCTCACACAAAAATGTACTATGAATACAAAATATGGAATCTACATGAGCAGTTCAACAATATAACAGAACTGCACGAAGAAATTAACGAATTCGAGAATGAATTCAATGACCCGTACTTCCAGTCAGGCGATTACGAGAACTTGGAAACAGCAGTACAAGAAGTAATGATATTACTACATGAACGACAAAAAACAGATGAACCCAGTCAAACGCACACAATTGAAGATGCGGGGTTACGGCTACCACGGCAAACAATACCTTCATTCGAAGGTAATTATAATAACTGGCCAGCTTTTAGAGATATCTTCTCAAAAACAATTCATTGCAACAAACGGCTGTGCAATGCAGAAAAGCTCCAATACCTTAAAACGAATATAAGGGGCGAAGCGGCAAAAATTATAAAGCACTTGGAAATTTCCGACTCAAATTACCAAGCTGCATGGGAGCTAATGAATGAAAGGTACAACAACAAAAGAGCTTTACTGTTCAGTCAACTTGAAGTACTTTTCAATCAACAGCACCAGAACATAGAAACTCCAGGCGGACTTAAGCATATTCACGACACTACACGTGAATGAATGTATGCTATACACAATTTAGGAATTAACACTGATACCTGGGGACCGATTATCGTTTTCTATCTTTTAAAAAAGTTAGATAGAGAAACACGACGCTGGTACGAGCAGTCCGTTAAAGAACCACGAGAAATCCCAGATCTGAATGAATTTTTAAAATTCATCGAGACCCGCTTTCAGTCTTTAGAGAATTTTAAAGACCAAAAGAAAGCTTATGACTCTTGCAAGCTAAGCGTGACGTCGAGATCAATGACCAAGACATTTCATGCAATCGAAGTCAGATGTAAATACTGCAATGAAGCTCACTCAATCTACAAATGCAAGAAATTTGTAGCAATAGACGTGAACGAGAGATGCAGATTTATAAAGCACAATAAGTTATGTCCAAACTGCTTAAATCACAAAGAAGACATCAAGTGCTTAAGCAAACAACGATGCAATAAATGTAAAAAGTATCATCATACTTTACTACACATGCACCAAGCAACGTCAGGACAAAGCGATGAGTTAAGACAACCAGTATCCTCACATGCGGCATCAACCAAAAGCACACAAGAAAGCATAGAAGAAACCAAGAAGGCAAGCTACAATATCAAACTACAGAAACAAGTGATGTTAGCTACTGCATTGGTAAAAGCACATACAGCCATGGGTACTTATGAGCTACTTCGAGTACTAATAGACCCAGGATCACAAGCTTCATTTGTGACAGAAAAAGCAGTTCAAACACTTGGGCTACCAAGAAATAAAGTTGAAATCGAAATCTCAGGTGTAGGAAACACAACGGCAAGCACATCAAGAAGCCAAGTCTTGCTAAATCTTTCACCTAGATTTCCCTCTAGCTACAAGTTGGCAGTAGAAACATTAGTACTACCCAACTTAACACAAATGTTACCCTGCACACCAATATCGCCTGGCGAGTTATGGGAGAACCACAATTTTATATTGGCCGACCCAACCCTAAACACACCTGGGCCGATTGATGTGCTACTGGGTGCAGACGTATACGGATCTATCCTACTGGAGGGTATACGGAAACCAAGAGATGAGTTGCTAATTCAAAATACAGCGTTTGGTTGGATTGTGACTGGGAAAATCGAAACTCAAAAGACTACAATGCAGAAAAATGTAATTAGCATGGTATCAATGGTCAAGCTGAACGAACAACTGACAAAATTCTGGGAGATAGAGGAATTACCAACAAACTCCAGCCTGTCGGAAGAGGATAAAGTTGTCCAAAACCATTTCAAAGAATCACACGTTCGAAATCTCAATGGGACATATACAGTGTCAATGCCACTAAAAGAAAACGCACACAATCTTGGCGACTCCCGTAAGATAGCTATGGCCAGATTACTTCAACTTGAAAAGAGATTTCGGAAGAGTGTGACTTTAAAAAAGGAGTACAGCAAATTTATGTTGGAATACCTCAATCTAGGACACATGAAGCAAGTTTCACCAAAGGCGGATGGTATCACCTATTATCTACCTCATCAACCAGTAATAAAAGAGGAAAGCATCACGACAAAATTACGAGTCGTGTTTGATGCATCCGCTAAAACCAATAACGGACTGAGTCTAAATGATGTAATGTACATCGGACCACGCTTGCAAGAAAACCTATTCGACATCCTACTACGTTGGCGGATACACAAATATGTGTTCAAAGCCGACATCGAGAAGATGTATCGGATGATACAAATCGATGATGAACAACAAAATCTGCAAAGAATACTGTGGAGGTTTTCAGAAGACGAACCTATTAAGGAATATGCTCTAACGACGGTTACATATGGCACAGCCTCAGCACCGTACTTAGCAGTTAGGACATTACAACAATTAGCAGTCGATGAGCATAACAGATTCCCGCAAGCTGTAAACGCCACTCTAAAAGACTTTTACGTTGACGATTTAATGTCTGGAGGAGATTCAATACAAGAAAGTATGACCACTATGCTCGAATTAATTGGGTTGCTAAAAACAGGGGGATTCAACCTAAGAAAATGGTCAAGTAATGATATAAACCTCCTCAAAACAATTCCAGAAGAATTACGGGAGAAAGACCCAATTGAGATCAGCAACGGAGAAACAATTAAAACCTTGGGAGTATATTGGACGCCTGCAACAGACACGTTCCATGTTAAAGTCAATCTTTGTGATCGAAAACAACAAACAAAACGAACCATGTTGTCAGATATCGCCAAACTGTTCGATCCCCTTGGATGGCTTGCACCGATAATGATAACAGCTAAAATAATGATGCAGGAACTCTGGATGGAAGGAAACTCATGGGATGAGAAAATACAGACAGATGTATCTCAAAAATGGGAAAAATTCAAGAAGGAGCTCCCACAAATTGAGTCAATCTCCATTCCAAGATGGATGCAGCATACCCTTTTAAATCAAGAAATAGAATTACACGGGTTTTGTGATGCATCCGAAAAAGCGTATGCTGCGGCAATCTACAGCAGAGTTATTAAGCAAGATGGAACAATTCAAACAACACTACTAACGGCTAAAACCAAAGTAGCACCCATAAAACTTAAGAAAACACTTCCAAGGCTGGAATTATGCGGTGCAGCACTCTTGGCGAAATTGCTACACCAAGTAAAAGTCATCATGCATTTTCAACACGTTACCACATACGCATGGACAGACTCAACAATCACGTTAGCTTGGATCAAAGGAGGTCCAGAAAAATGGAAAACCTTTGTCGCAAATAAGGTAGCTGAAATTGTAGAATTAACAACACCTACCATCTGGTATCACGTTCGATCAGAGCATAACCCTGCAGATGTGGCATCTAGAGGAATCAACCCATCAAGACTTCTTGGCTTAAATTTATGGTGGCATGGGCCTACATGGCTGATGGAACAAAAGAGCAAATGGCCATCCCTTGCATCACCTGAACTGTCGACAAGAGAAGAAATGAAACGCCAAGTCATATGCGGAAACATATCGGAAAAGGACGCGTACTTAGAAAAAATCTTCTTAAAATACAGCAAGTTACCTAAACTCTTACGAGTGTGGGCTTATTGTCAAAGATTTATCAACGCCTGCAGAAGGAAACCAATAAGCAAAATGCACATTACAGTAGCAGAGATATTGAATGCTCTCACCAGCATAGTCCGTATCATTCAGGAAAATGAATTCACCTCTGACATCCACAAATTACGCAAAAATCAAAATCTAGAAAGGAAAAGTGCACTCTTATCACTCAACCCGTTTTTAGACACAGAGGGACTCATCAGATTAGGAGGGCGCATCGGTAACTCCAACGTACCTTACAACGAAAAGTACCCAATAATTCTACCCTCGAGTCATCACATAACCAAATTAATTGTTCAAGAATCCCACGAACGGACACTCCATGGATCAAACCAGACAACCTTAGCATTCATTCGCAGAAAATTTTGGATTATCAGAGGCAAGAATACTGTTAAGAACGTATTGAAAAACTGTATTCGCTGCGCCCGTTTTAAAGCGCAAAACCCATCTCAGCAAATGGGCGCACTACCAACACCAAAAGTCACACCATCAAAGCCATTCAGCCACACAGGAATAGACTACGCTGGGCCGATAAAAATCAGGGCATCTAAAGGCAGAGGAATCACAAGTTATAAAGGTTACATTGCAGTATTTGTATGTCTTGCCACTAAAGCCATACACTTAGAGATTGTAAGCGGCTTGACAACAGAGGACTTCCTCGCAGCCTACAAGCGATTCAGTGCAAGAAGAGGCACGTGCACTGACATCTACAGTGATAATGCCACAACATTCGTTAGTGCTAATAAAGTACTTAATAAAGAAAACGTGAGAAGCGTGGCTTCATATCTCGCAAATAAAGGAACGACATGGCACTTTATTCCCCCCGCAGCTCCTCACTTCGGAGGAATTTGGGAAGCCGGTATTAAAGCAGTTAAATATCATCTGAAGAGAGTCATAGGGGAAACCACACTTACATATGAAGAAATGTCAACTTTACTCTGTCAAATTGAGGCTTGTCTCAATTCCAGACCCCTGTACCCATTGACGGACGATCCAACAGACATAAACACACTCACTCCAGGGCATTTCCTTGTGGGAGAAGCACTAATTGTGCCTCCAGTTTTAACAGGATGGGAGAAGGAACAGCACAGTCTCTCTCGATGGCAACATATCCAAAAGATGAGTAAAGATTTCTGGCAAGCGTGGACGAAAGACTACCTTAAGCAATTACAGCAACGGTCAAAATGGAAAAGCAAGACTAGCAACGTTAAAATAGGACAAGTTGTACTTATAAAAGACGAGGGTACACCTCCCACAAATTGGCCACTTGCAAGAATCACAGAAGTACACCCAGGATCGGACAACTTAGTGAGAGTAGTAACACTAAAGTACAAAGGTGATCATACCATAAAACGTCCAATAGCAAAAATTTGTCCATTGCCTGTGGTAGAACACGACGACAATGATCTAACCCAGAGCTGCGTAAAGAGAAAAATAGCTGCTCATTCAATGAGCACGCTAATAAGGAGACAAACAGCTCCAGATGTGCACACAGAACAGAGGTCAGTTAAGAGAATGAAAGTGAGCAAAGTGAGCATTTCCTTCACAGATCAGTCAGCCGGTGAAAACGAGACACTAGGAAACACAGTTTCATCAAAACCAACTCAAAAGTTCAACGCAGTAAACAGAGCATGCGTCAATGTCCCCGCACTACCCTCACATCGGGATCTAGCAGCAAATGGAAATGAAACCAAAGGCCGTTCAGCATCAGACAAGCAGGACAAAAGAGACACCTACACAGACACGGCATCAAATTATAAGGCACAAGTATATAAATTTCGACGCGATCATATGCAACGTAAGCGTAATGGTGTTCGCATTTACCCTATAACAACTGGGTACAAAAATTTAGTACCTATAGAAAAACAATTACAGGCAGTCAAGGCTTACGAAATGCGCTATAAAACACAGTTACCTAACTTTGCCAAAAGATACTATTCTGAAGAGTATAGAAGGTCGACTTATCGTGGAGGATGGTGGACGACAATACATCCAACCATACTCTGTCTCCTGCTACTCCTATTTGTGAAAGTAGGGCACTGTTCCTACACCCTAACGCAACCGAAAGCAGGCTTATACGTTGAGCAAATGGGCGATGTTCAAGTGAAGCGAGGCACCTTCAGAATTGAATTGAGCTTGTCCTCAGCAGAGATAAGAAATGATAGCAGCATGTTAAAACAGACAATGAGTCAAATAAAAACACTCTGTGACGAGACATACAAAATATCCGACGAAACGCATTGCCAAGGGTTAATACATCATCTAGAAGAAATCCACATGGAAACCCAAAACCACATAGAAATGTTGCTATCCGAAACAAATAAAAGGATAAAAAGAGGAATTCTGGGGAGGCTATTAGAGACGGTATTCGGAGTTAACGATGAGGTGTATAAAAATATTGACGAACTAGATCATAACCAAAAACTCCTACTTCAAACGATCAACCATCAAACGAACATCATGCTTACAACTATCACCACAGCCAACGAGACAGAAGCAAGAACAGTGAAAAAATTAAACACTTTCACCGATAGGTTGAACCAGGGATTGACAGCAATTAAAAAGATGCAAGCACAATGGTTCGCAGGGCCCGATACAAACAAACTAAACATACACTTCCTCGCAGCATACCATGCTGCAGCTAATTACCTGGAGGAATTATTAGAAAAATATCACAAGATCACAAGGGTGTACTTCCATTATGGAAGCCTAATAGACTTCCTAAAACCTGCCCAAATATCAGAAATACGAACCAAGGCTAAAGGAAATCTACCATCGAGTTTAGACATTCTGCCATTCCACAACGCCAAAATTGAGCTAGAATTCTCAGCAGAAGAGATTAAGGTATTAGCATACCTCAACATAGCCGAACTATCCCAGTACAATCTGATAAAATGTACAGCGATACCTCAAAGAAAATCAGACAACCAATACCTGGTGCTAGATCTTGCGACTCCTATTCTAGCCATAAACTACAACACACAGTCTTACTTTAGTTTAACTGAGATGGAATTGGATAGTTGTATAAATATCAAAAAGAATATGTTACTATGCACGCCAACAGTCATACGAAGCATCGAGAATCACCCGAGTTGCATCATAGATGAGCTATATCACCGAAACGAAGGCAGTGATTGTCCAATCCGACAATTCAAACTAACAAATGTTCTATGGAAGCACCTTCACATGATCAACACCTGGTTATTTGTTGCCAACAAACCCACCACAGCAGCAATACAGTGTAATGGAAATCATGAGGACGTCCTTTTAAATGGCACTGGAATCATCAGAATTTCGCAAGAATGTACAATAAAAACGAAGCGAAATACACTCAAATCCGAATACTCACTGAAAACACCAGTCATCGCGTCCTTTATAAAACCTGTGCCAATCAATGTCTCCCTACCAACAATTAGCAGCTTTACAATATCAACAGACATGAAACCAGTTATAAAGACGTCCGACCAAATCTACGAGGCATTGGAAGTTGAAGGCAACAATCTTCATGTTGAGGGAAGCTGGAAGATCATTCATCACCACATCACCGGTGCAAGCATCTCAACCATCACAATATTTATCATAGCAGGGATTATCGCGATCATAAGATGCAAGTGGAAGCGAAAACTCACATTAACAGATCCTGAGGCAACACCCATAGAGGACGTGGAGAGCATGTCAGAGTTCAATCTTCCTCCAATCGCGTCCCCCCGGCAGAATGTTCAAACTTGAACATAAAATACTAGAAATAACTGTAGATCTACATAATTGCAAAATGTTTCAGATTTGTATGTAAGACAATAAATCTGACTGTAGGTATACGAAATTTCAAAAGGTCAAAAACCGCATAGCATAAAACAAATAAGCAATAATTGCTCGAAATAATTATTGAACTCTTGCTTACTAGGCAAATTGCGCAAAGTAAGCAATTGCCCCCAATAATTATTGAATTCGAGACAAATATTGCTTACTACATAGCACCTTAAGTTCATTACACTAAATTGCTTAGTTAGTAATTTTGGAGTATTATAAAAGCAGTAGTAATGTAAGAAATATTTAAGTTTTAGTAAAGAACTTCCCAAGCAAATAAGCCTGCCTTTTGCTTTATTAGTATCCAGCACTTAAGCCCCCACCAGTGGTAAGCTTGAGTCAATATTAACGTTTATTTACAGCTCTTGAGCCTAACCAGAGGTCCACTTCACTACGCCGAATTCCAGGCATACGAGCTAAAGAAAGAGTACCCTAGCGGCCTTAGTCCGAACTACCTGCATGCCTTGTTTTGCTGTTTTCTTTTATTAGCGGGAGAGTTCTAGATATCGGCATGACGTCATCATGGTTTTGCTGTTTTTAAATCCTGTACCTAAATAAGTTTTCTTAGCAGGGAAGTTGTAGATATCATCATCATTCGAATTTCACAACATGATATCACCTTGACTTGATGTTTTCTTAGCAAATTATTATTATTGGGTTTAAGGGGTGCGTGTATTGAAAAGTCACACTTGCTCTTTCGAGTGCAAGCACCATTTCTTGAGTAAGCTTCCCTAGAGGCATTAGTCGGTACTACATATGTTGTTCATCTCGATAAAGTAAGGTTCCCTAGCGGCATTAGCCGGTACTACCAGCATGCTTGGTTTTTGCTGTTTTCTTGTTTGATGATTTATTAGCGGGGAGGTTGTAGATATCAGCATGACATCATCTTGGCCCGATGTTTTCTTAGCAAATTATTATCATTATTATTATTGCAAACACCATTTCATGAGTAAGGTCCCCCGGTGGGATTAGTCGGTACTACATATGTTGTCATGTTGGGCTTGGGGAGATACGAGAACACTTTTAGTACTCTCTAGCATAGGGAAATAGCATAGGATTTCGATTTTGTTTCAGAAGTTCGCTTATTTTTCATCTCGATTCTTGGGGATACGAGATCACTATCAGCACTCTCCAGCATAGGGAAATAGCATAGGTTTTCGATTTTATTTCTGGAGTTCACTTATTTTTCATCTCGGAGATCGTAGCTATGAATATTATAAACAACAGTGATCATGCTATGATTTTCGATGTCAAAAAATAGATCACGGTTGGTTGGGATGTTAAGAAATATGAAGTAATAGAAATTAAATTTTCGATGTAGGTGTGTGTGTGTGTGTATTGAAAAGTCTTAGGTTTTATGAAAAATAGTTTTTTTATGTTAAATAAAATTTCTTTTTGGGGGGGATAAATTTAAAGCTTTGATGAGCTATGATATCAATGTGGGATGATACTAATATAGTATGATATCTTGACTTAGATGAGTAGTTTCGGTTGTATGGGTACAGTAAAAGACCTTTCATAAAATTGTTGGTGCTAAGTTGTAATGGTATGACCAGTGTTGCCCACACGAAATCTTTCTAGAGGAACTTGTTAGCCTAGCCTGAAAGTAGTTTGAGCAGCCACATCTGAAAAAATTACATATTATCATTAGCTTGAGAGTGGGTTAATTAAAAGCATTAACGAGCTATCATATTAATGTAGGATGATATGCCGACTTAGATGAGTAATATAAATTAGTAAAAAATTTTCGGTGACCAGGTGTAATAAGCTTGAAATATAATATAACTTCTTGCGTAAACAAATACATTAAAATAAAATAAATAAATCGATTTATATTTTTTTGTGTCTAGGGCTGGTGAGCATAGGAAGGTAGCGGAGTTATTTACCCTGATATCATAGTTCACATGAAGCTGATAAGAATATGATAAGTTTATCTTCATATATTATTAGATTGAGCACATATTTTTCTAGCCATTACGTTGAGCGTGGGTTTAATTAAAAGTTTTGATGATAGAAGGTGGTGTTATGATGTTAATGTAGTATGATATGTTGTCTTAGATGAGTAGTGGAAGTTATCAGCAATATCGCTTCATATTTATCTCTCTAAAGCATTATCCGAATGAATAGTGTTGTATGAAGGAAGAAAAAACTGATAATTCTTCAAGCCTATAGTGAAGACCGTGGTGGAGTTTGAGAGTGGGTACTGTAAGTTGTGTATATATTAATTGTGTTGCATATTAATCTAGTAGGATATGAAAGCTTTAGTGAAGAGCGTGGAAGAGGATAGTGTTATTTGTTTAAATCTTAAGGTTTAAACTTTTGAACCTCCAAGCAGGAACTTTTTTTTCTTTAAGTTGGCTCGGTGGCTAGATAAGAACGTGTTAACTTCATCTTTATAATATAATATAATCTTGTGTTGGGCATAGGAAGGTAGCAGAGTTTTTTATAAATCAAGGAGTTACGCTGTTATGAGATTTGATTGACTCCTATATTTAAAAAATAGTTCACATGAAGCTGATAATAATATTATTATTTTCTTACCATTAAGTTGAGAATGGGTTAATTTAAAAGCTTTGATGAAAGAAGGGTGTGTTATGATACTAATGTAGTATGATATGTTGTCTGAAGTGAGTAGTAGACGTTGCATGGGAGCTGTGAATAAGCAGTAAAATCCTAATCAGCAATCTCGCTGGATATTTGATAATTCTCCAAGTCCATAGTGAAGATCGTGGTGGGGAGTTGACAGTAGGTACTGTTCCGGCTGCATCTGCGTTTAGTATCCCATCTAAAAAGGAAAACATAACCTCAAAGAATCTTAGATCATCAATAATAAATTACAAAGGCACTTATCTAACATTTAGCGCTCTTCACACCTCAGTATCTCGTTACTATCCATGACGTTTTATCGATGTGAAATAATCCTGTAATTAAAAGAAATATTGTAAAATATTTGAGCATAAACAAATGTAAACAAAACTTAGTAAGAGAACATGTAATGAAACTACACCGATTTGTGTACACACGAACCCAGATCTCAAAGTCAATGTCACAACAGCACCATTTAGTACATAATACTTAAAGAAAATTATCATTAGAAACATTAGAAAACTATTTATTCTTACCTGAATTACAATCAGCTTTCTTTACTTCATCACTGAACTTAACACAATGTCACTTGACATTCACATTCATTCGATTTCATGTAATTTCTCATTACAGCGGTTACTCTCAAATTTCGAAAATAATTTATTTTATCTCTCGCTCATTGCATATATGAGATAGATATATTTTAAGCGGTTCAATAATAAAACGTTAAATTTTGGGTTGAATATGCACATATTGATACCGTTGAGACACATTCTTCTTGAACTCGATCGGTGTGGTTTTGATATTTTGAAAAGTCTGGAAATATTTTTGATTTTGAAGATATTACATTGAATCTGTAATTTGAATCTATGTATAATAACAATCAAATGAAATTATAACGTTTAAAAACAGAATCAGTGGTGTCCTTTTTATTTTTGAAATCATTAACTTGATCCTATTGAACAGGTACTATAAGTTATGTAAATATTAAGTTAAAAGTTTTGAGGGATGGTATTTATCTCCTCGATATGGTGTTGAATGAGTATCAGGAAGGTCAAAAAAAGTTGATAATGCTTCAAGTACAATAGTGAAGACCGCGATGTTGAGAGTGGGTATTTGGAATGATATAATTCTAATAGGATATGGAAGTATTATTTATTCATCTTTAAATCTTATCATGTCTGAAAAAATTACACAATATAATTAAGAAAGCTTCATGATATATATCAAAAGTGATACCAATGGATTACATAAGGAATGTAGGGTCAATTCATCTGCAAACAACAAATTTGGTTGAAAGCAACACACGGTGTGAGCAATAATTATTCTTGCTTCAATTATCACTATTAAGCGGGTGTGACACAGATAATATATTAAGTTTAGTCTAGTCTAAAATATGTAATGTAAATAAAAATTGTATTATGGTTATAATGCCATTTATTGAAATAATTTGTTTTAATTGTATTATAGCTTAAGTCTAAAGTCGTTTTTCTTTAGTTCAACAAAGCCAAGAGTTCATAGATATAGATTGATCCTTATAATGAATATTCCTTATGCCTTTAGACCAACGTGGCTTTAGAAGTTTCGTTGATCACCATTTTCACAAATAACATCTCTCCATCTTTAGTTTTTGCGATCTTTGTTGGAATATCCTGATTTTTTCGACCTGTTGATAGGGGACAGTCGACTAATTTTTGGATGAAAAACTTTCTTCTTTATTTCTGGAAAGCACCGATTTCATAGATGTAGACTGAGCCTTATATGAATATTCTTTACTCCTTTCATCCGTATGCTTTAGAAGGTTTGTAGTGTCCTTAGAAGTTATGTTGAAATTATTGTGTAATTAGCTTGCCAAGAAACAGTGATCTGTTTGGGTAAAAAGCAAAATATCAATTGAAAAAACAACTTATGAAACTACTATTTATATGTATTTGACACATGGTCTGGGAGGCAGCAATTTGTCCTTGACCTCTGACGTCATCTTAACCTTTAAAACTGAATGTGTCTGTTCTTGGGTTCACTTGGATGATGATGAGTAGTGCAAGTTGTATGGGAGATTATAAATAGCTGTGACTAAACAGTAAAGAAGAAGATTTCTGCGGTTAACATCTTTACCTCTTGTCTTGGTATATAACCATTTTAGGGGTTGGTGGTCGGTCAATAAATCGATTTTAACTCCGTAGAGGTAAGGTCGGAAGTAATTAGTTGACCACACAATCGCCAAAAGTTCTTTTTCGGTTGTAGAATAATTTCGCTCATGCTCGTTGAGCGTTCTGCTTGCATAACAAACAGGGTGATTATTTTGTTGCAGAATAGCACCGATTTTATATGTGCTAGCATCTGTTACAAGCTTAAATTTTTTATTAAAATCTGGATACTTTAGTATCGGGGCTTCAGTAACGTTTTAATTTTTCAAATGAATTAATATAACTAGAATCATTCACGTTTACTTCGACATTCTTTTTTAAATATTTTGTCATTGGCTGAGCAACTTTCGCGTAATCTTTAATAAACTTTCGGTAGTAGCCAGTGACACCGAGAAAAGATTCAATTTTCTTAGGGTTCGGTTTTACTCCGTCGGGTGTCAATATATGACTAAGATATTCTGTTTCTTTAGAAAAGAATTTGCATTTACCAATTTGTATTTTCAAGTTGTATTTTTTCAACTTGTTGAAAGTTTGTTTGATGCTAGTAATATGTTCTTCGAGTGTGGTGGAGAAGATTAGTATATCATCTAGATATACTACACAAATTTTATTAATATATTCCTTCAGCACCGAATTCATTAGACGTTGAAATGTCGCTGGTGCATTCTTTAGGCCAAAGGGCATTCTCACATATTCGTAGTGTCCCTGAGGTGTGGAGAATGCGGTTTTCTTCCGGTCCTCCTCTTTTACTAAGATTTGGTGGAAACCCTTCGCAAAATCGATCGTAGTAAAGTACTGTGCCCGTTCTAATTTGTCAAGAATATTCTCTATGTTTGGAATGGGGAATTTGTCATCGATCGTTACTTCATTGAGCTTCCGATAATCAATGACAATTCTCCATTTTCTCTTGCCAGAATTGTCCATCTTCTTTAGAACGATCCATAATGGGCTGTTATATGGAGAGTTGCTCTCCCGAATTATTCCTTGTTTGAGCATGTCACTAATTTGTGACAAAATTTCTTGTTCATGAATTTGAGGATACCTATATATTTTTGAATATATGGGTTTTTCAGTAGTTGTGATTATTTCATGTTCAATGTCGAAGGTACTAGTTAATCGGTCACCTTCTTTAAAGAAAAGGTCTTTGTGAAATTTTAAAATTTCATTTAGACAATCTTTCTCTTTAGAGTTAAGAAAGTCGAACAGGTCGTGAAATTCACTCCCTTCTATATTAACAGCTTCTAACTGATAGATCTCCTCACTTCTATATGGACAACTATTTAAAAATTTTATTTCGTTATCATTTATTTTTAAAATATCATTTTTAATATCTATTATAGCACCTAGGGGTTTAAGTAAATTTTGACCGAGTATAGCGTCAAAACACTTTTCATGGAATTTTGTAAGTTTCCATACCATATAAGCATCTTTCTTAAATTCTTTTGGAAGATTCGTTTTGATTTCTGCGTTAACGTATATTTTCGTATTAAGACTATTAAATGGTATTGGTGTTTTTAAGAATTTTCTTCTATATTGGGGTAATTTGGTTTCATCTAGAAGAGAAGTAGAGGACCCAGTATCGATGAGGCATTTTATTTTGTCTTCATCTATTGTGAGCTCTACTATTGGTAGGTAAATTTTTGAGGAGTTAAGTGAAAATTTACTTCTTCTTGTTGTTGAATGTGATCGACATCCATTGGCTCTAGCCTATTTGAGTTATTTTGTCTTGAAGTATTATTAGAAAAATTGTTAGGTAAATTTTGTCCTGAACGTTCGTTATTATTTGAATTATATTGTCTAAACTGCCCTTGGTTAGTTGAGGAAGTTTGCCTTGATTGCCTTGAATTATAATAACTATTATGATTCGATCTGTTATTGTAATTATAGTTTAGTCCTTGTCTGTTCGTGCTATTTTGTTGTAATTGTCTTGAGTTTTGTCTATAGTAATTGCTTTGTCTTGAATTCAATTGACCTCTATCTTGGTTGTTCATCTTATGATTAACACTATTGTTTACTCTACTTTTTTCTCTTATCATCCCTAAGTTTTCTAAATAATTAAAAGCTTCCGTTAAACCTTTTAAATTTTTGTTAAAAATAATTGACGCTAAGTTTGGATCGATGTTATTTAAAAATGTTCTTAACATCAATGCTTCATTCGTTTTTGGGTGAAATTCACTAGGTTTCTCTAAATCGTATTCGTATTTTTCATTTAAGGTGGGTTAACACCAAAAAAAAAGCTCACGATTTCTGTTTCCAAAAGCTTAGTGAACATAAACGCATAAAAGTATGCAATTTTAAAATTGATACAAATCACTATATGTACATGCAAAGCTATATGATGCTGTGATATTCGTCGGTATTGTACTCCAAAGCATGTCGGGCATCTGCACAGCAGTAAGGTAGAATCACTGACTTATAAGTCAGTGGGTAGAATTGCATAGGCATGGCGAGATTTTAAATTTGGCTGTCGGATTTTTCTTAGAATTTTTTTGAGGAGCAGGCACGGCACGGAGCGAACGAAATGTATGCTCTCTGCGCTGTTGATCAGACAATTTTCTGTGTAATTTGTCTGGCACTATTTATAGCTTGGGCAATTTTATTTGACTGGTCTGTCATGAAATGAAACTCTTCCAAGAATTCTGAGTTGTAATATACCTATCATATAATTTTTGCAATGTTCACACGTTGTCAGATTACCATTTTATTAACTAGATATCCAAAGAACTACTTTAGAGAATTAGATTTGAATTTACCAACAACACAATTTTCAGGTTGAGCTATGTCTGGTAGATTTTCTAATCTAATTTTAGTATATATGTACATATATACAATTTTATCTCTATCTAATTCCTCAATTTTGTTCGCATAAAATTTTTCATGTTTCAAGAAACGCATTCCAACCAGATTAGCCTAGTCGGAGTTACTGTAACTGGGAAAGATTACCAATATAGCAAATAGTGAATTCTTTTTTGCGACTCGATGTTAACACTGCCTTCAAATCTGCCATTCTCGTGCTCTTTTCTTCCCTACTGGTGTGGTTATTGTGTAACCCTGTGCATTGTAATGTTCATTTAGGACTTTCAATTCATTCCAAAAATACCTTAAATCTACCAATCGAAATCCCTCCATGGAAATTTCGTTCATATCTTCATCCTGATTTTCTTTTTCTATCAGAATTGTGAACGAATCTATTTCGCTATAATCCTCAATATTTGGGCTGGCATTCATTTTACCTGCTTCATATTTTTTTTCATTTATATTAGCAAAATTTCTTTGCTGTGCGGTTAAATTTTCTTTTGTGCTTTCCTGTAGAGATCGTAGTCGCAGTATAAATATATCGTGCAGATAGAGAGACGAACATAAGACCAGAACAAACCATCAAACCGCTAGGAGATATTTCATAGAAATTCGCGATGAGTAGTACCACTAAGCGTAGGTACAGTAAATAGAGAAATCAATTAGATTGAAAAATCTCCGACAGTCTTCTTCTTAAGAAGGTATCTCCCAAAGGAAAATTTTTGCTCTAGTCCACAAAGTTCTTATTTCTACCCATTTTATTATTCGCTTAAAAAAGGACGCGGGACGTGGTATTCAAAAAATTAATTGACTCTTTCCGGCAGAAATTCGCTGTGAGAGCCACGGTAGTCGATTTTGAAAAAAATGCTAGAGTTACTCCGTGAAGATCTTTGGTTGCCGGAAAGGTCAGATAGTTTACCTATTCAAGGAGGCAGTAGTGTCAAAAATTACTTCAAAGAATGCGTAAAATACGGCGAATAAATCTACCAAAAACAACTGTGTGAAGCAAGGGGTGAGCCCATTCTAAAGGGAGTATAAATTGGTCCCGTTATAAAGGCTTTGGATGAATTAGCTATTTATTTCGGTACTTACAGAAGAACTGATTTTTCTTTAAATGAATTTAAGCGATACCGATACTGCATTGATAAAAAGATTCATCACATAATGACAGCAGCTCAAACTTTTAGAGGGGACGGGCCAATCGAAAGGTATAATCGCTATATAAAGAGGAAGATTAACCCGATCAAATGGGCATTGCAAGTACCTGAGAATGGAACGCTCATAATAATTTTCGTGCAATGAGCTCAATTAAAACATTTATAAGAAAGAAGTTGCTTTTACCGAAATATATATTAAATCGCGTAAATATTCGTCAGCAGATTCCCTCTTAGATAAAAAAGAATTAAAAAAATAATTTCAAAAGAAAGATGTCATTGGTACAAAGCCAATACTTTTATTGGTCGACACAAGTTCTTTGTAATTTGTAAAAATGCTTCTTCTTCGAAAATCGAATTTGAAAACAATTCATAAATAAATTAATAGTACTTAGTAGTAATTATAGTCGCTAGAAAGATAATAGATTGTAGTCAAAAAATTGGTACACACTGTATATAATCGTGACAACTCACTACACCTCATCAATTTTCGTTTAGTTTTCTCAATTACATACATATATTCGAAAAACAACTCTTCAAAACTTTAAAAAGTTCCATTTTGTCTTTTCTACAGCTTCACTAAAACGGGGTCATAAATGAAACGCAACAAAAAATAACTATTTATAATTTAGCCAACCTTCCTCCAAAATTTTATCAAAATCATTTACATTTCACAAATTCAAATTCACATTTCACAAATTTGTACACTTATAGGATTATTTCCTTTTCATACACACAAATTTACATACCTAACAACATTCAGTTTTCTCTTCTTTATTCCATAATTATTGGCCCGAATTTTACTAATACGTCCCATGATTAAATAATAGTTACTCAAAATTCGTTACCATAATAACATTGGCAAAAAATTTCTCGCCTCAAAAGCAAAAATGAACAAATTACCAATGATAAAAATTCAAATATTCCGGGAAATCTACACACATACATAAACCTAATGCAGAAAATAACGGCACACACTCTCCAAGCATACAGCTACAGCCCGCTGAGCTTTCAAAACAAATGAAAGCCTTCCAAAAGCACATTACTCCATCTGACGATGATAGAATGAATTTAAAACGCCAAATTGTATGCAAAATATAATAAACCAAGAAATTTTTGCCGTTACCATCATTAACATTATTGACTTTATTTCCTTTATCATTGCACTAAAAAATTTGAGTTTTTCAAAATAAACAGAAAAAGGTTCGATCTTTGTTACAAATTGAACTTTCATTGAAATAATATCATAATTTTGGTAGTTAATTGTCTCGGAAAATAGCAACTTTCAACTAAAATATATTAGTAACCAACATTTTTTGTCTGGTTTTCTTTCCGTCACTGCCTCTTCCAGCCCAAGATATTCCATACTCAAGTACAAATTTATCTATTTAATGTACCATTATTACGTTTTGATGTACTAAACTTTGCAAATTTCATGAATTCCAGAGTTTTCTAAAGCTAATTAAATACATATAAAACGCCGAAATCTTTATTTTTGGCACGTCATTACCTAAGTTTATGCATTTTCTCTAACTATGTACAATTTTTATCAAGATAGTACGCTTAGATTTGCAGTAAATTTGTATTAACTTCTCGTGTTTTTTAAGATTTCAGTGGTAACCCCCCTTAATTTATTTAGTATATTTTTTAATGTAATATAATACTCTCTTACTTGAAAATTCCGTGCTGAAAGTGCCTTATGATATAATTGATGATATGATTCCTGAACACCGAAACATTTTATCAATTCAGATTTGATTTCCTGCCAAGTAGCGTTAGGTCCCAAGGTTCGGATGGCGTCTAGAGCTGGACCCTGGATTTTTTTAATGATGATTCTTTGGAAAACATACTGTTTGAGTTGAGCGTTGCTGTTAAAGAGTGGTAAAGTTGTTTCGACTTCTCTGAGAAATGAAGTAAGGGCACAATTTCCATCTCCTCTGAATTCTCTAATTCGTTGTACATCTTTAACTAGATCATTTGTTGTAACTGTTAATACTGGTGGTGGAGTTGATTCACTAGTTGCATTTGGTGTACCGGAAGTGGTTGGTTCTAGTGGAGCTTCCGGCGTTGCCATTTCTTCTTCTTGAATGCTCACTAAATCACTATTATATGCTTTGAATCTGCCGCTTTCACGAACTGATTTCACTTTCGGCATGTGCAAATTTAGATTTTTGATGATTTTTTTTTCTTTCTAATTAATATATTTCACTTTAACTTTGGCTCAATTCACAATATTTAAATAACTTTTGTTTCCTTTTCCTTTTGTGTGAAAAGTTTACAGCTGATATATTTCACTTTATTCTTTAAAATTCACCGTGTTAAGTTGTTGTATTTCACCGATTTATTCTTCAGAATTCACCGTGTTATACTATACACAAATAATAGAAAATTTCAAGCTGGAGCTTAGTATCTACGTTGAAGCAAATTTTTTTTTTCACTATTTTAGCGGCTCCAGTAAGTTGACGAAAAACAATAAAACTTTCGTTGGGATTGCAATACTTTAGACTGCGCCAATTACGAACGTAATTCTTTCCCAACGAAAAAATAATAATAATAAAAAATCACAGGAAGGCAATCTTTTGGAAGAAAACCACAACCTAATAATTAATAAGATTTATTCTTAAGAACCAAATTACAAAACGTCCGACCGAGCCTAGTTTTAAAACTTAACTTACTTAATCCAACTTAAAATAAATATTTTTCCATAAACACAGAAAAATGAAATAAGATATCAAATAAGAATGCTTAGTGGACATTTTATTGAGAACGGCGATTCTATGGGAAAAGAATTTATTTATGAGTTCCCATAGAATCAGCAAAAAGTATTCTCATGAATTTAAACTTTATATTTGTGAAATTCTCCTTCACGTTGTCTTTCATGTGAGGAAGAATTTGATTCGGGTAACGTCTCGGATAGTGTTACAGACGTAACTCGCGCGACGTATTGACATCAACTTCAACAAAACAAAGATACTAACAGCTATACCAATACCTCTGGATAAAATGAAAGGTAGCGAAAAAAATATATATATTTATAATCAAGGCATTTTATATACAAAGACACATTATTTTTATAATTGATTCATTTTGTGTTTGAAATCAAAATATTTTTATGCTGGATTCTTTTTATATGCAGAAACAAATTATTTTCACTATCAATTCATTTATACAAACATAACGACATAGTGCAAGCAGCGTATATTTTTTTTGTGCAAGTGAAGTTTTCTTTATTCTAGGAGATCGTACAAAATCCTAGCTTAAAACTTTTTTTTAAATATACATAATTCCAACTTATCCTACTATCACCTTTCACCCTTCCGAGAAGCGACCTCTGCGGTAAGACCTCGTAAACTTGCTGGTCAGAGGACTTCGAAGAATCAAGAATCGCTCCCCTGTGATAGAACTTGGAAAGGCTATCATTCAGCGGAAAGATTTTGATTGGAGGGAGGAATCGTGAAAAAAAAATTTTTTTTCCCAGCATTCCTGTTCCAGAATTTCCTATTTTAATATAAAATTCTTTTTTTTGTTACAAAATCAATCCCAAATTTTCATTTTTTTCGCCATCTTAATTAACACAAATATTTACTTGCAACCAACATAACTGTTTATATTGACGTTGGGATTCCTAATAAAATTTTAAATCAAAACTTTAAATCAACCTATCAACAATAATTAATAATCAAGTGATTTTGTTTTAATTTCCACGCAAGTTTTCTTTTATGTGTCAAACTTTAATTTACTGTCGTTTCTCCTCCACCTCAATTTTTAAACTCTACAAAACTTTTAAGATTTAATTCAAAAAACATTTTTTTTATTATTAACCTAATTCTTATTTCCTTATTGATTTATCATTTTGTTGCTGCTATTGTCGTTTTATACACTTACCCCTCTTACAAAAAATAACGCACATAAAAATATCGTCTTCTATATTTTTCTAAACTTAAAAAAATTCAACCCCGATCTGAATGCTACTCGAATCAAACATGACTGAAGAAAACAAATCTTTCGATGAGCTCTGCTTGTCACAAGGACTTCAGATTTTACTTCTGGAAAACTCCAACAGTTGGAAGAAATATGGGCTTCATTCGAAAAAATTGAAACCCTGATTCAGGATCATGATGAATTCGATGAAACTCATGATTATTTCAAACTTCGCAGAAAACATCTGCAGCTGACACCCAAGACAATACAGACAAAGATCAGTCAAATACAGTACAGTTTGGACTGCAGGATCATAGGCAAAAGTCTATATCACGAATTATACAATCGATCAATTTTAATTCATTATCAACTGCGACACAGACATATCTGACACAAAAGATCAATTCATTACACAAATACTAGATCGTTAATTCCTAGTTTTGCTGGAAACCCTAAGGATCTCCACAAATTTATTTCAAGTTGTGATGATATATACGCGACGGCATCGACGGCGAACGAAAAGCACTCCCTCCTGAGCTTAATAAGGAGTAAACTATCCGCCGAGGCGTATGATGTATTCAGTTACAACCAAATATCAGATTGGTCTGAATTAAAATATCTGTTGACTCAGACATTCGAAGTCAAAACCTCTAGATCTACCTTGCAGTCCCAGTTAAGCAATTCGAGACAAAAAAAGGAGGAAAGTACAAAAGATTTCCTCCAAGGATTAAATGTGACACTGTCGAAGCTGAATGAGGCTACAGATCTTTATTGAAAGATAATGAGAGTCAAGCTGCAAGGACAATTGAAGACGGATTATCCAATCCACAACTCCAAACTTTAGCCAAAGTGCATTCCGATAAATCATTTTCTGCATTAAAATCACACATCTTGGAGCATGCATCACGCTTAGAGCAGAAACAACTCGGTTTCCCAAGCACAAAACAAGATACATCAAACTCCATTTGCGCAAGCAATAAATTCAAGTCTTCGCTGCTTCAAATGTAATAGACTGGGGCATGCTGCATCAAGTTGCCCAGTCATACAACGCTCCACGCAAAATTTCAACGCAGTTCCAAAACCAAACTCGCAATTACAACGCTCTCCAGATTCCAATAAAATCACATCTCCGTCACAGGTCGCATCTTGTCGATATTGTCATCGAATTGGGCACTCCATAGAAGACTGCAGGACAAGAGCTGCGAATAATAATCGTTCTAACAACAGCCCAGGAAACCAAAATAAATAAAATACAATTCCACTGACAGACAGCCTCAAAATAGGAACTGGCAGCAGCCAGTATTCCGAGAAAGTCGAACTCCACCGCCGAGATATAATAATGCGAATATCTCGGCAAGATCACCTTCTCCAAATAGGAAAAATAGTCGAACTTCATCGGCATCCAGGCAGGGAAACTGGATACAGCGGGAGTCAATTTCGGCAACCCCTCGCATATACAAACGACAGCGCCAGCTCATCGAAAGCCCGAACAATATCGACTGAAAACTAGGCAACAAGAAAATAATTCGTATCCCCGTCCAAATTAATAGAAATTTTTTAACTTTTTCTTTGCCTGTCGACATCTGCTCTGCTCCAAAACTTACATTTTTAATTGATACTGGAGCAGAGATCAGCCTAATTAAACTTCATCCATTGAAGCCAGATAACATCTGCTACAGAGATGCTGTCTGCAATATAAATACTTTGTTTACAGAGTCCACTTCTACGCAAGAGTTCATCTTTGCTAAACTGAATTTAGAATCTTCGAATAACAATAACTCCATCCTAGAACACCCATTTCAAATAGTGGGAAATAACTCCATCCTCTCATACGATGGCCTGCTTGCTCATGACTTTTTATCTCGATACAATGCTAGTATCAATTACAAAAATAAATGAATTTATCTAGAAATTAATGATTCAAATGAATTTTATCCATATGAGTATTACTACACTAATTACTCATATGTTTATTTGAAAAGCGAAGACCCAGAAAAGAGGTCCCAAACAAAAAGTCTATTATATACGGAGATAACATTCTCCGATATAAATACTAATACAAATCTATCTCCATCAATTGCTTCGAGAAGCAATGCAAATCGATCGCCAGCAAACGCTTCACAAGAAATGAAGCATAAAGGTAAAAATCTATCTCCATCTATAGCCAGAAAAAAGGCTGAATTAAATAAAAATCAATCTCCATCCAAAGCTTCACAAGATATGAAGCAAGAACATAAAAGTTAAACTCCATCAACAGCCGCACAGGAGGCTGCATCTAGTAAAATTCTATCTCCTTCATTAGTAAATTCACAAAAAGTGAATTCCAGAAATAAATCAGAAAAGAATGTAAAGAATTTCAATAAAGTTTTATCTCCTTCAAATCCTATCGAGTCGGAATCATCGAATAACTCCTTCCAAAGAATCGGATAAATTAAATTAAATTAAAATTCCGGCTCGATCAGAATTCATCATTGAAACTCCAACTCCTTCTATTCAACATCAATCGGTCTGTTTCAAGAAGGAAATAAGGCCAGGTTTGTTTCTTGGAAATTCGATAGTCGAACCAGTCAATGGTATGACAAAAGTCCTAATCCTCAATACAAATGAGGAGGACGCCGATCTGGGCCCTTACGAGGTGAACCCAGTTTACCAAAACTTGGATGACTTTGTGGTTATCTTCACAGACTCTGAAAGGGATCCAATTAAAGGCAGAATAAATAAACTGCAAAACCTTATCAAATTGGATCACTGTAATTCGGAGGAATCTGAGAGTATTCTCAATATCTGTAGGGAATTCAACGATCTCTTCTTCATAGAAGGGGATTTCCTTTCATATACAGATGCGATTACCCATAAAATCGAGACACTCCAAGAGAAACCGCCCATATATACCAAGCCTTATAGACTTTCTGAAGCAAGCCGAACTGAAATAAATAGGCTAATACAAGAAATGCTTGAGTCAGACATCATCAGATCTTCACATAGTCCCTGGAATTCTCCACTTCTCCTGGTTTCTAAAAAACCAGATGAAAATGGAAACAAAAAGTGGCGAGTAGTGGTAGAATTTCGTCATATTAACGACATTACTATTGGCGATGCATACCCACTACCTAATATAACTGATATATTGGGGAAATCGAAATACTTCACCACACTCGACTTAGGCACTGGATTCCACCAGATAAAAATGGACTCGAAAGACAAGGAGAAAACTGCCTTTAGCACACCCTATGGCCACTACGAATACAATCGTATGCCATTTGGTTTAAAAGGAGCCCCTACAACCTTTCAGCGAGTCGGATACAATCTTAGAGATCACAACACTAGACTCACAGCAGCATTTAGCCGCCTTCGTGATTTCAACCTCAAACTTCAACCCGACAAGTGCCATTTCCTAAGAAAGGAAATTATGTATTTAGGGCACATAATTACAAAAAATGGAGTCAAACCAGACCCAGCAAAAATCAAGTCAGTTCAGTCCTATCCCAGACCCAAGAAAGAGAAAGATATTAAAGCCTTCCTTGATTTTGTCGGCTACTATCGCCGCTTTATATCAAACTTTTCAAAAATAGCTAAACCACTTACAAATCTTTTAAAGAAAGATATCCCTTTCAAGTTTGACGCAATTTGCGATGAAGAATTCTGCGAATTGAGGAATAAATTAATTTCAGCACCAATTCTATCTTATCCTGATTTCGACAAAGAGTTTTTTGTCACCTCCGATGCTAGTGACTACGCCATCGGAGCAGTTCTTTCACAAGTCGATGATCAAGGAGATCATCCAATCGCCTATGTGAGTCGAGTTCTCAATGGTGCGGAGACTCGTTACTCAACTATAGAGAAGTAGCTCTTAGCTATCGTTTTCGCAGTTGAGCAATTCAGACCATACGTTTATGGTAGACAGTTTACAATTATAACTGACCATAAACCATTAGTATTGCTCATGAATCTTAAAGACCACTCCTCGAGACTGATGAGATGGAGCATACGTCTTGAGGAATATAACTACAAGATAGTCCATAAATCAGTTAAGCTCAACACAAATGCAGACGCTCTCAGTAGAGCTATTCCAGATAGTAACGAGAATTTCGTAGAACCTACCACCTGCGTGAATGTGGTAACAAAGAATCAAGCTGGAGCTCAAGCGAATCTGAACATTCCCAGCACGAGTGTTATTACTCCAAACCCAGCTCCATCGTCCACATCTAATTCCTTAGTTATAATCACTGAGACGAATTTCCCATTATTATTAACCAAAAATTCGAATCCTAAATTTTTCATCTTGCCAATGCAAGATACAGAACTTGAAAGAGTGTTGTATTGGAAACTAAAATTTTCAAATAAATCCCCACTTTCAGAAACTGAACTGAACTTCTTCAAGAAAAAAGGCTCATCAATAATTATATCAAAAACTAATTTACCTTGTTGATCCCAAAGAGATAGATCAAACCTCGAAAAGATTTTTACTGAAATCTGCTCATACACGGAAGCAAATCAGATAAATCAATTAAATATCTCCTTCCCAATTTTAGATGCACAAAACCTTCTAATAATTAAAAGCATTTTTAACAAGGTCTTCGCTGGCAAACAATTAAACATAAAACTCCGTCAAGACGCAATAAAATATTTATCTGATAACAAAGAGATCGAGCAAATATTAAAAGATTTTCATACACTACCGACAGGAGGTCATCAAGGAGTTTCCCGCACTATTAAAAGAATAAAAAAACAATTTTACTGGCCTGACATGTCAGATGATATCATAAAATATGTAAGGAAATGTAAACTTTGTCAGGTAAACAAAGTATCCAGAAATCCAAAAATTCCTATTAAAATCTCGAGCATTAGCTCCAAACCTTTCGAAAGAGTGTATCTAGATGTTGTGGGACCTCTCCCAATGTCTCATTCTGAAAACAAATACATCCCTACATTTTAAGACGACCTTTCAAAATTTTCTGAGGCTATTCCCATAGTCGACACCGAGTCTAAGACATTAGCGGAAGCCTTCATGACAACGATAGTTTGTCGACATGGTATTCCAGAAAGTATCCTCACAAATCAAGCTTCTAACCTCATAAGTGGCATGCTCGCCGAGGTATCTAAACTGCTGAGAATAAAACGGCTGAAAACTACTCCATATCACCCTCAAACGAATGGTGCATTGGAAAGAAGCCACAGAACCTTAGCAGAATATCTCCGATCTTATGTAGCAAAAGATCCACAAGACTGGGATACATGGGTTCTTTATGCCATGTTTGTATACAATACCACCCCTCATTCAAGTACTAACTATACTCCATGCGAACTCCTATACGGATTCACAGCCGAAATCCCGAATAATTTAAAATGTTCTCCAACCGTTTGCTATAATTATGACAATTATGCAAACGAATTAAAAGCGCGCCTACAGCATAGCTTCAAAATAGCTAAAGACATAGCCATGGCCAATAAAGAAAAATCAAAATTGCAATACGGCATTGATTTTTATACCCTAGATGAAATCATAGGGGTATACTAAGTTTGTCATTCCGTTTGTAACACCTCGAAATAATGATGGTAGAGCAAAATGGATTGGACACCCATTCATAATATTAAAAGTTATTTCGATTTTTGCATGTCCGTCCGTCCGTCTGTGCGCACGATAACTCGAGAACGCGTATACTTCAAGAGCTGAAATTTTGTACACGGAAATTAAGTTCGAAAATGAGACAAATCGGGCAACTCCTTCGTGGGGTTGCCATATAAAAATTTCGTTTAGCGCTATATATTTGGACACTGCCTGAGAACGCATCGACGTAGCGAGCTGAAATTTCGTATATGATGTTTTTACTACATTAGCAAATAAAATGTCAAAAATGGACTAAATCGGGCAACTCCTTCTTGGTGTTGCCATATAAAAATTTCGGTTTCTTACGTATACTTTGAAAACGATCAGTCCAAGACATTTTTATTGTACTAAAAACTTCTGCAGAATACGAAATCCTATAAAATTGGTTATTACCATTTTTTCTGTGCGACAAACTGTTCTAGAAATATATGCGAAAAACAACTTCAAAAATCAAACTCGCATAGATCGGTGACCATACGAAATTTAATACGGGCATTCATCTAGGGTATCATAAGAATTGGTCTTAGACCAATTCTAGCTTTTTTACTTGTTTTATATATAAATAGATGTGCCCAAACTGGAATAAAATGTTGGACGGCTTTCAGGTTTGGCGGCGCTACCGTCTTAAATAATGGTTGCAGTCACAAATAGCAGCACTTCTAGCCGCAAAGCTGAAGTGATGCATTGCGCGTGCACATTTTCTGATTGGAATTGGATTACAATAATGTTTGAGTGACTCATCGTACTCACGAAATACGCGAGTTGCGGGCCAATAAAGACAAAACGCTATGATTTTATGCACATGCGCAAAATGGATATTAGAAGTTAATCGTTACATTTAAAATAGACTCTTTTCTACTCAAAGGGTTTTAATTTTCTGCGTTGTTTGGTTTCAATGATTTTCATTTGAAATTCAATTCAATTCTTTGGACACTGAATTCGGCCTTTTTATATTTTATTGGAGTAATAACGTTATTACTTGATTTTTTTCCTCAATTTCGGTTAAGTTGCATTATTTGGTTTGCTTTTTAATTTTTAATTTCTGACTAATTGAATTACTCATTAATTTTTTTTTATTTTTCATGTATTTCTGTGGTGTGCGTAGATTTATGTAGAGTTTTTGCTTTGAATTCTTTCAGACGTGAGAGGAAAGTTTTATATTGTACTTTTAGAGTCTAGGTGGGATTAAATTTAAATGTTCATAATAATTTTGAACAAAAATGAATTTTTCCTGCAGTTATAAAAACTGCAACAATAAACATACACCAGGCGATTTTCTCTCGTTTTTCCGAGTTCCCAATGATTACCGGAGAGAAATTTGGTTAAAGCATTCTGGTGAATATACCTTCAAATTGACAAGATATCCTCCCGAAGTATAAATTTATGTGAAAATCACTTTAAAGACAAAGATATTAAGGAATATTCATGTAAAAAAATATTCGCTGTTGATAGTATTCCGAAGTCGTTTGACCCTCTTATTTGTTCTTATTCTGAAAATAGAACTGATCATTTTTGTCAATTATATTTGCAAAGCTCTAGACTGCAAACTTATAAAAATCCTTTAAGAAATACTGCCCAATGATCGCGTATGTGTAATTCTCATGAAAATTAATACTAGTGCAAATTTTATTGAAGTCTCTCCAATTGATTCTTATCAATATGGAGATGAATTAATAGTTACGAAGGGACAAAATGATCGCACTTATCTAAAAAATTATAAGATTCCTAAAACACCTGAAATGGATGAAATACATCAGTGGCAGTTTCCTTCATCCGAAAGGGAAGTACAATTGAAAGGAGAATATGAAGGGCCGAGGGGTCATTTGGCCTAATACATTTTACTTCCTTTCGGATTCAACGTAAATTTCTGCATATAGAGTTGCTCTTGTTCCTGCTTGGTCGAATATTTCTCCTTGTAAGCAAAACATATCAAGAAGCACCAAAAATAAAAATCGAAGGGACCGGGATTAGATGATGTTGAAGATGAGGATACTGTCTCATTCCATTCTACTTCCAATTCATTAATTTGGATATTCTGTGACCAAAAGAACCTTCACTGTTCTGCTATAATGAGCAGGAGCCGCATCGAACTGGAACTACATGTCCCTGCTTGTAGGTCTATCTTCAATTGAATTCAGGACGGCGATAAGAAATTCTAAAATACGAGTATATCTTATATTATATTACTAAAATAATACAGCGGAGCCATTTAATAATATTAAGTTTGATGCTCTCTTTGTCACACAAAATAAATTTCTGTGAAAAATTCTTTATTTTTAAAATCAATCAATATAGTCCAGAACTCATTTTGACTTTAATTTTACATCCATCATACTCTAATTTTTTTAAAATCAAAGATAATAATAAACAAGTATAAAAGCTAGAAATCGATAAGACCAATTTCTATGATACCCTAGATGAATGCCCGTATGGTCTCCTCTCTGTGAAAATTTGATTGCGGTTTTTCGCATATATTTCTAGAACGCTTCGTCGGACAGAAAAATGATTCCGACCAATTTCATAGGATTTCATATTCCGAAGAACCTTCTAGCACAATAAAAACATCTAGGATTGATAATTTTTATCACAGTATACGTAAAAAACTAAAATTGTTATATGGCAACACCTAGAATGGGTTACCCGATTTAATCCAATTTTGAAATTACATTTACAATTTCTATGAAAACGCTGTGTACAAAATTTTACCTCTCTACGTGGACTCGTTCTAGGCAGTGTCCAAATATATAGTGAAATGCGAAATTTTTGTATGGCAACCCCACGAAAGGGGTTACCCGATTTGTCCCATTCTCGAATTTAAATTTATATTTTGTTTTAAAAAGTTCGTGCGCAAAAGTTCAGCTCTCTAAGTGAACGCGTACTCGAGGACGGCAGACAGACAGACAGACGAACAGTCGGACGGACGGACAAATGGACATGCAAAAATAAAAATAAGTTTTAATAATATTTTTTTTTTTTTTTTTTTTTATATTATTAAGCCAAGCTCAGGGGATACCCTATGATGCAAAGCACAGCGTGGCAGGAAGGAGATAGGGAAAGTGTAGAGCATACCTACATACCACAATAATAAATGCACATGCACCTACCTCAACAACGAATAATAATAAAGAAATAAAAATAAACGAAACAAACATGACAAGCAAAAGTAAATAGCAACAAAAAAAAGAAATATGATCGGAATAGCCATGCGCCATTCTACGATCATTTAATGAATTTACGCTAAGTGATGATACATACAATACATTACTCATTGAGCTTAAAAAAAATAAATAAAAGTAATTGCTCAATGACGCAATCGATAACTGTGTCATATCTACTTAGCATTTGTTCAATAAGAAAAAGATTGCAAAGTAAGCATCGAAGCAATGCTATGCTTGTTCATGTAGGGGTTAATGTATATGCATTTTTATCGATTAAATATATTCTTGATCGATATTGCTGATATGAGTAATGTAAGCAATTTTGTAATAGTCTTTAGTTCTCATGAGAAATAGTATTTTTTTGTATTAAGGTTTTTACCATGTAAGCAATTTTTAAAAGTATAAATTAAGTGCGATTGAGAATAAAAATTCAGAGTTTTACCTACAACTCCAAGCGTATTATTTAACTGCCAGATATTGAGCCCCTTGGCTCCAACATGGCTGATATTAAAGGTATTGAGCTGTATAGCTCTCACTAATAATATCTCTCCTTTTTTTTACACCAGATATTGAGCTCTTAAGCTTTAACTTGGTGGACTTTTTAGAGATTGAGCTTTCTTCGCTCTAATACTAAAAGTCGTTTCATTCATCCTTAATAGATCGAACAACTGAAGAAGGCAAGCAAAGTTATACCAAGAACACAACTTATTTACATGGCGACCCTGCGGACCGAATCTTTGATAAGACTCTACAAACCTGGAAAGAGTTAAAGGAATCCCTGATAGACGCTTTACGGGACCCCACCAAAGGACCGAGGCCCATCACAATAGAGGAGTACCGAAGCAGAAACAAGAACCAACAACCTCAAGTACAACCACCAAAGGAAAATTATACAAAAAGAAGAGCTGGCTTCGAAGCAAAATTTAGAAGAGAAATCGGCGAATATCACCGTCTGGCTGTGATATCACAAGGGGAGCAGAGAAAGAAGTTCCTGATGAAAATAGCAGAGCTAAAAAAGGAAAGAAAGGAGAAGAGAAAAGAAAAACAAATAAAGAGAAGGAATAAAAAAAAAATATATATATATATAAAAAAATGTTATAAATAAACCTTTAATTAGTCATAAGCTATTACATTATATATATATATACAAAAAAATAAAATATCAACTTATTTACATAAAATAAAATATCAACTTATTTACATTATTTACATGGCATATTGTTATTTACATTTACATATTATTCTCTTTCTTTTACCTTCAATATCAGCTCACAGCTAATCCTTCATTTTTTTTTTTTTGCTTACCATTCGGTTTTTTTTGTCACTCAAAATGGGTAAAAAACAGTCGAAAGAATCCAAAGAAGAGGTTATAATAAACAATAATGCAGGTTCAGCAACAAATAATACAGAACAAGGGAATAGAATACTTTCAGATTTAGAGCTAATATTACTCATTTTAGGAATTCTAGTTATTTTATATTTAATAGCAATAAAAATAAAAAAATATTTCATTAAAAAGGTAGATAGACAGATAGCCATAGCTAGAGTATAACTAAACAGATATATAGAATAATGAGTTTACAGGAATTAATCTCACAATTAGATAAAATATTGGAAAATTTTAAAAAGACTCCAAATAGAACATACACTTCCGCGCATATACTAGGCAAAACTAAACAAGCCAGAGAGATAAAAGATAACTTTAATAACATATATAAAACTGCATACAAGCAAGATGAGATTGTCGCACTCAAACAAAAAGAAAAATTTGAGGCAAAATACACAGAACTAGATTTAATACTGATACAAAAAACTAATGAATTACTAGAAGAAACGGACTCAGAATCAAATGAATTATTAAAAGATAAGGACTCAGAACCAAAAATGGCAACATTTGATATAGCTACAGCCATAAAAATTATTCCAGAATTTAATGGAGAAATAAAAAATCTGGACAACTTTCTAAATTTAGTGCATTTTATCCATAGTGATCTAGCAAATAATGAGCAGAAAAGCAGATTAATAGATTTTGTTTTAAAGACAAGACTCTCAGCAGCAGTCAAAAACAAGATAAGCTATATCACAATTGAAAAAAACTATGACTCGCTACAGAAAACGTTGCGTGACATCTTTAAAAGCACGAAAACACCACTCAGCATACAAACAGAGTTAACATAAATAACTCAGTCTGGTAAAACAATTACAGACTACGCCACAAAAATAGAAAATTTGGTTGCTCAATTAAACTCTATACAGATAACAGAGCAAGGTGAAGAAAATAGAACAATAATTGCGAAACTCAATGACCAAATAGCATTGAATGCATTTAAGAATGGACTTAATGAACAGATAAAGGCGACAATTTTCGCCGCAAGGCCTAAAACATTGCAAGAAGCAATACAAATTGCGGCTGAAGTTGAAGTACCAAGACCGCAAGCATATGTCCATCATTATAGAAAAAACCGACATGCACAGAATTCATTCAATCCAAGAGGTCAACAATTTAACAACATCGGACGAAATAACAATCATAATAACCGTAGATTTTCGCAAAATTATGCTATAAATCGTCCTAATATGAACTCAAATTCATATTCAAGAAATAATAGAGTTCATAATCAACACCAAAACTACAACCAATCAAATATTCAGTATAGACATGGCAACCAATCTCGAAATCTTCCCAATAGAAGAGTCAACCTAACGCAATCGGGAAACGGGGAAATCCCCCAAGTAACCGATTCGGGGGAAATAGACTAATAAATGCAATAAGAATATATAGTCTTACTAAACACCTAACCAACTACATAACAACATCCATAAATGTATCACCGGGCCAGAAGTCATTTCTTATAGACACTGGAGCTGACATATCAATTATGAAACGCAATGAATTGAAATCTGGTGAAGGAATTCAAGAACACAAAAAATGCAAAATAACGGGCATCACTAAGTCAGAATCATTCTCTTTAGGAACCTTAGAGGCAGATCTAAAAATACAAGGTCAAGATATTCCACAAGAATTTCATATAGTAGATGATGATTTTCCAATCTTGACAAGTGGAATTCTAGGAAGAGATTTTTTAATTCAAAACTCATGTAAAATTGATTATGAAAATTTTACAATCTCTATCTTTCATAATGAGATAGAAAATATATTGCCAATGAATACTAAACTACCAAATCTAAATTTGATAAAGATCCCACCAAGAACAGAGATAATACAAGCAATCAATGTTAATATAAAAAAAGATAACATAGTTCTAAGCGAAGAAATACAAAAAGGAGTTTTCATAGCTAATTCTATAATTCCTGCAAAAGGCGTTGCACACATCAAAATTTTAAATACGCTAGATAGAGAAATTATCCTCAAAAATTTCAAACCCAAAATAGAACCTATTGATAACTATCACATAATAAATACTAGTACCAAGCATAAAAACAACAACAGATTCACTAAACTTCTGTAAGAACTCAAATTAGAAAATCTAGATGAATATGCAAAAAATTCTGTTTTAGAAATATGCAAAAATTTCTCAGATATTTTCCATTTACCGGATGACAAATTAACTACAAATAATTTCTACAGTCAAAAAATCTCCACTATAGACAAGAATCCTGTATATATTAAAAATTATAGACTTCCTCAGACACAAATCGAGGAAATAAATAATCAAATAGACAAGCTCATAAAGGAAGACGTTATTGAACCATCAATAAGTCCATACAATTCTCCTTTATTAATTGTTCCAAAAAAATCCGACAACGGAAATAAAAAATGGCTTCTTGTTGTAGATTTCAGACAACTAAATAAAAAAATTCTTGATGATAAATTTCCTCTAACAAGACTTGATGATGTACTTGACAAGCTTGGAAGAGCGAAATACTTTTCCACACTTGATCTTACAAGCTCATTTCATCAAATTGAATTAAATAAGAATTCTAGGCCATTGACTGCATTTTCAAGCAACAAAGGCCACTATCAATTTAAAAGACTGCCATTTGGTTTAAAAATTTCAACCAATAGTTTTCAAAGAATGCTTTCAATAGCTTTATCTGGACTAGATTCTGAAGCGTTCTTATACGTGGACGATATTATTATCTTTGGATGTAGCATAAAACATCACAATCAAAATCTGATAACAACATTTAACAGACTGAGAAAATATAATTTAAAACTAAATCCGGAAAAATGTAGATTTCTACAGACAGAAGTAACGTATTTGGGACATCTAATAACAAAAGATGGTATTAGAACAGACCGTAAGAAATTTGACACTGTATTGAATTACCCCACCCCAAAAAATGCGGATGATGCAAGAAGATTTATTGCATTCTGTAACTACTACAGAAGATTCATTCCAAATTTCGCTGAAATAGCTAGACCAATAAATTCTCTATCGAAAAAGAACACCATTTTCGATTGGACAGATGAATGTCAAAAAGCATTTTCATGTTTAAAGTCAAAATTGACAAATTCACCAATATTACAATACCCCAATTTTGAAGAAAAATTTATATTAACAACAGATGCTTCACAATTTGCTCTTGGAGCAGTATTATCACAAGGTGACAGAGGATCTGATTTACCAATTTCATATGCCAGCAGAACGCTAACAAAGCATGAACTTAATAAACCAATTATTGAAAAAGAATTATTAGCCATTCATTGGGCAATAAATTTCTTCAGACCTTATTTATATGGTAGAAAATTTATCGTGGTAACAGACCATAGACCTTTAGTAAGTCTCTTCACGCATAGAAATCCATCTTCCAAATTAACAAGAATAAGATTAGACCTAGCCGACTACGACTTCGAAATTAATTATAAACAAGGCAAAATGAATGCGAATGCCGATGCCTTATCAAGAATAAAAATTGATTCTGATATATTAAAAGCAATGATTCCCACAGCAAGCATAAATGTAACTACAAGAGCAATGTCCAACAAGATAGAAAAACTTAACAAGAAGAAACCCCAGGATAGCAGCCCAACTAACATAGAGACTGATCACCTTTATGCATGGGAATGCACTTCCAATAATGAAGTAAGGAGGATACCAAAGTTAAAATTTGAGCTCAATAAGAATAAAGCGCTACAAAAAGGAAATAATAGTTTGCCAAATATAATAATAAATAGTAAGGGAGTGATAATCGAATTCAGCAATAATCCATATCACGACTTAGGTTTGATCTTGGAGACACTGATTTCGAAAATGAAGAAAATGAAAACAGAGTCACTATCGTTAGCGAAAGATGACATCATATTTCATTATATAAACGTCGACGAATTTAAAAAGTTATTTAACAAGCTGCAGCAAAATAAGAAACAAAATATAAATGAGAATAATAGGCAAACAAAATTAAAAATTATAATATATAAAACTCCCATACAAATAAAAGATATTAAAGTGAAGAATAATATAATCAATGAATTCCACAACTCACCACATGGCGGACACTCAGGTGTCAAAAGAACGATAAATAAGATAAAACAAAGATACATATGGAAAAATCTAAACAAGATGGTTAAAGACTATATAAACAGATGTGAATTGTGTGCAAAGAATAAAATCCTAAAACACACTAGAGAAAAATTAGTGATAACGGATACCCCAAAAAGGAGTTTCGAAGTAATCTCTATAGATACTGTTGGTCCACTAAAAATGTCAAAAGAATTTCGATACATACTAACTATACAGTGTGAACTGACCAAGTATATTGAAGCTATACCATTGGAGAACAAGGAGGCAATTACAATTGCCAGAGCATTAGTTGAAAAATTCATATTAAGATATGGTACCTTCAATACGATAAAAACAGACTTGGGAACGGAATTCATAAATGAAACATTCACCAACATATGCAAATACTTGAAGATAGAGCAGAGAACATCTACACCATATCATCACCAAACATTAGGTTCAATTGAGAGAAACCACAGAGTCCTAAATGAATATCTTCTATCATTCACACAGGAATACAATTGGGATGAATGGATACCGTACTATACATTTTGTTATAACACGACACCACATTCTGATACAGGTTACACTCCATACGAACTAGTCTTTGGAAAACTCGCTAGCCTGGCGAACGATGTAGATTTCAATGATAATACGCCTATATACAATTATGAAGATTACGCAAAAGAACTAAAATTTAGGTTAACACAAGCACACAATAGAGCTAGAATATTATTAGACTTAGCAAAAACAAAACGTAAAGAAAAATTAGATAAAGTAATAAACCCAATTGAAATAAAAGTAAAAGATTTTGTACTTCTGAAAAGAGAAGATAAACGAAAATGTGAAAGCCCTTATAAAGGCCCATATGAAGTAAAAGAAATAGAAGGAGTAAATGTCTACTTAGATATTGACAATAAAAGAAAGAAAGTACATAAGAATAGGCTAAAAAAGATAACTTATTACCAATAAAATATATAAATAGCATACCATTTCATTAGAATATAGAAATCTCATAGCATTAGAATAATATGATATCGGCATCTGACATTTATTATAATATGTATTATAGTATATATACACATAATGTACATATCAACTTTAATAATTATAAAGAAACATTTAAAAATGTGAAATAATTGATTAAATAAAGATAGTGTTGTCATCTCCATCAAAATCATGTATATGCAAATTGCCTATTGCACTCATATAAGCAAATCAAAAAAAATTTTTTCTATAAAAAAAAAATTTTTTTTTCCTCTTTTTACGGTAAGGATGTAGAGCATACCTACATACCACAATAATAAATGCACATGCACCTACCTCAACAACGAATAATAATAAAGAAATAAAAATAAACGAAACAAACATGACAAGCAAAAGTAAATAGCAACAAAAAAAAGAAATATGATCGGAATAGCCATGCGCCATTCTACGATCATTTAATGAATTTACGCTAAGTGAAAGAAAGTTGTAAAATGTAATATGATCACCACTGGTCACCATTGCACCGTGATGATACATACAATACATTACTCATTGAGCTTAAAAAAAATAAATAAAAGTAATTGCTCAATGACGCAATCGATAACTGTGTCATATCTACTTAGCATTTGTTCAATAAGAAAAAGATTGCAAAGTAAGCATCGAAGCAATGCTATGCTTGTTCATGTAGGGGTTAATGTATATGCATTTTTATCGATTAAATATATTCTTGATCGATATTGCTGATATGAGTAATGTAAGCAATTTTGTAATAGTCTTTAGTTCTCATGAGAAATAGTATTTTTTTGTATTAAGGTTTTTACCATGTAAGCAATTTTTAAAAGTATAAATTAAGTGCGATTGAGAATAAAAATTCAGAGTTTTACCTACAACTCCAAGCGTATTATTTAACTGCCAGATATTGAGCCCCTTGGCTCCAACATGGCTGATATTAAAGGTATTGAGCTGTATAGCTCTCACTAATAATATCTCTCCTTTTTTTTACACCAGATATTGAGCTCTTAAGCTTTAACTTGGTGGACTTTTTAGAGATTGAGCTTTCTTCGCTCTAATACTAAAAGTCGTTTCATTCATCCTTAATAGATCGAACAACTGAAGAAGGCAAGCAAAGTTATACCAAGAACACAACTTATTTACAAAAGGATTAAGGGATATGAGGAGAGTGGCGGAGGTGCCGATGTATGTCGCCCTTAAACTTTTGCAGGTTGTATGCCGGAGGAAAGACAGAAGATGGTAGACTGTTCCACATTCGCACAGTTCGGGATAAGAAAGCATCACGGAATTTAAGTGTACGGCCGAAGGTAATTTGAAGGGTAAAAGGATGAGCGCGGGATGCAGCGCGGGTATTGCGTGCAGGAACTATTCTACAAGGGATCAGACTAGATATTTCATCAGAACATTGGCCATGCATATAGCGATAAAGGAGCGAAAGGCATCCAACATTGCGACGGTGCTCGAGCGAGTCGATATGACGAGTAATTGCCACATCGCCAATGAGCTTGCAGGCTCTCTTTTGGACAATATCCAATGAAGCTAAGGCTGTGCGTGGGTTCCAATCTCCATTTCGCTATATCATGGTATTTCTATGAGTTACAAACGAAATGACAAAATGATAAATTCATCTAGGCTAGGGTATAACAATGGAAGCGTAGAAATGAGTTTAAAAGTTCTTATTAAATAAATAACGCAGGAAACTAAATTTTATTTATGTAATTTTACTCCAAAATTCATGTATGTAGATACATAATATTGTGCATAACACATAATAATAATTAACAAACTCATCACTAAAATTTCCTAATCTAGTATTACAATAAATTCTCTAACCGAAAGTAAAATATTCGCTACGTCGAAGAATGTAAGTATAAAATCTTGAGTTTTCTCTATTTTGCTCCTGTTCAAAACGGTACATAGTGCGGCATCTATTGAGAAAACCGTGCATATTTTAGGGCACATCTATTTACATATAAAATCAATGAATACGGCAAATTCTCACCACTATGGTCAGGTCCGTATGAGATAATGGAGATTAATTGCCCCGAAAATTCCATTAAAATCAATAATAAAACAAGTAAAAAAGCTAGAATTGGTCTAAGACCAATTCTTAGGATACCCTAGATGAATGCCCGTATTAAATTTCGTATGGTCACCGATCTATTCAAGTATTGATTTTGAAGTTGTTTTTCGCATATATTTCTAGAACGGTTTGTCGCACAGACAAAATGATTATAACCAATTTTATAGGATTTCGTATTCTGCAGAAGTTTTTAGTACAATAAAAATGTCTTGGACTGATCGTTTTCAAAGTATACGTAAAAAACCGAAATTTTTATATGGCAACACCAAGAAAGAGTTGCCCGATTTAGTCCATTTTTGACATTTTATTTCCTAATGTAGTAAAAACATCATGTGCGAAATTTCAGCTCTCTACGTCGACGCGTTCTCAGGCAGTGACCAAATATATAGCGGAAAACGAAATTTTTATATGGCAACCCCACGAAGGAGTTGCCCGATTTGCCTCATTTTCGAACTTAATTTTACTTTTTTTTTTTAAAGTCTGTGTACAAAATTTCAGCTCTCTACGTGTTCGCGTTCTCAAGTTATCGTGCGCACAGACGAACGGACGGACGGACAGACGGACGGACGGACGGACATGCAAAAATCGAAATAACTTTTAATATTATGAATGGGTGTCCAATCCATTTTGCTCTACCATCATTATTTCGAGGTGTTACAAACGGAATGACAAACTTAGTATACCCCTATGATTTCATCTAGGGTATAACAAAAGAGTCCATAACAATGACCTAAAACTTTTCTCCGAGGAGAAACTTCATCATCTTCAAATATCATTCAGAGATACATATTAATATAGTGTCATCTTCCAGGTTTCCAAAATAATGCATATAGTATTCATTCTAATTTTCATCCCCATGATCCACGGCTCAGGAGTGGAAGTGAAACAGCTAAATGCTAGCGCGGGCATTTACTTAGAAGAAAACGGCAGAGCCAATTTCTACACAAACGAAGGGAAAATCGTAAACTACTACGATTTAGAAAACTTCAAATCTGAATTCAGGAATATGCAATTCATCGCACACCAGATTACAGCAATTTGTCAGAAAGTGAATAACAATTCAGTGATGGCCAACACTTGTAACGGTACGTTGCTGCAAATTAATCTTATATTTGTAAGTAGTTGTTCTATCCGGATTCTGGCGCACTGGTTTAGCTTCCAGGATTTCGCCACAGATGGCACCACCGTCGATAGGTGGTTTGAGACCACACTAAATGTAGGTTTGTGTCTTGGCTGTTTTGGTTTGCGTCTTGGATACACCATTGTGCCTTGGATGCACCATTGAGTCTCGACTGTGCCCTAGCGGGATTAACCGGTACTACCAGCATGCTCCGGTATGTGTTATTTGGTCTTGACTGCGCTCACTGCGCTCTAGCGGCATTAGCCGGTACTACCAGCATGCTCCAGTACTACGGTTTTCTTAGATAGATATGTGGTGCACCTAAATGTAGGCTTTTTTATTATGATTTTTCTTGAGCGCCTAAATGTAGGCTTTTGGTTTTGAACTAATATTACTAATAATTAAAGTCAATAGTAGGAAATTTTTGTCATGCCAATGGATTCTAGATGAAGGGTATGTGGGGGGGGGGATAATAAAGATAGGGAGGGGGGTAATGAAATTTTCATGAGAAATCCTCTACGGGCTCTGGTTTTCGAGGTATTAGCGTATTAATAATTCAAGTTATTTTTGCTCATGGAAATAGATTCTTGGCGTTGTGGGGTGGGAGGGGGAACGAAATTTTCATCAGAAATCCTCTACGGGCTTTGGTTTTCGAGATATTAGCGACATTTGTTTGGGCGCAAACGCCATTTCTTAAGTAAGGTACCCTAGCGGCCTTAGCCGGAACTACCAGCATGCCTTGGTTTTGCTGTTTTCTTTTATTAGCGGGAGAGTTCTAGATATCTGCATGACGTCATCATGGTTTTGCTGTTTTCAAATCCTGCACCTAAATAAGTTTTCTTAGCAGGGAAGTTGTAGATATCAGCATCATTCGAATTTCAAAACATGACATCACCATGAACAGGTTCTAGAAGATGTCAGTGAGGGTTCTGGGGTATGTGTATTGAAAAGTGTTATATTATATAAACACTTGTTTTTATTTCCAATAACATTTCTTATTACAAATGTATTTCTTATAGCACATTGTCCAATATGAACTTGCCAAGATGGTGCATTTGTGTTAATCTCTATTAATTTTCCACAGTTGTATTCATCTTCGAGTTGATAATGATTTCGCCCTCTTCAACTATCTTCTGCATCCAATAAACTTTTTCAGCGCCCTTTACATATATGGTTTTGTTTTGAAGCAGTGGTTCAACTATAGTGTACAGCTTGTGATACGGTATGTAGCCATCATCCCAGCGGAATCCATGAAAATTGTGTTGAAGCCATTTTACTTGCCTCTTTTTTGCTGAAGTCAAATCTTTGTATCTGAACGGTGGTTGAATTATAAAGTGCTGCATCTGGTTTTCATTGTTTAAAATTGCTAGTTCTTTAGTGATAAATTCATTGAGGTTTGTTTTGAATCCTTGGACGTCTACGATGACCGCCATCTTCTTAATTTAACTTTCTAACTTCACTTGTCAGCGGACTGTATTCCACTATTCGATCGTGTAGAAGCAGACAATATGCTGTTGTAAAGGGGTTTCCAATATGAGGTGTTATTTTGATATTCAAGGAAAAATGCCTTTTTTTGAGATAAATGATCGGATTTTTATTTCATTATAAAGAGGAAGGTATGCCGTTAATAACAGAAAATAACATCAGCCAAATGACCACCACGACCACGCCTACAGGACCATATCCTTTTCATGAAATTTTCCATAACCAAGTCGCAAAGTGGCTGCCCTATGTCCTCGATAGCCTCACGAATTCCATCTTTGAGGTCTTGAATCGACGCTGGGCTGTTGGCGTAGTCCTTCTCTTTCACGTGGCTCCAAAGGAATAAGTCGCAAGGTGTTAAGTCACAAGATCTCGGTGGCCAATTGTGCTCACCTCTTCGAGAGATAACACGGTCCGGAAACTTTTCCCGTAAAAGATCAATGGTTTCGTTGTTTGTATGGCACGTAGCGCCGTCATGTTGAAAGTAAACGTTGTCCAGATCAATACCATCCAATTCCGGCCATAAAAAATCATTAATCGTCTGTCGATAGCGCAATCCATTCACCGTAACTGTTGCTCCAGCCTCATTTTCGAAAAAGTAAGGTCCAATGACCCCGCGGGACCATAAACCGCACCAAACAGTCACACGTTGAGGATAGAGAGGCTTTTCAACAATAACTCTTGGGTTTTCCGAGCCCCAGATGCGACAATTTTGCTTGTTGACGAAGCTATCGAGGTGGAAATGGGCCTCATCATTCAAGATGAGTTTTCGATGGAATTCCGATTCATTTTCATGCATTTCAAGGAACCAATCAGCAAAGATTCGACGTTGTTGATGATCGGCCGGCTTGAGTTCTTGTGTTAACTGAACTTTATAAGCCTTAAGACCCAAATCTTTATGCAAAATACGGTGTAATGACGTTTGTGGAATGCCTAATTCCAAAGAACGACGAGGAATGTACAAACCTGGGTTTTCTTCAACACTTTCGGCTACAGCAGCATTTTTATAGTGAATTTTAATAATTTCAATGCGTTGTTGAATCGTGTATCGTTCCAATTTTATTAACGGCGTAGTTTTTACTTGTCAAATGTCTACAAATGACAGCTCCAAAAGTGACATCTACCAAAATAGCGTGCTAATTAAAATAACACCTCTTATTGGGAAACCATGTATTAGCCGGTATATTTTCAGATGTCTTGAATTCTAGCCTTATGTCAACAGGTCCAGTTGTTATTGTTTCATTTTGATATGAGAAATCAATGACAGCGATCGGAGAATCAGTTTTGAATTTCTCCCATGTGAGGAACGGCTGATACTGATGACCATAGTATGATTGTGTAAACTTTATATACATCTCATACAGCAATGCGTATCTATTCAAATCAAATTGAAATCATCAGTTCAAATGAACTGTAACATCGGTGAGTTTGCAATGGTCAAATTTGCTAGCATCCTTGGTTTTATCATTCCTTCGATCCGTTTTTAATGCTAAGATGATAAATCGAGGTTTCTCCAGTTGAGTGGAAGTCTTAACTGACCAGGTTTGATGCGTGGATTCCGACAGTACTGGGTACTCATAAATGTCCCAGCTACGGAATGGTATTTGTATCGGGCGACCTCTCCCGATAATTTTAAGTAGTTGCAGCTTTTCATCATCGGATACTATAACATGTGGAATGCTCCATTGAAGTTTGGTAATTTCAATTTTCACCTCATCTGTGGCTGATATAATGGCATTATCGTCTGTCCTGCTCCGGATCAATATGAGTTCATGTTTGGAATTTATCAGAATTTTCTTGTAATCTTCAGCGAATCCCAATAAATATTTCAGAGGTACACAATAGTTAAATAGTCCATTGGTTGGTATAACGGATGAATCTGGTGACCAACTGCCGTTGAGTAGTATCCTGCTTACATTTGCATTTAGCGATACGTAGTTTTTTAATGTTGTCGCAATCCCAAGATTTCTTGTACGATCGATTTCCACTGCATTCAATTCATAGCGTATTTCCTCACAAAGAAATGGTAGAGCATTGTTAGCTAATTTTGCAGTTGCTGAAACGGTTCCATCCAGCTTTGTTAGAGATCCCTCAATGTAAAGAAAACTCCTGCTGGGTAGAAGATTCAAGTCCTGATGTTGTACAGAGATACGGATTTCATCGCTGTTTTTAAATGATGTTAGAAATGGTGAATAGGAGTGATGTTCAAATTTAGTAACACTGTTATCAAAGCGAGCGTCTGGTGCAATATCTAGTATTCCTTTATTCATTGTTTCAGCGTTAAGCCTATCGATTGTAAATATGCTGTATTTGCAGGTGTTAATGTAGGTCTTGACCACTTCAAGGTTGTCCGCTGACTAATGATCTTGTCTGCTCCGAACTCGTATTTATCATTATTGTATATCAACATGCTGTGGCTTCAAATGTAACCTGATGGTTATAGTCTCTCCTCTGAAGTTGATTAAGTCACCGTCTTGGTCAAGGAGCTTCAATGTTAGAGAACTTATACGTTTGGTGTTCACAGGCAAATAGATTACATTTTTGGGTACCTCCACTATTTTATACCCAGGCCCAACGTTCGGGGAAAACTCGTGGAGAGTGTGTACTTGTGTGTTGTTGAAGAATGATCCTGATATAATATTACATTCGATGCGTATAGTATTTACTTTAATGATGTTGACTGGCAACTCTGATGTATGCACTATATTAGCAGTCAAAATTCTTTTACTGAATCCTAGCAGAGGTGCTATGGATCTCTGTTTTTCAAAATGTATTTCTTCAGTTGCCTTAACTTCACTCTTCAATGTATTATTGTTAGCCTTTATCGCAACCTTTATCCTTCTACCTTCTTTATCCAAGTATTCTTGTACATATTTTGATATATCATCAATCTCATAGGATCCAACAGGTATCTCAACAACCTCATTCCCTACATGAACCAGATTATTGCTCACATCAATATTTGGTATAGAGTTGTATGTTTGAAAATCAATTAATCCACAAACATAATCCATTGCTAGCTCCATCGGAGGAAAGTACTCAGCAGTGAGTAGAGATGAATTTCCCGTGAGAGTAAGTGTTAATGACATGGCGGTTGATAATGAACTGTCACTATTTCAATATAGATACATTTATTTATAGATAATAATTAATGGCTATAACAATTATATAAAAACTCTAAACATAAGTGACCGCAAATTACTGCATCATAGTTCTGATAAGAGCTGTAGTTGTACGTAATATTACTACCCAAGTAGTTTATGAGCTCCCTTGGTGGTTGGAGATTACCAAAGCTATCAAAGCATTCGATGTTATCACCTTTCTTGTAGTACGCTACCCAGTGTGTACCTGCTCCAGTTGAGATGTCCAAGTTAACAATTCCGCTTTCTCGCTTCCATGGCTTTTTAGGAAGATTATCACGCATAAATACTCCTCTGAAGTGCGACAAGTGTGTGGTATACTTGTGAAGATCCAACTCATTTAGCGGTCTTTTGGGTAGCGTCTTTAATAGTTTTTTGGTTGTAGATAGAGTCCAAGTCCTTTTCTGTACGGCTTCAGGAACAGCCCGTTTCCATCTTTACCAACCGCTATAGTTTCCATTGCTTGGTTATGACGTTTGCTTTCTTCCAATTTTGCCTTTGCCGCACTGGTATCATTTACTGCTTTAGCTATGCCTGCTGCACCTCCTGATAGTGCTCCGAATGCTGAAAGCCCAGCAAACAACGGGATGAGGAACGGAAGTGCCCCACCAAACTTTGGTACAGGTATCACTCGTGGAGTTTTAATTGATTTCTTCTTTCTTTTCACAATATTTTTAGCTGCACCAAGAGCTATTTTTGTAGCTTCCATCAAGTCTTTTGGTTTTTTGATTTTTAAAATCTTACGTGCATTTCGTACTGCTTCTCGGAATGTGGGTTGGCGTTTATTTTTAGCCTTAAGACCCATACCTAGCTTAATTTTAGCCTTCATTGCGTTTGTTATAAGCCAAGCGTTGGCACGTTCACTCAAATTTGCATCCGTCGATTTTGCACGCTGCCAGGCATTTTCAGCTAATATTTTATCAGCTATATGTCGATCACTTGTATCTTTATGTCGCGAGTATGCTATATCATGTTCCTTGCAGGCTGCGTCCAGTGGATTAATGCCTGGATCTCCTCTCGCCAATCTTTTTTGTAACTTTGTTCCTGGTCCACAGTACTGGTATCCCGGTAGATGTAATTCTACAGGTAATTTGTTAATGATTGAATTTAATAGTCCTCTGCCCACTTTCAAAGATTTTCTGGAGCGTTTCGATTTGTGATCTGGCATCTTATAAGGTTCCGATGATACTGTTGAAATGTAATATAAGCAGGTGTATTTATAGGAATCCCGTTAGTCTTCAATATGCGGTTCATTAAACAACAACAAGCTTTTCCTGTTCGAAATGCTGATGTAGCTGTTATGAAGGTGAAAAAGAAGCATGGTCCCCTATTGCCTAATAGTATAAGGAGCATCATTGTTGGACCATCCAATTGTGGAAAAACTAATGTTATGATAAGTTTGCTGGAATATCCCAATGGCCTGAGATATGAAAATATTTACATATATTCAAAATCTTTACATCAACCAAAGTATGAATACTTGAAGCGAGTGATGACTCCCATATCAGGATTGGGGTATTATACATTCTCAAACAACTGCGACGTTCTACCTCCAGAGGAAGCCAAATCACATTCAGTGTTTATTTTCGATGATGTAGCATGTGAAAAGCAAGATAATGTGCGATCCTATTTTTGCATGGGTCGTCACGAAGTTATAGACAGCTTCTATCTCTGTCAAACATATACGCATATACCAAAGCACTTAATACGTGACAATGCTAATTTAATCATCTTATTCAAGCAAGATGACTTGAATTTGAAACATATCTATAATGATCATGTGAACACAGACATGAAGCTTGATAAATTTCGAAGAGCCTGTGCTGAGTGTTGGAAGGATGAATATGGTTTCTTGATGATTGATAAGGATAGCTCATTAAACAAGGGGCGCTACCGTAAAGGATTTGATACCTTCATTGTACTATAAAAGGGTGAAACATGTGAAATCTTCCTAAGTCGAAGTTGTTACTCAGTCGAAAGCACACCGAATCCTGTGGACCTGCTGAGTAGATTAAAACTGTTCACCTATTATCAGACCTGTTTGAAAAGCTGTTAAGCTGTTATCAGAGCTGTTTGAAAAGCTGTTAAGCTGTTATCAGAGCTGTTTAAAAGCTGTTAAGCTGTTATCAGAGCTGTTTGGAAAGCTGTTAAGCTGTTATCAGAGCTGTTTGAAAAGCTGTTAAGCTGTTATCAGAGCTGTTTGAAAAGCTGTTAAGCTGTTATCAGAGCTGTTTGGAAAGCTGTTATCAGAGCTGTTTGGAAAGCTGTATACCTGTTATCAGACCTGTTTGAAAAGCCGTTATTCAGTTAATATCGAAGATGAATGAAAACCTATTAAAAGAAATCATCAAGACAAGGAATGCAGTGCGAAGGAAATTTAAAGCTCTAAAGACGGGTAGGATTGAAGCAGAAGCTCAACTTGAAGAAACTTTCAAGCCAATCACCAAACCCTTAAAAGAGTTTGTAACGAGAGTCAAAAACGAGCCACCAGTCAAATTGGAACCAAAAGAAAAAGAAGACGACGAAATTGTGGAACCTTTTACTCCTCCAAAACGAAAATATGTGAAAATGGAGGCTAGTAGCACACCTATAAATTATGGAGATTATTCCTTAACATCTGAAGAAGAATTTGCAACACCTAAACATTCAAGAACATTGATAGGAAGGTCTCCTGTCACCTCCCCCGATACGTCTGGATACATAGTTTCAAACTATTTAAAGCTATTCACTGATAATAGCCCTAAAATTGATCCAACCTATGGAGTTTACTATGATGACAACGCGTGGAGAATCGGTAATTCAACGTTTAATGTTGATGATGTAGGAAATATTGTTATCAAGGGGACGAGCTATAAAACAACTTTGGGGTTATGTGAGCTGCTATTTATGAAAGATCCTGTAAAAAGTCTATATACTAAGGAGGATTTAACTAATTATGGATCTATTTTGAGAGATACCAATGCATATAAACGTGACTATGCTGAAGATGGGCAAATAAAAGGTACTAGAGCGGCTAAGTATAAAGCAATAATCAGTAAACTTATACAACATAAAGGCATGGGACTAATGCGTCTGCCTAAGGAAAACATTGATCACATTTACTGGGATGATCCAAATGAATTAGTGGATAGACTGCGCCTTCTAATGGCATCAAAGCAGGCTGGAAACAATAGTCACAACAATGAAATTTTATCTATCCTGGACGAGTTGCGAGAAGCAGATATTATAGTTTAAATACTACTCCATTACCATACTTCTTCACAATCTACAGATGAGAGTTGACAAGTTTGGACGTTTCTCTAAGCGAGGATATCTTGGGGAAGCAGGTGAACGTGGACCAAGAGGAGCTGAGAGTCCAGTCGGTGAACAAGGAATTCAAGGACCAGCTGGTAAACAAGGAGCTCAGGGTGCAGCGGTGAACAAGGAGAGCGGGGTATTGGATTTAATTTAACGATAAACGGAGACTACGATCTAAACTCAAAGTGTATAAAACGACTTGGTGAACCCCTTGAAAATGATGATGCTGCTACCAAAGACTATGTTGACAAGAAAATTAAAATAAGTGTTGAAGAAATAAAAAAAACTATTAATATAGAGGTAGCAAATTTAACGCTATATATCAATGATGAAATCACGAAGATTGAAAACTATCTGTTTACTTCAGTAATAAATAAGAAAAGCTTGGCACCGAAAGATGGTGTATATGAGTAAAAACTCTTGAGAAATCGGTTTCATTTACAATTACGATGAGTAAGAGACAAGTGGTAAATGAGCTGCATAAACCAGCGAGAAAAAATTTCAAACGGCGTCGTGTGATCATCAAAGGACTAGATGACTTGTGGCAGGCAGACTTGGTTGAAATGGATCCCTACAAGTATGTGAACAAGGGTTACCGCTATCTACTGACAGTAATTGATACCTTCTCCAAATATGCATGGGCAATTCCAATTAAAAGAAAAACTGGTGTAGAAGTAAGAGATGCCGTGCAATCTATATTAAGCGAGGGACGAATACCTAAAAACCTGCAGACTGATGATGGAAAGGAATTCTACAACTGCCTCTATAAAAACCTAATGCTGAAGCATGCAATTAATCATTACTCTACGTACAGTTTCCTCAAAGCATCAATAGTGGAACGATTTAACCGAACTCTGAAGGATATGATGTGGAAGGAATTCAGTTTTAATGGAACTTATCAGTGGATTGGTATGGTAAAGAAACTGCTCAATGAATACAATTCAAGAATACATCGAACTACAAAAATGAGACCACGTGATATCAACGCCTCCAATGCGAAACAACTGCTTTCAACTGTTGTTCCTGCAAAGTATAAAGTTGGGGATTTTGTACGCATCAGCAAATACAAGCATATATTTGAGAAAGGCTATACCCCAAACTGGACAGCTGAGATTTTTAAAATTATTAAAGTTCAAAACACAAATCCCATCACATATCGGCTGGAAGATTATCAAGGAAATCCAATCACAGGAGGCTTTTATGAATTAGAGCTGCTGAAAGTTAAACACCCAAATCTATATCTCGTAGAGAAAATCATAAAGAAGAGTGGAGATAAAGCTTACGTTAAATGGCTCGGATTTTCATCAAAACACAATTCTTGGATTAATAACAAAGATGTTTTATAATTTCTTGAAAAATACAATTTAAAATAATTATAATACTTTATACATGTAATTATAATGCAAATTACTTTAATAAATAAAACTAAAACTATAATACATTTATTATTTACACTAGACTTAGATACTTTCTGCCGTTGCCACTTGTTGATCTGATGAAATAGAGTAATGTCCCCATGGTAGAGTATCCGTCGCTCCGCTCATAATATGACGCTTATTATCATAGGGACTCAATGAAATCGTTATGGTGATGAGATCGTATGGAGCTCTGATTAGCAGTTAATATTCGCTTGTTATTTAAGCATTCGACGTAGTCTTCGAAATTGATATGCCTCTGGACTACATTAGTCTTTACTCCTTTCGCTTTTTTTACAGTTTTACCATCGTTTATACGCAGACTGTACATTTTCGAGCGCAAGCCTACAAATTCACTCATAATTTTCCCATTCAGCTCATCCTTCATTAGCCCAGGAATCTTTTTATTCATGAGCGGTAAGTTGAATTGATTATTTTCTGGGTAATCACTTGTATCAAATTTGTTTATATTTTCAGCCATGAACTCATATGCATTTTTCTCTTCAAGTTCATATATTAGAGAATCTGTATCTGTATACATGACTTTACATTTATCTCCAAATTGACGCTGCATAAAACTGTAATGGAAATCGTAGAGGCATATCTTTGAAATTTCCATAATTGCCATTCCAATATAGAGAGGCTTATTGAATAAGATTTCGCCTTAATTCCACAGCAACTAAATTCTCATCAAATATCGTTGCACTGTGGAAGTTGGGTGCCGCAATCCGAGCTTTTGCATCATAGCGACCTTCCCACTTGACGCAAAGCTTGATATCGCTATACTTGCGCACATTTTCCATGGTCTTACCAAAAGCTGCATTATTCATCTTTTTATAGCTGTCCTTCTCATGATTGCTTGTAGCCTGCATCCGTTTGGTAGTATTTAAGTCAATATATGGTTTAAGCCAAGCTGATTGGTCGAATTGAAGAACCCGGTGCACTTTTTTCAAGATGAGTCCATGTGATAAGCATTGCTTCAAATTTCGGTAGTGTATAATATATTTAGTTTTTGGATGTAATGTTGTCAAAAGCTTTTCTAATCTTGCTCCAGGTGGTGCTGCATGCTCAGAGCAAAACGGTAAGTCCTTATGTTTATCATGTAGATGTTGAGGATAATCCAAGTCGACTTCGAATATGTATCCAGTTGGAGAATCATCAGGAATTTCGGAAACGTCAATATTGGGAACATCAACCCATTTGAATCCTCCGGTTGGTAAATGCTGTGACATGGCCCATCCATAAAGGTTATTCACATCATAATACATCAAGTATTTCTCTTTCTCCTCAGGCTTAAAATCATCCATATATTTATTATTAGCTTTACTATATCTGTTCGAACATTGACTTATACCACCTCGAATGCCTCTCTCTATGAATAGCAGTATATCCACGTCGGTTATCAGCTCTAATTTCACATTAGTGTATTTTAGCATAGCATCCCATGTTAGGCCTGGCATGGTGTAATAATGTGCTGGATCTAAATTGTATGTCTTCATGCACACTTCTCGAAAGTTCTCAAACACATCAGCCAATAGGAGAACATCAGTCTTAAGGTATAGATCTGAATATTCACCAAGTGTTTGTATTTCAAATTTTTGCCAGACCTTTTCAGCATGATTGTAGTCCTCCGGAGATATAGCACTGCCAGTCAGTTTATTGTAGAACGCTTCTTGTGTTGGCAAGTTCCGGAAATCCAATTTATGCCAGTCATCAATAAAATCATATGGGAAGACACCTTTGCGTGTAAGAAGTTTGATAGTGTCGTCATCCAATCCCCGCCATACTGATCTTGTAGTGTTCAATTTATCCATTGGCAGCAATGATGAAAGTTTATCTAAAGATTCAGCCATAAAACGGAAGTAATCGATGAATCTGAATTTTATGTGGCTGCCGTCCATGTGCTTGGTGAACGAGATATATCTTTCCTTGTTTATTGGCAAGAGATCAACTTTTCCTTAGAAAGATGTAGCTATATCCTTAATTATGAAGTGGGCATCATATCCGGATAAATTATGAAAAATTACTGGAACTATGGAGCAATCTTGATACATCAGATTGCATGCATTGTGCGCTGGCCCTCGGTATTTTCCTGTTAAGTGGCAATGGTCCCGGACTCGTTCCTCATCGGCTGCAAACGTTTTTTCACATATATGACAGCAAGTATTTGCCATATGTGAACGCCGTTCCGCTTTAGTCAGGGGCTGCATTGGCCTGATGTTCAGCTTTTCCTGGACAGCTATGGAGGCAATTTTTTGCAATTCCAATGCAAACCATTGTTGACAATTCTTGCCTCGATATGCTCTGTGATATGAGAGCTTGGCATCATATTTGCAGTGGAAATAGAATCCGATGCTGTGAACTTCATGTTCCTGGATTCGCTGTGTATTTTGATCGTTTCCCAGAATCGGCTTCAATATTGATTCAAGATCAGCATATACACAAAACGGGACTGGATTTTTATGGTTATAATTCTTAAATTCCAGCCATTTCTTTTCCTCTGAGGGAAACATAGTTCTGCAGTCGTTTTGCTTCTCGCATTCGGGAGTGTGTGATGTTAATTTTTCTTCAGAGTAAAAGTAGAGCAAACATCTGTCGCATATATGCCTCTTACGAGTATTTTTTGAAGTTTGTGTTGATATCAGTCGGGAAAGATCTTTAATCCAACAGAAATGATATCTGCCAGCATCATCATCATCATCCATATGATCATCAGCCTGGTCATAGCCATCTTGTAGCATTAAGAGATTAACATGTCGCTCCATCCTGTGTTTCGTAAGTCTGACTGGAACTGTGGTGAAGAAACGCTCTTTCTCTAGGATGAATACGTTTACTGATATCTCGTTCTGGTCTTCAAATTGCGTTATTTGCTTAAGTGTCATGGGAAATGTTATCCCACTTAAATTAAGTACAGTTGAATAATGTGAATATGATGAGATCCTTTCAGAATGAGCATTTGTAGGATATAGCGCTGATGTTACGGCCCATGCGAAGCATGCTTCATCATTATTTTGCACATTGATGCAAGCTTTCTTTGATGCAATTTCCTTTGGTAGGGGTATATACGAAGATCCTCGAAGCTGCTCAAACTGGTTGATGTGTACTGCTAGATGTATTATTGAGTGCAGTGCCCAGCCACTGTCTTTTTCCTGTAAATCTTCCAGCTGAGTGTGTATGGGATCCGAAATGTGTGATTTAAACCACTCCTTTAAATTGTCATCTGCACTAATTGGAGCAGTTCTCGCTTGGAAATATTTAACGTCTTTTATCATTTCATTGTCACCAGTTTCTTTAACAAATTCACCGCAAAACGTTGTAGAAACTTTAATATTAAAATAATGTTTTAAGGTATTTTTAACACGACGCGTAAATAATTTGGCAGCGTCTTGCATAAATAGCTTCGGATCGATATGTTTTAAATTTGCAATAACACCTCGCCGGGGAGTTCTCAATACTGCTCTCAATGCTTTAATTTGCTCGAGACAGCTCTCGAAATGTCGTTTTCTAGCACTCTTATTGCACTTCCGTAATGCAACTTGAAATTTATGCATGTTTCTATTACACTTTTGAACAATATAGTCTTTATTCACTGAATTTTTTAAACACTCCATCACATCTTTTCGCAAATTTTCAATTACTGAAAAACTTTTATTTACTAGCGCGGTTGTCATTTTTATTTTATTTTTTATGTTTTTAAACTATCACTGAGACTCACTAAAACTGACTGGTGCTCCTCAAGAGTTTGCTTGCGCTTTTATAGCAACGGTTTGTAAACATGAATGATCCTGCTGCTAAAATTGCACAGGATGAATTCCAACGAATTTGCTTACAGGCTGAGATGATATCGAATTACACGATAAAAAAATCATTCAAATTAATTTGATTACTTTATTCTGCTGGTCGAATTTGCAAATGAGATTGTTTACATACAAGAAAATGTAAAAATTTGTTTACATTCCAATGAAACGTTTCGATTGGTAAAATTCTTGGAACAATAAAATTTTTTTGGCTGCCTACAGGAAGTGTGGTATCAAATTACATGAAAAGAATAAATGTGCTGATATTGCTTAAATTTGTTTACAGCAGGATGTGAAAATTTGTTTACGAATTCCAATGAAATGTGTCGATCAGTAAAATTCTTGGAATTGGGAGGCTTACAGGAAGTGTGGTATCAAATTACATGATAAGAATAAATGTGCTTAAATTTGTTTACAACAGGATGTGAAAATTTGTTTACGAATCTTGTGATGATCGATATCTGCAACTTCCGTTCAGCAAAACCAAGGTGAAACAACAAAAACCGAGGTGATGATGCCATGTTGCGAAATTCGTTATCTGCTCAGCTAAGAAAACTTCAAGCATGACAAACCCCTTAGCTAATTGTTTGTCTCGAAAACCAGAGCCCGTAGAGGATTTGTGATGAAAATTTCGTTCCCCCTCCCACCCCACACCGGTAAGAATTCATTTCCATGAGCATTGATTTATTAATACGCTAATATCTCTAAAACCAGAGCCCGTAGAGGATTTCTGATGAAAATTCCATTACCCCCCCTCCCTATCTTTATTATCCTCCTCCACATACCCACCATCTAGAATCTATTGGCAGAATTTTTCAATGATATAAGTCTTGGGGTTTCTTTTTTTTGTTGATTTTCACACCAGGCGTTCTCGGTTCGATTCCAACACAAAGCCAATTTTTTATTTCAGCGAAGATAGAGCTTGAGACGCCAAGCAAGGACTTGTGAGTTGTGACGTAATACCTCAAATTGTATCGTGTGCATGTGTGTGTGTGTGTGTGTGTGTGTGTGAAGGTCAATGACATCAGGGTCAAAGGTCAAGGGTCAAGGGTCAAAGGTCAAGGGTCAAAGGTCAATGACCTCAGGGTCGGTGACGTCACATCTGTCTGGCCAAACTGACCCTATACTTACTAGGGTGCAGTCAAGACCAAATGACACATCCCGGTAGTACCGGTTAATCCCCCACCTCTGGGTAGAGTTCTACACATATATAGCTACTTTAAAGAATATTCATACAACACCTCCATGGTCTCATGGTAGAGCGCATCGGATTTTACAAAACCAAGCGTTCTCGGTTCGATTCCAGCAAAATCCAACATTATTTTATTTAAAAAAATCAGCTATGACAGAGCTTAATCAGCTGACGGGATCAGCCAACCAGATGACGTGGTCAGTCAGACGGTAGGAAAGGAATTCGCCCTGTGATGTAGACCTGTGCGAAGAGGCGATATCAAACTACCAACCGGCCCCTGTGGTGTGTGTGTGTGTGTGTGTGTGTGTGTGTAAATATCGCTCAATTTGTTTACTGGGCTGCGATTTTGTTTACATTATTCGCAATTTGATTATCGGACATGTCAACATACCTACATTGGTTGTTGTTGTATCCTCCTAAAAGAAAACTTCAAGAGAATGTCAAAATTTCAGTACAAAAGCGACCTCAGCCCCCCCCCCCCCCCCCCCTTCCCCTCCCCACCACCTACCCAGAACCCTCAGTGATCCTTCAAAATAGTTGGTTTCTACCTTGCACTTTTTGTATTGAAAAAGTGGGCCAGAACATACAGCTATACTACTATCACTAGCTAATGTATAGAGGGAGTTATTATTAATTATTTTAAAGGAAGACTATAGAAGTTAAAACGCACAACGACAACATCAGATTGATTTAAAAATTAGTATATTTGAAAGATAGTTCATTAAAGTTGCGTATAAAATACAAATAAAAATAACAACGATTTAATTGCAATCCCTTGATGAGCCACATCCGCGTCTTGAGGCTGATTTTTTACATTTTCGATATAATTCCGTGACTTCACAGACATCCTTCTTATCCTTGAAATGAATGAAAAATCTAAAATCAATACTTTTTTTCAAACTATCAAAATATGCATCACTTACGCTTTTGGCACGCTTTAAAAATTCATTTATTTCATCATTCACACGACACGTATTATACCTTTAGGAAATGTTTAATTTAATAAGGTTACCGGTGGATTTATTCTGTCTAAAACGGAATTAAAATATTTACCTCTCAGCAGAATAGCTGGTTTTCGCTACTGCTTTTTTCTTATCCGAACACTGCTTCAAGTTGTGAAGTATCTTGTTGGCATTTTCAACATCATTTTCAAGACACGTTACTAAAAAATATGGATAAGTAAATATTTGAAAAGAAAATCTCAGACTTGTGATTACTTCTATTAAGTAACTGCTTTTCAAAATCTTTCGGAATATTGGGTAGGCAACAGCTGAAACCAGTACACTTGCAACTTCGTTGCTGCTTATCACCGCCAATTAGCCCTGGTTTCAGCTTTAATCCCGCTTTATAAACTTCAGAATGTATGTATTTCAGTTCCTTGATATTAAGGCATTCGATTCCTTGCTCGACTATCTTCATACATATCTCCTGAAGTTTAGTCATCGGACATATCTTCTTCTTCTTACCACATTCACAGATTTCTTTCTTGAGTTCTTCTAATTGATTTTGAAGTTCGGTTATACCGAATCCCTCCCCTGTGCCACCAAATCCTTGTTTCAAGTTCATGAGAGAGTCACGTAAAACTTTGTTAGCCAATTTCAATGCCTCAATCTCCTTATCATGATTCCTGATTAGATCTTTTAATTGATTGTCATAAATGCTCTGAATTTTAGTCAAACTGGAAGTATTTTCGTTACCTATTTGTTTGTTTTCCACTTCTTTTATGTGTGCATCGACGCCTCCTCCTCTTCCTGCTCCTACAGTTCCCTTTGCACCTTGAGCTTCAGCCAAAGCCTGTTTACACTTCGCTAATTGATTCTCTAAATCACTGACCTTTGATGTTTCTCGCTTAAGCTGAGACTTGAGTTGATCCATTGCTTGTTGCACTTGTCTTTCACCACCAGCAGGCGGAGCTGTAACTGTTTTAGACATTTCATTTAAATTGTTTTCGAAATCTTGAGCAATTGCTTCTAATTTCTTAAGCCTTATGGCAAAAACACATCCAGGCCTCGAGGCGTCCTCGAGGTGTTGTCAAAATTTCCAACACGGGTTTTTAAATGATGCAACACAAAACCAAGCCAGCAGCTGGCCTCAAGGCCTAGCCGCAAAGTGCGCTTTGCTCAATGTTCGAAATTTTTCTCTCTCAGGCCTACTTCTGTCAACAGATGTACTAAAAAAATTACAATGACAGCACCGAGCCTTTTGGTATCATTTTGTTTTCATTTCTCTGCGGCAAGCCTTGAGGCGAGCTGCGAGGAAGCCTGAGAGAGGTCAGGCTTGAGGCTTGCTTAGATGTGTTTCTGCCTTTAGTTACAATGTGACGCTATCGCGAGAAGCAGTTGCGAATGATGTTGCTGATGCTGACGCGGACGCAGAGCCTGTTGCTTATGCTGTTCCAATGATGCCGCTCTAACATGTGTTGAATTTTCGTTTCATAATTAAATAAAATTATTAAATTGTAAATAAATAAATTAACTAGTTATTAAATACTGTGGCATTACTTAAAACTTACAATTTTCACTCACAATTCCAATGTTCTACAAAAATAATTTGCCTCAACTGCAGTTGTCAAGGTGTGGCGCGTCTCAAGTTGAAATACGTTCAACTTTAAGCAACGCGACCACCGTCAGCAACACCCTTAGCGACACACTGTACCTGCGCTTCATACATTCTAGCGACAGCGTCATATTGTAACTCGGCCTTTATTCTTCTGGCGTCCCGCTTCAATATCTGCTACTAATTTACCCAATTGCTCTAAATCTGCTTTGCCAGCAGCGACTTGATCTTCTAAAGCTTTCTTTTCAGACATGAGGCTATTTATTTTATCCTGTAGCTCTTTCCTTAATGCATCCAAATCAGCTTTGGATTTATCTAGTTGACTCAATGCGTTCTTAATTTCATCTTCTTTTTTAGAAAGTGCCTCATCTTTCTCAGATTTAATCTTACTGAGTTCAGCAGAACAATCGTCAAATGATTTCTTCATATTTCCCAATTCACCCTGCAATCTGCTATCTTGATCAGATGAATTCTTTATTTTATCCTGTAGCTCTTTCCTTAATGCATCCAAATCAGCTTTGGATTTATCTAGTTGACTCAATGCGTTCTTAATTTCATCTTCTTTTTTAGAAAGTGCCTCATCTTTCTCAGATTTAATCTTATTGAGTTCAGCAGAACAATCGTCAAATGATTTCTTCATATTTCCTAATTCACCCTGCAATCTGCTATCTTGTTCAGATGAATTCTTTATCTCATCCTGGCAAGCGGCTAACTGTTTCTCAAGGTCGCCGATCTTACTATTAATATCTGCTACCTCATTTTCTTTGTCCTTTAGCTGTTTCGACAGTTCGGTATTACCATTTCGAAGATTACCTATTTCGTCCTGTAAACTTTTATTGTCACTTTCCAGAGCCTGAGACTTTTCAGTGCAACTGTTTAGCTCATTGCGATATTGCTCCAATTCAGTTTTAGCAGATGCCAATAATTGTTTCTGCTCTTCTACGCCACTGTTCAAGGCAGCTATTTCTTCAGCGTGTGCTTCCTTATTTTTATTTAATTCTTCTACTTTCTTTTCATAATCATCTTTTGCCTTGTTATACAAGTCAGTCTTATTTTTAAGTTCATTTTCCAGCGAAGGTTTTCCTTTAGCCCATTTTTGTTTTTCTTGGGCGATTATGTTCTTCACCTGACCTGCATCATAAAATCCATGTGGATCATACCATTTCGACGTTGGTGTAACTTTGGTTGGTTGTAAGATAGTTTTTGATTCTTTCATTCCTTTTAATTCATGTAGGCTAGATGATACACGTGATGAAAATTCTTTTTGAGCTTGCTCTAAGGTCAATTTTGATGCCCGTATTAAGTCTTGAATGTGGCCGTCCTTTTTTGCATGAGATTTCCCTGCCTGGTCCCCACAATTGCAAAAGCATTTTTGAGCTTCTAATTCTTCAATGACATCCTGCATATATATCAATAAATTACCAAAACTTCATAAAGATGTTTTCGTTTGTTTTATATGATGTATATGTATTTTCTAACAGTTTATAGATCAAAAAGTATTCTTCAAACCAAGCTCTTACTATCTAAGCCTTCAAAAACCCAAAATAAAAAAAAACTGAACAGGAGTCTAGTTTCACCAACCCAACCATGCATTTATGTGCATATTTTATTTGGTGTCTCATCGGGGTGTGTTCACTGTCTCCAATAACGTCTCTTACCGTTGCAATAATCATAACCGTAACGAGATATTTCCAGGATTTTATAGACCGCATCATGGAGTATTGAACAAACGTTTTTTCAAGATAAGTTCGAGTAAAACCGGTACGTCGTTGAATGAAAGCAACCTTTTTCCTAATTCGGAACTCACAAAATTGGTAGTTACCTTCAAAGAATCGTGTGGCGACTTCTACACTCAGCATTTACTTCAGCTTCGTATATGGCCAAATTCAAGTTGTTGAGTTAGCTGAAGCGCAAAGATTACTCTCTGATAATTACGAAATTAAGATCAGCATTAGGATCAGAAATTAGACTTAATTACAGAACGATACCTTTCGGATGTTTGCATATTATACACTTATTAGGGCTTTTAGCATACCACTTCCTTGCTCTTTATACGTATATTAGAATATACAGCAATTAGCGCAAGAAGAAATAATGAAAGCGATACCAAGAGCAGTAAAATTCTGATATGTAAGCATCGCTGGTATCAAAGTTATCGCCACTTGTTCTAAATTGAGTGTTTACCACCATAAATAAATGTAGCAAGATTTAGTAAAACTGATTTATTTTGAACCCTCAAAAGTCATGATTGAGTTGGGATCCCTTGTACTCTTTCAGAAAATGGTCGATGGACTTGAAGTCCACTGCGAAAAAATTATAGTACTCGCGGCGTATTTGCAGGCACCATCGAAAATGCAATAAGCCTTGTGTATGAAAAGAACTTCTTTTCTTTTAAAAGTGTTCAAATTAACCAAGGAAAAACTAAGAAAATAACTGCTTTAAGGTGAAGCAAGAAATTTTATTACCAAATTTTGATTGGTTTTAAATCAATAATGAGTGATGGAATAAAAACAATAAAATGTGAAATTGGGGTAAAAATATCTAATGTCCAATTAACACCAAAATCTATGTACGTGAGATTTTGCTTGACTTTTTCCATTTATTTATTAATACCAAGATTCTGCATTATCTTGGCCTGACGTTGCTGCAGCACATTATTCCAGAGTATATGACAATTGAGGAGCATGAAACCACTGAAGTGCCAAGAACTGAGCCCAACCGAAAGGTATTGGGCTATAATACAAAGAAAATTAAGGAAGGATGAGAAAGCTTCAAAGATCGTCAAAGACTTTGAAAGAAAGTGGAGAAAAAGTCCTGAATCTGATGCGCAACATAAAACGTAAAGTAAAATTATTTATAAGAAAATTTTAATTTATCATTTAGTTTTAAAGCTTTGAAATTATAAAAAGTTGAATAAGTCACTCAAACAATTTTATGTGAATAGATCCTTAAAGTCGAATATGTATATGATTTATTTGTGAGATTCCAGTCATTATTTATTCGTTTTGCTATTGTAATATCTATTTTTTTATTTAGAGTGCATTTTTATGGTTTTTGGAAAAAAGTTTGTTTTTAATATTGTCCACTATTTCCACGTTGCCGTTCATTTGTCAATTCCTTTTCTCTTGAATTCCGGCATGTTTCTAAATCATTTTCAGGTTCTTTGTATGTGTATTAGTATATATAGCAATTAGCAAGGAGCAGTATTGACAGCAATACCAAGAGCAGTAAAATTCTAGATGTGTATGAATGCTCAAAACACCATTTTCTGAATATCTACTTTGTTTTTAATTTTTTATATAGGTTACTAACTTTTGACAACAAACTTCTACGCTGCCTTGAATATGTGTAGTGAATGTTCTCCTTTAAAAAATTCCTTTCAAATACCCGTGGTCCTTACAATTTATTTGCTCTCATATAGACTATATTTATATCCTTAAGATTAAAGGATAACCAATGATGTCATGTCTTCTAGGATTTAGATCGCTATATTTATGAAAAAAAATGAAGTATTACTACTCTTTATTGGGGCTAGTTTTTGTTCTATCTAGTAGTGGACAATGTGATCTTTTGCAACTTCTCGTCTCCCTAGCCATATTGTGTAAGATAGAACTAAATCTAGATTATCGTTTCTATTAGCAGACTGCAAAAATGACATTAAAGAAATATTCGGAAAAATTGTCATTGTAAATTTTGTCCACATTTTTCAACTGAAGTTTAAAGGCAAAAGGATTTTAAATCACCACGAATTTATTAATTCCTTAAACAGTTTATAAGTTATTTTAGCCAGGACTGCTTTACGCGTATCTTAATAATCAGACAATATCTAAAAATAGCACTACCATTGCAACACCGAAATTTTCAAAAATATTAAGCGAAGGAAGAAGGAGACATTCTAGCTATTTCACCAAAGATACAACCGATCTGTTCTTTAAAGGATGGATCCATTTTCATTCTCCATTCCTGTTTAAGGAAAGCAGTCAGTACCGAATTGTTATATAAGAAATTGGCAACTCACTAATAACAACACGGTTAACGTTCTAATGTCCATATACAGTTTACTTATGCGATAGAGATATCCTGATACCCGCATTTTATGAACCTATTTATTTTTAACTTGAATAAAGGTTATTTACAATTCCTGTATCTCAGTGGCTGTTTACTTACCATTAGTTGATGCATCTGGCAATCGTAATCCTCTAAGGCGTGTTCACTTCGATTTAATCGCTTCTTAGTGTTAAGTAGCTCTTGTTCAAGGCATTGCATCTTTCTTAGCTTATTGTGAGCATCCCTAATTGCTCCACATAATTCTTGATTTTGTTCCTGAAAAGTATTTAAGATAATTTAGAAAAGAATTTGGTTTAAGTTACAAGTGAATTGGACTATATTTAATAAATACCCTTAACGCATCTACTTCTTCCATGGATTTTTGCATTTCATTAAACTGTACTTCAAATTGTAAACATCTTTTCTTAAGGCAATCCCTTTCAGCTTTGCACGATTCCAAAGTTTTTACATCAGTTTCTAACCCGTAGATAATATTATCTCTCTCTTTGGATAGATTATTAATAGCGTCCACGGCATGCTCAGATTCCTGTTGTAAATCATTTAGTTTGCTCTTCAAATCTTTTAATTCCTTCTCTAGACGATCCGCTTGCAATGCCCGCTTTCGAAGAACAGCAATTTTATCTTCTATTCCAATCATCTTGGCTAGTTGATCTCTAAGGTTATTCCGTTCGTCAATAATTATACCCATTTTCTCGGCGTCTTGATTCAACCGCTTTTCCTTCTCACCAGCTGACAGTGCATCATATTTAGTTTTTAAATTTTTGAAATCGTTTTTAATTGGCGCAGCATCATTCTCCATACGACGCAAAATTCCCACTTCTTCCCGCAAATCGTTAACGAGACTTTGGAGATATTTGACATCTGTGCTAGTTTCCTTCGCAGCTGGAATCTTATTTATTTTCGCTCGTCCCGCCAACTTTTCCACAAGTTGTTTTAGTGAATTATTTTCAGCTTGAAGCACTTTATACTCTTTATCCTTACATTCTAAATATTTTTGCATTTCAACGAGCACTTTTTCATCTTCAGGAGTAATTTTTCCTTGGGCTCTAAGTTGCCGAATTTTTTTATGGTACGGTGAAAGCAAACTAGGATCAGTCTTTGTTGCTAGAATTCTTTTAATTTTTTTGTTTTCATCTTCTAATATGGCCAACTTTTCATTTGACATTTCTAGTTGGCCGCGCAAATTATCATTCTCGGTTACCATGTTGTCAATGTCTTCTAGTTTTTCTGTTGCGTACACCAAGAGACTATCCCTCTCGGCCTTATCATCCTAAAAAATACAACAAACAATTAATAATACTACAATGAACTTTATAAATCCATACATATACACATCGAAAATAATTTGATATGAAATAAGAGATCCACGCGACGACCCTGCGAGCTTCGTCGCAGGAATCTAAACTATTAAAATTTTTGGGCGGGGGATAAAATAAAATTATTATGGGATAAATATTGTGAAGAAAAATTTATGATTACAAAATTTCTATTTCAGTTATTACATGTGTAACATTTCTTACATTCCAAAAAATGAAACGATCATTTTATATGCTCATATTTTTGAACTTGAACAGATAACACCTAATCACAGTGCAATGTGTTAGAATAAAATTACTGTTTCCATAAACATTCCATGGTCATCGTCTTTTTTGAATTTTTATAATTTCCAATAGTGATTTATAACGAAACAAGAAGAATAACAAAGAAGACCAGTACAATCCGAAATGAAAAAATCCCATATTTTATTGTTGGCGATCCATCTTACCCACTTTTACCATGGCTACTAAAAAATTACACTGCACCAAAGACTGCTGAAGAAGAGTCATTCAATGCATACATGAATATAGGAAGAGTGAGAGTGGAAAATGCATTTGGCAGGCTAAAGTCAAGGTGGCATATCTTAAATAAAAAAATTCGATTCATTTCAAGGAAACGTCCCGAAAATAATGTTTTATCCTTCACAATATTGTGGAAAGTAGATAAGAGCCATATGATGCATTTAGTAATAGTACTACGACTGCCTTTCAAGTGCATCTCCAACAACCTTCCTCAACAGTAAACCAACAAATTTCAGATGAAGGAAGATATTACAGGGATATTTTAAAAACTTACCTGGCAAAAGCTGCAAATTAAGGAAAATCAATTATTTGCATTATAATTTCATATTTCTCAGTTATAAAAAACGATTTTATATATTAAAATGAGGAACTCATATTTGCAGTGTTTTTGTTATACCTATATGCTTAAACATAATTTCTAGCACCAAAACAATAAATAAATAAGACTTCAATCTTCGTGCTCACTTCCTTCGTAAACAAAATTATTGAGATCTACATCATCCTCCGTTTCAACATAAGGTCGACTAGCTTGTGCTGAAGTTGGTGGCAAGTAGCGCGAAGTACGAGAAAGTTCGTCAAATGCCTATGCCTTGCGCATATTTCGCGGCTGGAAAACAGAATATAATCCTGCAAAAAATCTCGATTTCTTCGATCCTCCCGGTCTTGCATTTCGCGTTCGAAATTCCTTTGTTGTTCAAACAATTTTCGTTGCTGGATTATAGGTCTTTCTGAACTTTTCGAATTTCATTCGAAAAGTTTAGTAAGTTTTCTCATATTAGTTTTTGTCTGAAAAATAAGAAACGCCAAATCAATCTTACTCACTGACTTATAACAATGGACTGAGCGTATTGTCATTTTCCTATAGGAAAGCATGGCACAAGTTTTATAGTTCTCTCTTTCGCCCTATGGCAGAGTTAGAGCTACCAACAGAAAATATTGCATTCTGGAACATTTGCTTATGCCATTTGATGTTTTTATGTTGGCTACAGATGCAATAACCTCAGAAGGAATAAGGTAAAGATAGTGTTTACCATGCTCCGTCTCTCTTGCCCATAAGCAGGATTCAGTTAAGAATAACTTTTGAAAATTAAAATCGGAATGAGTTTAATTTCTTATAAGCGATTAAAATATCACTTGGACACAAGAAAATACATTTTTTTAATTTAATTCGATTTTCGGGTGTAAAATTTCATCTGATTGGTTGAGTTTTACATGTTTTTTATGTAATCGTTTTAAAGGGTGCTCTAACGGTGATATACAGAAACACAATATTTTTTGTGCCACATGAAATAGCAAATCGCTCAGTCCATTGTTATAAGTCAGTGATCTTACTTAAATAAAATATTATTTTGAATGTTTCAACCTGCTATTTTTTTACGATTGCAGTGGTTCGGCTCTTGTTTCGAAGAACAATCTGTATGCTCGGGAAAGTTTTGGTCATCTAAATCCCCATCTAATATAAATATTTGCTGTTATACCTACATTTTAAATTCTGATTTAATAAATATACGAATAATAATCGAAGGTATTGATGAGGAAGACGCATCAATTCCATCAGCAGTTGCAGTTGCCTTTGGCCGGTGACCTAAAAGCTTGTCCATGGCTTCAAAATATTTAAATTTGTACCTAGAATTTCCACTTTTTGAATTGTTTCTAAGCGCCTCATGATATTTCTGTTTCAACTGTTTAAGTTTAATTTGAACCTGTCCTGGAGTTTTCGTATAGCCAGTTTCCTTCAACTTTTCTGAAACTTCTTTCATTAAAGTACTGTGCGGCACAGTGCTTTTATTCATTATATTTATGATATTAGATTCTTCGCAAATTTTTATAAATGCTTCCACTTCTTCATGCTCCCAAAACATCTTTCCGGTAACTTACTTTCCATTATTTATTAAAACAAAAAAAAAAAAAAATCTCAAACAAACATGACACTATCCAAACGTCAATCCACTTCGATCCACTCAAGTGTTCACATACGATTAATTCCACTTCACTACCGAACTAATGCCGGTGTATATAATTCCAGTCTGGTTAGTGTGTTCACATGCCGAATTATCTCACTCCGAAGTACGCTAATCCACTCCAGTCCCCTTCATGTGAACGGGGTAATTGACTATTTCCATAAAAGTTCTGAAGTTTATGCAATCCACAATCAAGAGGCAACTGCAGTTGCGGAACAATAATTATGAATTGGGTCAGTAAGTAGGATTAGTGTGCCTCGTGAAGTTTGACGAAGCTTTGAATCACGGAATTTCCAAAATTCTGGGAATGAGAAAAACAAGAGCAACTTCTCTACACCATAATTCTTGCTGCAGGCTTTCATTCATATAGGAATAGGGGACTGAATTGTGCGTGCACTATTTCATTTCGAGCTGAGGGCTAGGACGTGAATTTTCGGAACCCTCTAAACAAGAAATATTTTGTTACGATTGTATTAGTGTGGCAAAACCAGTGAATACAATTGCTTTTTTACATCTTCCCGAGAAAAGCTGTATGTATACTGCATCAAGAATACTCATTTGAGATGTCCCGGCTTATCGATGAGCTGTTCACAAACCCAACCGAAAAAGCCTCAGTCATTGCAGCCTTTATGTTCCACGCTGTGACAAAACGATTTTGCGAGTACCTCCGTCTAATGGAAACCGTTTTATTTTAACCGTGATCGATCGGTTTACTAGGTGGCCGGAAGCTTATCCTTTAAGAACAAGTACCGCGACGGAAGTAGCAAAAACATTGGTTTTCGAATATATATCCAGATTCGGTTGTCCCCTACAAATAACCACAGACCAAGGCCTGCAATTCGAGTCGAATCTGTTCTCAGAACTCACTAGCCTATTAGGTTCGCATAGAATCCGCACCACAAGTTACAAGTTAATGGTATGATAGAAAGGATCCATAGACAGTTGAAAGACTCTCTTAAAGCACGTGGCAACACCGCGAATTGGAGTGAGGAAATTCCATTGCTAGGAATGCGAACTTCAATAAAAGAAGATCTTAATGCATCACCAGCCGAATTAGTGTTAGGTCAAGCTCTTAGAATACCTGGCGAAATTGTCGTGGAAATAACAAACCAAACCGATTCAGATCCTACAAACTTAGTTAGCACCCTGAGAAATCAAATGAGAAATCTGAAGCCTGAAGCACAATACGATGCAGTGCAGTGCACGGCACTGCATCGTTTAGGCTAATTTCTAAAACACTGCACACTACATCAGTTCACATTTTTTAAATACTAAAGAATAGAGGAATTGTTCAATTTAAAATTGATTAATTAATTTTAAAATGACATTAGAAGAAAAATGGGTAGAATTTTTCTCAAAATAATGAATCCACAATACAAAAAGTTTATATATGAAATCTTCAAAAAATGATTGTCAAAGCACTGCACTGCTTTATAGTCCAGTACACTGCTATAACACTGCACTGCATCGTATTGTGTTTCTGGCTTAACATTTAAATGTCCGCGTACTCCTAGAAATACGTATTCGTCCGTGTAAACAGAGTCAAAATAGGGGGACTATTCTTGAATAACGAAGGCACATTCCGTATTCGTTATACTGTCAAAATCATTCGGAATCGACACATGTGGTATTCTTGAAATCCGCATTCGTTATATATCGAATGCAAACCCTTCGTTATTTAACGAGTGGGTTCAACCATTCGTTATGCCAAACGAAGACTGAAACAGCAGTTATTTTACGCGTGACAATGGGGATAAAAGATGTGCGAAAATGTCATATGCTCAAAAAACTAAAATAATTGAGTTTGTAAAGAAAAACCCGAAACTGAAATTTGGTAAATACGATAGTTCTTTCAGTTCAAAAGACGCCACGGAATTGTGGCAAAAGCTAACATCATTATTATAATATCCATACCCGCTACGCAAAAGAACTGAAAAATTCATATTAATTTTTTTAATGATATTATATTCAAAGCAAAGCTAATAGAAAATTTCCAGAGTTGGCAGGATTTAAAATGTGTGGTGAAAGGAAAATCTGCGGCAGCAAAAAACATTTGCATGGCACTGGTGGAGGTCTTCCTGCGGAATTTTTCCTATCCAGCGATGAATTAAGGGTGCAGGAATTGATTAACGATCGACGTAATTCATTTTCCTTAGATTCTTCAATAATTTCAGACGCAAACAATGACATTTCACTGAAGCTAGCCATTTTTTACAAATTATATTTTAAAACATGAAACAGTGAGATGAAGAGCTAATAGGTGCAGCACGAGGAAAGTAGGGGCATGATGTGGCCGCAGCAACGCTCGTTACTACATTTCCAACTGTAGTCTACACACGCATATTTTGGGGCTAAGTAAATTTTTAGGCTCTTGGAGGCTTAGCAAGGGTGGTAGGGGGCGATGGGCCCACACACTCCATGGGCTGAGGCTCCCCCAATATCTGGAGCCTCCAAAAACCGCTCACTCTCTCGCTTACACCAACACTACGTTGAACCTTCTCCGGGGCGGGGGGGGGGGGTTTACACAGGTACGGCGTGGGCAGCATTTCAAGGAGCATTCGCTTCGCATCTTTAATCTTCATGTAAAGAACTCTTTTCAGTTATCCACGCTTTATGGGGAAGCAGTCACCTGTCTACAAAAGGACCGTTTTTTTGTCCGTCTGTCCGTCTGCAGTCACACACCCAAGTCCTTTTTTTTCTTTTTAATTGTCCGTCCGTCTGTCCGATCAAACATTTTTCCTCATTATGCACAGCTTAACAAGCATCAAGGGATGTGGGTGGCAAGAACCACCCCAAGCCGGCTGATCGCTAGCGGCATATTTGCTGTGCAGCCACCCACGTTAATCCCGCGATGATTTTGTAACAAAGAGGTGTCGGACGCGGTATGTATCTATCTGCATTCAGGTATAAGTGGATGCAGGTACATCTGTTGGCGGACAAGCTCTTCGCTACAATTTCTAAATTAACAGATTTAATCTTACCACACTCGTTATGTTGAAAAACTTTTTCACCACTTCGACTTTATAACGATGAGGTTCAAGAATACGAATGGGGAATTCGATTCGTTATCAAACATTCGTTATAAAGGGTTTTCCAATAAGAGGTGTTATTTTAATTAGCACGCTATTTCTGTAGATGTCACTTTTGGAGCTGTTATTTTTTGAAATTTGACAAGTAGAAACTACGCCATTAATAAAACTGGAACGATACACGATTCAACAATGCATTGAAATTATTAAAATTCACTATAAAAATGGTGAAAATGTGGCAGAGACGGTTCGTAAAACTCGAACATTTTTGGGTCGTCGTGAAGCACCTTGTCGGACCGCAATACAGAAATTGGTAGAAAATTCGAGCTGTCGGGACAAGTTAGTGATGTGAAGAATAAAACCCGTGCACGTCGCTCAAGAACAGCCGAGAATATTGCTGCTGTAGCCGAAAGTGTTGAAGAAAACCCAGGTTTGTCCATTCCTCGTCGTTCTTTGGAATTAGGCATTCCACAAACGTCATTACACCGTATTTTGCATAATTTGGGTCTTAAGGCTTATAAAGTTCAGTTAACACAAGAACTCAAGCCGGCCGATCATCAACAACGTCGAGTCTTTGCTGATTGGGTCCTTGACATGCATGAAAATGATCCGGAATTCCATCGAAAACTCATCTTGAGTGATGAGGCCCATTTCCACCTCGATGGCTTCGTCAACAAGCGAAATTGTCGCATCTGGGGTTCGGAAGACCCAAGAGTTATTGTTGAAAAGCCTCTCTATCCTCAACGTGTGACTGTTTGGTGCGGTTTATGGTCCCGCGGGGTCATTGGACATTACTTTTTCGAAAATGAGGCTGGAGCAACAGTTACGGTGAATGGATTCCGCTATCGACAGATGACTAATGATTTTTTATGGCCGGAATTGGATGGTATTGATCTGGACAACGTTTACTTTCAACAAGACGGCGCTACGTGCCATACAAGCAACGAAACCATTGATCTTTTACGGGAAAAGTTTCCGGACCGTGTTATCTCTCGAAGAGGTGATCACAATTGGCCACCGAGATCTTGTGACTTAACACCTTGCGACTTCTTCCTTTGGGGCCACGTGAAAGAGAAGGTCTACGCCAACAGCCCAGCGTCAATTCAAGACCTCAAAGATGGAATTCGTGAGGCTATCGTGGACATAGGGCAGCACCTTTGGGATTTGGTTATGGAAAATTTCATGCAAAGGATATGGTCCTGTAGGCGTGGTCGTGGTGGTCATTTGGCTGATGTTATTTTCCATTATTGACGGCATACCTTCCTTTTTATAATGAAATAAAGATCCGATCATTTATTTCAAAAAATGGCATTTTTCTTTGAATATCAAAATAACATCTCTTATTGGAAAACCCTTTATATCTTTTGGTTTGTCCAATGTTGTAAATGACATCACATCCGCATATTTTTAGCGTATAGACCAGTATGGCGGAAAGATTGCGGAATGTACGTTCGGTACGAGGTGGGGAAGCTGGCAAAAAAGAAGCAAAAACAATGTCGTGGTCAGAGACTCCAGGACATTGGCCAGATAGCAACGGGGTAATGGGAGGGGATGTGATAATTAGGTCCACTGTGGTGGCAGAGGAAGTACAATGACGCCTGGGTGAATAATTGTTAAGATTAAGTCCTACTTCCTCCAGGAGTTCCCCGAGACAGTCCCCCAAGTGGGAATTAACACTAATGTCAATGGTGAGGTCACCTGCCATGATCACCTTGGAAAATTGGCACGTCACAAGGCCCAGAACCTCACCGAGAGAAAATCCGAGAAGGAAGCCACACGTATGTACACCACCATTAATGCAATCGGGTCAGTAATGCTGTCAGCACTCCATATCTTAACCACCAAGATTTCCCAGCTGTTAGTTATTTCTTGGAAAACAATTCCAGAGAGCAACGAACTGGTAATATAAATGGCACCCCCATTGTTCTCAGTGCGATCCAGTCGTTGCAGTCTATAACCTAGGATTTCAAGGCTGCGTATAGACGCGTTGGAATCAGAGACTAGCGTGAGCAGTTGTTGTCCAAGAATGAACGAAAAGCGTTCATATATAATGTCTGTAGCAGTGGCAGAAGATCGCCTACAAATATAAGTTTTCCTGTGCCTGGTGGATACACCCAGTACCACGTTTGCTCTTTTCAATTTAAGCGCAAGATGGAGAAGTCCAGTTTCTTCAGTGTCTAGGCCTTCATTAATGAAGTCTCTGGCATTTGAACTATCCGCGATGATGGAGTTAAGTGTAATAGGATTGGAACGAAGCTGTTTACGGCCTCAGACCACAAGCCACTTGATGCTTTTTCTTCCATATAATATTTTTTTGTAGAATTATTACAATCTAATATGAAATATGTACTTCTCACAGGTAAACAAATTTCACAATGATAAACAAAATTCCGAATAATTACAAATCTCCCGCCATATTGAACCCTCTTCTTCTTCTTCAATGTTGGTAGTACATACTGGAGCCACGAGCCACAAATTTGAGATTTGACCAAACTTGACTTGAGCCATTTTGTGAGCGATGGCTTGTGGCTACATTTGGATTGCTTCAGACGCTCGCGTTTCGTGATCTGAAACTTGTGTCTGAATGCATTTTGGGGCTCAATGTTGTCAATTACGCGATGTTACCGCTTCTTGTGCAAAAGTTCATTACAAAGTACTATATGCACAACTTGAGATAGAACGCTAATCTTATGAAGTAACACGTACAATACTATTACGCTCGACGAGTTGTGAACATGGCAAGGCCCAAGGTATATAAAAGACAAGGTATTCCCATTAAAATTTTGACATATTGCAGCTGATAGCGTGTGACGTAATTCTGTGACTAATGTATATACATTTTTATAAAAAAGACAGAGAAAGGAGAGAGAGTATTGTGTTCTCTGTGCCGTACTTTCCTATACATTTAAACAATATTTCGTCACTAATGGCGGAACGTGGTTCGTAATGGGAATAACTTGTATTCTATATACCTTGGGTAAGGCTTTAGATTCCTTCCCCCTAAAATGATAAATATTAAAGAAAGTGAATGCTAAGTAAGTAGATTTTATTCAATGATTTGTCTGAGGTAAGACCAGGGGGCCTATTCTTGTATAATAAAGGCACATTCCGTATTCGTTATGCTGTGGTATTCCTGAAATCTGCATTCGTTATATACCGAACGCAATCCCCTCGTTATTTAACGAGTGGGTTCAACCATTCGTTATGCCAAACGAAGAGTGAATCAGCTGCAATTTACGGATGATAATGGGAGATAAAAGATGTGCGAAAATGTCAAATGCTCAATGTTAAGATCCAGCCGCGTAATAATATTTTTAAGATCTCACATTAGCTTATCAGCATGCATTTGTCGCAATTATACTCATCAGCATTTCGTACATTGCATTTTGTTTATCACATTCCGTGGTAACTTGAGTATCGTGTCCACGGCTTGAATTGTCTTTACTTGCGAGAGCTTCATGCCGGCATACTCATGCTGATAAGACAATGTGCTGAGTAAGTTGTTCACACGGTGAAGTGCACGTCTTCACTTGAGGTGAAATTTATGTTAATTAATTTAGTTCTGAATAAAGTTTAGTTTTGTTCAAAAACGCAAGGCGAACGGTTGTAATCTTTTTGTATCCTATCAACAAGCTTCAGCAAATCCATTTTCCGGACAAATACATTTTGGTGTACAAGTTAATGCGCTTGTGCTCCCCCATCAGAGGTCTTGGTACAAGAACCAAAGGCCTACGTCGTTAAAGGGAAGGTAAAATAATTTTACCCAAGTTTAAACATATGGTGACCCCGACGTGATTTCACGTCACAAGCGAAACTCATTGTTGTCTCAGGAGTGTGACATTATTCTACATCATGGAGCAGTTTGGAAAACGACAGGCTGAGCTAGGCAAGGCGCTAGAAAACATTATAGACAACTACAAAAAGGATCCGAAAGACAGGAAAACCAAAGCAGAGTACTATATAGAAAGAGCGAGGAGATTGGAGGAGGCATGGTCAAGGTTTGAACTAACCGACAATGAACTTAGATCACTACCCGAGCTACCTCTTGACCACCCATACTTCGCGAAGGACTACTACAACTCGATACGGACGCTCTACGAGCAATACCGGGAGCATTTCAACGAAAAGATCGACTCCTTCGACAAAGAAGAACAAGACCCACTTCAACAGCCCGACAAGGGCTCAGAAACTCAAGACGTACCTTTAAGGTCACCTCCAAAACAAGCAATGCCAAAGCCATTTCAACCTGAAGAAAAGGCTGACATGGCACAGAGCAATCTCGAGTCGGTTGAAATTAATAAAATAATACGTCGACAAAGAGGCATTATCCAATCGCTGCGGAGAGTGCTCGAAGGGGTTCAATACGACGACGCTCATCCACGGCAATATTATAAAATCAAGGCTGAAACCATCAGTCAACATTGGTGTCAAATTGAGAATCAGAACTATTCACTGTGGGAAATGACCGATGATCCCGTCACAATGGGTTATGATGTCAATGAGTACATCGCCTTAGAAGAAAGAGTACAAAATACACTAGTACAGCTTTCTACAAGGATCGATGTGGCGCCCACACCAAATTTGGTGCAACAAGGTACTACATTGCAACTTCCAAGGATGACTTTGCCCAAATTTGACGGAGATTATCTTAAATGGCGCCAATTTTACGATCTCTTCTCGCAAATGGTTCATAATCAACCACTACCGAATTGTCAGAAGATGTGGTACTTAAAGACAAACTTGGTGGGTGAGGCAGAGAAATTCATCAGACATCTTCCACTGAGCGAGGAAAATTACACAACGGCCTGGAAGTTGCTGCAAGATCGTTACAACAATATGCGAATCTTAGTAGCCGGCCTGATCAACAAACTCTTAGGACAAGCTTCCCACGCATCCGACAACGTGTCAGCTAGCGCTGTGAAAATGTTACACGATACTACACAAGAATGCTTATTAGCATTGGAGAATTTAGAGGTTTCAACTACAAATTGGGATCCCTTACTTCTCCATATCCTGGTTAAAAAGCTAGACAAGGCTAGCCACACATTATATGAGCAATCGTTGCCAAATCCAAGAGGACTGCAAACTATGAAGGGTTTCTTGTCATTCTTAGAGGGTAGGTTCCAATCGCTGGAGGCGTTAGGCCACAAGAGCAAAAATGTGGATGAGCAGCGAAAGATTAACACATCCAAATCAATGGCTTCCGTTGCCATTACACCACCAGCTTGCGTATCATGCAAGGGCAACCATCAGCTTTACCAATGCACCACATTTTTGAAATTAACGCCATCAAATCGCTTAAAGGTGCTGAGGGGGAATAACTTGTGCGTCAATTGTATGAGATCAGGACATACTACAGTCAAGTGCAAATCACGTGGATGCACTAAATGCAACAAGATGCATAACACGCTAGTGCATCTGAACGACTGTGAAGGATTGCAATCACAACAAGCTTCTACTACCTTAGCTCCAAGACAAGTGGCATGCCGTGCAACCCCACCACGGTCTTCGTTTTCAACAGTCGACCAACCAATTGACTCGTCGTCCAGTGTTACAGCCCTGAGTAGCAAACAAAATCGTGGTTTTGTATTGTTAAGTACAGCACGAGTCATACTAACTAGCAGCAATGGAAGCAGCTTAGAATGTCGAGCCATCTTAGATTCGGGCTCCCAAATAAATATCATCAGCCAAAGGATTGTTAAAAAGCTTGGTCTCGCGCCCACTTCCGACTCTTTAGTCATAGAGGGCATTGGGCAAGGAAAGCGGCAATCGCATCAAAGAGTAAATGTGCTACTCCAGTCAAGGTTGAACGGATACTCTACCAGAGTCGAGGCTTTCATACTTCGGAGTATCATTTCTCCTCAGCCAACACGACAGTTGGATATCTCTTCGTGGGCCATACCAAACAACATAAAATTAGCAGACCCCGCTTTCAATCGTCCAGACCAAATTGACATCCTGCTAGGAGCTGAATTCTACCATCAATTATTGTCCATCGGGCAGATAAAGTTATCAGAAGACCTACCAATTTTGCAGAACACCATGCTGGGCTGGATCATTGCGGGAAGGGTGGAAAGAGCACCTCTAACTACAGCGGCGTGTGCAATATGCACCGACGAAGACCTTAACAATGTCATCGAAAAATTCTGGAAAATGGAAGAGGTCGAAGAACCCAAATCTCGCTTAACACCAGCGGAAAGCCGTTGTGAAGTCTACTTCAACCAAACAACTCAAAGAGACTATGAAGGACGCTTCTTGGTCAAACTACCATTTGCGAGTGATCCCACACAATTAGGCGAATCGAAGAATATAGCACTACGTCGATTTTTGTCTCTGGAGAGAAAGTTAGCTACAAACAACGTACTCAGGCAACACTATGTGGGATTCATGGAGGAATATGAACGTTTGGGTCATATGGAGGAAATTGACATGGAGAAATTAACGACTCCATACTACTTCCTGCCACACCATGGTGTTCACAAACCGGAAAGCACTTCTACTAAACTTAGGGTAGTCTTCGACGCATCGGCAAAAACATCCACTAATCTATCTTTAAATGATGTTTTGCATGCGGGACCCACGATACAAGATGACTTATTTTCGATTTTATTGCGATTTCGAATGCCGCGATTTGTTTTCACGGCAGATATCGAAAAAATGTACCGTCAGGTGCTGATTCATCAAGATGATCGAAAATATCAGCTGATCCTCTGGAGGAGTGACCCGCAAGAACCATTAAGGTGTTACCAATTAAATACAGTCACATATGGCACAACATCAGCCCCATATTTGGCAACAAAGTGCCTGCACGAATTAGCCCATGACGGAAGTGGAAGACTTCCTTTGGCGTCAAAATCCATACTAGAAAATTGCTATGTAGATGATGTAATAACTGGCAGCGATAGTCTCAATGAAGCGATACAGACCCAGTCGCAACTCATGTCATTGCTAACTGAAGGGGGATTTAAACTCAGGAAATGGTGCTCAAATAACTCCCGATTACTAAAAAACATACCACCGGAAGATCAGGCAATACAACTAGACTTCAGTGAGGAAATGGACGAAAGCTTAAAAACCCTAGGCCTTATATGGTTGCCAAAATCGGACCAATTTTGTGTGAAAACCTGTTGTATTGACAAATCACGAGTCACGAAACGCAATGTCGCATCGCTAATAGCTCGTTTATTTGATCCACTCGGGATAATATCACCAATCGTCGTCACTGCTAAAATATTTCTTCAGAGACTGTGGCAACTTAAGTTAGACTGGGACGCGTCCCTTCCAATGGAGCTACACACAAGGTGGGTTAAATTTCACGAAGAATTGCTGTTCATGGAAAACATACAGTTTCCTAGACACGTATTCGGAGGCGACGTTCCAAAAACAGTACAGTTTCATGCATTTGCGGATGCATCCGAAAGGGCGTACGGCGCCGCTATGTACATTCGATCAACCACTTCTGATGGGAGAATTCTTGTCCGACTTATTTGCTCCAAATCCAGAGTAGCTCCCATCAAACAAGTCACACTGCCCAGACTCGAGCTCTGCGCTGCCAAATTAGCTGCGGAACTAGCAAGCCGTGTTAAGAGAGACTTAAAACTGGAAAACAGCCCCACACACTTTTGGACAGACTCCGAGATTGTTCTGGCGTGGATTAATTCCACTTCATCATCATTTCAAGTCTTTGTTGCAAATCGCATAGCGACAATTCAAGGACTCACAAATACGCAGCAATGGCGCCACGTCAGTTCGAAGGAGAACCCAGCTGATGTTCTATCAAGGGGAACTACACCTGAAAAGCTGAAGGCACATAATCTCTGGTTTTACGGTCCCCCGTTTTTACATGGCGAAGAAGCAATGTGGCCTTCGATATACAACAAAAATCTGCAGATTCCTTGTGAACTAGAACGGAAACGGGCTTCACTGCCCGTAGCCACAGCACTCAATGCTAATAATCGTTCATCCAATCCTATATGCAACATTCAGCATGGAAATTCCTTCAGACGGCTGCAACGAATTACCGCTTATTTAATTAAATTTATCAACAAGGTGAAAGGCTCGAAGGTATCACCCCCATCAAAGGATGCAACTCTAATGGTAAAGGAACTCGACTCAGCACTATACGTGCTCATAAAGCTAATGCAGCAGTCGGAGTTTCACGAGGAAATTAATCAACTTCGCCACTACAAAGAAGTGAACAAGAGGAGTTCTCTAAGCGACTTTGCACCATTTTTAGACGAAAATGACATAATTCGCGTAGGAGGACGTTTGGAAGAATCAAATCTTTCATACGATAGCAAACATCCCATGCTGCTTCCATATTCGCATCCATGGACAAAACTGTTGATGACAGATCTGCACAATGAAAATTTGCACTGTGGACCACAGACACTATTAGCCACCACGCGACAGCGCTTTTGGCCCATTAAGGGCAAAATTTTGGCCAGATCGATAGTTCAACACTGCGTGCGTTGTGCGAAGGCCAAGCCCAAGCTGTTATCCCAAATAATGGGAAATCTTCCATCTACCAGAGTACAGCCCGCCAGACCTTTCATCAATTCCGGGGTTGATTTTTGCGGCCCAATTTTCATACACTACCGAGTCAGAGGCAAACAACCTCACAAGGCCTATGTGGCAGTGTTCTGCTGCTTTGCCACGAAGGCAGTTCACTTAGAGGTCGTGAGTGACTTGACAACAGAAGCCTTTTTAGCAGCTCTAAGAAGATTCACGGGACGAAGAGGTCACTGCAAAAATTTGTATTGTGATAATGCGACGAATTTCGTTGGGGCTCGGAACCAACTACACAAGCTAAGTGAGACCATTTACTCTGATGACGCTCAAGCGAAAATAGCTTCGTCTTGCAACGCACGCGGAATTGATTTCCACTTTATCCCCCCTCGAGCGCCTCATTTCGGTGGCTTGTGGGAGGCCGCAGTGAAATCGGCAAAACACCTGCTTCTAAGAAGCGTAACTTCAGCATCGCTAACATATGAAGAGCTGGAGACGGTAATGGTGGAAATCGAAGCCATATTGAATTCCAGGCCGCTGACTCCAATGTCGGCTGATCCTAATGACCTAACAGCTCTAACTCCTGGCCATTTGCTTATTGGAGAGCCGCTTACTGCATCCATAGATGCATTTTCAGAACCGTGTAAAGCTAGCCTCCTGAAACGATGGAAATTAGTGTCCCACATCAAGCATGACTTCTGGCGGCGCTGGTCGCGTGAATATTTGAATGAGCTTCAACACCGCTACAAATGGAAGCAACGCTGCCAAAACGTAGAACCAGGAACCATAGTCATCTTAAAAGAAGAAAATACGCCTGTCACGAAGTGGCCACTGGGACGCATAGTTCAACTGCACAAGGGTACTGATGGTTACGCAAGAGTAGCGGATGTTCGAACAGTCACGGGCGTCTTCCGGAGGCCAATTCACAAACTTGCGCCCTTACCCATAGAAGCGAATGATGCCCAACATACCTTCACAAGTGCAGAACAGGTAACTAAGAGTGAATCAGCTCTCAAGACACAAGATGACCAACATAAGGAAACCCCTCGAGTTACCAATGGAGCGGACCCACGCCCCTCGACAAGTGACACTGCAAATCGCTCCCCCCGGAAAAAGGCACGAACATCACTTGGATCCCTAATTGTATCAACTTGGTTAGTCTGCCTATTTCTTCCAGCTCTAAAGGGAGATCCTGTAGAAGTAACCACATTCAACTCACGGCCTGGCATACATTTCGAACACTTGGGAACAGCGAAACTGATCTCTACCGAATGGAATTTGGTGACATATTACAATCTCAGGCCATACCGAATGGAGTTCAACACATTGAAAAGGGGTATAAAGACGCTAGAGCACCTCTGCAATCAAATAAAACACAAGAGTTCCTGCATACCAGTCATCACGCAATTTCAACACATTCAAGAGGAACTTATCGTCGACAACGACCTACTTCCCACACAAAACTCAAGCATAAGAGAGAAAAGAGGGGCTATTGACATTGTAGGCAACATCGCTAACTCATTATTTGGGGTGTTAGACTCGCAATACGCTGAAGACATGGCGAAAACAATCGAGGTCGTCAAAGGAAATGAATTACATCTCCTAGAATTAATCAAGAATCAAACATCCATTATTGATTCCACTGTTAACATAGTCAAACGAGACCAAGAAGCTACTAATAAAAAATTCATGGCATTAGAAGAGCAAATGACACAGATTATCAACCGCATTTCTGATACAGGTGAAGAGACTCAGCAATTTAAGGTGATGCAGTTATTCTCATCATTGTCCATCCAGATGACCTTAATTGCGAGTGATATTCAACGATTCCATTTATCCATCATCGATGCCTTAACGGATTCTCATCACGGCCAAATAAGCCCACGACTTCTATCACCAGCTCAATTGAGAGAGGAAGTACTACTCATCCAAAGCCACTTACCAACATCCTTAAGTTTGCCAACAAGTCAAGGGAGCATCTTACCGCTGTACAAATTAATAAGTGTCGAAGGCCGAGCCGTCGAGAATTATGTCATATTCAAGCTCATGATACCGCTAATCAACTTGGAGAAGTTTGATTTGTTCAAGACATGGCCAATTCCGGTCTATGTAAATGAGACATTCATCTCAATACGATCATGTGCATCGAACTTGGCCGTTACGTCCCACAGAGATCAACATTACCCGTTGACTGACCAAGAATTGGCGGGGTGCAAATCAGTAGAAGAAAGGGTATATCTATGTAAGCAGCTTCACCCCGTTTATCGCAGAAGAGCCAACGTGTGTTCTTGTGAATCCGATCTTTTGAATGGAATTCCATATACACAGTCATGCAATGTATTGAAAATAGAGGAAGATTCCATATGGTTACAACTAACTCATGAGAACCAGTGGATCTATGCATTAAAGGGAACAACCTCAATAAATGTTGCCTGTAGTAATGTCACAATAACGACATCGATAAATGGCTCAGGGCTTTTGAAACTACAGCCCGATTGCTCTATAAAACACGAGTTGCTAACGCTTCAAGGCCATTACATCTACTCGAGTGAATCACGGAGATCATATACCAAATTAAGTGAGCTCCTCAACATCACTACACCTGAACACCTATCCGCAATCCTGCAAGAAAAAGGCCATTACCATCCGCAATTGAAGGAGCTTGAAGAATTACAAGAGATCATCAAGAAGCAGAAATTCGACCTACCCACTGACATTCATACACGTACCACCCATGGTCTGGCGATCGGATATACAGGAGTTTTTTTGGTCATAACTATCCTACTGGGACTGCTCTACAAGCATCGAGAAGACATGCAAAAATGCCTGCGGGGCAAACCGAAGCCTTTACCGAGACAGCAGCAGCGCCATGAAGATTTCGTAGTCAACATCGAATGAAGCGTAGGTTGAACCAGGAGTTCAACGGCGGGGAGAATGTTAAGATCCAGCCGCGTAATAATATTTTTAAGATCTCACATTAGCTTATCAGCATGCATTTGTCGCAATTATACTCATCAGCATTTCGTACATTGCATTTTGTTTATCACATTCCGTGGTAACTTGAGTATCGTGTCCACGGCTTGAATTGTCTTTACTTGCGAGAGCTTCATGCCGGCATACTCATGCTGATAAGACAATGTGCTGAGTAAGTTGTTCACACGGTGAAGTGCACGTCTTCACTTGAGGTGAAATTTATGTTAATTAATTTAGTTCTGAATAAAGTTTAGTTTTGTTCAAAAACGCAAGGCGAACGGTTGTAATCTTTTTGTATCCTATCAACAAGCTTCAGCAAATCCATTTTCCGGACAAATACATTTTGGTGTACAAGTTAATGCGCTTGTGCTCCCCCATCAGAGGTCTTGGTACAAGAACCAAAGGCCTACGTCGTTAAAGGGAAGGTAAAATAATTTTACCCAAGTTTAAACACTCAAAATCTAAAATGATTCGAGCTTTTAGAGGAAAACCCGAAACTGATGATAATTCTTTCAGTACAAAGGATGCCAAGGAATTGTGGCAAAATCTAGCATCAGTATTAAATTCCATACCCGGAGCACAAAAGGACTGGAAAAGTTGGAGAAAGGAATGTACATAAATTCATATTAATTTTTTTTTATGATATTATATTCAAAACAGAGCTAATAGAAAATTTCCAGAGTTATCAGGATTTAAAATGCAAACATGCATGGCACTGGTGGAGGTCCTCCTGCGAAATATTTTTCCTATCCGGCGATGAATTAAGGGTGCAGGAATTGATTAACGATCGACGTAATTCATTTTCCATAGATTCTTCAATAATTTCAGACGCAAACAATGACATTTCACTGAAGCTAGCCATTTTTTACAAATTATATTTTAAAACATGAAACAGTTGACAATATTCAATTTCAATTTTTCAATTTAATCTTACCACACTCGTTATGTTGAAAAACTTTTTCACCACTTCGACTTTATAACGACGAGGTTCAAGAATACAAACGGGGCATTCGATTCGTTATCAACCATTCGTTATATAACGAATTCGTAAAAACAAACCGTTCGTAATTCAAGAATAGGCCTCCAGGTCTGGAACAACCGTAGTAAGACGTGTTCGTAAATACTTCGTTTTAAATATCACCTCGTTGACTATTTGGTGTTCACAGTAGATAACTAGCCTCATTCATACTTTTTTTCTTTCTTTTTGGAGGGGGGTAATGCAGTGACAGCGAAATATTCAAAAAGTCGCGCTTTAAATAAATTCAAATTTCGCGCGATTAAAATATACTCTTCCTCATATCGAAGATTCGAACATGATTCCAGCTAGTTCTTAAAAACGAGAATTCCTTTTAGTTTTAATTTGGGGAGTAAGCTGTCATTTTTCACGTTATTCACGCGCTCGGCTTAAAACAGGTTAACTAACCTAATCCAACGGTGTTGTAAAATCATATAAACATATAATTAGTTGTGAGAATTATAGAATTAGTCATAAATTCATTTTTATTGTACAAACAAGAAGTGAAATATAGATATTACGGATTTACCAGAGAATCCAGTGTTTTCATCTACTATACCAACAACAAATGGTGACCCCGACGTCGACGTGCGTACACGTATATATAAAAAACAAAAGCGCAAACTCGCAATATAAAATCACTTTTATTAAAAATCTTATTTCAATAAATCACAAACATCTGAAATCAAATAATTAAAGGAGCATTGAGTGACCAACCATCAACAGAAGCATAACTCAGGTGCAAAATGCCCCGAATCACAACGATAAGAGCAATACATCAATATATTGTCCTATACAATATATTGATGTACCTCATAAATGACCCTGAAAATGAAAAATTATTTAATTTTAAAATTTCAATCAAAATTTAAAATGCATTTAGAAAAGCATTCCCATATTATAACAAAATGCAATTTAGCATAAATCGCATTTTGTTATTAGACACACATTCCACTCACACGGTATGCATACTTACCTACATACAGTGTCTTCTTACTTTTTTTCCGCATGTACACTCTACATTACTTATTTTTCCCAATCTAATTTTATGTACATATGTACATTCGCGCTCTCTTAAAATTAATATTTCAAGACGGGCGCACAAGTGCATATCGGATTACAGTTTTGCATTGATGCATATAGCTTGCATCCAAACTTTTCTACATTTTCTCACGTACGATTTTTAAACGCCGTGAGAAAATAACAAAAAGAATAAAAAGCTTTTTGAAGCTTTCACGGGTACCTGGCCGAGTGGAAGTTCGATTAAAAGAAGATCTATTTTTGAAAATAATAATAATACAATTAAAATTTTTTATCGTAGTGCTACAATTTAGGAATACACATAAGATTTGCAAAATTAAATAATTTAATAAATTTGTGTAAATACACCAGAAAAATTTCGTGAAATAACAGCAATAGATGCATACAATATTACCAACAACAAGAAAGAGTAAATGGTTGTCCTTTTTAAGATAAATGTCCTTTTTAGGACAATATCTTACAAGTGAGTAGATAGTTATCCTTTCAGGATATGTTGGTGAAATTAGGATGGATTATCAGTGAATACAGAACAAATAATCGTAACACGAAATAACAAAGTAAGAATATACATGGATAAGTAGGAATAATACGTGCACATTTGTCATGAGATATACCTATTGAAATATGTATATGTAAACATACGCGGAATTAATTATTATAGAACATGAGGAATTCAAATAAGAAAATGTCACATTGATTTATATGTTTTTCAGGGTTACATATCATTAATATATTTATGAATCTATATATAATTCTAAGAGGAAGGGGTTTGCAGCGGATGAGTTAAGGATTGTGATATAGGTGATCCAAAGGATGACATCAAAATGATAGTTAATGATAATGGTTAGTGATACTGTTGGCATTGGAAACAATGATGTGGGATTATCAATGATTAATGTGGTGATGATGTAAGAAACCAAGATGAATAATGTTAATAATAGTATTGGTAGGGAAAGTGATGGTACTTATGATGATAATGTAAAAGCGATGATGATAATGGCAATGGTACTCATAATAGTGGTAATGGTGGCACAATGATAAGGATGTTGTTGATATTGTGGTTGCGGTTGTTGCTGTTGTAATTTGTTGTTTGATTTATTGATGATGCTGGCACTAATATTAGGGTCAATACTGAAGTTAACGTCCAGGTTGATATTGAGTTGCTACTGGTATTAATTCTGATATGGAGATTGATTTTTGTTGTAAAAATTAAATTAACAGTGATGTTAATAAAAACTTATATGACCCCATAAATAACAAGAACATAAATAGAGCCTTGTTGAGGAGAAACGCGTAAATCAGATCCTCACCAAGTGGTAATTAATTAAAGAAATGTGCGTGCTAACAAACTCTTTCTATGCAATCACAAGAATGTTTTTGCGGGAGGATAATACAGCAATCATGTTGCCGGTACACACGTATTTTTATAGTATAGAACCAAAGTGATCCAACCGGAAATCTGAAAATGAAACATTTAAAATAGAATGAGTTAGATTAGTTAATAAATTTTGCATAAGATGTACATTATTTAACAAACTAAACGTTTAATAGAGTAGATAAAACTTCTGATGAGCCCCATGGCGGGGGTGAAACTAGTAAAGTATAGCCCAGTAGGAGCCTGCACGGCATACCCCCTATAAAAATGTTTTGTTTAACTAAGAGATAATGCAACTCTATATATGTTGCTGTTGATTTCTTGCTCTCCTGTTACGCGGGACGGCGAATAATCGAAATAAATGCAAAGAAGAATATGTAGAGTAGTTTTTGAAAGATTTTCACAATTTTTAACAATAAATATTTTTAATAATTTGCGATTTTTAATGGATTCTAGTATACATACAATGAATAATAATATTGTGTAATGTACAGTGATAAACAATTTGTAACAGTTCTTGTGCAGTTTTCGACCAAAAGGTTAACAACTTCTTTGCAGGTTTATACGATGTTTTATTAAAGAAAATTTGTATAATTTTTAACAGCAATTAAAAAAAAAAATAATAATAATCCTTGAGAAATGTTCTTCGGATAAGGACATTACTCCAACATGAGTTTCAAAAAATAGATTGAGCTAGGAATAGGAACCACAGACGTGAAAGTTAACTAAAAACTAGACAAGGGACCATGACTCAAACAGTAATTAATATACAACAAGGGACCATGACTCAAACAATACTTAGTACACACCATAGACAACACACATGATACATATCCGCACCTCGAAATGACGAAATGAAGAAAATCCTTAGTGCCACACTAAAGTATCACGGTGGATAAACTAGCTGATGGTGCCCCACTATGTCATACAACGTTTCGTCATTCTGATTCAAAAGGGTTTTTGAATACGGAATGACAAAAAAACCATGCACTTGCATTCTCATAAACGAAATCCAATGAATAAAAGTTTGTTTTTCTCATTAAATAAAAAAAAGGAGTGTTTGATTTGAGAAATACATCACGGCTGTGTGTTCTCCGTCGGAGCACGGCACACAATAGCATATAACACACGTACATTATAATATATTGTTGCGAGCGTGGCTCTTGCGGTTCGTTATTTAAAACACAATATTAAGTATTTAATATACAAGTTCTTTATTTCACTCTAATCATACAAAATTCATAAACTTTCTATTAATCAACTCAACTCTAATTATCGCTAATACTGTACTTTCAATTATCGCAATCTAATTACAACACTTCCGCACGTTTATTACTTTCGCTTGTTAACACTGCAACGTCTAAGACAAGACTCTTATTCTGGCTATGACAACTGTTATATTTATACCCTAGAAACTCTCCAGATTATTCTCGAGTGTTCTATTTTCCAGAAGCTTCTTGACTGTTCTATTCATTCTATTCATTCTATTCCTGAACCTTCCTGTAGATACCATAATCAATTCTCCGAACCTGAAGTCGTTTACTTCTCCATTGCCAGTAGATGTCACCAGTTGTCTCTTTCTATTGCACGTAAGAATGCCCCCTTCTTAAATCTGTTCGTCCCGAACAACAGGTCGTCCACGGTCTTGATGCTCGTAGTATTGACACAAGCGGTCCAAATGAACAATTTTATGCTTGCCTCTTGTGCCACGCTGAATCCTGTATACCACGTCATTAATTCTAGTTACTACTGAATACGGTCCTTCCCAGTGTTGTTGCAATTTTGGAGAACGTCCCTTACGTCGTCTCGGATTGTAGAGCCAAACAAGATCACCTTCATTAAATCCTGCGGAATTAGCACGTAGGTCATAGCGGGTCTTCATCCGATCAGTATTTGTTTCTTTTTCTTCCACCCGTGCACAATGTTTGCATTCAAGTTTGCATGGACGTCGTGAAAGGGCGTCTGCATTTCCATGGATACGACCTCTTCGGTGTTGGATCTCAAGATCATAAGCCTGGAGTCGCTCTATCCATCTCGCGACTTGTCCCTCAGGGTTCTTAAACTGCAGAAGCCATTTAAGCGCTGCATGGTCGGTGCGAAGGATGAATTTCTGCCCGTAGAGATATTTATGAAAATGTTTTGTTGAACTTACAATAGCAAGTAGCTCTTTTCTTGTAGCACAATAATTTTTCTCTGGCTTTGAAAGTGCTTTGCTATAGTAAGCTACTGGAACTTCTTGACCATTCTCCTCCTGCGAAATGTTTTTCCCAGCTTTGGATAGTGAAGTACTGGAGCTTCACAGAGCTGTTGCTTCAAATTTTCAAAACTTTCGTTGCATTTATCCGACCATATGAACGGCCTTCCCTTTTCTGTAAGTTGATGTAGGCTTCTTGCTATATCTGCAAAACCTTTCACGAATCGCCTGTAGTAGGTAGCTAAACCAAGAAAACTCCGTAATTGATGTTTGTCCTTTGGAACTGGCCAATTTTTGACGGCTTCTATCTTCTCTGGATCGGTTCTTACTCCTTGTGATGAAACTATGTGCCCTAAATATTTAACTTCATCTTTGAAGTACGTCTCGTAAGTTGTTTTTATGTTCCTTGAATGTCCTTCCGATAACTATTATGTCATCCAAGTAGACAAGACATGTTTTCCAGGTTAAACCACGTAAAACACATTCCATTAGTCGTGCGAATGTGGCTGGAGCATTACATAACCCAAATGGCATTACTTTGAATTGCCATAAGCCACTGCCAACTGAGAAAGCAGTTTTATCTCGGTCCTCGGGATGTATTTCCACTTGCCAGTAACCACTCTTCAAATCCAATGTGGAAAACCATTGCGCTCCGGAAAGGGTATCCAACGTGTCATCAATCCTTGGTAATGGATAGCTATCTTTTCTCGTCACGTTATTTAATTGGCGGTAGTCTACGCAGAATCGGGTGCTGCCATCCTCTTTCCTAACCAGAACAACCGGCGATGTCCAAGGGCTGTTAGATTCCTCTATTATGCCTTGTTTCTTCATGGAGCTCATCATGTCTGCAACTTCTGGTTGTTTGGCTAATGGCAATCTTCGTGGTGTCTGTCGAATGGGCCTGGAATCTCCTGTATCGATCCGATGCTGGACAAGATTTGTTTTACCATAGTCATCATTCATTGCAAATAATTCCGAAAATTCATCGATCACTTCTTTGGCATCGTTGTGTTGTTGTTCACTTAAGGCACTGGACGAAAGAAGTTTCTGAATCTGTTGGGTAGTAGCTGGTATAGGTTTTGTCTCCCTGATATTACTACCATTATCCAAATTGACGATTTGGTAAACGGGTTCACAATTTCCAATTATAGCACCTTCTTTTAGTTGTACCTCATTTTCGGATGTGTTACGCACTCTGACTGGTATTAATGTTGCACCTTCTGCCTTCACTAAAGTCTTGCCAACAATGATGCTCGATGTAACTTTTGTGGGGTTAGGCTCCACCAGATAGACTTGGCAGGTCCCGATGTCATCAGTGAGCTTTGTCCATATTGGTGTCTCGGAGCATGGCGAAAGAGTAATATTTTCGCAGACCATCGTCCTTACTTTCGCAGGATGATCTGCTCCTTCTCCTAGTTTCATAGGAATTTCTATGTTCCCATATTTGAGACTTCGCTCTTCGACATCCAGATTTATTTTGTATGTGGTCATGAAATCTATTCCAAGAATGCATTCATCCATTATGTCTGAAACCAGAAAAGTGTGAGGAAATAGTAGTTCGCCTAGTTGAACATCTAAGTTATTTCTCCAAACACCCGTGCTGCTGCTCCAGTTGCTGTTCTTAGTAGATATTTGGTGGTATTATGAAGCCATTTGTTCTTAACAAGATCTGTTCTAATAATTCATCTTGGAGCTCCAGTATCGATAGTGACTGCGCAGTCATTTTTTCCTACACTTCCATATATAACACGACTGCTATTATTACTCTGCAACTGACCTACTTGAATGATGACTTCGGGGCTGTCGATTCCACCAACCAACTTCTGCCCCACAAAGTCGGTTTTTACTAGTTTTCCGACTGATAAACAGGAGAGCTGATGCGACTAGTCGCTGCTTGATATCTAGTCTCTCCATGAATAGCTTGTTCCCTGGCTCGACATCTTTGGCATTCTTCTTTCCCTTCTTCAGGTGATTCCACTCGTCGACGTTTTCTGCAGTCTCTTTGAAGGTGCCCTGATCTATTACAATTCCAGCATCGAAGGACACCACGTGAAGGCGGGCTCTGTGATGATTGCACTCTGTTACAAGTACATTCTTCCACTGAAATTTCTCTTACTCGTACTGCACTCCGTGAAGCTTGTCTTGCGGATTCATACGCTAATGCATAGGGTAGTGCTTCTGCTGTTGATTTCTTTCCTGCTAGCCTTAATGCTTGTTGTAAATTTTGATCTACAATAGCGTTCACAAATGCCTCCGTAGCCACTTCATTAAGGAAATCCGCATTTACACTGGAGTATGAAAGATGCGCTAATCTTTCCACATCAGCCTGCAATTGTTGTAGTGATTCGCCATGCTTTTGAATCCTGTTGCGCAACTGTAGGCGATATACTTGCTGCATGTGCTCATCTCCGTAACGTAATTCTATCGCCTGTACTAATGAAGTGTAATCACGTTGATTTTCAATCGGTATAGTTTGTAAGAGTTCTGAAGCAGGACCTCGAAGTGCTAACACCAGAGCTATAGCTCTGTCTTCATTATTCCATCCATTTACCTCTGAAGCTGCCTCAAATTGTCTCTTGAAGATATGCCATGAATTTTGTCATCAAATATTGGAGGTTTCATTCTACCTGCGCCAGATATTTCAGCTGCTACGTTTAGAGGCTGACGATGCCTTATTCTTTCCAGATCTGCTTTAAAGTTATCAAGCTGTTCCGTGACATTTTGTTGTACTCCCGACACTTGTTGTCGAACTTCCAACACTTCCTGCTAGATTTCTTCAATTTTCACATTTTGTTCGTCTAATGAACCTTTCAGAAAGATCTTCTGTTCCTCCAAACAAGTTTCTAAACAATTCTGCAGAGAATTCTTTTGTTCAACAAAAGCATTCTTTTGTTCGTCCATAGATTTCTTCTGCTCATATAACCGGGATTCCAGAGAATTCTTTTGTTCCTCAAAAGCATTCTTTTGCTCATCTAAACGGGATTCCAGAGAATTTTTTTGATCCTCAAAAGCATTCTTTTGTTGCTCAAAAGCATCTTTTTGCTCGTCCAGATGGGTTTCCATAGATTTCTTTTGTTCCTCGAGAGAATTCTTTTGTTCATCGAGAGAATTCTTTTGTTCCTCAAAAGCATTCTTTTGTTCATCAAAACGGGCTTCCGTTTTGCTCATTAAAGTACTCAAAAGCTGTTCCATTTTCATCGCAGGCTCTTCTTCAACTTCGGTTTCTTCCAAGTTATCTTCGAAAACAAATGTTTCAGGATTCTTTCCTTTCTCTATCAAAGCTTGTCTGAGTCGCTCGACTAGAACTTTCTTTGCACCTCTCGTTTGTAATGACCGGTTCCCTAACTCCACTTTCAAATCCTGCGTTCGAAGCTCCTCGAATTTTCGCCCCATTACTTTAGTAATTCACTTTAAGTTGAATATAAATTATTTTCCAGAACTTTCAAAATTTAACACAATTTCACAAAATTAATCACACTTTGAATTTTAAAGTCAATTGCCACCACTTTATTTCGCGAATTTATTTCACTTCTGACACCAGTTGTTGCGAGCGTGGCTTTTAGGTTCCCTAACTCCACTTTCATTATCGCTTAATACTGTACTTTCAATTATCGCAATCTAATTACAACACTTCCGCACGTTATTACTTTCGCTTGTTAACACTGCAACGTCTAAGACAAGATTCTTATTCTGGCTATGACAACTGTTATATTTATACCCTAGAAACTCTCCAGATTATTCTCGAGTGTTCTATTTTCCAGAAGCTTCTTGATTGTTCTATTCATTCTATTCATTCTATTCTTGAACCTTCCTGTAGATACCATAATCAATTCTCCGAACCTAAAGTCGTTTACTTTTCCATTGCCAGTAGATGTCACCAGTTGTCTCTTTCTATTGCACGTAACAATATGTACATTCAATATAGCATATTTACATTCAACTGTACAACTGTACAAAGGGAGACGAAAGCGCATAGAGGTTCTGCATAAACCAACATCCAGCATCAGCAAGTATAAGCATCAATTATACGATAGACCGCGTCACAAATACATAGCAGCAAGAGAAACTTCCCCTAGCATTAGAAACCGATCGATCTGAGCTGAAGAATTTCCTTACATGCAGCATTTTTTTTTTTAGGAAATACATATCTATCGAAGTAAAAGTTTTTAACTCAATATTGTTCACGTCGTGCGACCAACAATGAGTAATATTTTTCAACACGAGATTAATCAATTAATGGATTTTCCTTCTAATTTGAATCTATATACATAATGGAACACAGTGAGTGAAAGAGTTTTAATCGTCATTGCTGTAAGAATATTTCAAGGAATTTTCAAGCAAAATATCAGAAATTAAACGTTTTTTCAATAGATTTTTTTTTTAAATACAAGCTACTTTTCGATATTTCGACACTTCAATATATTTTTAATATATAAAATATATATATATTTTTTTTTTTAATTGATTTTTGAATATTTTACGAATAAAATACCAAGAAGAATGTTGGCATCTTCAGACTGAACGCACCCGATTCAAGACGTGAACACTGACAGGGTTTGAGTCCAACTTCACATATTGTACGCGCGTCTTGTCGGCTTCACCGAACTCTATAATTTAAGTAATATTCATGTAACATATTAAATAGATAGTTAAGTCAGTAGTCGGTCTTTAATTACGAAGTGGGTAACAAAGAAGAAAAAGCAGGATCTCAATCAACGCAAGATGCTAACACAATCGCGCGCGTAAAAATGCCAAACTTTTGCCCTAGTAGCCCAACGACGTGGTTTGCTTTAGACGAATTCACTTTCATCATAAATAATATAAAAGATCTAATTAATACACCACCTAACGAAAACAAATATATAAAAATTAAAGATACAGTAATCGCGAGACATACGGAAAGTGAAAACATACGTCTAGCAAAACTTTTAGATGGTGTAGCAATTGGTGATAACACCCAGTTACAATATTATAGGAGTTTAGAAATTTTGGCAGTGAGCTCGCAAGCACTTACAAAGACCTTATTAAACCCACATTAAGTCAATTCTGGCTGCAACTAGTGAAACTGGTATCGAAAATTTATTAAAAACAGCAGATAAAATACACGAGGTGGGACAACCACCCTTTTATAATCGCCATAATAGTAAACAACACAACGAGAGACAGATTAATAAATATCCAGTGTGCTACTTTCATAACCGTTTCGGAGTAAATGCTCAAAAGTGCAGAAAGCCATGTAGTTTCGATTCCTCCAATAGCAAAACAAAAAAGTAGATATATCTGCTGGTAATGCGCCTATTTATTCGTTGTAAGAATACGAAACTTACCTTCTTAATAGATACAGGGGCAGACGTTTCAATTGTGCCATTTTAAATGTTTCCACGAGACAAGACGGATCATGACTATTGTCTATCGGCAGCAAACGGAACAATTATACGCACTTTCGGTTCCCAACTCCTAAAATTAGACCTTAGTCTACGACTTTACTTTACTCATACGTTCATCGTCACAACGGTCAATCGACCGATCATAGGTGACTACGGTGATATAATTAAAAGTTTTCCAAATATAACATCACCGCCCGACTACAACCTTCCAATTAAACACAACGCCGTTCACTACATAAAAACGGAAGGCCTGCTGCCGTATTCGAAACCACGTAGACTAGATAAAAATAAATTCGATTTAGATCGGAATGAATTCAAATACATGGTAAATCTCGGCATATGTCAACCAGCTTCGTCTCCAGTTGCTTCACCCTTACATCTAGTTAAGAAGAAAGACGATAACGATTGGAAGCCGTGAGGACTACCGCCGCGTAAACGCCTGTACCATACCAGACCGATACCCAATTCCTCATATTCAAGACTTTGCCATGCATTTAAGTGGATGTAAAGTATTCTCCAAAATAGATCTGGTTAGAGCCTTTTATCACATTCCTGTAGTAGACGAACACATATATAAAACTGGTATTATTACACCATTTGATCTGTTCGAATTTCGAAGATGCCATTCGGTCTCAGGAATGAAGCCCAAACCTTTCAACGATTCATAAACGAAGCCTTGAAAGGAATGAATATTACATACGCCTATATCGACGATGTCCTTGTTGCAAACACTTCCGAGGAACAACATAAACAACATTTAAAATTAATGTTTCAACGATTTAGCGAATACGACGTCAAAGTAAAAATTTCAAAATGTGTATTCGGTGCTAAAAGTTTAACGTTTTTGGCACACACAGTAAATGAAGATGGCATTCTCCCACAAGAGGATCGAGTAAACACGATCCTTGCGATTACACCGCCGATGTCTATCAAAGAAACACAGCAATTTCTCGGTATGATAAATTATTATAACCGCTTTGTTTCACACCTCGCAGAAATGATCGCTCCGATATATTCGCACTTAGTTAATTCAGCAAAGCTTGGTAAAACCTCGAAGCAATTCCACTGGCCTAATGATGGATTCGAAAAAGCTAAAGCAGCCTTAGCATCGGCTATGCTTCTAATACATCCATGCAATAACACATTTTTCAATATCATCTGCGATAGCTCATGTTTGAAATGAAAAAAACTGGATTATTTAATAAGGAAGGTGGGGAAAAATTGATGGAAGCATTATGGGATAATATAAAAAAATGATTAACATTGTTTTTTTGTCCTTCTTATACTTAAGTTATTGTGTGTTAAACGTTGAAAGAATCATTTTGTTCATATACATAACTCAATAGGCAACCACAAAGCTCTGATTGCTTTCTAGTGTGATTTGTGGTATGAAGGCAACAGAATTAAACACGGGTTTTTTCGAAAACAAGAAAAGAGTTCCAATGGGCGCCATTTTTTTTAATCAATTTTTCGAAAAAATCCTAAGACGTTCACCAGATTTTGAACTATATTTTACGAAACTTTTTGGCTTTTTGTTCCAGATTAAAAATTGTGACTGTAGCGGTACGCCAAAACCCTCGAGAATACTTCACAAGCCATGAAACAGACTCCCTCCCTACCCCATGCGAGGACCAACGTAGTCCTTACATTCTAAAATATTTGCAGTGTTCTTATGTAAAAGTGACAAAAGTTTGATTTGAATAGCTCCTCCGCCCTAAACTATTATTAATACAAAAAAATGGTGTTCTGATAATCTTAAGCTTGCTTTCTTATCTTCCGTACCGTAGTAAAATTGTCATACCTTTCCTAACAAAATTATTTAAAAAAATTTATCTTAACCAAATGACTACGATTTCTCAAACAAAAATGCTCAGCTGAGTAATCATTGTAATGTCGCTGTGCCGTCATGGCATGCCGTGGGTTGATGATATCGAATGTAGCTGCCTACAGATTCGGACTACGGCTGCGCATACACACATGCAATTATCACTCAGCTGAGAGGTATTGAGCGTAAAATGGTAAGGTTACTTTGTAATCAAAACTATTTTATAATTTTGTTAAGTAAGGTATATAGGAAGTGTAACCTTTGGGAAGGTAAGAAACCAAGCTTTAAATTACTACAAGACTATTTTCCTGTATGGATAGTAGTTTAGGCTCTATAGCATACATAAAGTCAATGTTTGGCACTTTTCCATAAGTATCAATATAGAACATTTTAGAAAACGGACTAAGCACGCACACATATAGATTTCTGTTTCATGGCTTGGGAAGTATTCTCGAGGGTTTTGGGTACGCCCATGTCGACCGTCCGAGATTTTTTTTCCTTGTGTGCGCTGCTACGGCGCCAATTTTTATCGTAAAAATAAAATAAATTGTGTTTTGTAGTTTTGTAGGCCCTTTCCTACCGTCGCAGAAAATCGCGTGACATTTAGTGAACACAAGGTGATATTACCCCTAAATTATTGTTTTATTTTTACCATCAAAAGTAAATTTTTTCAGGACAAAAAAGTATATATGTATATACATTTAAAAAATGTGGAAAATACACTAAGTGAAAGCATAAAATCACCATTATTAAATCGACCCTTGGCATAAAAGAATGAAAAAGAAAATTCGCGAACGCAAAACACTTGGGAATGAATAACTGCATTCTCTCGCAAATGAATGATAGCTAAAATTCTCCGAAGATTATTCTTTTAAAGAATGAATGAATTACGATCATTCTTCTCATCCTGGTATAAATATAGAACTTTTCACCGCAAGGAACAAACTCCAACCTATCCCAACAAACCTAACATCAGACATATTCACATCTTGCCATTGCTTAACAAGCCGTATAATAACCCTTCGCGAAATTAAAAGTTTTTACCTTATTGGACAATCGACCGTATTTTTAAGTGAACTCAAGGGTCAAAGCTAAAAATAAAGCCTGTAAAAACTAATAACAAATTTTTCTTCGTAATCCCGGATTATCTAATACCATCAAAATAGCCAATTCGTAAGCGCGTGAGATCGTACTTGACTTGACTTCGCAGGAGCGAGTCTTGTCTTACCCGTGGGATACACCTGCAAGTACAACTTGCATGCAAGCCTCCCATAATAAGGATGATTAAGGAAGAAATATTTAGTTCGCAAATAAAAAATCCAATAATATTCTTATTTCTAACGCGATTTTAAAAAATTCACTAACGCGGAGAGTTGTGGAGTTGTGAAGATGAGAGTTCTTTTGACACTTAACTCTCCACTCGGAATTATGTAACTGGGGAAATTTGTATTGAGAATTACGAAACTCTCTATTCCATTCGACAAAACTCTCGGCTGTGTTAGTTGTGGAGAAGTAAAGAGAATATTTCTCCACTGACCGTATTGTCTGTTTTTGTTGTGTTTTAAAAAGATACCTAGGTACCTAATTTTTTCAAATTATAATCTGGACTCACCACATATCCTGGCTATGATTAAAAAAACAAATTATGGAAATCCTTGCAATACTTACAGAAAAATATGGATTTTGGTATCCCAAGGTACCCACTAAATCACGCGAAAATGGTCAATTTGGTCATCTTCCAGTACAGAAGATATGCTATAAAATTTTTAAATATGCACGTTAAAGCTTGTATATACGATAAAATCGCATCTATATTTTGTTCCCTAACTAGATATGTAATTAATTTTTGAGTCCGGTAAATGGTTTTGAAGATAACTGCAAAAGAAGTGAATCAGTCCTTAAGATGAAAAATGACGGTTTTTTGGTACAAAAATGGGCATATTTTCAACTCATCATTATAAAGAACTGGTAAGTCGTTGAAGTTCACTTTCCATGAGAAAAATGTTCATAACAGAGTATTAATGGATGTGAAACAAAGAACGCAAAAAATAGGGAATGGGGTGTATATGACCCAAGTACAAAAATACCGTCTTTCGGTGGTAAAAAGTCAGTTGAGGCACTTTCACATCAAAAACACGAACCGAAAATGTAAATGGAAAAACCGGACCACAAACATTTTCGGCTGATAAAACATAAAAGTTGTGTTTATCTTAAAAATCCGAGATAAACATACTATTTTATTAGTAAAATTATTAGTTTACCCTATTTCACATGATTTTATTAATCATTGGAGCAAAAAGTGGAATAAATTGAGTTTTTCTGTTTACATTTTTTCGCTTCTTGTTTTTGATGTGAAAGTGCATTCATGAAGTTAAATGATAAAAAAACTACATCACTGGATTACCCGCCCCTCTTCAATTTGATACCAAATATGACGTATTTTGGACAACCCCCAACGAGGGGTGATACGACCATCCATCTCCAAAAGCTTCTCCAAGGAAAAACCCCAATTCTCTTTGACCATCCCACACAGAGTTAGCCGTCCTTCAATATAGCGACACTTCTCACGTTTTCCCTAACTTCCCAAATATGTTAGAGAATCGCGAATGGAGAGTTAGAGAATTTTAATCGGGGAAACCGAAAATTCTCTCTCCCAAATGCGGCCCCAGAAGGAAGTTCGGTTAATGTCTTATCAGCTTGTATGCAAGTTCATTTAAAAAATGGCATTGAGACGTAAAGTCTTGCGTATATTGCAAAATTATAGCAATAAAGGAAGTATCTGAATTATAAAACCCAAGAAAAAAAGAAAAGGAAGGTGTTGGTAAATGATGTAATGCAAATGATCCCAGAAAATTTCATTTTCCTGGTATAAATTTATGAATTTCTCTCAAGCATTTCTTTTCCGCGATTTTGAAAACTGTATAAATGTCAAATTACTATCTCCCAACTGCCATGATTTCTCATGCAAGTTCGCTGAAAGTTGCATGGACTACACGTGTAAGAATTATGGCAGTGCAAGTTGCATGTCAGCTATACTTGCAGGTGTAGCCCCCGGGTTAGACAGTGAAGTGAATGCAAGTGAAAGTTGTGGTGAAAGTGTTCTAATTGGATTGCCATAATTTGAAGTAGCTATTGATAAGTAGAGCTGAGAATAAATAGCTTGTGAACTTATATATAATACTATTGCTACTACTACTACTAAGCATATCAGCCGTACACTTTTCTTTTCGTAATGTTCCGGATGTTTCCACATTTTGTATATTCGACTCTATCGACTCACCATAAATTACAAGTAAGACCAAAAATTACTTCTTTTATATATTGAATATCTACTTACAAATAAGTACTGTCCTTCTCCGCCTTCACCTTTTCTATCCATTCCAACCATTCTACCCATTCCAGTTCCAGTGCCACTCTCTACACCGACGTGTTTGTCATCAATATACTGTAATAGAATAATAAAATTAATTGCGGGAAGCTTGTAAAAAATTCTAGTAACTGACATTCCTGCAGGCAACCAAGTCGGCTAAAAAGAGGGCTTGTTTGTTCTTGTTCATATCCCAAGCACGAGAGTCTGTGCAGGAATCATAGCTCTTTAGTTTAACTCTTTCTTCTCTTAAACAACCTGGATGCAAGCGGTTGTTTAAAAATGCAACTTTCAGAAAATCCTTTTGAGTCGAAAAAGCCATGGCTCTGTAGTTTTTTTTTAGTGTTTTAGCAGAGATTAAAAATATGCGAATGACATCAAATAAGCCTCAACAATTAACTTGATTTAAAATTTCTTCAATTACTAAAACCGTACAATTTTTGTTGTTAAAAATAAACTAAAAATGATAAAAATAAACTAAAACTGATAAAAATAAAAATTTAGTGCTTAGATTTGAAATATGTAGCTACTGCGATCAATTTAGTTGAGAGGTTTACGGCACAGCATGATGCACTTGTGTCAGTAGTTAGTTTGTGGATATCTAGACTTTTCTTTAGTAATATAAAATGATCTCTTGTTACGGTGCAGCTATTCTCGAAAATTAAATATAAAACAGAGCTAAATGTGTATTAACTCATCCCTTGTTCTTCGGAGCGGCTCTTGCCAAAATTGCTCAACAATTTTTTTACGATAGATCAAGCATCAGTGTAGGCTGACGGAAAGGAATCAGGAAAGACCAGAATTGTCGGGATACACGATCAAACCATAATAATGCTGCTATACTAATTAGCGCGCCTGATCGGTGCAATTTTAATTAAAGCACTTTTGCTATAATTGCTCTGGGTAAATCGAACACAGATCGGAAATGATAAAAAGTGTTTAGAGCTGCTACTTTACCAGTAAATCTATCCTTTAATACCTCTAGCAATATAGTCTAAAACGGTACTACTCCAGTGGATTCTATTTGTTGTGGAACGATTTCATTCACTTCATGATCTCTCAAGTGGCTCCTGCCAAAAAAGTGCCGGTTTTAGTATGTGGTCTGTATTGAAATTTTGTTTGTATGGTAGCATGTGACCAGTCCAAAACTTAATGACTTAAAAGAAATAGAAGCGACGAGTCTGTATGATAATACCATTATGCTGGTCAATCTCAGACCTATACATCGTATAGCTAGACACCTTTAATCCCTACCTTTCTCTATTATTTCCTAAAAGGCTATATTAAGCCGACATGACAATGATTAGGAGCACCAGGCGCAACCTATTGCATAAATCACTTACTTTCGATAAGTGTGATTTGTCGGGAGTAAAAGTGAGTATATCCTTCTTAATTTAAAAAAGTACATAATCAAATAGCAATTGTAGCATCAGTCAATCCTTTCTAATAGCGCTGAAGGAGTTTAGTGCTCATTCTTTGCGGGGTTAAATAAACCATTTCCTTATTGCATTTTTGCATAGACCCAGTTTAGACTGGTCAGTAAGCTGCCTCTGCCGCACAAAATTTGTGATGCCTCCTTTCTGCCCCCAGCCTTCATCTTACCTACAAGTGAGGCAGAGACAACATATCTACTGCCCCGTCTAAATAGGGTCATAGCTTGATGTCTAGAAAAGAATATTCTTATCAAACCCAGTATGTCAGATTCGCCCTTTTTATAAATAGCTTGAGTGATTGTAATCATGGATATGTATGTTCACAAGGATATATATGATTACAAGGAGATTGCTGTCTGCTCGAATACCCAAGTGACTGTTAAAGTCTTGACAAGGCCTTTTACAACCTAGAAGAAAGTATTGGAGTGTAAAACCATCCTGAATTCCCTTTCTCGGTATAATGAGGAACGGGCTCGTCCTATGGGTACCAGGATTGCACCAAAATACCTCTCCGCTAATTATCGGCTCGGGCGAGCTGCCCAATCGTCTTTAGTTATATGACTCCTCAGCTAGAACTGCAAAGGAACTGTGGGGTAAGCCTAACACAAATTTAACGGAAAAAATACTGGGACTTAACAAGTCTATGCGGGTATCAGCTCACATTTTTTATTTAGAACTCTCACCGACAGATGACGCCACCGCAGTTAGGGTTTGTGTCCATTCTAAATAAGCGCACGTGACTTGGCTACAAAAAATGGGATGCGAGTTTTCGTCTTGAATAGATGTGTGGTGCGCCTAAATGGAGGCTTTTTTATTATGATTTTGCTGTTTTCAAGTGTCGCGTCTAAATTCAGGCTTTGGTTTGGAACTAATATTAGTAATAATTCAAATTACCACCAATGGTCGGGAGGGAGGTGGGGGTGTAAGTTCAAGGGGGGACGAAATTTTCATCGGAAATCCTCTATGGACTTAAGTTTGGCAATTAGCTAATTGGCATTTATATAATTACTAATTGGCAATTAGCGGCTTGTTTGGTAATTAGCTAATTGACAATTAATAATGTGGTGTGATTTCAGCAAATCCCTCCTCAAATCTTTCTACATGTAAAGCAATTTAGGTAATATCAACCCTTGATTTAACCCTTAAATACTCGGACAATCTATTTTTTGTATACAATGAAAGTAATTTATGATTGATCGAAGCTCTAAATATATTGTTACGTGCAATAGAAAGAGACAACTGGTGACATCTACTGGCAATGGAGAAGTAAACGACTTCAGGTTCGGAGAATTGATTATGGTATCTACAGGAAGGTTCAGGAATAGAATGAATAGAACAGTCAAGAAGCTTCTGGAAAATAGAACACTCGAGAATAATCTGGAGAGTTTCTAGGGTATAAATGTGGGATTTTGTGGATGAGGCGTTTGAATAAAAACTCTCGGATGAAGTTCAGTCGTTTTATTTAATAACATTTACTATTAAATCGGCGGATGCCGACTGGATATACTGATAATTATCGATAATCCAAATGGTGAAAAATCTTACTTCGCTGCGGCAGTGAGTAGACGTCTTTCCTTGGTGACAGCTGGAATCGGAAAACCGTGTCGTTCGCTCGAACTTGTCTCGTTCCCTCATTTTTGTTGTGGCATCTCTGTTGTGTTCATGGGGTTTGTGGATGTGACGGGCAGATGGGGTTGGTTATGTTTAGTTCCCACATCCGGCCGTCCTGAAAATTTTGCCTGGCCTCAGGCAATCGGCATTGGACATTCTCCTTGGGAATGCTCTCAGTACACGTCTGGGTATCGTCGTGGCTGAGTTCTTATGGTTGTTGTCATCTTGAGTTTGTGGGTCTTCTTCTGTGGAATCGTTACAATTTTTCTTCTTCGGGTCACTCATCATTCATGGTAAGTATTCGTCTTCATCCTTCGCGTATTCGTCTACATCTTTAAGATATCGTCTTCGTCTTTAGGATATTCGTCTTCATCTTTGGGATATTCGTCTTCATCTTTGGGGTATTCGTCTTCATCTTTGGGATATTCGTCTTCATCTTTGGGATATTCGTCTTCATATTTAGGGTATTCGTCTTCATCTTTGGGATATTCGTCTTCATCTTTGGGATATTCGTCTTCATTAAGGATGAACGCCTTGGGGAACAGAAGCAGGTTCTCCGTGATCTGAGTCGGATTCTGTATCGAATTCATCATTGGAGGATACCCATGGCTTCATGTAGTCGGCGCTTGTTGTTGTTGTTTAGAATGTAATTTTAGTGTTGGACCGAACTGTGTTCGCTTAATGGCTACTAGTTCGCCGACTTTATATTTGAGAGCTTCACAGCGCTTTCTGTTATATGACTGGTCAATAAATTTTTACTGATGATAATTATTTCCAAACTTTTATTGATGATAATTGTTCCCAGGCGCTGATCCTTTCTGCATTAGTAAGATCCTTGCGACTGCCGTGAAAGAGGCTGTTTCTTTGCTGTAATTTTGTCGCTCGTCTTTGAGGTTAGGTGCTTGGGTGTGGGCACTTTTTATTGTTTTATGGCGGTTCTCGTTTGCGGGCTAAAATGTTAAAATAGAGCAAATTTTGAGGCACTGTACCTGTATTACTTAAGGGCTTATCTTTCTTTTGGTGTTATCCAACTTCAGGGCTTCGCTGGCAATCTCCTTTTACTTCTGTCACCTACTCACTGCTCGTCTTATGTGGAAATTTTTGGTTTCGAGCAATAAATTTCGGAATAATTATATTACTTCAACTTTTGAGCTACTGCTCACTTGTGATGATATTTTTCTTCAATTTACCAATTTGATGTGTCCGTTTTATCCATCCGATGAATCCATCCATAGAAAACTAGATCTATCCCGGTTGAGCCCCCAGTTTTGTGGGATTTTGTGGATGAGGCGTTTGAATAAAAACTCTCGGATGAAGTTCAGTCGTTTTATTTAATCACATTTACTATTAAATCGGCGGATGCCGACTGGATATACTGATAATTATCGATAATCCAAATGGTGAAAAATCTTACTTCGCTGCGGCAGTGAGTAGACGTCTTTCCTTGGTGACAACTGGAATCGGAAAACCGTGTCGTTCGCTCGAACTTGTCTCGTTCCCTCATTTTTGTTGTGGCATCTCTGTTGTGTTCATGCTAAATGTATTATAGAGTGCAGTGCCCAGCCACTGTCTTTTTCCTGGAATTCTTCTAGCTGAGTGTTTATTGGATCCAAAATGTTTGTTTTAAACCACTCCTCTAAATTATCATCTGCACTGATTGGAGCAGTTCTCGCTTGGAAATATTTAATGTCTTTTATAATTTCATTGTCAGCATTTTGTTTAATAAATTCGCCGCAAAACGTTGTAGCAACTTTAATATGGTGTTGTTGTTTTAATGTATTTTTAATGCGGCGAGCAAGTAATTTGGAAGCATCTTGCATAAACAGCTTAGGATCTAGGTGGCTTATATTCACGATAACACCTGCCCTAATTCTACCTACGAATGCTGTTTTGATTTCTTCCCACTTAACAAAATCACTTCTTATTAATCGTTGATTAATTCCTCTACCTCGATGGGGAGCTTTGAGTAACAATCTCAACGATTTAATTTGAGCAATACAGCTGTCCAAATGTCGTTTTCTAGCATTCTTATTACACGTTCGAAATACTGCTTGATATTTACGAATGTTTCTGTTACACTCTTTAACAATATTGTTTTTATTCACAAAATTTGCATCACTTAAACACTTCAACACATCTTCTCGCAATTTCTTAATTAATGAAAAACTTTCATTTATTACTGTGATAGACATTTTTAATTTTTTTCTTATTCGGCACTAACACTTTGAATTACTTAGATTGACTGGTGCTCCCCAAGAGTTTGCTTGCGCTTTTATAGCAACGGTTTGTAAACATGAATGATCCTGCTGCTACAATAATCATTGCGCAGGATGAATTCCAACGAATTTGCTTACAGGCTGAGATGATATCGAATTACACGATAAGAAAATCACTCAAATTAATTTGATTACTTTATTCTGCTGGTTGAATTTGCAAATAAGATTGTTTACATACATGAAAATGTGAAAATTTGTTTACATTCCAATGAAACGTTTCGATCAGCAAAATTCTTGGAACAATAAAATTTTTGGCTGCCTACAGGAAGTGCGGTATCAAATTACTTGAAAAGAGTAAACATGAATCATTTGCTGATATTGCTTAAATTTGTTTACGACAGGATGTTTACGAATTCCAATGAAACGTTTCGATCAGTAAAATTCTTAGAATTGGGTTGCTTACAGGAAGTGTGGTTTCAAATTACATGAATCATTCAGCTTAATGTGCTGATATTGCAAATTTGCTTTAAGCAGGATTAAACTTGTTTTGGAACCATGACTATAAATTGAGGAGCTGAATCAGATTTGCAATCAGTTTTATTTTGGAGTTCAAACGATAAACAACCAAGGAGAAAGTAATCTGAAATGGCAAACGCAATGGAGGAACTGAAGAAGCTGGAGCAGTACCCACCTTCTCTAAAGACAGCTGAAATGGAATTTAATAAGGAATACAAGATTCTGGGTGCCAGAAGATGTAAGACTGCATTTGGATCTCGTATCATCCTGGACTTGGAAGACTGTCAACTTTTCCTTCCTGCACGGTACAGCACAATTACTGATGAAACTATACTGGAGATAAATACTGCAGGAGATTTTTATATTATAAATAGAGGTCCTATCGGTCGAACGTTTAAAATAGAGTTTATTCGCCATGATGTTAATTTGTACCCAATTAATTATTATATTCATTAAATAAAAAAAAAATAAATAATGTGAAACTAGTTTTTTTATTAGTAATATTTCTAAATTATTAGTGATAATGAAAGTTACATTTAGTACCAGTGCTCCACAACTTTATATAATTGAATATGAGCCAAGAAAGGGACCTTGGGAGACATATGCTCTGGATCGCTTTCGTTTCCAAGATAGGATTCATAGAACTTCACTTATATTGCTACCAATTTTGAATATAGAACATAGGAAAAAAGTTTATAACTTAAGATTTAGAAATAAATAATTAATTTGATGTGAATAAATATTGAAATTTAATTTTGGTTTGACAACATTATTTTCGGCAAAAGAAATTGTATCAATACACCTCCCAGCAACCATATTTTTACCTTAAACTTGAAGTTTTCTATTAAATATTTACAGCAAGTGGTGATATTACTTAAATTTGTTTATTTTATGAGAATTCCAGTAAAGTGCATCACACTACATTACTAATTAGCAATTAGCTAATTGCCAATTAGCTAATGACCAACCAAGCTGCTAATTGCCAATTAGTAATTATATAATTGCCAATTAGCTAATTGTTTGAACAAATGTTGCTAATATCTCGAAAACCAGAGCCCGTAGAGGATTTGTGATGAAAATTTCGTTCCCCCTCCCACCTCACACCGGCAAGAATCCATTTCCATGAGCAAAAATAACTTGAAATATTAATACGCTAATATCTCGAAAACCAGAGCCCGTAGAGCATTTCTGATGAAAATTTCATTACCCCCCCTCCCTACCCACATACCAGCCCTATAGAATCCATTGGCATGAACAAAAATTTCCTACTATTAACTTTAATTATTAGTTCAAAACCAAAAGCCTACATATAGGCGCTCAAGAAAAATCAATTATTACTAATATTAATTGAAAACCAGGCGCAACACTTGAAAACAACAAAAGCCTACATTTAGGCGCACCACACATCCAAAAAAAGTGAAGCAAAAAACTTCCCAAAACCGTAGCATGCTGCCACGTGTGGGCAAAAGTGAAGCAAAAAACTTCCCAAAACCGTAGCATGCTGCCACGTGTGGGCCAAAAGTGAAGCAAAAAACTTCCATGGGAACCGTACCACAACCGTACCGGAGCATGCTGGCAGTATCGGCCCCACCCCCACCATCTAGAATCCATTGGCATGAACAAAAATTTCCTAGCGTTAAATGAGCAAAAAATAACTTGAATTATTAATACGCTAATATCTCGAAAACCATAGCCCATAGAGGATTTCTGATAAAAATTTCGTTCCCCCTCTAACCCCCCGCCCCTATAACACCTTCTAGAATCTATTGGCATGAACAAAACTATCCTAGGTAGCTTGAATTATTAATAATATTAACTATATCTGAAAACGTAAAATCGCTAATATCTCGAAAACCAGAGCCCGTAGAGGATTTCTGATGGAAATTTCGTCCCCCTTAGTATTCCCACCCCCACCATCTAGAATCCATTGGCATGAACAAAAATTTCCTAGCGTTAACTTTAATTATTACTAATATTAGTTCAAAACGAAAAGCCTACATTTAGGCGCACCACATATCTATCTAAGAAAACCGTAGTACTGGCTAATGCCGCTAGGGCGCAGTCAAGACCAAATCCATCAATAAAGCTTCCCACGCTAATATCTCGAAAACCGTAGCCCGTAGAGGATTTCTGATAAAAATTTCGTTCCCCCTCTAACCCCCCGCCCCTATAACACCTTCTAGAATCTATTGGCATGAACAAAACTATCCTAGGTAGCTTGAATTATTAATAATATTAACTATATCTGAAAACGTAAAATCGCTAATATCTCGAAAACCAGAGCCCGTAGAGGATTTCTGATGAAAATTTCGTCCCCCTTAGAATTGCCACCCCCACCATCTAGAATCCATTGGCATGAACAAAAATTTCCTAGCGTTAACTTTAATTATTACTAATATTAGTTCAAAACCAAAAGCCTACATTTAGGCGCACCACATATCTATCCAAGAAAACCGTAGTACCGGCTAATGCCGCTAGGGCGCAGTCAAGACCAAATCCTCGCTAGAAAACCGGAACATGCTGGTAGTACCTGCTAATGCCGCTAGGGCGCAGTCAAGACCAAATGACACATCCCGGTAGTACCGATTAATCCCGCTACGGTGCAGTCGAGACGCAATGGTGCACCCAAGACAAAATGGTGTATCCAAGGCGCAAACCAATACAGCCAAGACACAAACCTACATTTAGTATGGGCTCAAACCACCTAGCGACGGTGGCGCCATCTGTGGCGAAATCCTGGAGGCTCAAAAAAGTGAGCCAGAACCGGCATAGCTTATCTACTGGTGCTATTCATCAAAGCGACGATAGCCACTTGCCCCCTCAAAATTTGAACTCTCAGCTTAATATTGCAGTTGGGGAACTTGAGAAACGGATGATCGTCTGCGTCTCTTAGAGGAGAAAATCTCGGAAATTGTTGATGCTGCAATCGATGGCGTAAAATCCAAATTACTTACGATCCAACAAAAGTATGATGATCTTGCAATTCGTGTTTCAACTGTTGAAGGCGGATGTGAGGAGTTAATCCATAAACAGAGGTTATCTGATGCAATCATTAGAGGTATCCCGATAAGTAATAACGACAATCCAATAAAGATCTTGAATAGCATCTGTAAAAAAGTTAGCCACAATCTCTCCCCTTATACATATGCTTTTCGTTCGAATAGACCTACGCGTGAGGATAACAGCAGCACTTCTAAAAAGCCAACTCATGCTCCAATTATTGTTAAATTTTCCTGTGTAAGTGAGCAACTTGCATTTATCTCCGCATTTAAACAAAATAAGGGACTAAAGCTGATGGATATTGAGGGCTTTGCTTCACAAAACTCTATATATATTAATGAAAGCCTCACACCCAAAAACCAGGAAATTTTGCGGGAAGCTCTAAGTCAGCGGAAGCAGGGACTATTGCATTCAGTTTTCACTCGTGGCGGCTTCGTTTACTTCAAGCGTCGAGAAAACGATCGACCCTCCAGACTAAGAACGTGCAGCGAGCTGAGATTGAACAGTAACGATGAATTCCAGTTGGATTCCGACAGTGACGATAATTTAATACGTGCTACTTGCTGAGGTCGGCGGAGTGTATTAATATGATCTGATGGTAGCTATTAATAATGTCATATTTTTCTCTTCTCTATATTTTCTTTTTTGCTTACTCTTTCATAATTTTCGCAACCGGTCTAAATATATATCTCTTTATTGTTCTCTATTACTCTTAAATTTACAGGTTAATTATTTCTCTATTTCTTGTCAAATCGCAAATGTTGTCAGCGTTCTTTTGGTGTGCTTCTTGTCGCCTTACAGTGAGTATGATGTAATTGCTCTGCCCATTGAATGTGTTTCTTGCACCTGGTGTGTTAGTAACTCATATTTTCGATATGAGTAACATTTGTTATCTGAACATGGTGGGAACAATGTTGAAGGTTCTTTGTAGTCGGGCATCGGGCTTTAATGTATGTTCATTCAATGCTACAAGCATTAGAAATAAAATTGGTGAAATTCAACAAATGTTTCTGGGGTCAGATGTGCATGCTATTGTGGTCAACGAGACGTGGTTACGGGAACATATTCTCTCCTCTTCAGTTAGGTTACAAGGGTATAATCTATTCCGCAATCGGAAGCATAGAGTTGGTGGTGGCGTAGCAATATCAAAGTTTACCTAATAATAAGTTAAGAAGCTGTAGAGCAAAATGGGCAAATTTCTGGTGTTTTTTAGAATGAAACAACTAATTTCATATACTTTCGTCTTTTGCATGAATGGGGGAAAAGAACTTGTCTATGCACTACTGTAGTGCAACTGAGACAACGAGTTAAAAACAAAAATCGAGAGAACGTAGAATTACCCGAACGACAAAATCTTATTAAATCCCTCAAAATCCTTTCAACCTATTCATAATAATGTACTTCGGGCCACACTACTTCCCATTTTTAAGAAAAAGATAAATTTCGCTTTGGCCCAGATGCTGAAAGGAGATGTAAAATTCCTCTCAAATGAAATTCTCATTTTTCCCGAAAATATCAGAGAATTCAGCATGAGTTCTCCCACTTAATCTCTTCATAGCAAAACGAATGTAAACAGAAACACATGCTGTTCAATTATCATAAGATTACAGCAACAACATGTGTCCTTCTCTAGTCATTTCACAACAACAACATGTGTCTTAACATTATCAATATTTCATGAAAACCGGTTCTCACAAAAGCGCGGGAGCATTTTATGAGAGTAAAACGTGAAAACTCCGCCCCTTCTCATTTATTTACGAAAATGAAACATTTGCCATTCTGTTTCGGTGCATGCAACTTGCGCTTTCACATTTCTTATCTTTATTCATAAAATTTTTAAAGAGAGTTTGATTTTTTATTCGATTTTTTTTCTTTCTTCCTTCCTTTTCTTGCCGTGTGCATTTTAAATGTAAAACACTCGGATATCTCACCAGCTTCTTAACTTTTTATTAGGTAAACTTTGGCAATATACATAAGAGATTGCTATACGGCAAAGATTGTAGGAGCTTCAGAGATGCCCGGTATGGAATTTCTTTTGTTGGAGGTTAATTTGGCTGCTATTAAATGTATAATTGGCGCTGTATATTGTCCACCGGGAAATTTTAATGCTAGCAATTTTGATGAGTTTCAAGGAATCATAGCGCAACTAACTCGTAGATATCGGCATGTTATTTTAGGTGGTGATTTTAATGTCGATATTCTTCGTCATTGTGCTTCGTCTAGTGAATTTTTAACCCTGACTACTAATCTTCACCTAACCCTTGTAAACACCTGCCTTCCTACTTTTTTTAATACGTCTAGTCCCTCCCTTCTTGACTTATTTTTGACATCAGATCCAGAGCGAGTCTGTTTTCATTGCCAGCTTAGCCCTCCCAGTATTTTCGATCACGACATACTTTTTTTAAGCTATATGATTCCCTTAAGACCTCCAGAGGCCAGGGTGATCCAATTTAGGGACTATAACAATATTAATCTGCGAGATTTTGCTATCGAGTGTGATTCTTTGGATTGGTCTGCCCTATATAATACTTCCTCAACAGACGAACAAGCAAATATTCTGAACAGTCGAATAAAATATTTGTATGAGTGGCATGTTCCGCTGAAAAGAAAGCGCATTTTAGCCGCTGGATGTCCATGGTTTTCTGCTGAAATATCTACTCTCATTACTGAGAGAGAGTATCTCTATCGGCTCCATCGTCGTGTTAAAGCTAGTTACAGCAAGCAATTATACAGATTGGCTCGAAATCGAGTTACTGCGGAAATTCGAAGGTCAAAGCGTTTGTTTTTTACATCAAAACTGAACCCCAACTTGTCGCCAAGGATACTGTGGAAAAATCTTAAGAGGGCCGGCATTAGTGGAAAGGAGGTTAGTTCTGTGTGTGATTTCAACCCGGATAACCTAAATGCTTTCTTCACTTCCGTTTGCCCAACTCCTCAAAATCAAGCAGATCTCTCTTACCACTCTTCTCCTTTAACTGAACACGAAATAACTTTCTCTTTCCGTTGTGTTGATGCAAGTGAGGTATTAAGGGCTATCCATGCGATACGATCAGATGCGGTGGGAGCAGATGAAGTTTCTCCGCGATTCATTAAAATTGTTCTGCCTCTCATTATTAGACATTTATTACATGTCTTTAATTCCTGCCTGACCTTCTCAACATTTCCGCGCTTATGGAGGACTGCCACGGTGCTGGCACTTCCAAAAAAGATATCTCCGAAGGATATGAATGATCTGCGGGCGATTAGCATCTTGTGCTTTTTTTCTAAAGTTTTAGAAAAGTTGATGGCTGCGCAGATACAGGAGTACTTGGAGGATATGAGCTTTCTCTCTGAGTGGCAGTCAGGTTTCCGTTTTCACCATAGCTGTGAATCAGGTGTACTAAAAGTGACCAATGATCTACGATGTTCACTTGATAAGGATCACATTAGCGGCTCTTGGATTTTTCTAAGGCATGAGACAGTATTAATCATCATATGCTTTTGGATAAGCTGTCTTCAAATATTGGTTTTTGTTCTTCTGCTGTTCAACTGATCCGGAATTACCTAACTGATAGGTGGCAGCAAGTTAAAGTGGAAAGTACTCTATCTGGTCTTCTACCGCTCTATTGCGGAGTTCCTCAGGGATCAGTACTTGGACCTCTTTTGTTCAGTATATTTATTAACGATCTACCGGAAGTTGTAAAGGATGCAAAAATTCATATGTATGCTGACGATGTTCAGATATACCTAGATAGGCCTATTGGGCTAATAGAGGACTGTTTTGCTCGCTTAAATAACGACCTCAAAAATATACACAAATGGTCAGTAAACAATCAGCTTAAGATGAATCCATCCAAATCGCGATATATGATAGTTCACAATAATAGTCTTCATACTGATGAACTTCCAGCAGCTGAGCTCAACGGAACTAATCTTACATTAGGGAATAGAGTTAGAAACCTAGGCATTATTATCAACTCCAATATGAAATGCTGTGATCATGTTAATGCTTCTATACGTAAGATTTATTATGGACTTCGGCAGCTTTGGCTGTCCGCCGATATATTAAGCAAAGAAATGCGACTACGGCTAGTTAAAATTCTTCTTTTGCCACACTTCACGTTTGGTAGCTTAGTGTTTCCAAAGCTTGACAGCCTATGTAGACGTAAGCTTGAAGTTGCCTTCAACGACTGCATCAGATTTATCTTTGCTCTACGCAGATTCGACCATGTGACGCCCTATAAATTACAGCTTCTTCGTTGCTCACTGTCCACGTATCTCAACCTAAAAGCGCTTTACTTTTTGTTTAATTTATTACGCACGAACACCCCAAAATATTTGCTTGATAATATTCAGTTCTTTCAATCAGCCAGGAATCGAAATTTGGTCATGCCACGATTTCGCAGAGCCATCTTTGAGGATTTTTACTATGTTCAGATCTTTCGTCTATGGAATAACTTACCAGCTAATATTCAAAACGCCGGTTGCTTCGGCATATTCAAGGGGTTACTGAGGTGCCATTTCTCTGTCTGGGCTACTGCCCAGTGACCTAAGCTCCCTGAGCGCTGACAACAATTTCGATGTTTGGTTCTTTCACTCTTTTATTGTTTCCTTAAAAACTTAACAATTATTTTTATTATTATTATTTTATTTATTATTATTTTAACTTGTTTTTAATTATCGTCTTTCTTCTGTTCACATTTATTGTCTTTTTTTTCTATCTTATTACCTGTATAACATTGCTTGTTTACTCATTTATATTTTAACATATTTTTTATATTTTTTATTTTTATTTTTTTTTTATTGTTTATTTATTAGTATCTCTTTTATTTTTGTTTTTAGTATTTTATTATTCTTTTATAAGTTAATCTTTTTAATTTGCTTTTGTTTTTTAGTTTCTTAGTTCATTTACCACATAACAATGTACTAAAAAAGATTGTAATATCTTGTGTACGTTTTTGCATTAATAAATACTATTCTATTCTATTCTATTCTAAAAACTGATGTAAAAATACTAATGAATAGGGCATTAAAAGACCCTTACCGATTGCAGTGGGACACTAACTCTCTATTTGTCTATCAGTTCGCAGGACAATTTACAATTTACAATTTTATTGAAAAGGCAAAATTTACGTACTTATAACATAGTGAACAGGAAAATAAGGTCAAATCTAGCAGTCGTACAGCACCATGATATACATGAACGGTTACTTTACGAGAAATAGGAACAACATAATCCAAAACAAGTCAAGAATGGGCACTGCCGGGCGGTATCAAAACTGCACCTACACTGGCACTATTCACTCATCCCTGCACTTGCTAAATATGTTGAGTTGGCCTTGTCTGCTATTTCCTCCTTCTTTTCATTCCTACTTGCGGTATTTTGTAAATTACGTCCGAACGTAGTTCTTTGGGTGTCGGATCCTTTAGCTTAGTGAAACAATTACTTATTGTTTTGCGCGGCTTGAGGCCTAGTTTGGAAATCTTATTCTTCTTCAATTCTTAAATATTACACAAATTTCCCCAACTTTTATAGGTACCAGCTTAGCTGACTGAGTGGGTTGAACTGCATTGGGTCAAAGAAATATGTTATATAAATAAATTATTTTATTGAGCACGCTTTGTAAAAAGGAATAATGGTAAAGTAACGATATCTTTATATTCGCCATTCGCGTTTCAGTGGCTATTTGCTTACCATTAGTTCTGTAGAATAACTCTTTTGTTACTCAGATGATATACTGATCACAGGCTCTTTTACCTGGACCTTGTTGTGGGAGCTACTGGTTCGTTATACCAGAACTCCAGAATTGAATGTCTCGTCCAATGTAGATATGAAATTGCTTTCCTTGACTTTGCTTGTTCTAAACTGCCTTACCACTGGTGGGGGCAAAAGAACTTCGTAGTAGCCGTAGATAATTAAAAGAACACCTCTGATCGACTCATAATTTATTCTTCATCATACCGTAAATTATAATAAAAAGTTACTTACTTAAGTAAAACAAAACAAATACCTACCACTACCTTAATATTGTAACGATAAGTTACGTAAAGAAGAGAAATAAAAAAAAGAGTTAAAGCACTCGCCACTCAGTTTTCCGCGGTTACGTTTAAGAAACAACGCCACTTAGTTAACGCTCAACAATTTTCCGCCGCAAACAAATATTATAAATCAACTCCGTTTCACGCCCGACAGTGATCTCACTCTAGGTCATAGGATGCAAAATCTGTTCCTACTCAGTAACTAAAATCCTGCATGCAGGTATGTAACCAAATCTAAATATTCAAGGGGACAGCTGTTCTAGGAAAAGGAAAACGATTATTTAATTACTTTTGGGTTGTTAGTTCTAAAGTGCTAGGATCAACCGAAGGTAGGACAGTAAGGGATACTGCCACTTAAACCTTTATGACCTATTGTCTACTTGCTACGGGCTGTCGGCATGCTTATAATAAACAACTCTATTTCTTCAGAAATTGTTCTACAGACCTTCTTGGTATTATCACTCGTGAAACGGAGAAGACTATTTCTTTTTTTTTTTCTTTTCTTGTATATCCAGTCGGCGGGATTTTCCGACTTGGTTCTACAGCTCGGCCATCCTATCATATCCATAGAGAAAGTATATATAGAGAAATCACTTGAACAGCTGTTCAATAGAAAGAGATTACCCATCAAAGTAGGCGTCATTTGAAAAAACAAAAAAAAAAATAATCCAAACTTTGAAAGAAAGAATTGAATGTAGCATTTAACGAAATTGAGCATGTGTGTGACAAAGAGAAATATACTTGTTTTTTTCTGGGAGAACTGTTTACATTTTTCAATAACCAAGCACGCTTTTTTTTACACACTGGTGGATAAGGGTGTAGTGGTTCACTGTTGTTTTTTACACACTGGCGAATAAGGGTGTATTGAACAGCTGTTCAAGAGATTGCTCTATTAGTATACGCTCGCCGATCATATCACCGTCCCCGGTGATGAGTCTAACCATATCGTGCTGTCCACATTATTTTCGCCAACTACATATCTGATACAAATCTTCAACCACGAAGCCACTTAGCCACACAGTAAATTCCACACAGATACTACTTTTACCTAATATTACCATACACACAGTACTTATTAGTTCGCACACTAAGTACACATGTACCACTTAGCAACCAGAATTAACCCAGTAATTCTGCAGTTTACCAAACACTTAGATGATTTGATTTAGTCCCACAGCCTTAGTAGAGGTACGGTACTACATGCTGGGGTCAGAAGCTAGAACAACACAAAGAAAAACGTTTTTTTTTTTTTTTTTTTTTTTTATATAAACTGAAGTTATTTAACACCAAAACGCACAGAGCTTTCTTAAATAGTTCGAAAATACACTCATTCGCCCTCCTTCTGTTCATCTTCATCCTCGTCATCGATGTTCACTTCTTCCAATAAACACCATGGCTTAATGCGGTCCGCAGCATGAACGGATTCATAAGGTCTCTGGCTGATCTGCGTTGTTTTCGTGTCGGTTATAACATAACGGTCATTAGGTAGAATTGCTTTTATTCGGTATGGCCCTCGATATCGTGGTTGAACTTTACGGGACTCTCCTGTCGAAATCGGTTCCTGCTTCAGGAGCACCAGATCCTCTTCTTGGTACCTTCGTGGGCCTTTGTGCTTTTGGTTGAAGTTCTCCGCTTGTTTCCTTTGTTTTTCATTAATGCGTTCTAGTATTATTTTCCTGAGTTCTGAAAGAGGTAGGTTCTCTTCGGTCTCGTTCTCTTCTTCGTCTTGGAGTGCTAATAACAGTTTGTTTTTCAGAATGGTCCGGGGGTGATATCCTAGTAGCAGCTGCTGTGGAGTTTTTCCGGTGGCTGCATGCTTTAGGCTGTTGATAGCCCATTGTATATTACCAATACGCTGATCCCAATCGCGGCCATCGGCTTCTTCTGTTAAGCTTGATATTGCTGATTTGATTGTTCGAAAGTATCTTTCTATCTGTCCATTTGAACGTGGTGTCTTGACCGAAGTCAGTATATGTTTAATCATATTGTTATTACAGTACTTTTGGAACTCTATTGAGGTGAACGCGGTTCCACGGTCACTGACTACTCTCGTTGGCATCCCGAAGTATGGAGTAACTTCATTGAGAAGGTTGATTACCCCGCGGGTATTTGCTGATCGTGTCGGCTTGAGGACGATGAATTTCGTAAACGTGCAAATCATCCCAATTAAGTGGGTATTTCCCTTTTTACTTTTTGAGTACGGGCCTAAGTGATCCAAGTGGACTGTATGGAATGGGATAGGCTGTCTTTCGGGTTCGTGAATAACATATCTTGTTTCATCAACACCTCTCTTATTATACAAGCACTCTATACACGCGTTGATATATTTCTTTGCTACCTGCCTCATATTCGGGAACCAGAAGTGTTTTTGTAACGTTTCTACAGTACGAGCATGACCGCAGTGTCCCATATCATCATGCGCCAATTTTAATACTCTCCAACGAACTCCTCTTGGCACCACAAATCGTAAGCCTTTATCAGTCTTCTTATATACGCGCCTCCCTTCTAGTTCGTAGTTGCCCTTGATCCCATTTATATCTTCTCCACTAGTGATTGTTCCATTGAGAATATTTTTGATTTCCTTTAATCTAGGGTCTTGGTCTTGCAAGGTGGATAGCCAGTCTTCCTCTTGCATCCCTACTATTAAGACTTTATTGGCTACCGTCTCGATCTCATGTCCTTCTTCGTTCGGACAACGGCTAAGTGCGTCTGCATGGTTCATTTGCCTTCCTGGTCGAAACACTAATTCGTAATCAAATTCAGATATTCTAAGCCACCAACGCGCGATTCGCGGTACTAAAGTTTTTTTTTTCCTGTGTTAGTCGAAGAGAGTTGCAATCTGTCACTATCTTAAAATGTTTATGAAGCAGATAGTATTTAAAACGCTCTAAGCTTTCGACTACCGCTAATGCTTCAAGCTCATAGCTGTGGTAACGACTCTCACAATCAGTCGTAGCTCTGCTAAAGTAAGATACCGGCTTAACTTCTCCGTCTGCTTCCTTTTGCATTAGAATTCCTGCTATTCCTTGGCTACTTGCATCTGTGTGAAGCTCATGATCAGCGTCTTTGTTGTATAGCGTTAAAACTGGACGTTGACCTAATTTTTTCTTCAGCTTCTTGAAAGCTAAATCCTGCTCCTCGGTCCATGCAAATTCAACGCCTTTCCTCAATAACTGGTTTAGTGGTGCGGCGATTAACGAAAACCCACAGATGAAACGCCTGAAGTACCCTGCGAGTCCCAAAAATTGTCGCACCTCTTTTATTGTTGTTGGCCTTTTGTATTCTGTTACTGCTGCAGTTTTTATTTCGCCTGGTTGTACTCCTCCACTAGAAATTGTGTGTCCTAAGAAGTTTATATTTTTTTGAAGAAACGTACACTTTTTGATGTTAAGGGTCAAGTTAGCTTTCCTTAGTTCTGAAAAGAAATCCTTCAAGATTTCAATGTTTTTCTCAATGCTTTCGGTCGCGATCAGGACGTCATCCATGTATGAAATTAAATTTTCTGAGTTTACTCTCTTAGTTATTTCTGTCATTAATTTCGTAAAAACTGCCGGGGCATTCGTTAACCCAAAAGGCATTCTCTTAAACTCGTAATGCCCCTCAGGTGTAACAAACGCAGTATAATGTTGACTATTAGGATTAACCAGTATTTGATAATATCCATTCATCAGGTCTACTGTTGTAAAATACCGCTTATTCGCTAGACAATTAAGATTTTCCTCGATGTTAGGTACCGGAAAATGTTCTCGTTTTGTTATCGCATTTAGTTTGCGATAGTCCACACACATTCGCATTTCTCCACTTTTTTTTGGTATCATGATAACTGGACTCGCATACTCTGAGTTCGATGGCTGTATTACATCTGCATCTAACAGTTCATTGATTCTCTTCCTAAGAACATCTTTTATATTATAAGCTACTTTGTATGGGTGGTACCTAACAATTTTCTTTTCTTTTAATTGTATATTGAGTTCTACGATGTTAGTTTTCCCCATCTCTTCCATATTATTTGAAAAACAGTCTCTAAAATTATTAACTACTTTTAAAAGGTTGATCTTAACTTCTTCGTTCAAATTCGCTGGCGTATTTAGATCCATAATGTTAAAGAGCTCCCTTTCTTTAGATTTAGAATTGTTTACTCTTATTCGGTTTTTTATTATTTCAAATTTCCCCCATTGTTTGACGATAGTAATATCTGGCCTATCCAAAAAGTTTCGACCCACTATGACTGGAGTTGATTGGGCATCTTTCGGAACTACAAACATGACTATTTCTAATTCTACATCAGATACACAGAGTGACGCTCTTATCTTTCCTTTTGCTCGACAACGATTTCCTCCAAACCCAACCAAGCTAATGTCGCAATCTTCCTGGTCCCAGTCATATTTTGTCACCAGTTCGTCCCAGATTGTGGAACATTCACTTCCCAAATCCAAATAGCCAACTATTTCGATACCGTTGACCTTCACTTTAGGATGATATTCGTTTCTATTCTCCAAATTGTTGCTGTTCGTGACTATTTCTACATTTGAAATTCTTTTGTGTGAAGGACATTCCTTGGCGACATGACCTATTTTTCGGCATAAATAACATACCCTGTTTTTGGGTGTTGCTTTACAACTACTTGCTATGTGTCCCCAATCACCACACCTGTAACATTTGATTTCGTTTCCTTTCTCCTTCGATTGATAATGTACTAGATTGGAGTTCCCTTGTGGCTGTACTTTTTCGACTTTTTTCATCGGTTGTCCGTCATATGGGTGTCCTCGTCTAATTCTTAATATATCAGCATTTCTATGACTTGCAGTATGCTTGTTTTGCTCATAACCCCGGAGCAAACGTCGTTGTATACCGTGTCCCTCTATTTCTTCATATCTCTTAATTTGAATTAGTAAATCGTTTAGTGATTTACAGTTTGCAGCCAAAAGCATATTAATGAGACTGGAATCATCCAATCCCGATATTATATATTTGATTGTGGACAATTCGGGAAGATTTATTTTTGATGCTAGTGCGGCTACATTATAGAAATAATTTTCCACACATTCCTGCTTTTCTTTTCTCCTTCTCATTATCTGTAAGAGGACTGATGTCTCGTCTGTTTCCGCAGGAAAAGCTTTTATAAACCCCTTTTTAAAGTCGTCCCAGGTTTTAATGTTGCTTTGTTGACATTGGTACCAAAATTTTGCGGCACCTTCTAATCGAAATATAGCATACATCAACGTCGCCCTATCGCCCATAGATTTTTTTGAAATTTTGTATATTTTTTGTCCATTCATTAGCGCATAATGACTCTTTGTCCGAAGGATTAAATTTAGGTATTAAAAGACTCACCTCTGTAATCCCCATTCTTTGAAAAACGGTTCCATTTGAATCACTTGTATCCTCCACGCTCGCTTCCGTTACCGTGTCGTCACCTTGATTTGGTTTTGTTACCGCTAATTCTCTTTCGTACTGTTCATTCTTCTGCTTCAAAGTTGTCAGTTCTTCTCTCATTTTTTTAATTTCATTTTTTAGCATTTCAATGCTATCACTTCCACTTTCCTCGTGATCACTCATTGCTAGAATCTCACTTAATTTGATTTTTTTTTTTCAATATGGGTGTTACACTCCTTTTATTCTAATTACACTTATTATTCCTTTTACACCAATAAGCACTTTTACTTGTATGACACACTATCTAAATATGCTAACCGTTTTGCGTTAGCGCTACCTTGTAATTTCAAGTTTTAAGTACACACACAACACAAGTTTTTGGGAATGGATTTTTTTAATCCCACTTCTGAAAATGTAACGATAAGTTACGTAAAGAAGAGAAATAAAAAAAAGAGTTAAAGCACTCGCCACTCAGTTTTCCGCGGTTACGTTTAAGAAACAACGCCACTTAGTTAACGCTCAACAATTTTCCGCCGCAAACAAATATTATAAATCAACTCCGTTTCACGCCCGACAGTGATCTCACTCTAGGTCCCAGGATGCAAAATCTGTTCCTACTCAGTAACTAAAATCCTGCATGCAGGTATGTAACCAAATCTAAATATTCAAGGGGACAGCTGTTCTAGGAAAAGGAAAACGATTATTTAATTACTTTTGGGTTGTTAGTTCTAAAGTGCTAGGATCAACCGAAGGTAGGACAGTAAGGGATACTGCCACTTAAACCTTTATGACCTATTGTCTACTTGCTACGGGCTGTCGGCATGCTTATAATAAACAACTCTATTTCTTCAGAAATTGTTCTACAGACCTTCTTGGTATTATCACTCGTGAAACGGAGAAGACTATTTCTTTTTTTTTTTCTTTTCTTGTATATCCAGTCGGCGGGATTTTCCGACTTGGTTCTACAATATTAAATTGAAATATTATAGCTGCACTCACGAATTCCACCGTCACATTTTTCCACGAAAATTGCAGTCTTTGCCAACTGAAAGTGCCTTATCAACGAGATTCGCACACAAGCTGTATATCCGATTTCACTTGTGCGAACAGTGAAGACAAGTGGAATTCGCGAGGTAAGCTTGGTAAATTGTACAAGTTGATTCATTTGGCGTTCGCAGTCGTGTTCACTTTGATCTAATTGCTTCTTAGTGTTAAGTAGCTTTTGTTCAAGGCATTGCATCTTTCATAGCTTATTGTTAGCATACCTAACTGCTCCACATAGTCTAGATTTTGTTTCTGAAAAAATATTTAAGACAATTTAAAAAAAATAAAAGCTTGAATCAATGGAAGTTAAGACTAAATTGTAATATATTAAATAAGTACCGTTAACGCATTTACTTCTTCCATGGCTTTTTGCATTTCATCAAGCTGTGCTTCCAATTGTGCACATCTTTTCTTAAGGCAGTCACTTTCAGCATTGTATGATTCCAAAGTGTTGACATCAGTTTTTAAGCCGTGGATCAGACTATCTCTATCCCTTGATAGATTATTAACAGCGTCCATGGCATGCTTAGATTCGTGTTGTAAATCGTTTAGTTTGCCCTTCAGATCTTTTAATTCCTTCTCTAGGCCATCCGCTTGCAATGCGCGCTTTCGAAGAACAGGAATTTTTTTCTTCTATTCCAATCATCTTGGCGAGTTGATCTCTAAGGTTAATCCGTTCGTCAATAATTATACCCATTTTCTCGGCGTCTTGATTCAACCGCTTTTCCTTCTCACCAGCTGACAGTGCATCATATTTAGTTTTTAAATTTTTGGAATCGTTTTTAATTGGCGCAGTATCATTCTCCATACCACGCAAAATTCCCACTTCTTCCCGCAAATCGTTAATGATATTTTGGAGATAATTGACATCTGTGCTAGTTTCCTTCGGAGCCGGAATCTTATTTACTTTTCCACAAGTTGTTTTAGTGAATTATTTTCAGCTTGAAGCACTTTATACTCTTTATCCTTGCATTCTAAATATTTTTGCATTCAAAGAACTCTTTTTCATCTTCAGGAGTAATTTTTCCTTGGGCTCTAAGTTACCGAATTTTTTTATGATAAGGTGAAAGCTGATTAGGATCAGTTTCTGATGTGAAAATTTCTTTAATTTTGCTGTTTTCATTTTCTAATATGGCCAACTTTTCATTTGTCATTTCTAGTTGGTTGCGCAAATTGTTATTCTCTGTTACAATTTTGTCAATGTCTTCCTTTGCGTGCTCCAAAAGACTACTCTTCTCGGCTTTATTACCCTAAAAAATACAAAACAAAATGAATAATAATCCAATGAACTTTATAAATACATACACATACACATGAATAGTAATATATGATAATAAAGCTAAAAATGATTAAATTCAACTTCTGGGCGGGGATATCATATCCCGAAAGGAAGGAAGGAGAAATGGGAAGAACTGCACGTTCATGCGTAATTCAAAGTGTGATTAATTTTGTTCTGGAAAATAATTTAGAAGTGGTGAAGCGGTTATTTCAACCGAGAGGTGCAAAGAATTTCAAGTAGAGTGGTTTAAACAAGCTTTGATGAATCTTGAGACATTTGTTTTCGAAGACATTTCGCAAGAATCTGAAGTCATTGAACAGTTTTTGTCTACTTTAATGAACAAATTGGACCTTTCATCTGAAGATATAAACAATGCCTTTTAGTAACAAAAGAAATATCTGGAATCCAGTTTGAACGCATTGAAGGAACATGAAAATGTCTAAAAAGTTCGTTAGAAGAACAAAATTTGAAGAAATCGATCAGAAATTGTCAGAAAAGGTCACTGAGCACCTTCACAACTTCAAAACAGATATGTCTTCAATTATATCAATGTTTAAAATCTCGCTATGATATTCACAATTCTGTAATGCAATTTCAAATTTTTCATCTTCTAAAAATTTTAATTAAAACGGTTTACTCATAAAATCTCTCTTTAGAACACAATCATACTCAATCGAATTGTCTGGTATTACATAAAATTTAATATGAATAATTACATTTACATTTATTAAAACATCACCATCAATACTACCTAAATTTGTTTAAGGTGATTTATTAATTCATAACAAATTGATACCAATATTTTCAGATATTATAGCAAAGTTGTTAGCAAACTTTTGTTAAAATATCAAATGTAAGTTCTACAAAATTTTCTTCAAAAATTTTACTTCAGGTAGATATTCTGGTGCAAAAATATTTTCAACTGAACCTACAGTGCCTTTAAATTTGTCATTTTTCTCATACTGATTGGATCTATGTCCTTGGCTGACTACATGTGTAATAAGCACCCCAGGATCGTTTGGGACGATCATACTTTGAATTCCAATGACAGTTGAAACAAGTGCTATCCGAAACTGCAGAAAACTTTTTGCTGTTGTCCAGCGGGCAACTAGGTCCATTGTAACGTTATCTCTTTCCCTCTGTTTATAAGAAACATACTGAATTTGCCACATTGTAATTTTCTTGATCATTTTAAATTTGATGTTTTAACAAGTTCGCACAATTATTGCTCATCAGCAGCTTTTTCCAGACAGTAATACGATAATTGAAAAAATGTCAAGATTGAGAAAAACCAGAATAACTTAGGATGTTAATTTTTAATCGTTAACCTAATGCCTGAAATAAAGTATACTATCAATATTAATAATCCTGTTTTTTTGTCTTGTTTGGCCTACTATACAATTTAACTGTCACTGTCTATAGGATTGCGGTAACAATCCAAAGTATTAAAAAACTGGCATTAAACAAAATAAACGATGGCTTATCGTTTAATTAATAACTTGCCCACCGATGGATAATTGGTGCTAAATAAAGTGAAGTTCAGGAAGAAAGCATTCCGAAGGCACATTGACAGTGTCACATCCCATAGCCATGCACCAGTTGAAATTTTAACAAAGATGGCACTACATTCGATTTGGCGAGTTTAACTCTTTACCACAAGTTCTGGAAAACCTGGATTAATTTGGAGAAGAATTCACCGGTTTTTTGCTTCGTAACTCTAATAAATTCAACAGATCCAGAAAACTATGGGAATAGAAGTTTTTATTATTATACATGCGCAAATCAAAGTACTGAAATTTTTCCATCTCTTTGATTCCTTTTTACTTAAATTCCTTTATGAGTAAACGATTAACAAGCAGAAGCCCTAATCCAAAAAGATTTCATCCAATTGCAACTGAAGAATTAATTAATAAGTGTGATGGAAATTATAAGATTGGTTTAAAGACGATGATTTCATGGTTTCCTGATCACCAAGTTACTGCACTATAACTCACACTCAAATTAGATCCTCCTAATTCAAAGGCGCCTTGACTTAATTAATACCTATAGATTAAAATTTATCTAAAAGGTTAAATTCAATATATAATAAATATAAACAGAATGTATAAAATAATATTAAGTCGCGAAACTCTTTCCATGTTAAATTTAGAATTAATTCGCAAAATTCGTTCCTCAATTTACGCCACATAATTTTCTCACCGATTGCCAAACGCAACATGATACCAGGTAAATTATCAAACTTTAGCGCGCTGTCGAGATTGCCAGAATTTGCTGGATAAATTATGTGATGTGATTTGAGTCAGCATTTTTAGGAAGCATAGGTGCTTTAATTTTAACTTGTGTATATAAATATAAGAGATATTAAATTAAATTTAATTAAATTGTCAGTCAATTTTGGACATCGTAAAGCGGAGTTTTTATTAAATTTTTTGCTACCGCTATTGTTACCAGTGCAAGAACCCAGTAGCCCGATAACTAAAATTAATATTTGCCCTTCAGGTTCGAACATTTTGTGTAGTCGGTGAAACACCGAATACACCCCAACAAGGTTAAAATGAATCACTTCAATCTAATAATTCCTAACATGGAGACAAAAGAGTTTTCTTTAACAAAGAGTCATGCAGACTCGTGCGACACTTCTTGCTGACACTTGATTTCGGCGCAAGTGTTCGACCTATTTACATAAATCAAACAGCAGAGCAAATACCAGGAATCTAGTAGGGGTCATGACGGGTCACTGGGCCATAGAAGACCATGCTAGAAGACTGGGAATAGCGGCGAACGATTTCTGCAGGAGTTTGTGCTTTGCGAATGCCCCGCTCTGATGAATAAAAGGGGTAGGCTACTAGGTAGCTACTTTTTTTCAAGTCTGGGGAGCTTCAAAGTATAAAGTTCAGAGACATCCTGAGTTTTCTGAGTGCGGCAGGATGGATCTAGGTTAAAGGTCTTGGATATATCCTGACTTTCCTAAGGAAAGCAGGATAAATCCGCGGCTTGAAGGGTTAACCCATGAGGTCTAGGGGCACAATGGACCCGTTGGAGGTCTAAGTGAGGCTGGCTAGTTGTTTAGCGGCACCCCTCTTACCTAACCTAACCTAACCTACATAAATCAAAAATGAAGCGACATTACTTGGCAACAATACCTACGAATTTTTCATACATTACAAAAATATCCCAAAACTGGCCAACATGAACATCCTAATCTAAGTCGCTCGCCGTATTATCTATTGATAAATGTTATTAAAAAGGATGCTTAACATGTAAGACGACAATGTAAGTAAATGTAGTTTTAGTTGTCACGAATGTATCGACAAAATTGCTACCAGGGATTCTAGGAAGAAAACTCTTTCCTTTTTAAACCTTCATGACTCTGCACAGGTCAAGTGTTTTATTTGGGGTTGTGCAGCGAGGAAATATTTGGGGAAGAGAAACTGGTTTCAAGCTATGTAGCCACTTTGAGATTTTAGTGCGTGACCTAGAATCTGAAAGTGAAATAATCAGTTTTGATAGTGTAGATTATATGTAAGAATGAAATAAACTTTGATATAGGACTAGGAGTGATTAATTAGGAATAAACTATTTTAAAATAGGTGAGTGTTTTCACTGAGTCTGTGGTGTGAAAATCCTAAATTGTGTAGATTCTTGATTATTTGTAGGCGAAAATAGTAGTTGTTCTATGGGGCTACTGGGACACTGTTTTCGCTTCCAGGATTTCGCCACAGATGGCGCTACCGTCGCTAGGTGGTTTAAGTCCACACTGAACGTGGGCTTGTGCCTTGGCTTACTGGTTTATGTCATGGCTGTTGAGGATACCAGACCACTTTGGGGGATACCAGACCACTTTTAGCACTCTCCAGCATAGGGAAATAGCATAGGATTTCGATTTTGTTTCTGGAGTTAGCTTATTTTTCATCTCAGACTCGTAGACTCTAAGTTGACATCAACATTTTTCATCTCCTTGGATGTGTGATGCGCCTAAATGTAGGCTTTTATTGTTTTCAAGTGTTGCGCCTGGTTTTTGAACTAATATTACTAATAATTAAAGTCAATAGTAGGAAATTTTGTTCATGCCAATGGATTCCAATGGTAATGAAATTTTCATCAGAAATCCTCTACGGGCTCTGGTTTTCGAGATATTAGCGTATTAATAATTCAAGTTATTTTTGCTCATGGAAATGGATTCTTGGCGGTGTGGGGAGGGAGGGGGAACGAAATTTTCATAAGAAATCCTCTACGGGCTTTGGTTTTCGAGATATTAGCGACATTTGTTTGGGCGCAAACACCATTTCTTGAGTAAGGTACCTGTTCAAACTTGAACATAAAATACTAGAAATAACTGTAGATCTACATAATTGCAAAATTGTTCAGATTTGTATGTAAGACAATAAATCTGACTGTAGGTATACGAAATTTCAAAAGGTCAAAAACCGCATAGCATAAAACAAATAAGCAATAATTGCTCGAAATAATTATTGAACTCTTGCTTACTAGGCAAATTGCGCAAAGTAAGCAATTGCCCCCAATAATTATTGAATTCGAGACAAATATTGCTTACTACATAGCACCTTAAGTTCATTACACTAAATTGCTTAGTTAGTAATTTTGGAGTATTATAAAAGCAGTAGTAATGTAAGAAATATTTAAGTTTTAGTAAAGAACTTCCCAAGCAAATAAGCCTGCCTTTTGCTTTATTAGTATCCAGCACTTAAGCCCCCACCAGTGGTAAGCTTGAGTCAATATTAACGTTTATTTACAGCTCTTGAGCCTAACCAGAGGTCCACTTCACTACGCCGAATTCCAGGCATACGAGCTAAAGAAAGATTGGTCCTTCGAGAAGAACAACCAGAACCAGCCATGGACACTTCAAAATTACAGCAGCTTTTGAAAGATCAAAAGCAAATTGCTGGGATTATCGAGAATACGCTGATCAACATGAAGAAAGATGGCCTTAGTCGAAAAACACCAACGTACATTGCAGAGAAAGAGAAGCTTTTTCTACAATACTGGACGGAATTTGAATCTCGACACGAGATTTTGGCATCGAATATTTCAACCGATCGCAGCTACATAAAAAACGACTTTTACGGTCAAGTAAAGTGTTATTATGAGGAAGCTATGAAGCGTATCAGTACATATAAAGAGTATGCAAACGAAGAAGGGGAAGAAGACGATGATCAAAGTAAGAAAGATCAAGACGAAGAACCTGCAGTTGGAGCTTCGCCAATAGATGGTAATATAAACCGTGACACGACCGAAGAAGAAGACGACTTTAAATTAGTCACCCCGAAAAACAATATTGAGCAGATAGGTAGACTCAAAAGACAAAAATTAAAAATAAATTCCATTAGGAGAATAATAGGAGACATACATCGAAACAAAACCAGCCCTCACACAAAAATGTACTATGAATACAAAATATGGAATCTACATGAGCAGTTCAACAATATAACAGAACTGCACGAAGAAATTAACGAATTCGAGAATGAATTCAATGACCCGTACTTCCAGTCAGGCGATTACGAGAACTTGGAAACAGCAGTACAAGAAGTAATGATATTACTACATGAACGACAAAAAACAGATGAACCCAGTCAAACGCACACAATTGAAGATGCGGGGTTACGGCTACCACGGCAAACAATACCTTCATTCGAAGGTAATTATAATAACTGGCCAGCTTTTAGAGATATCTTCTCAAAAACAATTCATTGCAACAAACGGCTGTGCAATGCAGAAAAGCTCCAATACCTTAAAACGAATATAAGGGGCGAAGCGGCAAAAATTATAAAGCACTTGGAAATTTCCGACTCAAATTACCAAGCTGCATGGGAGCTAATGAATGAAAGGTACAACAACAAAAGAGCTTTACTGTTCAGTCAACTTGCTATACACAATTTAGGAATTAACACTGATACCTGGGGACCGATTATCGTTTTCTATCTTTTAAAAAAGTTAGATAGAGAAACACGACGCTGGTACGAGCAGTCCGTTAAAGAACCACGAGAAATCCCAGATCTGAATGAATTTTTAAAATTCATCGAGACCCGCTTTCAGTCTTTAGAGAATTTTAAAGACCAAAAGAAAGCTTATGACTCTTGCAAGCTAAGCGTGACGTCGAGATCAATGACCAAGACATTTCATGCAATCGAAGTCAGATGTAAATACTGCAATGAAGCTCACTCAATCTACAAATGCAAGAAATTTGTAGCAATAGACGTGAACGAGAGATGCAGATTTATAAAGCACAATAAGTTATGTCCAAACTGCTTAAATCACAAAGAAGACATCAAGTGCTTAAGCAAACAACGATGCAATAAATGTAAAAAGTATCATCATACTTTACTACACATGCACCAAGCAACGTCAGGACAAAGCGATGAGTTAAGACAACCAGTATCCTCACATGCGGCATCAACCAAAAGCACACAAGAAAGCATAGAAGAAACCAAGAAGGCAAGCTACAATATCAAACTACAGAAACAAGTGATGTTAGCTACTGCATTGGTAAAAGCACATACAGCCATGGGTACTTATGAGCTACTTCGAGTACTAATAGACCCAGGATCACAAGCTTCATTTGTGACAGAAAAAGCAGTTCAAACACTTTGGCTACCAAGAAATAAAGTTGAAATCGAAATCTCAGGTGTAGGAAACACAACGGCAAGCACATCAAGAAGCCAAGTCTTGCTAAATCTTTCACCTAGATTTCCCTCTAGCTACAAGTTGGCAGTAGAAACATTAGTACTACCCAACTTAACACAAATGTTACCCTGCACACCAATATCGCCTGGCGAGTTATGGGAGAACCACAATTTTATATTGGCCGACCCAACCCTAAACACACCTGGGCCGATTGATGTGCTACTGGGTGCAGACGTATACGGATCTATCCTACTGGAGGGTATACGGAAACCAAGAGATGAGTTGCTAATTCAAAATACAGCGTTTGGTTGGATTGTGACTGGGAAAATCGAAACTCAAAAGACTACAATGCAGAAAAATGTAATTAGCATGGTATCAATGGTCAAGCTGAACGAACAACTGACAAAATTCTGGGAGATAGAGGAATTACCAACAAACTCCAGCCTGTCGGAAGAGGATAAAGTTGTCCAAAACCATTTCAAAGAATCACACGTTCGAAATCTCAATGGGACATATACAGTGTCAATGCCACTAAAAGAAAACGCACACAATCTTGGTGACTCCCGTAAGATAGCTATGGCCAGATTACTTCAACTTGAAAAGAGATTTCGGAAGAGTGTGACTTTAAAAAAGGAGTACAGCAAATTTATGTTGGAATACCTCAATCTAGGACACATGAAGCAAGTTTCACCAAAGGCGGATGGTATCACCTATTATCTACCTCATCAACCAGTAATAAAAGAGGAAAGCATCACGACAAAATTACGAGTCGTGTTTGATGCATCCGCTAAAACCAATAACGGACTGAGTCTAAATGATGTAATGTACATCGGACCACGCTTGCAAGAAAACCTATTCGACATCCTACTACGTTGGCGGATACACAAATATGTGTTCAAAGCCGACATCGAGAAGATGTATCGGATGATACAAATCGATGATGAACAACAAAATCTGCAAAGAATACTGTGGAGGTTTTCAGAAGACGAACCTATTAAGGAATATGCTCTAACGACGGTTACATATGGCACAGCCTCAGCACCGTACTTAGCAGTTAGGACATTACAACAATTAGCAGTCGATGAGCATAACAGATTCCCGCAAGCTGTAAACGCCACTCTAAAAGACTTTTACGTTGACGATTTAATGTCTGGAGGAGATTCAATACAAGAAAGTATGACCACTATGCTCGAATTAATTGGGTTGCTAAAAACAGGGGGATTCAACCTAAGAAAATGGTCAAGTAATGATATAAACCTCCTCAAAACAATTCCAGAAGAATTACGGGAGAAAGACCCAATTGAGATCAGCAACGGAGAAACAATTAAAACCTTGGGAGTATATTGGACGCCTGCAACAGACACGTTCCATGTTAAAGTCAATCTTTGTGATCGAAAACAACAAACAAAACGAACCATGTTGTCAGATATCGCCAAACTGTTCGATCCCCTTGGATGGCTTGCACCGATAATGATAACAGCTAAAATAATGATGCAGGAACTCTGGATGGAAGGAAACTCATGGGATGAGAAAATACAAACAGATGTATCTCAAAAATGGGAAAAATTCAAGAAGGAGCTCCCACAAATTGAGTCAATCTCCATTCCAAGATGGATGCAGCATACCCTTTTAAATCAAGAAATAGAATTACACGGGTTTTGTGATGCATCCGAAAAAGCGTATGCTGCGGCAATCTACAGCAGAGTTATTAAGCAAGATGGAACAATTCAAACAACACTACTAACGGCTAAAACCAAAGTAGCACCCATAAAACTTAAGAAAACACTTCCAAGGCTGGAATTATGCGGTGCAGCACTCTTGGCGAAATTGCTACACCAAGTAAAAGTCATCATGCATTTTCAACACGTTACCACATACGCATGGACAGACTCAACAATCACGTTAGCTTGGATCAAAGGAGGTCCAGAAAAATGGAAAACCTTTGTCGCAAATAAGGTAGCTGAAATTGTAGAATTAACAACACCTACCATCTGGTATCACGTTCGATCAGAGCATAACCCTGCAGATGTGGCATCTAGAGGAATCAACCCATCAAGACTTCTTGGCTTAAATTTATGGTGGCATGGGCCTACATGGCTGATGGAACAAAAGAGCAAATGGCCATCCCTTGCATCACCTGAACTGTCGACAAGAGAAGAAATGAAACGCCAAGTCATATGCGGAAACATATCGGAAAAGGACGCGTACCTAGAAAAAATCTTCTTAAAATACAGCAAGTTACTTAAACTCTTACGAGTGTGGGCTTATTGTCAAAGATTTATCAACGCCTGCAGAAGGAAACCAATAAGCAAAATGCACATTACAGTAGCAGAGATATTGAATGCTCTCACCAGCATAGTCCGTATCATTCAGGAAAATGAATTCACCTCTGACATCCACAAATTACGCAAAAATCAAAATCTAGAAAGGAAAAGTGCACTCTTATCACTCAACCCGTTTTTAGACACAGAGGGACTCATCAGATTAGGAGGGCGCATCGGTAACTCCAACGTACCTTACAACGAAAAGTACCCAATAATTCTACCCTCGAGTCATCACATAACCAAATTAATTGTTCAAGAATCCCACGAACGGACACTCCATGGATCAAACCAGACAACCTTAGCATTCATTCGCAGAAAATTTTGGATTATCAGAGGCAAGAATACTGTTAAGAACGTATTGAAAAACTGTATTCGCTGCGCCCGTTTTAAAGCGCAAAACCCATCTCAGCAAATGGGCGCACTACCAACACCAAGAGTCACACCATCAAAGCCATTCAGCCACACAGGAATAGACTACGCTGGGCCGATAAAAATCAGGGCATCTAAAGGCAGAGGAATCACAAGTTATAAAGGTTACATTGCAGTATTTGTATGTCTTGCCACTAAAGCCATACACTTAGAGATTGTAAGCGGCTTGACAACAGAGGACTTCCTCGCAGCCTACAAGCGATTCAGTGCAAGAAGAGGCACGTGCACTGACATCTACAGTGATAATGCCACAACATTCGTTAGTGCTAATAAAGTACTTAATAAAGAAAACGTGAGAAGCGCGGCTTCATATCTCGCAAATAAAGGAACGACATGGCACTTTATTCCCCCCGCAGCTCCTCACTTCGGAGGAATTTGGGAAGCCGGTGTTAAAGCAGTTAAATATCATCTGAAGAGAGTCATAGGGGAAACCACACTTACATATGAAGAAATGTCAACTTTACTCTGTCAAATTGAGGCTTGTCTCAATTCCAGACCCCTGTACCCATTGACGGACGATCCAACAGACATAAACACACTCACTCCAGGGCATTTCCTTGTGGGAGAAGCACTAATTGTGCCTCCAGTTTTAACAGGATGGGAGAAGGAACAGCACAGTCTCTCTCGATGGCAACATATCCAAAAGATGAGTAAAGATTTCTGGCAAGCGTGGACGAAAGACTACCTTAAGCAATTACAGCAACGGTCAAAATGGAAAAGCAAGACTAGCAACGTTAAAATAGGACAAGTTGTACTTATAAAAGACGAGGGTACACCTCCCACAAATTGGCCACTTGCAAGAATCACAGAAGTACACCCAGGATCGGACAACTTAGTGAGAGTAGTAACACTAAAGTACAAAGGTGATCATACCATAAAACGTCCAATAGCAAAAATTTGTCCATTGCCTGTGGTAGAACACGACCACAATGATCTAACCCAGAGCTGCGTAAAGAGAAAAATAGCTGCTCATTCAATGAGCACGCTAATAAGGAGACAAACAGCTCCAGATGTGCACACAGAACAGAGGTCAGTTAAGAGAATGAAAGTGAGCAAAGTGAGCATTTCCTTCACAGATCAGTCAGCCGGTGAAAACGAGACACTAGGAAACACAGTTTCATCAAAACCAACTCAAAAGTTCAACGCAGTAAACAGAGCATGCGTCAATGTCCCCGCACTACCCTCACATCGGGATCTAGCAGCAAATGGAAATGAAACCAAAGGCCGTTCAGCATCAGACAAGCAGGACAAAAGAGACACCTACACAGACACGGCATCAAATTATAAGGCACAAGTATATAAATTTCGACGCGATCATATGCAACGTAAGCGTAATGGTGTTCGCATTTACCCTATAACAACTGGGTACAAAAATTTAGTACCTATAGAAAAACAATTACAGGCAGTCAAGGCTTACGAAATGCGCTATAAAACACAGTTACCTAACTTTGCCAAAAGATACTATTCTGAAGAGTATAGAAGGTCGACTTATCGTGGAGGATGGTGGACGACAATACATCCAACCATACTCTGTCTCCTGCTACTCCTATTTGTGAAAGTAGGGCACTGTTCCTACACCCTAACGCAACCGAAAGCAGGCTTATACGTTGAGCAAATGGGCGATGTTCAAGTGAAGCGAGGCACCTTCAGAATTGAATTGAGCTTGTCCTCAGCAGAGATAAGAAATGATAGCAGCATGTTAAAACAGACAATGAGTCAAATAAAAACACTCTGTGACGAGACATACAAAATATCCGACGAAACGCATTGCCAAGGGTTAATACATCATCTAGAAGAAATCCACATGGAAACCCAAAACCACATAGAAATGTTGCTATCCGAAACAAATAAAAGGATAAAAAGAGGAATTCTGGGGAGGCTATTAGAGACGGTATTCGGAGTTAACGATGAGGTGTATAAAAATATTGACGAACTAGATCATAACCAAAAACTCCTACTTCAAACGATCAACCATCAAACGAACATCATGCTTACAACTATCGCCACAGCCAACGAGACAGAAGCAAGAACAGTGAAAAAATTAAACACTTTCACCGATAGGTTGAACCAGGGATTGACAGCAATTAAAAAGATGCAAGCACAATGGTTCGCAGGGCCCGATACAAACAAAGTAAACATACACTTCCTCGCAGCATACCATGCTGCAGCTAATTACCTGGAGGAATTATTAGAAAAATATCACAAGATCACAAGGGTGTACTTCCATTATGGAAGCCTAATAGACTTCCTAAAACCTGCCCAAATATCAGAAATACGAACCAAGGCTAAAGGAAATCTACCATCGAGTTTAGACATTCTGCCATTCCACAACGCCAAAATTGAGCTAGAATTCTCAGCAGAAGAGATTAAGGTATTAGCATACCTCAACATAGCCGAACTATCCCAGTACAATCTGATAAAATGTACAGCGATACCTCAAAGAAAATCAGACAACCAATACCTGGTGCTAGATCTTGCGACTCCTATTCTAGCCATAAACTACAACACACAGTCTTACTTTAGTTTAACTGAGATGGAATTGGATAGTTGTATAAATATCAAAAAGAATATGTTACTATGCACGCCAACAGTCATACGAAGCATCGAGAATCACCCGAGTTGCATCATAGATGAGCTATATCACCGAAACGAAGGCAGTGATTGTCCAATCCGACAATTCAAACTAACAAATGTTCTATGGAAGCACCTTCACATGATCAACACCTGGTTATTTGTTGCCAACAAACCCACCACAGCAGCAATACAGTGTAATGGAAATCATGAGGACGTCCTTTTAAATGGCACTGGAATCATCAGAATTTCGCAAGAATGTACAATAAAAACGAAGCGAAATACACTCAAATCCGAATACTCACTGAAAACACCAGTCATCGCGTCCTTTATAAAACCTGTGCCAATCAATGTCTCCCTACCAACAATTAGCAGCTTTACAATATCAACAGACATGAAACCAGTTATAAAGACGTCCGACCAAATCTACGAGGCATTGGAAGTTGAAGGCAACAATCTTCATGTTGAGGGAAGCTGGAAGATCATTCATCACCACATCACCGGTGCAAGCATCTCAACCATCACAATATTTATCATAGCAGGGATTATCGCGATCATAAGATGCAAGTGGAAGCGAAAACTCACATTAACAGATCCTGAGGCAACACCCATAGAGGACGTGGAGAGCATGTCAGAGTTCAATCTTCCTCCAATCGCGTCCCCCCGGCAGAATGTTCAAACTTGAACATAAAATACTAGAAATAACTGTAGATCTACATAATTGCAAAATGTTTCAGATTTGTATGTAAGACAATATAGGTATACGATGTAGGTATACGAAATTTCAAAAGGTCAAAAACCGCATAGCATAAAACAAATAAGCAATAATTGCTCGAAATAATTATTGAACTCTTGCTTACTAGGCAAATTGCGCAAAGTAAGCAATTGCCCCCAATAATTATTGAATTCGAGACAAATATTGCTTACTACATAGCACCTTAAGTTCATTACACTAAATTGCTTAGTTAGTAATTTTGGAGTATTATAAAAGCAGTAGTAATGTAAGAAATATTTAAGTTTTAGTAAAGAACTTCCCAAGCAAATAAGCCTGCCTTTTGCTTTATTAGTATCCAGCACTTAAGCCCCCACCAGTGGTAAGCTTGAGTCAATATTAACGTTTATTTACAGCTCTTGAGCCTAACCAGAGGTCCACTTCACTACGCCGAATTCCAGGCATACGAGCTAAAGAAAGAGTACCCTAGCGGCCTTAGTCCGAACTACCTGCATGCCTTGTTTTGCTGTTTTCTTTTATTAGCGGGAGAGTTCTAGATATCGGCATGACGTCATCATGGTTTTGCTGTTTTTAAATCCTGTACCTAAATAAGTTTTCTTAGCAGGGAAGTTGTAGATATCATCATCATTCGAATTTCACAACATGATATCACCTTGACTTGATGTTTTCTTAGCAAATTATTATTATTGGGTTTAAGGGGTGCGTGTATTGAAAAGTCACACTTGCTCTTTCGAGTGCAAGCACCATTTCTTGAGTAAGCTTCCCTAGAGGCATTAGTCGGTACTACATATGTTGTTCATCTCGATAAAGTAAGGTTCCCTAGCGGCATTAGCCGGTACTACCAGCATGCTTGGTTTTTGCTGTTTTCTTGTTTGATGATTTATTAGCGGGGAGGTTGTAGATATCAGCATGACATCATCTTGGCCCGATGTTTTCTTAGCAAATTATTATCATTATTATTATTGCAAACACCATTTCATGAGTAAGGTCCCCCGGTGGGATTAGTCGGTACTACATATGTTGTCATGTTGGGCTTGGGGAGATACGAGAACACTTTTAGTACTCTCTAGCATAGGGAAATAGCATAGGATTTCGATTTTGTTTCAGAAGTTCGCTTATTTTTCATCTCGATTCTTGGGGATACGAGATCACTATCAGCACTCTCCAGCATAGGGAAATAGCATAGGTTTTCGATTTTATTTCTGGAGTTCACTTATTTTTCATCTCGGAGATCGTAGCTATGAATATTATAAACAACAGTGATCATGCTATGATTTTCGATGTCAAAAAATAGATCACGGTTGGTTGGGATGTTAAGAAATATGAAGTAATAGAAATTAAATTTTCGATGTAGGTGTGTGTGTGTGTGTGTATTGAAAAGTCTTAGGTTTTATGAAAAATAGTTTTTTTATGTTAAATAAAATTTCTTTTTGGGGGGGATAAATTTAAAGCTTTGATGAGCTATGATATCAATGTGGGATGATACTAATATAGTATGATATCTTGACTTAGAAGAGTAGTTTCAGTTGTATGGGTACAGTAAAAGACCTTTCATAAAAGTTTTGGTGCTAAGTTGTAATGGTATGACCAGTGTTGCCCACACGAAATCTTTCTAGAGGAACTTGTTAGCCTAGCCTGAAAGTAGTTTGAGCAGCCACATCTGAAAAAATTACATATTATCATTAGCTTGAGAGTGGGTTAATTAAAAGCATTAACGAGCTATCATATTAATGTAGGATGATATGCCGACTTAGATGAGTAATATAAATTAGTAAAAAATTTTCGGTGACCAGGTGTAATAAGCTTGAAATATAATATAACTTCTTGCGTAAACAAATACATTAAAATAAAATAAATAAATCGATTTATATTTTTTTGTGTCTAGGGCTGGTGAGCATAGGAAGGTAGCGGAGTTATTTACCCTGATATCATAGTTCACATGAAGCTGATAAAATTATGATAAGTTTATCTTCATATATTATTAGATTGAGCACATATTTTTCTAGCCATTACGGTGAGCGTGGGTTTAATTAAAAGTTTTGATGAAAGAAGGTGGTGTTATGATGTTAATGTAGTATGATATGTTGTCTTAGATGAGTAGTGGAAGTTATCAGCAATATCGCTTCATATTTATCTCTCTAAAGCATTATCCGAATGAATAGTGTTGTATGAAGGAAGAAAAAACTGATAATTCTTCAAGCCTATAGTGAAGACCGTGGTGGAGTTTGAGAGTGGGTACTGTAAGTTGTGTATATATTAATTGTGTTGCATATTAATCTAGTAGGATATGAAAGCTTTAGTGAAGAGCGTGGAAGAGGATAGTGTTATTTGTTTAAATCTTAAGGTTTAAACTTTTGAACCTCCAAGCAGGAACTTTTTTTTCTTTAAGTTGGCTCGGTGGCTAGATAAGAACGTGTTAACTTCATCTTTATAATATAATATAATCTTGTGTTGGGCATAGGAAGGTAGCAGAGTTTTTTATAAATCAAGGAGTTACGCTGTTATGAGATTTGATTGACTCCTATATTTAAAAAATAGTTCACATGAAGCTGATAATAATATTATTATTTTCTTACCATTAAGTTGAGAATGGGTTAATTTAAAAGCTTTGATGAAAGAAGGGTGTGTTATGATACTAATGTAGTATGATATGTTGTCTGAAGTGAGTAGTAGACGTTGCATGGGAGCTGTGAATAAGCAGTAAAATCCTAATCAGCAATCTCGCTGGATATTTGATAATTCTCCAAGTCCATAGTGAAGATCGTGGTGGGGAGTTGACAGTAGGTACTGTTCCGGCTGCATCTGCGTTTAGTATCCCATCTAAAAAGGAAAACATAACCTCAAAGAATCTTAGATCATCAATAATAAATTACAAAGGCACTTATCTAACATTGAGCGCTCTTCACACCTCAGTATCTCGTTACTATCCATGACGTTTTATCGATGTGAAATAATCCTGTAATTAAAAGAAATATTGTAAAATATTTGAGCATAAACAAATGTAAACAAAACTTAGTAAGAGAACATGTAATGAAACTACACCGATTTGTGTACACACGAACCCAGATCTCAAAGTCAATGTCACAACAGCACCATTTAGTACATAATACTTAAAGAAAATTATCATTAGAAACATTAGAAAACTATTTATTCTTACCTGAATTACAATCAGCTTTCTTTACTTCATCACTGAACTTAACACAATGTCACTTGACATTCACATTCATTCGATTTCATGTAATTTCTCATTACAGCGGTTACTCTCAAATTTCGAAAATAATTTATTTTATCTCTCGCTCATTGCATATATGAGATAGATATATTTTAAGCGGTTCAATAATAAAACGTTAAATTTTGGGTTGAATATGCACATATTGATACCGTTGAGACACATTCTTCTTGAACTCGATCGGTGTGGTTTTGATATTTTGAAAAGTCTGGAAATATTTTTGATTTTGAAGATATTACATTGAATCTGTAATTTGAATCTATGTATAATAACAATCAAATGAAATTATAACGTTTAAAAACAGAATCAGTGGTGTCCTTTTTATTTTTGAAATCATTAACTTGATCCTATTGAACAGGTACTATAAGTTATGTAAATATTAAGTTAAAAGTTTTGAGGGATGGTATTTATCTCCTCGATATGGTGTTGAATGAGTATCAGGAAGGTCAAAAAAAGTTGATAATGCTTCAAGTACAATAGTGAAGACCGCGATGTTGAGAGTGGGTATTTGGAATGATATAATTCTAATAGGATATGGAAGTATTATTTATTCATCTTTAAATCTTATCATGTCTGAAAAAATTACACAATATAATTAAGAAAGCTTCATGATATATATCAAAAGTGATACCAATGGATTACATAAGGAATGTAGGGTCAATTCATCTGCAAACAACAAATTTGGTTGAAAGCAACACACGGTGTGAGCAATAATTATTCTTGCTTCAATTATCACTATTAAGCGGGTGTGACACAGACAATATATTAAGTTTAGTCTAGTCTAAAATATGTAATGTAAATAAAAATTGTATTATGGTTATAATGCCATTTATTGAAATAATTTGTTTTAATTGTATTATAGCTTAAGTCTAAAGTCGTTTTTCTTTAGTTCAACAAAGCCAAGAGTTCATAGATATAGATTGATCCTTATAATGAATATTCCTTATGCCTTTAGACCAACGTGGCTTTAGAAGTTTCGTTGATCACCATTTTCACAAATAACATCTCTCCATCTTTACTTTTTGCGATCTTTGTTGGAATATCCTGATTTTTTCGACCTGTTGATAGGGGACAGTCGACTAATTTTTGGATGAAAAACTTTCTTCTTTATTTCTGGAAAGCACCGATTTCATAGATGTAGACTGAGCCTTATATGAATATTCTTTACTCCTTTCATCCGTATGCTTTAGAAGGTTTGTAGTGTCCTTAGAAGTTATGTTGAAATTATTGTGTAATTAGCTTGCCAAGAAACAGTGATCTGTTTGGGTAAAAAGCAAAATATCAATTGAAAAAACAACTTATGAAACTACTATTTATATGTATTTAACACATGGTCTGGGAGGCAGCAATTTGTCCTTGACCTCTGACGTCATCTTAACCTTTAAAACTGAATGTGTCTGTTCTTGGGTTCACTTGGATGATGATGACTAGTGCAAGTTGTATGGGAGATTATAAATAGCTGTGACTAAACAGTAAAGAAGAAGATTTCTGCGGTTAACATCTTTACCTCTTGTCTTGGTATATAACCATTTTAGGGGTTGGTGGTCGGTCAATAAATCGATTTTAACTCCGTAGAGGTAAGGTCGGAAGTAATTAGTTGACCACACAATCGCCAAAAGTTCTTTTTCGGTTGTAGAATAATTTCGCTCATGCTCGTTGAGCGTTCTGCTTGCATAACAAACAGGGTGATTATTTTGTTGCAGAATAGCACCGATTTTATATGTGCTAGCATCTGTTACAAGCTTAAATTTTTTATTAAAATCTGGATACTTTAGTATCGGGGCTTCAGTAACGTTTTAATTTTTCAAATGAATTAATATAACTAGAATCATTCACGTTTACTTCGACATTCTTTTTTAAATATTTTGTCATTGGCTGAGCAACTTTCGCGTAATCTTTAATAAACTTTCGGTAGTAGCCAGTGACACCGAGAAAAGATTCAATTTTCTTAGGGTTCGGTTTTACTCCGTCGGGTGTCAATATATGACTAAGATATTCTGTTTCTTTAGAAAAGAATTTGCATTTACCAATTTGTATTTTCAAGTTGTATTTTTTCAACTTGTTGAAAGTTTGTTTGATGCTAGTAATATGTTCTTCGAGTGTGGTGGAGAAGATTAGTATATCATCTAGATATACTACACAAATTTTATTAATATATTCCTTCAGCACCGAATTCATTAGACGTTGAAATGTCGCTGGTGCATTCTTTAGGCCAAAGGGCATTCTCACATATTCGTAGTGTCCCTGAGGTGTGGAGAATGCGGTTTTCTTCCGGTCCTCCTCTTTTACTAAGATTTGGTGGAAACCCTTCGCAAAATCGATCGTAGTAAAGTACTGTGCCCGTTCTAATTTGTCAAGAATATTCTCTATGTTTGGAATGGGGAATTTGTCATCGATCGTTACTTCATTGAGCTTCCGATAATCAATGACAATTCTCCATTTTCTCTTGCCAGAATTGTCCATCTTCTTTAGAACGATCCATAATGGGCTGTTATATGGAGAGTTGCTCTCCCGAATTATTCCTTGTTTGAGCATGTCACTAATTTGTGACAAAATTTCTTGTTCATGAATTTGAGGATACCTATATATTTTTGAATATATGGGTTTTTCAGTAGTTGTGATTATTTCATGTTCAATGTCGAAGGTACTAGTTAATCGGTCACCTTCTTTAAAGAAAAGGTCTTTGTGAAATTTTAAAATTTCATTTAGACAATCTTTCTCTTTAGAGTTAAGAAAGTCGAACAGGTCGTGAAATTCACTCCCTTCTATATTAACAGCTTCTAACTGATAGATCTCCTCACTTCTATATGGACAACTATTTAAAAATTTTATTTCGTTATCATTTATTTTTAAAATATCATTTTTAATATCTATTATAGCACCTAGGGGTTTAAGTAAATTTTGACCGAGTATAGCGTCAAAACACTTTTCATGGAATTTTGTAAGTTTCCATACCATATAAGCATCTTTCTTAAATTCTTTTGGAAGATTCGTTTTGATTTCTGCGTTAACGTATATTTTCGTATTAAGACTATTAAATGGTATTGGTGTTTTTAAGAATTTTCTTCTATATTGGGGTAATTTGGTTTCATCTAGAAGAGAAGTAGAGGACCCAGTATCGATGAGGCATTTTATTTTGTCTTCATCTATTGTGAGCTCTACTATTGGTAGGTAAATTTTTGAGGAGTTAAGTGAAAATTTACTTCTTCTTGTTGTTGAATGTGATCGACATCCATTGGCTCTAGCCTATTTGAGTTATTTTGTCTTGAAGTATTATTAGAAAAATTGTTAGGTAAATTTTGTCCTGAACGTTCGTTATTATTTGAATTATATTGTCTAAACTGCCCTTGGTTAGTTGAGGAAGTTTGCCTTGATTGCCTTGAATTATAATAACTATTATGATTCGATCTGTTATTGTAATTATAGTTTAGTCCTTGTCTGTTCGTGCTATTTTGTTGTAATTGTCTTGAGTTTTGTCTATAGTAATTGCTTTGTCTTGAATTCAATTGACCTCTATCTTGGTTGTTCATCTTATGATTAACACTATTGTTTACTCTACTTTTTTCTCTTATCATCCCTAAGTTTTCTAAATAATTAAAAGCTTCCGTTAAACCTTTTAAATTTTTGTTAAAAATAATTGACGCTAAGTTTGGATCGATGTTATTTAAAAATGTTCTTAACATCAATGCTTCATTCGTTTTTGGGTGAAATTCACTAGGTTTCTCTAAATCGTATTCGTATTTTTCATTTAATTTATTTAGTATATTTTTTAATGTAATATAATACTCTCTTACTTGAAAATTCCGTGCTGAAAGTGCCTTATGATATAATTGATGATATGATTCCTGAACACCGAAACATTTTATCAATTCAGATTTGATTTCCTGCCAAGTAGCGTTAGGTCCCAAGGTTCGGATGGCGTCTAGAGCTGGACCCTGGATTTTTTTAATGATGATTCTTTGGAAAACATACTGTTTGAGTTGAGCGTTGCTGTTAAAGAGTGGTAAAGTTGTTTCGACTTCTCTGAGAAATGAAGTAAGGGCACAATTTCCATCTCCTCTGAATTCTCTAATTCGTTGTACATCTTTAACTAGATCATTTGTTGTAACTGTTAATACTGGTGGTGGAGTTGATTCACTAGTTGCATTTGGTGTACCTGAAGTGGTTGGTTCTAGTGGAGCTTCCGGCGTTGCCATTTCTTCTTCTTGAATGCTCACTAAATCATTATTATATGCTTTGAATCTGCCGCTTTCACGAACTGATTTCACTTTCGGCATGTGCAAATTTAGATTTTTGATGATTTTTTTTTCTTTCTAATTAATATATTTCACTTTAACTTTGGCTCAATTCACAATATTTAAATAACTTTTGTTTCCTTTTCCTTTTGTGTGAAAAGTTTACAGCTGATATATTTCACTTTATTCTTTAAAATTCACCGTGTTAAGTTGTTGTATTTCACCGATTTATTCTTCAGAATTCACCGTGTTATACTATACACAAATAATAGAAAATTTCAAGCTGGAGCTTAGTATCTACGTTGAAGCAAATTTTTTTTTCACTATGTTAGCGGCTCCAGTAAGTTGACGAAAAACACAATAAAACTTTCGTTGGGACTGCAATACTTTAGACTGCGCCAATTACGAACGTAATTCTTTTCCAACGAAAAAATAATAATAATAAAAAATCACAGGAAGGCAATCTTTTGGAAGAAAACCACAACCTAATAATTAATAAGATTTAATAATAATATATAATATAATATATTTGTTTATTTGGGAGAGATACTACAAGATTTACATATCTTTTTCTTAGCACCAATTAGAGTGGAAATACAGTAATACAACTGAATAAATAAATGAATAAAATAATAAATAATAAATGATATAAGTAATCTAAATTAAATGTTAACACTACAACAATGATAATAGATGGGGGAAAAGAGAAAAAAAAATATATATAAACAATAATAACAAATAAATTATGGATAAATAAGTAAGATTAAGATACAAAAACTAATTACGAAAACAACTATAGCAAATGAGAATAAAATAAGATAAAACCAAATTAAATAAATTCGATAACAAAGATATAATCTGCGCGTGAGGGTCACAACAGCAAAACTACTACGTCAAAAAATTTACAAGAAGACGCCTGAAAGTGCCGATCGAGTTAGCCTTCTGGATATTGTGTGGTAATGAATTCCACATTCGAGTGATTTGAACAATATAGGATCCATCAAACCTTACACAATCGTTAAATGCAACATGTAATTTTCTGGAGCAGTGCGAATCTAGCTTCGGGAAAACCAGTAAGCCGTGTGTGAAATGCTGTAATATTAACGACTTGACAAGATGACAGCGCGTTTTAGGGGTGAGCATTTTAGTGGACAACCATAGGCGACGGAGGGTGGTGTAGATCTTAGATAGGTTAGAGTTGACGAGATCACAGCACTTCATATTGGAGTTAAGGGTAACCCCAAGGTTACGGACTTTATCCACATAAGGGATTGAAGATCCATTCAAAAGAATAGGAGGAAGGGATGAATAGTCAAGAGTGCCGATGGAAAAGGCGATACACTGTGACTTGCCTAGATTAAGTTCAAGTTTATTGTAAATCGACCAGGTGTATATATTATGTATATCGTCGTTCATCCGAGCCGCACAGTCTTTGAGAAGACCAAGTGAGCGACTGAAATAAACTTGAACATCGTCAGCATAAATGTGGACGTTGACATCTTGAATTATATCCGGCAGATCGTTAATATATAGACTGAAGAGTAGAGGACCAAGAATGGAGCCTTGTGGTACTCCAGAAGACAGAGGAAGGAAATTTGAGTGATTACAGTCCCCAAGAGAATTTATTAAATAATTTTTCTAGCAGGCTTACATGGCAAACACTGTCAAAAGCTTTGGAGAAGTCTAAAAGCGCCAGAATGCAAATCTCTCTTTTATCAAGTGCAGCGCGTATGTCTGTGGTGACTTTAACGAGAGCACTTTCGCAACTATGCTTGGGTCGAAACCCAGATTGGTAGCCACTTATAAGATTGCTTTGCAGAGTGTACTGTTGTACCTGCCAGTACAGAAGCTTCTCCAGAGCCTTCGACAGGAAGCAGAGGATGCTGATGGGCCTATAATCAGCAGGAGCTGTAGCCGCAGCCTTCTTTGTAATAGGGAGTACGTGAGCTGATTTCCATGTTTTTGGGAACACCGACTTCGTAATACATGTATTGAAAATATGTAAAAGTGGCGCAATTAGCTTCACAAAACGGGGAGACATATTATCAGGGCCGACTGCATTGGATTTAATAGCGAAAATCGCATTCAAGGCTTCAGTTCTATCCACTCCCCGGAAACTAAAACCACAAGAGCTGGACGAAGAATCTAAGCCTGTCAAGAACAACTGATCAAAGTTTTGAGATTGATGACCAACTATGAAGAATTCGTTAAGTTCCTGAGCGCTCAGGTTGCACTTAGCCATTCTGCCTCCATATACGCCAGCATCACGCATGTTACGCCATAACATTTTCGGCTGAACACTTATATCAAACTTACGCTTAAAGTACGTACGTTTAGCCTCGCGAATTTTTACATTGACTTTGTTCCTTAAGAGCGTGTAAAACTTCCGACTTTCAGGAGTCTTTAGTCTACGATACCTGGAAAAAAGAAATTCCCGCTCAGCAATCAAGGATTTTATTTCGGCGCTGAACCAGGGGCAGAAGCCGCTTTGTATTGCCCTAGTGCGCAGCGGTACATACTTATCATAAAAGTACTGAATGGAACGATTGAGAAGGAGAACCTGATCATCAATATTCGATTGGATGTAAATATCGTTCCATTTATAGGACCCGCATTCGGCGAGAAGGGATTCCAAGTCAAGGTTGTTGAAATCTCGGTAACGATAAAAAGACAGGCTTGGATTGCTATTGACTCTTACATCACAAGAAAGGAAAATAATATCATGATCTAGGGAACTAAGACAAAGTTGATTAAAAAAGAGCACTAGAGAGGGGTCAGAAACAAAAAATAAATCTAGAAGGGATGGATTAATGCAGTTATGATAAGTCGGGTAAGTATTAACTAGGTTTAAGTGCGCTGTTAGCATATCGCATAAGAAAAGGTCAGTATTAATGCAGTTCTTGAGGATGTTGACATTGAAGTCACCTCCTACTATCAGGTTAGAACAGCGCTGGCTAATAGATGAGATAGACATAAGAAACTCGGAGGAATTATTGCGATTGAATTGACCTGGAGGAGCGTAGACTACTCCCAAAGTGTATATATCAGACCCTGTATTGACCTCAACACATAGAAACTCAATCAAGCTACCACTAGATTTGCAAACTATCTTGGCCTCAAGATCCTGTCGCACATATATAGCAACGCCACCGCCAATTCTACCACAGCGATCATTCCGAAATATTTTATAGTTTGAGAGTGAAACATGAGAGGATGGGATATCATCCTGGAGCCAAGTCTCGCTTACAAGGATAGCATGAAGCTTGGGACACTTTAAGGTGTTCCGCAATTCATCAATTTTAGCCCGCAAGCTGCGTGAATTGAAGTGACAAATATTTAAACCCTGAAATCTGTTACAAAACACATTCAACATAGATCCTACATTGTTCAGAGGATATGTGTTATGACTCATTAATAAAACAAGAAAATAGGCCCCCAGGCGGCACTAACAGATGCACAATACATATAACAAAATGAATCAATCGTTTCCGACAAAAAAATGACCCAAACGCAGCATGAACTAGCACGAAGCAGGCTAACCTTATAGAACAAAAAAGTCTTATCTGATACACTATATAAAAAAAAAAACAAAATTAATTAAAGTGAATAAGTTACAAATGAGCAAGTACAACAAGCAAAAATAGCATGAGACGTAAAATATAACAATAACAATAATACACGAGATCATAATTTCCTCAAAAGAAACAAAAGAAAAACAAATAATCAAAAAAGTAACTACTCATTCGCTTCTGCATGTTTCGCATCCGTTACGACGCATTCCAGATGATCTTGTACATGACCTTAATTGGTGGATCATCGACTCTTATCCGAACATAAACTTCTCCAAGTCTAGTAAAGGCAGCGCAGAGTTGATTTTCCCCTCTCAGCTTAAGAGCAAAACGTAATAATTTGTTCTTGCTATTGGAGAGGCTTTCAAATGCGTTGACCTTAGTTGGCGACACAAAGCTGGGAGATATATCACAAAGTTTTAGCAAGCCATATTTTTTAAATTTGGAGAGAAACTGTTTCTGCTCTGCAACTGAGGAGAATTTAACTATAAGAGGGGTACTACTCATCCGGTTGTTATTATTAGATCGAGCTGAGGTTAAAGCATGTTTCGGGCGAAAAGCAGTAGAGTAAGGTGATAGAATATGACCAATTTTATCAGATATGGTCAACAGTAGCTTTTGAGGGGTCTCGCTCGAAGAGAATGGAATACCAGTGACGACAGCGTCAGACAGCCTGCCCAAACGTTGAACATCATCCAATTCACTACGAATCGCAGTCAGCTCGTCTTTAACCTGATCCAGTTCAGAGTGCAGTTTAGTGATCTGCGTCTGCGTTGAAGTCACAACTTCGTCGATTTTGTAGATCATACGCTCTTGAAACTCCTCAAACTTATCAGATATTACCTGAATTAAGCTCTTCAGCAATTTTTTCTCCAGCAGTTCGAAATGATCAGAAGAGCTTATTGAGTTTGAACGACCGGTCGGAGGGGTAACTCCATCTCTTCCGCTCTGTTGTGCTCTAGTAGTTCTCGTCATAGCTGGGGTAAATTGTTGGTTTGTGTTGGTACTGCCCTTTGTATGTGGTTTGGAACCGGCTTCTTTGCCCATGATAAAATGAATTAAAATTACAAGGAAAACGAAAACCGTGATAATACTTTAATTTCACAAACAGACACTTGACCGAGCACTACAAAAAATAATTCCTAACTTCACAAAGACTTATCGGTTGAATTGGAAAAAATAATACACGGACTTTAGCAGAAAAATACAGAAGCTTAGCAAAAGACGTCTGCTCGGTAGCTGATATCATGCTGTACTCCGCTGATATCATGCTGTACTAGATTTATTCTTAAGAACCAAATTACAAAACGTCCGACCGAGCCTAGTTTTAAAACTTAACTTACTTAATCCAACTTAAAATAAATATTTTTCCATAAACACAGAAAAATGAAATAAGATATCAAATAAGAATGCTTAGTGGACATTTTATTGAGAACGGCGATTCTATGGGAAAAGAATTTATTTATGAGTTCCCATAGAATCAGCAAAAAGTATTCTCATGAATTTAAACTTTATATTTGTGAAATTCTCCTTCACGTTGTCTTTCATGTGAGGAAGAATTTGATTCGGGTAACGTCTCGGATAGTGTTACAGACGTAACTCGCGCGACGTATTGACATCAACTTCAACAAAACAAAGATACTAACAGCTATACCATACCTCTGGATAAAATGAAAGGTAGCGAAAAAAATATATATATTTATAATCAAGGCATTTTATATACAAAGACACATTATTTTTATAATTGATTCATTTTGTGTTTGAAATCAAAATATTTTTATGCTGGATTCTTTTTATATGCAGAAACAAATTATTTTCACTATCAATTCATTTATACAAACATAACGACATAATGCAATCAGCGTATATTTTTTTTGTGCAAGTGAAGTTTTCTTTATTCTAGGAGATCGTACAAAATCCTAGCTTAAAACTTTTTTTTAAATATACATAATTCCAACTTATCCTACTATCACCTTTCACCCTTCCGAGAAGCGACCTCTGCGGTAAGACCTCGTAAACTTGCTGGTCAGAGGACTTCGAAGAATCAAGAATCGCTCCCCTGTGATAGAACTTGGAAAGGCTATCATTCAGCGGAAAGATTTTGATTGGAGGGAGGAATCGTGAAAAAAAAATTTTTTTTCCCAGCATTCCTGTTCCAGAATTTCCTATTTTAATATAAAATTCTTTTTTTTTGTGTGTTACAAAATCAATCCCAAATTTTCATTTTTTTCGCCATCTTAATTAACACAAATATTTACTTGCAACCAACATAACTGTTTATATTGACGTTGGGATTCCTAATAAAATTTTAAATCAAAACTTTAAATCAACCTATCAACAATAATTAATAATCAAGTGATTTTGTTTTAATTTCCACGCAAGTTTTCTTTTATGTGTCAAACTTTAATTTACTGTCGTTTCTCCTCCACCTCAATTTTTAAACTCTACAAAACTTTTAAGATTTAATTCAAAAAACATTTTTTTTATTATTAACCTAATTCTTATTTCCTTATTGATTTATCATTTTGTTGCTGCTATTGTCGTTTTATACACTTACCCCTCTTACAAAAAATAACGCACATAAAAATATCGTCTTCTATATTTTTCTAAACTTAAAAAAATTCAACCCCGATCTGAATGCTACTCGAATCAAACATGACTGAAGAAAACAAATCTTTCGATGAGCTCTGCTTGTCACAAGGACTTCAGATTTTACTTCTGGAAAACTCCAACAGTTGGAAGAAATATGGGCTTCATTCGAAAAAATTGAAACCCTGATTCAGGATCATGATGAATTCGATGAAACTCATGATTATTTCAAACTTCGCAGAAAACATCTGCAGCTGACACCCAAGACAATACAGACAAAGATCAGTCAAATACAGTACGGTTTGGACTGCAGGATCATAGGCAAAAGTCTATATCACGAATTATACAATCGATCAATTTTAATTCATTATCAACTGCGACACAGACATATCTGACACAAAAGATCAATTCATTACACAAATACTAGATCGTTAATTCCTAGTTTTGCTGGAAACCCTAAGGATCTCCACAAATTTATTTCAAGTTGTGATGATATATACGCGACGGCATCGACGGCGAACGAAAAGCACTCCCTCCTGAGCTTAATAAGGAGTAAACTATCCGCCGAGGCGTATGATGTATTCAGTTACAACCAAATATCAGATTGGTCTGAATTAAAATATCTGTTGACTCAGACATTCGAAGTCAAAACCTCTAGATCTACCTTGCAGTCCCAGTTAAGCAATTCGAGACAAAAAAAGGAGGAAAGTACAAAAGATTTCCTCCAAGGATTAAATGTGACACTGTCGAAGCTGAATGAGGCTACAGATCTTTATTGAAAGATAATGAGAGTCAAGCTGCAAGGACAATTGAAGACGGATTATCCAATCCACAACTCCAAACTTTAGCCAAAGTGCATTCCGATAAATCATTTTCTGCATTAAAATCACACATCTTGGAGCATGCATCACGCTTAGAGCAGAAACAACTCGGTTTCCCAAGCACAAAACAAGATACATCAAACTCCATTTGCGCAAGCAATAAATTCAAGTCTTCGCTGCTTCAAATGTAATAGACTGGGGCATGCTGCATCAAGTTGCCCAGTCATACAACGCTCCACGCAAAATTTCAACGCAGTTCCAAAACCAAACTCGCAATTACAACGCTCTCCAGATTCCAATAAAATCACATCTCCGTCACAGGTCGCATCTTGTCGATATTGTCATCGAATTGGGCACTCCATAGAAGACTGCAGGACAAGAGCTGCGAATAATAATCGTTCTAACAACAGCCCAGGAAACCAAAATAAATAAAATACAATTCCACTGACAGACAGCCTCAAAATAGGAACTGGCAGCAGCCAGTATTCCGAGAAAGTCGAACTCCACCGCCGAGATATAATAATGCGAATATCTCGGCAAGATCACCTTCTCCAAATAGGAAAAATAGTCGAACTTCATCGGCATCCAGGCAGGGAAACTGGATACAGCGGGAGTCAATTTCGGCAACCCCTCGCATATACAAACGACAGCGCCAGCTCATCGAAAGCCCGAACAATATCGACTGAAAACTAGGCAACAAGAAAATAATTCGTATCCCCGTCCAAATTAATAGAAATTTTTTAACTTTATCTTTGCCTGTCGACATCTGCTCTGCTCCAAAACTTACATTTTTAATTGATACTGGAGCAGAGATCAGCCTAATTAAACTTCATCCATTGAAGCCAGATAACATCTGCTACAGAGATGCTGTCTGCAATATAAATACTTTGTTTACAGAGTCCACTTCTACGCAAGAGTTCATCTTTGCTAAACTGAATTTAGAATCTTCGAATAACAATAACTCCATCCTAGAACACCCATTTCAAATAGTGGGAAATAACTCCATCCTCTCATACGATGGCCTGCTTGCTCATGACTTTTTATCTCGATACAATGCTAGTATCAATTACAAAAATAAATGAATTTATCTAGAAATTAATGATTCAAATGAATTTTATCCATATGAGTATTACTACACTAATTACTCATATGTTTATTTGAAAAGCGAAGACCCAGAAAAAAGGTCCCAAACAAAAAGTCTATTATATACGGAGATAACATTCTCCGATATAAATACTAATACAAATCTATCTCCATCAATTGCTTCGAGAAGCAATGCAAATCGATCGCCAGCAAACGCTTCACAAGAAATGAAGCATAAAGGTAAAAATCTATCTCCATCTATAGCCAGAAAAAAGGCTGAATTAAATAAAAATCAATCTCCATCCAAAGCTTCACAAGATATGAAGCAAGAACATAAAAGTTAAACTCCATCAACAGCCGCACAGGAGGCTGCATCTAGTAAAATTCTATCTCCTTCATTAGTAAATTCACAAAAAGTGAATTCCAGAAATAAATCAGAAAAGAATGTAAAGAATTTCAATAAAGTTTTATCTCCTTCAAATCCTATCGAGTCGGAATCATCGAATAACTCCTTCCAAAGAATCGGATAAATTAAATTAAATTAAAATTCCGGCTCGATCAGAATTCATCATTGAAACTCCAACTCCTTCTATTCAACATCAATCGGTCTGTTTCAAGAAGGAAATAAGGCCAGGTTTGTTTCTTGGAAATTCGATAGTCGAACCAGTCAATGGTATGACAAAAGTCCTAATCCTCAATACAAATGAGGAGGACGCCGATCTGGGCCCTTACGAGGTGAACCCAGTTTACCAAAACTTGGATGACTTTGTGGTTATCTTCACAGACTCTGAAAGGGATCCAATTAAAGGCAGAATAAATAAACTGCAAAACCTTATCAAATTGGATCACTGTAATTCGGAGGAATCTGAGAGTATTCTCAATATCTGTAGGGAATTCAACGATCTCTTCTTCATAGAAGGGGATTTCCTTTCATATACAGATGCGATTACCCATAAAATCGAGACACTCCAAGAGAAACCGCCCATATATACCAAGCCTTATAGACTTTCTGAAGCAAGCCGAACTGAAATAAATAGGCTAATACAAGAAATGCTTGAGTCAGACATCAACAGATCTTCACATAGTCCCTGGAATTCTCCACTTCTCCTGGTTTCTAAAAAACCAGATGAAAATGGAAACAAAAAGTGGCGAGTAGTGGTAGACTTTCGTCATATTAACGACATTACTATTGGCGATGCATACCCACTACCTAATATAACTGATATATTGGGGAAATCGAAATACTTCACCACACTCGACTTAGGCACTGGATTCCACCAGATAAAAATGGACTCGAAAGACAAGGAGAAAACTGCCTTTAGCACACCCTATGGCCACTACGAATACAATCGTATGCCATTTGGTTTAAAAGGAGCCCCTACAACCTTTCAGCGAGTCGGATACAATCTTAGAGATCACAACACTAGACTCACAGCAGCATTTAGCCGCCTTCGTGATTTCAACCTCAAACTTCAACCCGACAAGTGCCATTTCCTAAGAAAGGAAATTATGTATTTAGGGCACATAATTACAAAAAATGGAGTCAAACCAGACCCAGCAAAAATCAAGTCAGTTCAGTCCTATCCCAGACCCAAGAAAGAGAAAGATATTAAAGCCTTCCTTGATTTTGTCGGCTACTATCGCCGCTTTATATCAAACTTTTCAAAAATAGCTAAACCACTTACAAATCTTTTAAAGAAAGATATCCCTTTCAAGTTTGACGCAATTTGCGATGAAGAATTCTGCGAATTGAGGAATAAATTAATTTCAGCACCAATTCTATCTTATCCTGATTTCGACAAAGAGTTTTTTGTCACCTCCGATGCTAGTGACTACGCCATCGGAGCAGTTCTTTCACAAGTCGATGATCAAGGAGATCATCCAATCGCCTATGTGAGTCGAGTTCTCAATGGTGCGGAGACTCGTTACTCAACTATAGAGAAGTAGCTCTTAGCTATCGTTTTCGCAGTTGAGCAATTCAGACCATACGTTTATGGTAGACAGTTTACAATTATAACTGACCATAAACCATTAGTATTGCTCATGAATCTTAAAGACCACTCCTCGAGACTGATGAGATGGAGCATACGTCTTGAGGAATATAACTACAAGATAGTCCATAAATCAGTTAAGCTCAACACAAATGCAGACGCTCTCAGTAGAGCTATTCCAGATAGTAACGAGAATTTCGTAGAACCTACCACCTGCGTGAATGTGGTAACAAAGAATCAAGCTGGAGCTCAAGCGAATCTGAACATTCCCAGCACGAGTGTTATTACTCCAAACCCAGCTCCATCGTCCACATCTAATTCCTTAGTTATAATCACTGAGACGAATTTCCCATTATTATTAACCAAAAATTCGAATCCTAAATTTTTCATCTTGCCAATGCAAGATACAGAACTTGAAAGAGTGTTGTATTGGAAACTAAAATTTTCAAATAAATCCCCACTTTCAGAAACTGAACTGAACTTCTTCAAGAAAAAAGGCTCATCAATAATTATATCAAAAACTAATTTACCTTGTTGATCCCAAAGAGATAGATCAAACCTCGAAAAGATTTTTACTGAAATCTGCTCATACACGGAAGCAAATCAGATAAATCAATTAAATATCTCCTTCCCAATTTTAGATGCACAAAACCTTCTAATAATTAAAAGCATTTTTAACAAGGTCTTCGCTGGCAAACAATTAAACATAAAACTCCGTCAAGACGCAATAAAATATTTATCTGATAACAAAGAGATCGAGCAAATATTAAAAGATTTTCATACACTACCGACAGGAGGTCATCAAGGAGTTTCCCGCACTATTAAAAGAATAAAAAAACAATTTTACTGGCCTGACATGTCAGATGATATCATAAAATATGTAAGGAAATGTAAACTTTGTCAGGTAAACAACGTATCCAGAAATCCAAAAATTCCTATTAAAATCTCGAGCATTAGCTCCAAACCTTTCGAAAGAGTGTATCTAGATGTTGTGGGACCTCTCCCAATGTCTCATTCTGAAAACAAATACATCCCTACATTTTAAGACGACCTTTCAAAATTTTCTGAGGCTATTCCCATAGTCGACACCGAGTCTAAGACATTAGCGGAAGCCTTCATGACAACGATAGTTTGTCGACATGGTATTCCAGAAAGTATCCTCACAAATCAAGCTTCTAACCTCATAAGTGGCATGCTCGCCGAGGTATCTAAACTGCTGAGAATAAAACGGCTGAAAACTACTCCATATCACCCTCAAACGAATGGTGCATTGGAAAGAAGCCACAGAACCTTAGCAGAATATCTCCGATCTTATGTAGCAAAAGATCCACAAGACTGGGATACATGGGTTCTTTATGCCATGTTTGTATACAATACCACCCCTCATTCAAGTACTAACTATACTCCATGCGAACTCCTATACGGATTCACAGCCGAAATCCCGAATAATTTAAAATGTTCTCCAACCGTTTGCTATAATTATGACAATTATGCAAACGAATTAAAAGCGCGCCTACAGCATAGCTTCAAAATAGCTAAAGACATAGCCATGGCCAATAAAGAAAAATCAAAATTGCAATACGGCATTGATTTTTATACCCTAGATGAAATCATAGGGGTATACTAAGTTTGTCATTCCGTTTGTAACACCTCGAAATAATGATGGTAGAGCAAAATGGATTGGACACCCATTCATAATATTAAAAGTTATTTCGATTTTTGCATGTCCGTCCGTCCGTCTGTGCGCACGATAACTCGAGAACGCGTATACTTCAAGAGCTGAAATTTTGTACACGGAAATTAAGTTCGAAAATGAGACAAATCGGGCAACTCCTTCGTGGGGTTGCCATATAAAAATTTCGTTTAGCGCTATATATTTGGACACTGCCTGAGAACGCATCGACGTAGCGAGCTGAAATTTCGTATATGATGTTTTTACTACATTAGCAAATAAAATGTCAAAAATGGACTAAATCGGGCAACTCCTTCTTGGTGTTGCCATATAAAAATTTCGGTTTCTTACGTATACTTTGAAAACGATCAGTCCAAGACATTTTTATTGTACTAAAAACTTCTGCAGAATACGAAATCCTATAAAATTGGTTATTACCATTTTTTCTGTGCGACAAACTGTTCTAGAAATATATGCGAAAAACAACTTCAAAAATCAAACTCGCATAGATCGGTGACCATACGAAATTTAATACGGGCATTCATCTAGGGTATCATAAGAATTGGTCTTAGACCAATTCTAGCTTTTTTACTTGTTTTATATATAAATAGATGTGCCCAAACTGGAATAAAATGTTGGACGGCTTTCAGGTTTGGCGGCGCTACCGTCTTAAATAATGGTTGCAGTCACAAATAGCAGCACTTCTAGCCGCAAAGCTGAAGTGATGCATTGCGCGTGCACATTTTCTGATTGGAATTGGATTACAATAATGTTTGAGTGACTCATCGTACTCACGAAATACGCGAGTTGCGGGCCAATAAAGACAAAACGCTATGATTTTATGCACATGCGCAAAATGGATATTAGAAGTTAATCGTTACATTTAAAATAGACTCTTTTCTACTCAAAGGGTTTTAATTTTCTGCGTTGTTTGGTTTCAATGATTTTCATTTGAAATTCAATTCAATTCTTTGGACACTGAATTCGGCCTTTTTATATTTTATTGGAGTAATAACGTTATTACTTGATTTTTTTCCTCAATTTCGGTTAAGTTGCATTATTTGGTTTGCTTTTTAATTTTTAATTTCTGACTAATTGAATTACTCATTAATTTTTTTTTATTTTTCATGTATTTCTGTGGTGTGCGTAGATTTATGTAGAGTTTTTGCTTTGAATTCTTTCAGACGTGAGAGGAAAGTTTTATATTGTACTTTTAGAGTCTAGGTGGGATTAAATTTAAATGTTCATAATAATTTTGAACAAAAATGAATTTTTCCTGCAGTTATAAAAACTGCAACAATAAACATACACCAGGCGATTTTCTCTCGTTTTTCCGAGTTCCCAATGATTACCGGAGAGAAATTTGGTTAAAGCATTCTGGTGAATATACCTTCAAATTGACAAGATATCCTCCCGAAGTATAAATTTATGTGAAAATCACTTTAAAGACAAAGATATTAAGGAATATTCATGTAAAAAAATATTCGCTGTTGATAGTATTCCGAAGTCGTTTGACCCTCTTATTTGTTCTTATTCTGAAAATAGAACTGATCATTTTTGTCAATTATATTTGCAAAGCTCTAGACTGCAAACTTATAAAAATCCTTTAAGAAATACTGCCCAATGATCGCGTATGTGTAATTCTCATGAAAATTAATACTAGTGCAAATTTTATTGAAGTCTCTCCAATTGATTCTTATCAATATGGAGATGAATTAATAGTTACGAAGGGACAAAATGATCGCACTTATCTAAAAAATTATAAGATTCCTAAAACACCTGAAATGGATGAAATACATCAGTGGCAGTTTCCTTCATCCGAAAGGGAAGTACAATTGAAAGGAGAATATGAAGGGCCGAGGGGTCATTTGGCCTAATACATTTTACTTCCTTTCGGATTCAACGTAAATTTCTGCATATAGAGTTGCTCTTGTTCCTGCTTGGTCGAATATTTCTCCTTGTAAGCAAAACATATCAAGAAGCACCAAAAATAAAAATCGAAGGGACCGGGATTAGATGATGTTGAAGATGAGGATACTGTCTCATTCCATTCTACTTCCAATTCATTAATTTGGATATTCTGTGACCAAAAGAACCTTCACTGTTCTGCTATAATGAGCAGGAGCCGCATCGAACTGGAACTACATGTCCCTGCTTGTAGGTCTATCTTCAATTGAATTCAGGACGGCGATAAGAAATTCTAAAATACGAGTATATCTTATATTATATTACTAAAATAATACAGCGGAGCCATTTAATAATATTAAGTTTGATGCTCTCTTTGTCACACAAAATAAATTTCTGTGAAAAATTCTTTATTTTTAAAATCAATCAATATAGTCCAGAACTCATTTTGACTTTAATTTTACATCCATCATACTCTAATTTTTTTAAAATCAAAGATAATAATAAACAAGTATAAAAGCTAGAAATCGATAAGACCAATTTCTATGATACCCTAGATGAATGCCCGTATGGTCTCCTCTCTGTGAAAATTTGATTGCGGTTTTTCGCATATATTTCTAGAACGCTTCGTCGGACAGAAAAATGATTCCGACCAATTTCATAGGATTTCATATTCCGAAGAACCTTCTAGCACAATAAAAACATCTAGGATTGATAATTTTTATCACAGTATACGTAAAAAACTAAAATTGTTATATGGCAACACCTAGAATGGGTTACCCGATTTAATCCAATTTTGAAATTACATTTACAATTTCTATGAAAACGCTGTGTACAAAATTTTACCTCTCTACGTGGACTCGTTCTAGGCAGTGTCCAAATATATAGTGAAATGCGAAATTTTTGTATGGCAACCCCACGAAAGGGGTTACCCGATTTGTCCCATTCTCGAATTTAAATTTATATTTTGTTTTAAAAAGTTCGTGCGCAAAAGTTCAGCTCTCTAAGTGAACGCGTACTCGAGGACGGCAGACAGACAGACAGACGAACAGTCGGACGGACGGACAAATGGACATGCAAAAATAAAAATAAGTTTTAATAATATTTTTTTTTTTTTTTTTTTTTATATTATTAAGCCAAGCTCAGGGGATACCCTATGATGCAAAGCACAGCGTGGCAGGAAGGAGATAGGGAAAGTGTAGAGCATACCTACATACCACAATAATAAATGCACATGCACCTACCTCAACAACGAATAATAATAAAGAAATAAAAATAAACGAAACAAACATGACAAGCAAAAGTAAATAGCAACAAAAAAAAGAAATATGATCGGAATAGCCATGCGCCATTCTACGATCATTTAATGAATTTACGCTAAGTGATGATACATACAATACATTACTCATTGAGCTTAAAAAAAATAAATAAAAGTAATTGCTCAATGACGCAATCGATAACTGTGTCATATCTACTTAGCATTTGTTCAATAAGAAAAAGATTGCAAAGTAAGCATCGAAGCAATGCTATGCTTGTTCATGTAGGGGTTAATGTATATGCATTTTTATCGATTAAATATATTCTTGATCGATATTGCTGATATGAGTAATGTAAGCAATTTTGTAATAGTCTTTAGTTCTCATGAGAAATAGTATTTTTTTGTATTAAGGTTTTTACCATGTAAGCAATTTTTAAAAGTATAAATTAAGTGCGATTGAGAATAAAAATTCAGAGTTTTACCTACAACTCCAAGCGTATTATTTAACTGCCAGATATTGAGCCCCTTGGCTCCAACATGGCTGATATTAAAGGTATTGAGCTGTATAGCTCTCACTAATAATATCTCTCCTTTTTTTTACACCAGATATTGAGCTCTTAAGCTTTAACTTGGTGGACTTTTTAGAGATTGAGCTTTCTTCGCTCTAATACTAAAAGTCGTTTCATTCATCCTTAATAGATCGAACAACTGAAGAAGGCAAGCAAAGTTATACCAAGAACACAACTTATTTACATGGCGACCCTGCGGACCGAATCTTTGATAAGACTCTACAAACCTGGAAAGAGTTAAAGGAATCCCTGATAGACGCTTTACGGGACCCCACCAAAGGACCGAGGCCCATCACAATAGAGGAGTACCGAAGCAGAAACAAGAACCAACAACCTCAAGTACAACCACCAAAGGAAAATTATACAAAAAGAAGAGCTGGCTTCGAAGCAAAATTTAGAAGAGAAATCGGCGAATATCACCGTCTGGCTGTGATATCACAAGGGGAGCAGAGAAAGAAGTTCCTGATGAAAATAGCAGAGCTAAAAAAGGAAAGAAAGGAGAAGAGAAAAGAAAAACAAATAAAGAGAAGGAATAAAAAAAAAATATATATATATATAAAAAAATGTTATAAATAAACCTTTAATTAGTCATAAGCTATTACATTATATATATATATACAAAAAAATAAAATATCAACTTATTTACATAAAATAAAATATCAACTTATTTACATTATTTACATGGCATATTGTTATTTACATTTACATATTATTCTCTTTCTTTTACCTTCAATATCAGCTCACAGCTAATCCTTCATTTTTTTTTTTTTGCTTACCATTCGGTTTTTTTTGTCACTCAAAATGGGTAAAAAACAGTCGAAAGAATCCAAAGAAGAGGTTATAATAAACAATAATGCAGGTTCAGCAACAAATAATACAGAACAAGGGAATAGAATACTTTCAGATTTAGAGCTAATATTACTCATTTTAGGAATTCTAGTTATTTTATATTTAATAGCAATAAAAATAAAAAAATATTTCATTAAAAAGGTAGATAGACAGATAGCCATAGCTAGAGTATAACTAAACAGATATATAGAATAATGAGTTTACAGGAATTAATCTCACAATTAGATAAAATATTGGAAAATTTTAAAAAGACTCCAAATAGAACATACACTTCCGCGCATATACTAGGCAAAACTAAACAAGCCAGAGAGATAAAAGATAACTTTAATAACATATATAAAACTGCATACAAGCAAGATGAGATTGTCGCACTCAAACAAAAAGAAAAATTTGAGGCAAAATACACAGAACTAGATTTAATACTGATACAAAAAACTAATGAATTACTAGAAGAAACGGACTCAGAATCAAATGAATTATTAAAAGATAAGGACTCAGAACCAAAAATGGCAACATTTGATATAGCTACAGCCATAAAAATTATTCCAGAATTTAATGGAGAAATAAAAAATCTGGACAACTTTCTAAATTTAGTGCATTTTATCCATAGTGATCTAGCAAATAATGAGCAGAAAAGCAGATTAATAGATTTTGTTTTAAAGACAAGACTCTCAGCAGCAGTCAAAAACAAGATAAGCTATATCACAATTGAAAAAAACTATGACTCGCTACAGAAAACGTTGCGTGACATCTTTAAAAGCACGAAAACACCACTCAGCATACAAACAGAGTTAACATAAATAACTCAGTCTGGTAAAACAATTACAGACTACGCCACAAAAATAGAAAATTTGGTTGCTCAATTAAACTCTATACAGATAACAGAGCAAGGTGAAGAAAATAGAACAATAATTGCGAAACTCAATGACCAAATAGCATTGAATGCATTTAAGAATGGACTTAATGAACAGATAAAGGCGACAATTTTCGCCGCAAGGCCTAAAACATTGCAAGAAGCAATACAAATTGCGGCTGAAGTTGAAGTACCAAGACCGCAAGCATATGTCCATCATTATAGAAAAAACCGACATGCACAGAATTCATTCAATCCAAGAGGTCAACAATTTAACAACATCGGACGAAATAACAATCATAATAACCGTAGATTTTCGCAAAATTATGCTATAAATCGTCCTAATATGAACTCAAATTCATATTCAAGAAATAATAGAGTTCATAATCAACACCAAAACTACAACCAATCAAATATTCAGTATAGACATGGCAACCAATCTCGAAATCTTCCCAATAGAAGAGTCAACCTAACGCAATCGGGAAACGGGGAAATCCCCCAAGTAACCGATTCGGGGGAAATAGACTAATAAATGCAATAAGAATATATAGTCTTACTAAACACCTAACCAACTACATAACAACATCCATAAATGTATCACCGGGCCAGAAGTCATTTCTTATAGACACTGGAGCTGACATATCAATTATGAAACGCAATGAATTGAAATCTGGTGAAGGAATTCAAGAACACAAAAAATGCAAAATAACGGGCATCACTAAGTCAGAATCATTCTCTTTAGGAACCTTAGAGGCAGATCTAAAAATACAAGGTCAAGATATTCCACAAGAATTTCATATAGTAGATGATGATTTTCCAATCTTGACAAGTGGAATTCTAGGAAGAGATTTTTTAATTCAAAACTCATGTAAAATTGATTATGAAAATTTTACAATCTCTATCTTTCATAATGAGATAGAAAATATATTGCCAATGAATACTAAACTACCAAATCTAAATTTGATAAAGATCCCACCAAGAACAGAGATAATACAAGCAATCAATGTTAATATAAAAAAAGATAACATAGTTCTAAGCGAAGAAATACAAAAAGGAGTTTTCATAGCTAATTCTATAATTCCTGCAAAAGGCGTTGCACACATCAAAATTTTAAATACGCTAGATAGAGAAATTATCCTCAAAAATTTCAAACCCAAAATAGAACCTATTGATAACTATCACATAATAAATACTAGTACCAAGCATAAAAACAACAACAGATTCACTAAACTTCTGTAAGAACTCAAATTAGAAAATCTAGATGAATATGCAAAAAATTCTGTTTTAGAAATATGCAAAAATTTCTCAGATATTTTCCATTTACCGGATGACAAATTAACTACAAATAATTTCTACAGTCAAAAAATCTCCACTATAGACAAGAATCCTGTATATATTAAAAATTATAGACTTCCTCAGACACAAATCGAGGAAATAAATAATCAAATAGACAAGCTCATAAAGGAAGACGTTATTGAACCATCAATAAGTCCATACAATTCTCCTTTATTAATTGTTCCAAAAAAATCCGACAACGGAAATAAAAAATGGCTTCTTGTTGTAGATTTCAGACAACTAAATAAAAAAATTCTTGATGATAAATTTCCTCTAACAAGACTTGATGATGTACTTGACAAGCTTGGAAGAGCGAAATACTTTTCCACACTTGATCTTACAAGCTCATTTCATCAAATTGAATTAAATAAGAATTCTAGGCCATTGACTGCATTTTCAAGCAACAAAGGCCACTATCAATTTAAAAGACTGCCATTTGGTTTAAAAATTTCAACCAATAGTTTTCAAAGAATGCTTTCAATAGCTTTATCTGGACTAGATTCTGAAGCGTTCTTATACGTGGACGATATTATTATCTTTGGATGTAGCATAAAACATCACAATCAAAATCTGATAACAACATTTAACAGACTGAGAAAATATAATTTAAAACTAAATCCGGAAAAATGTAGATTTCTACAGACAGAAGTAACGTATTTGGGACATCTAATAACAAAAGATGGTATTAGAACAGACCGTAAGAAATTTGACACTGTATTGAATTACCCCACCCCAAAAAATGCGGATGATGCAAGAAGATTTATTGCATTCTGTAACTACTACAGAAGATTCATTCCAAATTTCGCTGAAATAGCTAGACCAATAAATTCTCTATCGAAAAAGAACACCATTTTCGATTGGACAGATGAATGTCAAAAAGCATTTTCATGTTTAAAGTCAAAATTGACAAATTCACCAATATTACAATACCCCAATTTTGAAGAAAAATTTATATTAACAACAGATGCTTCACAATTTGCTCTTGGAGCAGTATTATCACAAGGTGACAGAGGATCTGATTTACCAATTTCATATGCCAGCAGAACGCTAACAAAGCATGAACTTAATAAACCAATTATTGAAAAAGAATTATTAGCCATTCATTGGGCAATAAATTTCTTCAGACCTTATTTATATGGTAGAAAATTTATCGTGGTAACAGACCATAGACCTTTAGTAAGTCTCTTCACGCATAGAAATCCATCTTCCAAATTAACAAGAATAAGATTAGACCTAGCCGACTACGACTTCGAAATTAATTATAAACAAGGCAAAATGAATGCGAATGCCGATGCCTTATCAAGAATAAAAATTGATTCTGATATATTAAAAGCAATGATTCCCACAGCAAGCATAAATGTAACTACAAGAGCAATGTCCAACAAGATAGAAAAACTTAACAAGAAGAAACCCCAGGATAGCAGCCCAACTAACATAGAGACTGATCACCTTTATGCATGGGAATGCACTTCCAATAATGAAGTAAGGAGGATACCAAAGTTAAAATTTGAGCTCAATAAGAATAAAGCGCTACAAAAAGGAAATAATAGTTTGCCAAATATAATAATAAATAGTAAGGGAGTGATAATCGAATTCAGCAATAATCCATATCACGACTTAGGTTTGATCTTGGAGACACTGATTTCGAAAATGAAGAAAATGAAAACAGAGTCACTATCGTTAGCGAAAGATGACATCATATTTCATTATATAAACGTCGACGAATTTAAAAAGTTATTTAACAAGCTGCAGCAAAATAAGAAACAAAATATAAATGAGAATAATAGGCAAACAAAATTAAAAATTATAATATATAAAACTCCCATACAAATAAAAGATATTAAAGTGAAGAATAATATAATCAATGAATTCCACAACTCACCACATGGCGGACACTCAGGTGTCAAAAGAACGATAAATAAGATAAAACAAAGATACATATGGAAAAATCTAAACAAGATGGTTAAAGACTATATAAACAGATGTGAATTGTGTGCAAAGAATAAAATCCTAAAACACACTAGAGAAAAATTAGTGATAACGGATACCCCAAAAAGGAGTTTCGAAGTAATCTCTATAGATACTGTTGGTCCACTAAAAATGTCAAAAGAATTTCGATACATACTAACTATACAGTGTGAACTGACCAAGTATATTGAAGCTATACCATTGGAGAACAAGGAGGCAATTACAATTGCCAGAGCATTAGTTGAAAAATTCATATTAAGATATGGTACCTTCAATACGATAAAAACAGACTTGGGAACGGAATTCATAAATGAAACATTCACCAACATATGCAAATACTTGAAGATAGAGCAGAGAACATCTACACCATATCATCACCAAACATTAGGTTCAATTGAGAGAAACCACAGAGTCCTAAATGAATATCTTCTATCATTCACACAGGAATACAATTGGGATGAATGGATACCGTACTATACATTTTGTTATAACACGACACCACATTCTGATACAGGTTACACTCCATACGAACTAGTCTTTGGAAAACTCGCTAGCCTGGCGAACGATGTAGATTTCAATGATAATACGCCTATATACAATTATGAAGATTACGCAAAAGAACTAAAATTTAGGTTAACACAAGCACACAATAGAGCTAGAATATTATTAGACTTAGCAAAAACAAAACGTAAAGAAAAATTAGATAAAGTAATAAACCCAATTGAAATAAAAGTAAAAGATTTTGTACTTTTTGACTTTAATTTTACATCCATCATACTCTAATTTTTTTAAAATCAAAGATAATAATAAACAAGTATAAAAGCTAGAAATCGATAAGACCAATTTCTATGATACCCTAGATGAATGCCCGTATGGTCTCCTCTCTGTGAAAATTTGATTGCGGTTTTTCGCATATATTTCTAGAACGCTTCGTCGGACAGAAAAATGATTCCGACCAATTTCATAGGATTTCATATTCCGAAGAACCTTCTAGCACAATAAAAACATCTAGGATTGATAATTTTTATCACAGTATACGTAAAAAACTAAAATTGTTATATGGCAACACCTAGAATGGGTTACCCGATTTAATCCAATTTTGAAATTACATTTACAATTTCTATGAAAACGCTGTGTACAAAATTTTACCTCTCTACGTGGACTCGTTCTAGGCAGTGTCCAAATATATAGTGAAATGCGAAATTTTTGTATGGCAACCCCACGAAAGGGGTTACCCGATTTGTCCCATTCTCGAATTTAAATTTATATTTTGTTTTAAAAAGTTCGTGCGCAAAAGTTCAGCTCTCTAAGTGAACGCGTACTCGAGGACGGCAGACAGACAGACAGACGAACAGTCGGACGGACGGACAAATGGACATGCAAAAATAAAAATAAGTTTTAATAATATTTTTTTTTTTTTTTTTTTTTTTATATTATTAAGCCAAGCTCAGGGGATACCCTATGATGCAAAGCACAGCGTGGCAGGAAGGAGATAGGGAAAGTGTAGAGCATACCTACATACCACAATAATAAATGCACATGCACCTACCTCAACAACGAATAATAATAAAGAAATAAAAATAAACGAAACAAACATGACAAGCAAAAGTAAATAGCAACAAAAAAAAGAAATATGATCGGAATAGCCATGCGCCATTCTACGATCATTTAATGAATTTACGCTAAGTGAAAGAAAGTTGTAAAATGTAATATGATCACCACTGGTCACCATTGCACCGTGATGATACATACAATACATTACTCATTGAGCTTAAAAAAAATAAATAAAAGTAATTGCTCAATGACGCAATCGATAACTGTGTCATATCTACTTAGCATTTGTTCAATAAGAAAAAGATTGCAAAGTAAGCATCGAAGCAATGCTATGCTTGTTCATGTAGGGGTTAATGTATATGCATTTTTATCGATTAAATATATTCTTGATCGATATTGCTGATATGAGTAATGTAAGCAATTTTGTAATAGTCTTTAGTTCTCATGAGAAATAGTATTTTTTTGTATTAAGGTTTTTACCATGTAAGCAATTTTTAAAAGTATAAATTAAGTGCGATTGAGAATAAAAATTCAGAGTTTTACCTACAACTCCAAGCGTATTATTTAACTGCCAGATATTGAGCCCCTTGGCTCCAACATGGCTGATATTAAAGGTATTGAGCTGTATAGCTCTCACTAATAATATCTCTCCTTTTTTTTACACCAGATATTGAGCTCTTAAGCTTTAACTTGGTGGACTTTTTAGAGATTGAGCTTTCTTCGCTCTAATACTAAAAGTCGTTTCATTCATCCTTAATAGATCGAACAACTGAAGAAGGCAAGCAAAGTTATACCAAGAACACAACTTATTTACAAAAGGATTAAGGTATATGAGGAGAGTGGCGGAGGTGCCGATGTATGTCGCCCTTAAACTTTTGCAGGTTGTATGCCGGAGGAAAGACAGAAGATGGTAGACTGTTCCACATTCGCACAGTTCGGGATAAGAAAGCATCACGGAATTTAAGTGTACGGCCGAAGGTAATTTGAAGGGTAAAAGGATGAGCGCGGGATGCAGCGCGGGTATTGCGTGCAGGAACTATTCTACAAGGGATCAGACTAGATATTTCATCAGAACATTGGCCATGCATATAGCGATAAAGGAGCGAAAGGCATCCAACATTGCGACGGTGCTCGAGCGAGTCGATATGACGAGTAATTGCCACATCGCCAATGAGCTTGCAGGCTCTCTTTTGGACAATATCCAATGAAGCTAAGGCTGTGCGTGGGTTCCAATCTCCATTTCGCTATATCATGGTATTTCTATGAGTTACAAACGAAATGACAAAATGATAAATTCATCTAGGCTAGGGTATAACAATGGAAGCGTAGAAATGAGTTTAAAAGTTCTTATTAAATAAATAACGCAGGAAACTAAATTTTATTTATGTAATTTTACTCCAAAATTCATGTATGTAGATACATAATATTGTGCATAACACATAATAATAATTAACAAACTCATCACTAAAATTTCCTAATCTAGTATTACAATAAATTCTCTAACCGAAAGTAAAATATTCGCTACGTCGAAGAATGTAAGTATAAAATCTTGAGTTTTCTCTATTTTGCTCCTGTTCAAAACGGTACATAGTGCGGCATCTATTGAGAAAACCGTGCATATTTTAGGGCACATCTATTTACATATAAAATCAATGAATACGGCAAATTCTCACCACTATGGTCAGGTCCGTATGAGATAATGGAGATTAATTGCCCCGAAAATTCCATTAAAATCAATAATAAAACAAGTAAAAAAGCTAGAATTGGTCTAAGACCAATTCTTAGGATACCCTAGATGAATGCCCGTATTAAATTTCGTATGGTCACCGATCTATTCAAGTATTGATTTTGAAGTTGTTTTTCGCATATATTTCTAGAACGGTTTGTCGCACAGACAAAATGATTATAACCAATTTTATAGGATTTCGTATTCTGCAGAAGTTTTTAGTACCATAAAAATGTCTTGGACTGATCGTTTTCAAAGTATACGTAAAAAACCGAAATTTTTATATGGCAACACCAAGAAAGAGTTGCCCGATTTAGTCCATTTTTGACATTTTATTTCCTAATGTAGTAAAAACATCATGTGCGAAATTTCAGCTCTCTATGTCGACGCGTTCTCAGGCAGTGACCAAATATATAGCGGAAAACGAAATTTTTATATGGCAACCCCACGAAGGAGTTGCCCGATTTGGCTCATTTTCGAACTTAATTTTACTTTTTTTTTTTAAAGTCTGTGTACAAAATTTCAGCTCTCTACGTGTTCGCGTTCTCAAGTTATCGTGCGCACAGACGAACGGACGGACGGACAGACGGACGGACGGACGGACATGCAAAAATCGAAATAACTTTTAATATTATGAATGGGTGTCCAATCCATTTTGCTCTACCATCATTATTTCGAGGTGTTACAAACGGAATGACAAACTTAGTATACCCCTATGATTTCATCTAGGGTATAACAAAAGAGTCCATAACAATGACCTAAAACTTTTCTCCGAGGAGAAACTTCATCATCTTCAAATATCATTCAGAGATACATATTAATATAGTGTCATCTTCCAGGTTTCCAAAATAATGCATATAGTATTCATTCTAATTTTCATCCCCATGATCCACGGCTCAGGAGTGGAAGTGAAACAGCTAAATGCTAGCGCGGGCATTTACTTAGAAGAAAACGGCAGAGCCAATTTCTACACAAACGAAGGGAAAATCGTAAACTACTACGATTTAGAAAACTTCAAATCTGAATTCAGGAATATGCAATTCATCGCACACCAGATTACAGCAATTTGTCAGAAAGTGAATAACAATTCAGTGATGGCCAACACTTGTAACGGTACGTTGCTGCAAATTAATCTTATATTTGTAAGTAGTTGTTCTATCCGGATTCTGGCGCACTGGTTTAGCTTCCAGGATTTCGCCACAGATGGCACCACCGTCGATAGGTGGTTTGAGACCACACTAAATGTAGGTTTGTGTCTTGGCTGTTTTGGTTTGCGTCTTGGATACACCATTGTGCCTTGGATGCACCATTGAGTCTCGACTGTGCCCTAGCGGGATTAACCGGTACTACCAGCATGCTCCGGTATGTGTTATTTGGTCTTGACTGCGCTCACTGCGCTCTAGCGGCATTAGCCGGTACTACCAGCATGCTCCAGTACTACGGTTTTCTTAGATAGATATGTGGTGCACCTAAATGTAGGCTTTTTTATTATGATTTTTCTTGAGCGCCTAAATGTAGGCTTTTGGTTTTGAACTAATATTACTAATAATTAAAGTCAATAGTAGGAAATTTTTGTCATGCCAATGGATTCTAGATGAAGGGTATGTGGGGGGGGATAATAAAGATAGGGAGGGGGGTAATGAAATTTTCATGAGAAATCCTCTACGGGCTCTGGTTTTCGAGGTATTAGCGTATTAATAATTCAAGTTATTTTTGCTCATGGAAATAGATTCTTGGCGTTGTGGGGTGGGAGGGGGAACGAAATTTTCATCAGAAATCCTCTACGGGCTTTGGTTTTCGAGATATTAGCGACATTTGTTTGGGCGCAAACGCCATTTCTTAAGTAAGGTACCCTAGCGGCCTTAGCCGGAACTACCAGCATGCCTTGGTTTTGCTGTTTTCTTTTATTAGCGGGAGAGTTCTAGATATCTGCATGACGTCATCATGGTTTTGCTGTTTTCAAATCCTGCACCTAAATAAGTTTTCTTAGCAGGGAAGTTGTAGATATCAGCATCATTCGAATTTCAAAACATGACATCACCATGAACAGGTTCTAGAAGATGTCAGTGAGGGTTCTGGGGTATGTGTATTGAAAAGTGTTATATTATATAAACACTTGTTTTTATTTCCAATAACATTTCTTATTACAAATGTATTTCTTATAGCACATTGTCCAATATGAACTTGCCAAGATGGTGCATTTGTGTTAATCTCTATTAATTTTCCACAGTTGTATTCATCTTCGAGTTGATAATGATTTCGCCCTCTTCAACTATCTTCTGCATCCAATAAACTTTTTCAGCGCCCTTTACATATACGGTTTTGTTTTGAAGCAGTGGTTCAACTATAGTGTACAGCTTGTGATACGGTATGTAGCCATCATCCCAGCGGAATCCATGAAAATTGTGTTGAAGCCATTTTACTTGCCTCTTTTTTGCTGAAGTCAAATCTTTGTATCTGAACGGTGGTTGAATTATAAAGTGCTGCATCTGGTTTTCATTGTTTAAAATTGCTAGTTCTTTAGTGATAAATTCATTGATGACCGCCATCTTCTTAATTTAACTTTCTAACTTCACTTGTCAGCGGACTGTATTCCACTATTCGATCGTGTAGAAGCAGACAATATGCTGTTGTAAAGGGGTTTCCAATATGAGGTGTTATTTTGATATTCAAGGAAAAATGCCTTTTTTTGAGATAAATGATCGGATTTTTATTTCATTATAAAGAGGAAGGTATGCCGTTAATAACAGAAAATAACATCAGCCAAATGACCACCACGACCACGCCTACAGGACCATATCCTTTTCATGAAATTTTCCATAACCAAGTCGCAAAGTGGCTGCCCTATGTCCTCGATAGCCTCACGAATTCCATCTTTGAGGTCTTGAATCGACGCTGGGCTGTTGGCGTAGTCCTTCTCTTTCACGTGGCTCCAAAGGAATAAGTCGCAAGGTGTTAAGTCACAAGATCTCGGTGGCCAATTGTGCTCACCTCTTCGAGAGATAACACGGTCCGGAAACTTTTCCCGTAAAAGATCAATGGTTTCGTTGTTTGTATGGCACGTAGCGCCGTCATGTTGAAAGTAAACGTTGTCCAGATCAATACCATCCAATTCCGGCCATAAAAAATCATTAATCGTCTGTCGATAGCGCAATCCATTCACCGTAACTGTTGCTCCAGCCTCATTTTCGAAAAAGTAAGGTCCAATGACCCCGCGGGACCATAAACCGCACCAAACAGTCACACGTTGAGGATAGAGAGGCTTTTCAACAATAACTCTTGGGTTTTCCGAGCCCCAGATGCGACAATTTTGCTTGTTGACGAAGCTATCGAGGTGGAAATGGGCCTCATCATTCAAGATGAGTTTTCGATGGAATTCCGATTCATTTTCATGCATTTCAAGGAACCAATCAGCAAAGATTCGACGTTGTTGATGATCGGCCGGCTTGAGTTCTTGTGTTAACTGAACTTTATAAGCCTTAAGACCCAAATCTTTATGCAAAATACGGTGTAATGACGTTTGTGGAATGCCTAATTCCAAAGAACGACGAGGAATGTACAAACCTGGGTTTTCTTCAACACTTTCGGCTACAGCAGCATTTTTATAGTGAATTTTAATAATTTCAATGCGTTGTTGAATCGTGTATCGTTCCAATTTTATTAACGGCGTAGTTTTTACTTGTCAAATGTCTACAAATGACAGCTCCAAAAGTGACATCTACCAAAATAGCGTGCTAATTAAAATAACACCTCTTATTGGGAAACCATGTATTAGCCGGTATATTTTCAGATGTCTTGAATTCTAGCCTTATGTCAACAGGTCCAGTTGTTATTGTTTCATTTTGATATGAGAAATCAATGACAGCGATCGGAGAATCAGTTTTGAATTTCTCCCATGTGAGGAACGGCTGATACTGATGACCATAGTATGATTGTGTAAACTTTATATACATCTCATACAGCAATGCGTATCTATTCAAATCAAATTGAAATCATCAGTTCAAATGAACTGTAACATCGGTGAGTTTGCAATGGTCAAATTTGCTAGCATCCTTGGTTTTATCATTCCTTCGATCCGTTTTTAATGCTAAGATGATAAATCGAGGTTTCTCCAGTTGAGTGGAAGTCTTAACTGACCAGGTTTGATGCGTGGATTCCGACAGTACTGGGTACTCATAAATGTCCCAGCTACGGAATGGTATTTGTATCGGGCGACCTCTCCCGATAATTTTAAGTAGTTGCAGCTTTTCATCATCGGATACTATAACATGTGGAATGCTCCATTGAAGTTTGGTAATTTCAATTTTCACCTCATCTGTGGCTGATATAATGGCATTATCGTCTGTCCTGCTCCGGATCAATATGAGTTCATGTTTGGAATTTATCAGAATTTTCTTGTAATCTTCAGCGAATCCCAATAAATATTTCAGAGGTACACAATAGTTAAATAGTCCATTGGTTGGTATAACGGATGAATCTGGTGACCAACTGCCGTTGAGTAGTATCCTGCTTACATTTGCATTTAGCGATACGTAGTTTTTTAATGTTGTCGCAATCCCAAGATTTCTTGTACGATCGATTTCCACTGCATTCAATTCATAGCGTATTTCCTCACAAAGAAATGGTAGAGCATTGTTAGCTAATTTTGCAGTTGCTGAAACGGTTCCATCCAGCTTTGTTAGAGATCCCTCAATGTAAAGAAAACTCCTGCTGGGTAGAAGATTCAAGTCCTGATGTTGTACAGAGATACGGATTTCATCGCTGTTTTTAAATGATGTTAGAAATGGTGAATAGGAGTGATGTTCAAATTTAGTAACACTGTTATCAAAGCGAGCGTCTGGTGCAATATCTAGTATTCCTTTATTCATTGTTTCAGCGTTAAGCCTATCGATTGTAAATATGCTGTATTTGCAGGTGTTAATGTAGGTCTTGACCACTTCAAGGTTGTCCGCTGACTAATGATCTTGTCTGCTCCGAACTCGTATTTATCATTATTGTATATCAACATGCTGTGGCTTCAAATGTAACCTGATGGTTATAGTCTCTCCTCTGAAGTTGATTAAGTCACCGTCTTGGTCAAGGAGCTTCAATGTTAGAGAACTTATACGTTTGGTGTTCACAGGCAAATAGATTACATTTTTGGGTACCTCCACTATTTTATACCCAGGCCCAACGTTCGGGGAAAACTCGTGGAGAGTGTGTACTTGTGTGTTGTTGAAGAATGATCCTGATATAATATTACATTCGATGCGTATAGTATTTACTTTAATGATGTTGACTGGCAACTCTGATGTATGCACTATATTAGCAGTCAAAATTCTTTTACTAAATCCTAGCAGAGGTGCTATGGATCTCTGTTTTTCAAAATGTATTTCTTCAGTTGCCTTAACTTCACTCTTCAATGTATTATTGTTAGCCTTTATCGCAACCTTTATCCTTCTACCTTCTTTATCCAAGTATTCTTGTACATATTTTGATATATCATCAATCTCATAGGATCCAACAGGTATCTCAACAACCTCATTCCCTACATGAACCAGATTATTGCTCACATCAATATTTGGTATAGAGTTGTATGTTTGAAAATCAATTAATCCACAAACATAATCCATTGCTAGCTCCATCGGAGGAAAGTACTCAGCAGTGAGTAGAGATGAATTTCCCGTGAGAGTAAGTGTTAATGACATGGCGGTTGATAATGAACTGTCACTATTTCAATATAGATACATTTATTTATAGATAATAATTAATGGCTATAACAATTATATAAAAACTCTAAACATAAGTGACCGCAAATTACTGCATCATAGTTCTGATAAGAGCTGTAGTTGTACGTAATATTACTACCCAAGTAGTTTATGAGCTCCCTTGGTGGTTGGAGATTACCAAAGCTATCAAAGTATTCGATGTTATCACCTTTCTTGTAGTACGCTACCCAGTGTGTACCTGCTCCAGTTGAGATGTCCAAGTTAACAATTCCGCTTTCTCGCTTCCATGGCTTTTTAGGAAGATTATCACGCATAAATACTCCTCTGAAGTGCGACAAGTGTGTGGTATACTTGTGAAGATCCAACTCGTTTAGCGGTCTTTTGGGTAGCGTCTTTAATAGTTTTTTGGTTGTAGATAGAGTCCAAGTCCTTTTCTGTACGGCTTCAGGAACAGCCCGTTTCCATCTTTACCAACCGCTATAGTTTCCATTGCTTGGTTATGACGTTTGCTTTCTTCCAATTTTGCCTTTGCCGCACTGGTATCATTTACTGCTTTAGCTATGCCTGCTGCACCTCCTGATAGTGCTCCGAATGCTGAAAGCCCAGCAAACAACGGGATGAGGAACGGAAGTGCCCCACCAAACTTTGGTACAGGTATCACTCGTGGAGTTTTAATTGATTTCTTCTTTCTTTTCACAATATTTTTAGCTGCACCAAGAGCTATTTTTGTAGCTTCCATCAAGTCTTTTGGTTTTTTGATTTTTAAAATCTTACGTGCATTTCGTACTGCTTCTCGGAATGTGGGTTGGCGTTTATTTTTAGCCTTAAGACCCATACCTAGCTTAATTTTAGCCTTCATTGCGTTTGTTATAAGCCAAGCGTTGGCACGTTCACTCAAATTTGCATCCGTCGATTTTGCACGCTGCCAGGCATTTTCAGCTAATATTTTATCAGCTATATGTCGATCACTTGTATCTTTATGTCGCGAGTATGCTATATCATGTTCCTTGCAGGCTGCGTCCAGTGGATTAATGCCTGGATCTCCTCTCGCCAATCTTTTTTGTAACTTTGTTCCTGGTCCACAGTACTGGTATCCCGGTAGATGTAATTCTACAGGTAATTTGTTAATGATTGAATTTAATAGTCCTCTGCCCACTTTCAAAGATTTTCTGGAGCGTTTCGATTTGTGATCTGGCATCTTATAAGGTTCCGATGATACTGTTGAAATGTAATATAAGCAGGTGTATTTATAGGAATCCCGTTAGTCTTCAATATGCGGTTCATTAAACAACAACAAGCTTTTCCTGTTCGAAATGCTGATGTAGCTGTTATGAAGGTGAAAAAGAAGCATGGTCCCCTATTGCCTAATAGTATAAGGAGCATCATTGTTGGACCATCCAATTGTGGAAAAACTAATGTTATGATAAGTTTGCTGGAATATCCCAATGGCCTGAGATATGAAAATATTTACATATATTCAAAATCTTTACATCAACCAAAGTATGAATACTTGAAGCGAGTGATGACTCCCATATCAGGATTGGGGTATTATACATTCTCAAACAACTGCGACGTTCTACCTCCAGAGGAAGCCAAATCACATTCAGTGTTTATTTTCGATGATGTAGCATGTGAAAAGCAAGATAATGTGCGATCCTATTTTTGCATGGGTCGTCACGAAGTTATAGACAGCTTCTATCTCTGTCAAACATATACGCATATACCAAAGCACTTAATACGTGACAATGCTAATTTAATCATCTTATTCAAGCAAGATGACTTGAATTTGAAACATATCTATAATGATCATGTGAACACAGACATGAAGCTTGATAAATTTCGAAGAGCCTGTGCTGAGTGTTGGAAGGATGAATATGGTTTCTTGATGATTGATAAGGATAGCTCATTAAACAAGGGGCGCTACCGTAAAGGATTTGATACCTTCATTGTACTATAAAAGGGTGAAACATGTGAAATCTTCCTAAGTCGAAGTTGTTACTCAGTCGAAAGCACACCGAATCCTGTGGACCTGCTGAGTAGATTAAAACTGTTCACCTATTATCAGACCTGTTTGAAAAGCTGTTAAGCTGTTATCAGAGCTGTTTGAAAAGCTGTTAAGCTGTTATCAGAGCTGTTTAAAAGCTGTTAAGCTGTTATCAGAGCTGTTTGGAAAGCTGTTAAGCTGTTATCAGAGCTGTTTGAAAAGCTGTTAAGCTGTTATCAGAGCTGTTTGAAAAGCTGTTAAGCTGTTATCAGAGCTGTTTGGAAAGCTGTTATCAGAGCTGTTTGGAAAGCTGTATACCTGTTATCAGACCTGTTTGAAAACCCGTTATTCAGTTAATATCGAAGATGAATGAAAACCTATTAAAAGAAATCATCAAGACAAGGAATGCAGTGCGAAGGAAATTTAAAGCTCTAAAGACGGGTAGGATTGAAGCAGAAGCTCAACTTGAAGAAACTTTCAAGCCAATCACCAAACCCTTAAAAGAGTTTGTAACGAGAGTCAAAAACGAGCCACCAGTCAAATTGGAACCAAAAGAAAAAGAAGACGACGAAATTGTGGAACCTTTTACTCCTCCAAAACGAAAATATGTGAAAATGGAGGCTAGTAGCACACCTATAAATTATGGAGATTATTCCTTAACATCTGAAGAAGAATTTGCAACACCTAAACATTCAAGAACATTGATAGGAAGGTCTCCTGTCACCTCCCCCGATACGTCTGGATACATAGTTTCAAACTATTTAAAGCTATTCACTGATAATAGCCCTAAAATTGATCCAACCTATGGAGTTTACTATGATGACAACGCGTGGAGAATCGGTAATTCAACGTTTAATGTTGATGATGTAGGAAATATTGTTATCAAGGGGACGAGCTATAAAACAACTTTGGGGTTATGTGAGCTGCTATTTATGAAAGATCCTGTAAAAAGTCTATATACTAAGGAGGATTTAACTAATTATGGATCTATTTTGAGAGATACCAATGCATATAAACGTGACTATGCTGAAGATGGGCAAATAAAAGGTACTAGAGCGGCTAAGTATAAAGCAATAATCAGTAAACTTATACAACATAAAGGCATGGGACTAATGCGTCTGCCTAAGGAAAACATTGATCACATTTACTGGGATGATCCAAATGAATTAGTGGATAGACTGCGCCTTCTAATGGCATCAAAGCAGGCTGGAAACAATAGTCACAACAATGAAATTTTATCTATCCTGGACGAGTTGCGAGAAGCAGATATTATAGTTTAAATACTACTCCATTACCATACTTCTTCACAATCTACAGATGAGAGTTGACAAGTTTGGACGTTTCTCTAAGCGAGGATATCTTGGGGAAGCAGGTGAACGTGGACCAAGAGGAGCTGAGAGTCCAGTCGGTGAACAAGGAATTCAAGGACCAGCTGGTAAACAAGGAGCTCAGGGTGCAGCGGTGAACAAGGAGAGCGGGGTATTGGATTTAATTTAACGATAAACGGAGACTACGATCTAAACTCAAAGTGTATAAAACGACTTGGTGAACCCCTTGAAAATGATGATGCTGCTACCAAAGACTATGTTGACAAGAAAATTAAAATAAGTGTTGAAGAAATAAAAAAAACTATTAATATAGAGGTAGCAAATTTAACGCTATATATCAATGATGAAATCACGAAGATTGAAAACTATCTGTTTACTTCAGTAATAAATAAGAAAAGCTTGGCACCGAAAGATGGTGTATATGAGTAAAAACTCTTGAGAAATCGGTTTCATTTACAATTACGATGAGTAAGAGACAAGTGGTAAATGAGCTGCATAAACCAGCGAGAAAAAATTTCAAACGGCGTCGTGTGATCATCAAAGGACTAGATGACTTGTGGCAGGCAGACTTGGTTGAAATGGATCCCTACAAGTATGTGAACAAGGGTTACCGCTATCTACTGACAGTAATTGATACCTTCTCCAAATATGCATGGGCAATTCCAATTAAAAGAAAAACTGGTGTAGAAGTAAGAGATGCCGTGCAATCTATATTAAGCGAGGGACGAATACCTAAAAACCTGCAGACTGATGATGGAAAGGAATTCTACAACTGCCTCTATAAAAACCTAATGCTGAAGCATGCAATTAATCATTACTCTACGTACAGTTTCCTCAAAGCATCAATAGTGGAACGATTTAACCGAACTCTGAAGGATATGATGTGGAAGGAATTCAGTTTTAATGGAACTTATCAGTGGATTGGTATGGTAAAGAAACTGCTCAATGAATACAATTCAAGAATACATCGAACTACAAAAATGAGACCACGTGATATCAACGCCTCCAATGCGAAACAACTGCTTTCAACTGTTGTTCCTGCAAAGTATAAAGTTGGGGATTTTGTACGCATCAGCAAATACAAGCATATATTTGAGAAAGGCTATACACCAAACTGGACAGCTGAGATTTTTAAAATTATTAAAGTTCAAAACACAAATCCCATCACATATCGGCTGGAAGATAATCAAGAAAATCCAATCACAGCAGGCTTTTATGAATTGGAGCTGCTGAAAGTTAAACACCCAAATCTATATCTCGTAGAGAAAATCTTAAAGAAGAGTGGAGATAAAGCTTACGTTAAATGGCTCGGATTTTCATCAAAACACAATTCTTGGATTAATAACAAAGATGTTTTATAATTTCTTGAAAAATACAATTTAAAATAATTATAATACTTTATACATGTAATTATAATGCAAATTACTTTAATAAATAAAACTAAAACTATAATACATTTATTATTTACACTAGACTTAGATACTTTCTGCCGTTGCCACTTGTTGATCTGATGAAATAGAGTAATGTCCCCATGGTAGAGTATCCGTCGCTCCGCTCATAATATGACGCTTATTATCATAGGGACTCAATGAAATCGTTATGGTGATGAGATCGTATGGAGCTCTGATTAGCAGTTAATATTCGCTTGTTATTTAAGCATTCGACGTAGTCTTCGAAATTGATATGCCTCTGGACTACATTAGTCTTTACTCCTTTCGCTTTTTTTACAGTTTTACCATCGTTTATACGCAGACTGTACATTTTCGAGCGCAAGCCTACAAATTCACTCATAATTTTCCCATTCAGCTCATCCTTCATTAGCCCAGGAATCTTTTTATTCATGAGCGGTAAGTTGAATTGATTATTTTCTGAGTAATCACTTGTATCAAATTTGTTTATATTTTCAGCCATGAACTCATATGCATTTTTCTCTTCAAGTTCATATATTAGAGAATCTGTATCTGTATACATGACTTTACATTTATCTCCAAATTGACGCTGCATAAAACTGTAATGGAAATCGTAGAGGCATATCTTTGAAATTTCCATAATTGCCATTCCAATATAGAGAGGCTTATTGAATAAGATTTCGCCTTAATTCCACAGCAACTAAATTCTCATCAAATATCGTTGCACTGTGGAAGTTGGGTGCCGCAATCCGAGCTTTTGCATCATAGCGACCTTCCCACTTGACGCAAAGCTTGATATCGCTATACTTGCGCACATTTTCCATGGTCTTACCAAAAGCTGCATTATTCATCTTTTTATAGCTGTCCTTCTCATGATTGCTTGTAGCCTGCATCCGTTTGGTAGTATTTAAGTCAATATATGGTTTAAGCCAAGCTGATTGGTCGAATTGAAGAACCCGGTGCACTTTTTTCAAGATGAGTCCATGTGATAAGCATTGCTTCAAATTTCGGTAGTGTATAATATATTTAGTTTTTGGATGTAATGTTGTCAAAAGCTTTTCTAATCTTGCTCCAGGTGGTGCTGCATGCTCAGAGCAAAACGGTAAGTCCTTATGTTTATCATGTAGATGTTGAGGATAATCCAAGTCGACTTCGAATATGTATCCAGTTGGAGAATCATCAGGAATTTCGGAAACGTCAATATTGGGAACATCAACCCATTTGAATCCTCCGGTTGGTAAATGCTGTGACATGGCCCATCCATAAAGGTTATTCACATCATAATACATCAAGTATTTCTCTTTCTCCTCAGGCTTAAAATCATCCATATATTTATTATTAGCTTTACTATATCTGTTCGAACATTGACTTATACCACCTCGAATGCCTCTCTCTATGAATAGCAGTATATCCACGTCGGTTATCAGCTCTAATTTCACATTAGTGTATTTTAGCATAGCATCCCATGTTAGGCCTGGCATGGTGTAATAATGTGCTGGATCTAAATTGTATGTCTTCATGCACACTTCTCGAAAGTTCTCAAACACATCAGCCAATAGGAGAACATCAGTCTTAAGGTATAGATCTGAATATTCACCAAGTGTTTGTATTTCAAATTTTTGCCAGACCTTTTCAGCATGATTGTAGTCCTCCGGAGATATAGCACTGCCAGTCAGTTTATTGTAGAACGCTTCTTGTGTTGGCAAGTTCCGGAAATCCAATTTATGCCAGTCATCAATAAAATCATATGGGAAGACACCTTTGCGTGTAAGAAGTTTGATAGTGTCGTCATCCAATCCCCGCCATACTGATCTTGTAGTGTTCAATTTATCCATTGGCAGCAATGATGAAAGTTTATCTAAAGATTCAGCCATAAAACGGAAGTAATCGATGAATCTGAATTTTATGTGGCTGCCGTCCATGTGCTTGGTGAACGAGATATATCTTTCCTTGTTTATTGGCAAGAGATCAACTTTTCCTGGGAAAGATGTAGCTATATCCTTAATTATGAAGTGGGCATCATATCCGGATAAATTATGAAAAATTACTGGAACTATGGAGCAATCTTGATACATCAGATTGCATGCATTGTGCGCTGGCCCTCGGTATTTTCCTGTTAAGTGGCAATGGTCCCGGACTCGTTCCTCATCGGCTGCAAACGTTTTTTCACATATATGACAGCAAGTATTTGCCATATGTGAACGCCGTTCCGCTTTAGTCAGGGGCTGCATTGGCCTGATGTTCAGCTTTTCCTGGACAGCTATGGAGGCAATTTTTTGCAATTCCAATGCAAACCATTGTTGACAATTCTTGCCTCGATATGCTCTGTGATATGAGAGCTTAGCATCATATTTGCAGTGGAAATAGAATCCGATGCTGTGAACTTCATGTTCCTGGATTCGCTGTGTATTTTGATCGTTTCCCAGAATCGGCTTCAATATTGATTCAAGATCAGCATATACACAAAACGGGACTGGATTTTTATGGTTATAATTCTTAAATTCCAGCCATTTCTTTTCCTCTGAGGGAAACATAGTTCTGCAGTCGTTTTGCTTCTCGCATTCGGGAGTGTGTGATGTTAATTTTTCTTCAGAGTAAAAGTAGAGCAAACATCTGTCGCATATATGCCTCTTACGAGTATTTTTTGAAGTTTGTGTTGATATCAGTCGGGAAAGATCTTTAATCCAACAGAAATGATATCTGCCAGCATCATCATCATCATCCATATGATCATCAGCCTGGTCATAGCCATCTTGTAGCATTAAGAGATTAACATGTCGCTCCATCCTGTGTTTCGTAAGTCTGACTGGAACTGTGGTGAAGAAACGCTCTTTCTCTAGGATGAATACGTTTACTGATATCTCGTTCTGGTCTTCAAATTGCGTTATTTGCTTAAGTGTCATGGGAAATGTTATCCCACTTAAATTAAGTACAGTTGAATAATGTGAATATGATGAGATCCTTTCAGAATGAGCATTTGTAGGATATAGCGCTGATGTTACGGCCCATGCGAAGCATGCTTCATCATTATTTTGCACATTGATGCAAGCTTTCTTTGATGCAATTTCCTTTGGTAGGGGTATATACGAAGATCCTCGAAGCTGCTCAAACTGGTTGATGTGTACTGCTAGATGTATTATTGAGTGCAGTGCCCAGCCACTGTCTTTTTCCTGTAAATCTTCCAGCTGAGTGTGTATGGGATCCGAAATGTGTGATTTAAACCACTCCTTTAAATTGTCATCTGCACTAATTGGAGCAGTTCTCGCTTGGAAATATTTAACGTCTTTTATCATTTCATTGTCACCAGTTTCTTTAACAAATTCACCGCAAAACGTTGTAGAAACTTTAATATTAAAATAATGTTTTAAGGTATTTTTAACACGACGCGTAAATAATTTGGCAGCGTCTTGCATAAATAGCTTCGGATCGATATGTTTTAAATTTGCAATAACACCTCGCCGGGGAGTTCTCAATACTGCTCTCAATGCTTTAATTTGCTCGAGACAGCTCTCGAAATGTCGTTTTCTAGCACTCTTATTGCACTTCCGTAATGCAACTTGAAATTTATGCATGTTTCTATTACACTTTTGAACAATATAGTCTTTATTCACTGAATTTTTTAAACACTCCATCACATCTTTTCGCAAATTTTCAATTACTGAAAAACTTTTATTTACTAGCGCGGTTGTCATTTTTATTTTATTTTTTATGTTTTTAAACTATCACTGAGACTCACTAAAACTGACTGGTGCTCCTCAAGAGTTTGCTTGCGCTTTTATAGCAACGGTTTGTAAACATGAATGATCCTGCTGCTAAAATTGCACAGGATGAATTCCAACGAATTTGCTTACAGGCTGAGATGATATCGAATTACACGATAAAAAAATCATTCAAATTAATTTGATTACTTTATTCTGCTGGTCGAATTTGCAAATGAGATTGTTTACATACAAGAAAATGTAAAAATTTGTTTACATTCCAATGAAACGTTTCGATTGGTAAAATTCTTGGAACAATAAAATTTTTTTGGCTGCCTACAGGAAGTGTGGTATCAAATTACATGAAAAGAATAAATGTGCTGATATTGCTTAAATTTGTTTACAGCAGGATGTGAAAATTTGTTTACGAATTCCAATGAAATGTGTCGATCAGTAAAATTCTTGGAATTGGGCGGCTTACAGGAAGTGTGGTATCAAATTACATGATAAGAATAAATGTGCTTAAATTTGTTTACAACAGGATGTGAAAATTTGTTTACGAATCTTGTGATGATCGATATCTGCAACTTCCGTTCAGCAAAACCAAGGTGAAACAACAAAAACCGAGGTGATGATGCCATGTTGCGAAATTCGTTATCTGCTCAGCTAAGAAAACTTCAAGCATGACAAACCCCTTAGCTAATTGTTTGTCTCGAAAACCAGAGCCCGTAGAGGATTTGTGATGAAAATTTCGTTCCCCCTCCCACCCCACACCGGTAAGAATTCATTTCCATGAGCATTGATTTATTAATACGCTAATATCTCTAAAACCAGAGCCCGTAGAGGATTTCTGATGAAAATTCCATTACCCCCCCTCCCTATCTTTATTATCCTCCTCCACATACCCACCATCTAGAATCTATTGGCAGAATTTTTCAATGATATAAGTCTTGGGGTTTCTTTTTTTTGTTGATTTTCACACCAGGCGTTCTCGGTTCGATTCCAACACAAAGCCAATTTTTTATTTCAGCGAAGATAGAGCTTGAGACGCCAAGCAAGGACTTGTGAGTTGTGACGTAATACCTCAAATTGTATCGTGTGCATGTGTGTGTGTGTGTGTGTGTGTGTGTGTGAAGGTCAATGACATCAGGGTCAAAGGTCAAGGGTCAAGGGTCAAAGGTCAAGGGTCAAAGGTCAATGACCTCAGGGTCGGTGACGTCACATCTGTCTGGCCAAACTGACCCTATACTTACTAGGGTGCAGTCAAGACCAAATGACACATCCCGGTAGTACCGGTTAATCCCCCACCTCTGGGTAGAGTTCTACACATATATAGCTACTTTAAAGAATATTCATACAACACCTCCATGGTCTCATGGTAGAGCGCATCGGATTTTACAAAACCAAGCGTTCTCGGTTCGATTCCAGCAAAATCCAACATTATTTTATTTAAAAAAATCAGCTATGACAGAGCTTAATCAGCTGACGGGATCAGCCAACCAGATGACGTGGTCAGTCAGACGGTAGGAAAGGAATTCGCCCTGTGATGTAGACCTGTGCGAAGAGGCGATATCAAACTACCAACCGGCCCCTGTGGTGTGTGTGTGTGTGTGTGTGTGTGTGTGTGTGTGTAAATATCGCTCAATTTGTTTACTGGGCTGCGATTTTGTTTACATTATTCGCAATTTGATTATCGGACATGTCAACATACCTACATTGGTTGTTGTTGTATCCTCCTAAAAGAAAACTTCAAGAGAATGTCAAAATTTCAGTACAAAAGCGACCTCAGCCCCCCCCCCTTCCCCTCCCCACCACCTACCCAGAACCATCAGTGATCCTTCAAAATAGTTGGTTTCTACCTTGCACTTTTTGTATTGAAAAAGTGGGCCAGAACATACAGCTATACTACTATCACTAGCTAATGTATAGAGGGAGTTATTATTAATTACTTTAAAGGAAGACTATAGAAGTTAAAACGCACAACGACAACATCAGATTGATTTAAAAATTAGTATATTTGAAAGATAGTTCATTAAAGTTGCGTATAAAATACAAATAAAAATAACAACGATTTAATTGCAATCCCTTGATGAGCCACATCCGCGTCTTGAGGCTGATTTTTTACATTTTCGATATAATTCCGTGACTTCACAGACATCCTTCTTATCCTTGAAATGAATGAAAAATCTAAAATCAATACTTTTTTTCAAACTATCAAAATATGCATCACTTACGCTTTTGGCACGCTTTAAAAATTCATTTATTTCATCATTCACACGACACGTATTATACCTTTAGGAAATATTTAATTTAATAAGGTTACCGGTGGATTTATTCTGTCTAAAACGGAATTAAAATATTTACCTCTCAGCAGAATAGCTGGTTTTCGCTACTGCTTTTTTCTTATCCGAACACTGCTTTAAGTGCTGAAGTATCTTGTTGGCATTTTCAACATCATTTTCAAGACACGTTACTAAAAAATATGGATAAGTAAATATTTGAAAAGAAAATCTCAGACCTGCGATTACTTCTATTAAGTAACTTCTTTTCCGAATCTTTCGGAATATTGGGTAGGCAACAGCTGAAACCTGTACACTTGCAACATCGTTGCTGCTTATCACCGCCAATTAGCCCTGTTATCAGCTTTAATCCCGCTTTATAAACTTCAGAATGTATGTATTTCAGTTCCTTGATGTTAAGGCATTCGATTCCTTGCTCGACTATCTTCACACATATCTCCTGAAGTTTAGTCATCGGACATAGCTTCTTCTTCTTACCACATTCACAGATTCCTTTCTTGAGTTCTTCTAATTGATTTTGAAGTTCGGTTATACCGAATCCCTCCCCTGTGCCACCAAATCCTTGTTTCAAGTTCATGAGAGAGTCACGTAAAGCTTGGTTAGCCAATTTCAATGCTTCAATCTCCTTATCATGATTCCTGATTAGATCTTTTAATTGATTGTCATAAATGCTCTGAATTTTAGTCAAACTGGAAGTATTTTCGTTACCTATTGGTTTGTTTTCCACTTCTTTTATGGGTGCATCGACGCCTCCTCCTCTTCCTCCTCCTACAGTTCCCTTTGCACCTTGAGCTTCAGCCAAAGCCTGTTTACACTTCGCTAATTGATTCTCTAAATCATTGACCTTTGATGTTTCTCGCTTAAGCTGAGACTTGAGTTGATCCATTGCTTGTTGTACTTGTCTTTCACCACCAGCAGGCGGAGCTGTAACTGTTTTAGACATTTCATTTAAATTGTTTTCGAAATCTTGAGCAATTGCTTCTAATTTCTTATTCTTCTCGCGTTCCGCTTCAATATCTGCTGCTAATTTACCCAATTTCTCTAAATCTGCTTTGCCAGCAGCGACTTGATCTTCTAAAGCTTTCTTTTCAGACATGAGGCTATTTATTTTATCCTGTAGCTCTTTCCTTGATGCATCCAAATCAGCTTTGGATTTATCTAGTTGACTCAATGCGTTCTTAATTTCATCATCTTTTTTAGAAAGTGCCTCATCTTTCTCAGATTTAATCTTACTGAGTTCAGCAGAACAATCGTCAAATGATTTCTTCATATTTCCTAATTCACCCTGCAATCTGCTATCTTGATCAGATGAATTCTTTATTTTATCCTGTAGCTCTTTCCTTAATGCATCCAAATCAGCTTTGGATTTATCTAGTTGACTCAATGCGTTCTTAATTTCATCTTCTTTTTTAGAAAGTGCCTCATCTTTCTCAGATTTAATCTTACTGAGTTCAGCAGAACAATCGTCAAATGATTTCTTCATATTTCCTAATTCACCCTGCAATCTGCTATCTTGATCAGATGAATTCTTTATTTTATCCTGTAGCTCTTTCCTTAATGCATCCAAATCAGCTTTGGATTTATCTAGTTGATTCAATGCAATCTTAATTTCATCATCCTTTTTAGAAAGTGCCTCATTGAAGCTATCTTTCTCAGATTTAAGCTTATTGAGTTCAGCAGAACAATCGTCAAATGATTTCTTCATATTTCCTAATTCACCCTGCAATCTGCTATCTTGTTCAGATGAATTCTTTATCTCATCCTGGCAAGCGGCTAACTGTTTCTCAAGGTCGCCGATCTTACTATTAATATCTGCTACCTCATTTTCTTTGTCCTTTAGCTGTTTCGACAGTTCGGTATTACCATTTCGAAGATTACCTATTTCGTCCTGTAAACTTTTATTGTCACTTTCCAGAGCCTGAGACTTTTCAGTGCAACTGTTTAGCTCATTGCGATATTGCTCCAATTCAGTTTTAGCAGATGCCAATAATTGTTTCTGCTCTTCTACGCCACTGTTCAAGGCAGCTATTTCTTCAGCGTGTGCTTCCTTATTTTTATTTAATTCTTCTACTTTCTTTTCATAATCATCTTTTGCCTTGTTATACAAGTCAGTCTTATTTTTAAGTTCATTTTCCAGCGAAGGTTTTCCTTTAGCCCATTTTTGTTTTTCTTGGGCGATTATGTTCTTCACCTGACCTGCATCATAAAATCCATTTGGATCATACCATTTCGACGTTGGTTTAACTTTGTTTGGTTGTAAGATAGTTTTTGATTCTTTCATTCCTTTTAATTCATGTAGGCTAGATGATACACTTGATGAAAATTCTTTTTGAGCTTGCTCTAAGGTCAATTTTGATGCCCGTATTAAGTCTTGAATGTGGCCGTCCTTTTTTGCATGAGATTTCCCTGCCTGGTCCCCACAATAGCAAAAGCATTTTTGAGCTTCTAATTCTTCAATGACATCCTGCATATATATCAATAAATTACCAAAACTTCATAAAGATGTTTTCGTTTGTTTTATATGATGTATATGTATTTTCTAACAGTTTATAGATCAAAAAGTATTCTTCAAACCAAGCTCTTACTATCTAAGCCTTCAAAAACCCAAAATAAAAAAAAACTGAACAGGAGTCTAGTTTCACCAACCATGCATTTATGTGCATATTTTATTTGGTGTCTGATCGGGGTGTGTTCACTGTCTCCAATAACGTCTCTTAGCGTTGCAATAATCATAACCGTAACGAGATATTTCCAGGATTTTATAGACCGCATCATGGAGTATTGAACAAACGTTTTTTCAAGATAAGTTCGAGTAAAACCGGTACGTCGTTGAATGAAAGCAACCTTTTTCCTAATCCGGAACTCACAAAATTGGTAGTTACCTTCAAAGAATCGTGTGGCGACTTCTACACTCAGCATTTACTTCAGCTTCGTATATGGCCAAATTCAAGTTGTTGAGTTAGCTGAAGCGCAAAGATTACTCTCTGATAATTACGAAATTAAGATCAGCATTAGGATCAGAAATTAGACTTAATTACAGAACGATACCTTTCGGATGTTTGCATATTATACACTTATTAGGGCTTTTAGCATACCACTTCCTTGCTCTTTATACGTATATTAGAATATACAGCAATTAGCGCAAGAAGAAATAATGAAAGCGATACCAAGAGCAGTAAAATTCTGATATGTAAGCATCGCTGGTATCAAAGTTATCGCCACTTGTTCTAAATTGAGTGTTTACCACTATAAATAAATGTAGCTAGATTAGTAAAACTGATTTATTTTAAACCCTCAAAAGTAATGATTGAGTTGGGATCCCTTGTACTCTTTCAGAAAATGGTCGATGGACTTGAAGCCCACTGTGAAAAAATTATAGTACTCGCGGCGTATTTGCAGGCACCATCGAAAATGCAATAAGCCTTGTGTATGAAAAGAACTTCTTTTCTTTTAAAAGTGTTCAAATTAACCAAGGAAAAACTAAGAAAATAACTGCTTTAAGGTGAAGCAAGAAATTTTGTTACCAAATTTTTATTGGTTTTAAATCAATAATGAGTGATGAAATGAAAACAATAAAATGTGAATTTGGGGTAAAAATATCTAATGTCCAATTAACACCAAAATCTATGTACGTGAGATTTTGCTTGACTTTTTCCATTTATTTATTAATACCAAGATTCTGCATTATCTTGGCCTGACGTTGCTGCAGCACAGTATTCCAGAGTATATGACAATTGAGGAGCATGAAACCACTGAAGTGCCAAGAACTGAGCCCAACCGAAAGGTATTGGGCTATAATACAAAGAAAATTAAGGAAGGATGAGAAAGCTTCAAAGATCGTCAAAGACTTTGAAAGAAAATGGAGAAAAAGTCCTAAATCTGATGCGCAACATAAAACGTAAAGTAAAATTATTTATAAGAAAATTTTAATTTATCATTTAGTTTTAAAGCTTTGAAATTATAAAAAGTTGAATAAGTCACTCAAACAATTTTATGTGAATAGATCCTTAAAGTCGAATATGTATATGATTTATTTGTGAGACTCCAGTCATTATTCGTTTTGCTATTGTAATATCTATTTTTTTATTTAGAGTGCATTTTTATGGTTTTTGGAAAAAAGTTTGTTTTTAATATTGTCCACTATTTCCACGTTGCCGTTCATTTGTCAATTCCTTTTCTCTTGAATTCCGGTATGTTTCTAAATCATTTTTAGGTTCTTTGTATGTGTATTAGTATATATAGCAATTAGCAAGGAGCAGTAATGACAGCGATACCAAGAGCAGTAAAATTCCAAATGTGTAAGCATCACCCGTTCCTAGTTGACAAAAAACTTCTACGCTGTCTTGAATGTCTAGTGAATGAGTTCTCTTTTAAAAAAATCCTTTCAAATACCTTTGGTCCTTTACAATTTTTTTGCTCTCATATAGACTATATTTATATACTTAAGATTAAAGGATAACCAATGATGTCATGTATTCTAAGATTTAGATTGCTGTATTTATGAAAAAACGCAGTATTACTACTTTATTGGGGCTAGTTTTTGTTCTATCTAGTAGTGGACAATGTGATCTTTTGCAACTTCTCGTCTCCCTAGCCATATTGTGTAAGATAGAACTAAGTCTAGATTATCGTTTCTATTAGCAGACTGCAAAAATGACATTAAAGAAATATTGGGAAAAATTGTCATTGTAAATTTTGTCCACATTTTTCAACTGAAGTTTAAAGGCAAAAGGATTTTAAATCACCACGAATTTATTAATTCCTTAAACAGTTTATAAGTTATTTTAGCCAGGACTACTTTACGCGTATCTTAATAATCAGACAACATCTAAAAATATCACTACCATTGCAACACCGAAATTTTCAAAAATATTAAGCGAAGGAAGAAGGAGACATTCTAGCTATTTCACCAAAGATACAACCGATCTGTTCTTTGAAGGATGGATCCATTTTCATTTTCCATTCCTGTTTAAGGAAAGCAGTCAGTACCGAATTATTATATAAGAAATTGGCAACTCACTAATAAAAACACGGTTAACGTTCTAATGTCCATATACAGTTTACTTATGCGATAGAGATATCCTGATACCCGCATTTTATGAACCTATTTATTTTTAACTTGAATAAAGGTTATTTACAATTCCTGTATCTCAGTGGCTGTTTACTTACCAATAGTTGATTCATTTGGCGTTCGTAGTCGTGTTCACTTTGATCTAATTGCTTCTTAGTGTTAAGTAGCTCTTGTTCAAGGCATTGCATCTTTCTTAGCTTATTGTGAGCATCCCTAATTGCTCCACATAATTCTTGATTTTGTTTCTGAAAAGTATTTAAGATAATTTAGAAAAGAATTTGGTTTAAGTTACAAGTGAATTGGACTATATTTAATAAATACCCTAAACGCATCTACTTCTTCCATGGCTTTTTGCATTTCATTAAACTGTACTTCAAATTGTAAACATCTTTTCTTAAGGCAATCCCTTTCAGCTTTGCACGATTCCAAAGTTTTTACATCAGTTTCTAACCCGTAGATAATATTATCTCTCTCTTTGGATAGATTATTAATAGCGTCCACGGCATGCTCAGATTCCTGTTGTAAATCATTTAGTTTGCTCTTCAAATCTTTTAATTCCTTCTCTAGACGATCCGCTTGCAATGCCCGCTTTCGAAGAACAGCAATTTTATCTTCTATTCCAATCATCTTGGAAAGTTGATCTCTAAGGTTATTCCGTTCGTCAATAATTATACCCATTTTCTCGGCGTCTTGGTTCAACCGCTTTTTCTTTTCACCAGCTGACAGTGCATCATATTTACTTTTTAAATATTTAGAATCGCTTTTAATTTGCGCAATATCATTCTCCATACCTCGCAAAATTCCCACTTCTTCCCGCAAATCGTTAACGACACTTTGGAGATATTTGACATCTGTGCTAGTTTCCTTCGTAGCTGGAATCTTATTTAATTTCGCTCGTCCCGCCAACTTTTCCACAAGTTGTTTTAGTGAATTATTTTCAGCTTGAAGAACTTTATACTCTTTATCCTTACATTCTAAATATTTTTGCATTTCAAAGAGCTCTTTTTCATCTTCAGGAGTAATTTTTCCTTGAGCTCTAAGTTGCCGAATTTTTTTATGGTACGGTGAAAGCAAACTAGGATCAGTCTTTGTTGCTAGAATTCTTTTAATTTTTTTGTTTTCATCTTCTAATATGGCCAACTTTTCATTTGACATTTCTAGTTGGCCGCGCAAATTGTCATTCTCGGTTACCATGTTGTCAATGTCTTTTAGTTTTTCTGTTGCGTACACCAAGAGACTATCCCTCTCGCCCTTATCATCCTAAAAAATACAACAAACAATTAATAATACTACAATGAACTTTATAAATCCATACATATACACATCGAAAATAATTTGATATGAAATAAGAGATCCACGTGACGACCCTGCGAGCTTCGTCGCAGGAATCTAAACTATTAAAATTTTTGGGCGGGGGATAAAATAAAATTATTATGGGATAAATATTGTGAAGAAAAATTTATGATTACAAAATTTCTATTTCAGTTATTACATGTGTAACATTTCTTACATTCCAAAAAATGAAACGAACATTTTATATGCTCATATTTTTGAACTTGAACAGATAACACCTAATCACAGTGCAATGTGTTAGAATAAAATTACTGTTTTCATAAACATGCCATGGTCATCGTCTTTTTTGAATTTTTATAATTTCCAAATTGACGCCCTGCACCCACGATTGATATGGATACTTCATTTATAAGAATAATTTTTATTGCGGGGTAGAACTTACCAAAAAAAACCTAATCCACCCATGGACAACATCAGACCTATTAATACACTCCTCTCGCTAGCTATTATCATTTGCATAATTTAAATTTGAAGCCATTTTCTTCTAACCCACTAATTCAACTAAGCACTCAATGTTTCACTTGAAAGTTTAAAGATAACCACAATACTGTGCGTAATTAACATCAACCCCAACGAAGGCAGTACAAAAGTAGGCCTCTGCCTGTGCTATCTTGGTCTATTCCTCGGCTGCATTCAATATTCGGTCTCTCTTTTAAAACGCCTGTGCTGTGTTATACTGCGTCCAATATAGGCCCGGTCTAAATTTTTTTAAGGGCCGCCAAACAGAAGCAAATTAGAAATTCAAAATATGTATAATGTCCAAGCCCAATTAGAAAGGAGCTGCATACACATCGCTGGAGCTGCATACACATCGCTGGACCTTTTCAAGAAACGGATCGGTAACCGTTATATATTAGATGTTATTTATCTCGTTCACATGAAGGGGACTGGACTGGACTGGACTGGAATAGTCATTAATTCGCATAGTACCAAGTGTTCGCATAGTACCAAGTGTTCGCATAGTACCAAGTGTTCACATGCGATGGACTGGATTAAATCACGCCGCCATAAGAAGATTACCGTGATTTCATAAACCGCAAAGGATGAGCCTCAAGGAGTAGTCGATTTAAATTATATGTAGGCGCTATTTTTAGTAAAACTTAAATACTTGGTATCCTTTAAGATTTATTGACGTTAGCTGCGAATTTGCTGGAGCAGCACATGATGCAAATACTTTTCGTGGTTCTGGCTTATATGAAAATGCTTCGAGCATTTTACGAAAGGTATAGTGATTTATATCGAAACAAGAATAAACTCTTTTTTGTTTATATTTAGAAGACCAGAATAATCGGAAATGAAAAAATCCCATATTTTATTGTTGGCGATCTAGCTTACTCACTTTTACCATGGCTACTAAAAAATTACACTGCACCAAAGACAGCTGAAGCGTCATTCAATGCATACATGAATATAGGAAGAGTGAGAGTGGAAAATGCATTTGGCAGGCTAAAGTCAAGGTGGCATATCTTAAATAAAAAAATTCGATTCATTTCATGGAAACGTCCCGAAAATAATACTCATGTTTTAAGCGCGAATTACAATTACAACTTCGACTTCGGCTTCGACTTTGCTCAAATGGTAAATACATACATGTCGCAAGATACAATTGCAACTTCGACTGCGACTCCGACTGAAATGAAACTTTGCTCAAAGTGGAAAGTTGGTGTTCGCTGCGGCCAACTTCAGTTCAATCGCAGAAGTTGAAGCTTTAATTTAATTACAAATGTCACCTCAGCGTCGACTTCGACTTAAAATCAAGTCGCAGTCGACAGATCAGCCGTAATTGTATTTCACGCTTTATCCTTCACAATATTGTGGAAAGTAGAAAAGAGCCATATGATGCATTTACTAACAGTACTACGACTGCCTTTCAAGTGCATCTCCAACAACCTTCCTCAACAGTAAACCAACAAATTTCAGATGAAGATATTACAGGGATATTTTAAAAACTTACCTGGCAAAAGCTGCAAATTAAGGAAAATCAATTATTTGCATTATAATTTCATATTTCTCAGTTATAAAAAACGATTTTATATATTAAAATGAGGAACTCATATTTGCAGTGTTTTTGTTATACCTATATGCTTAAACATAATTTCTAGCACCAAAACAATAAATAAATAAGACTTCAATCTTCGTGCTCACTTCCTTCGTAAACAAAATTATTGAGATCTACATCATCCTCCGTTTCAACATAAGGTCGACTAGCTTGTGCTGAAGTTGGTGGCAAGTAGCGCGAAGTACGAGAAAGTTCGTCAAATGCCTATGCCTTGCGCATATTTCGCGGCTGGAAAACAGAATATAATCCTGCAAAAAATTTCGATTTCTTCGATCCTCCCGGTCTTGCATTTCGCGTTCGAAATTCCTTTGTTGTTCAAACAATTTTCGTTGCTGGATTGTAGGTCTTTCTGAACTTTTCGAATTTCATTCGAAAAGTTTAGTAAGTTTTCTCATATTAGTTTTTGTCTGAAAAATAAGAAACGCCAAATCAATCTTACTTAAATAAAATATTATTTTGAATGTTTCAACCTGCTATTTTTTTACGATTGCAGTGGTTCGGCTCTTGTTTCGAAGAACAATCTGTATGCTCGGGAAAGTTTTGGTCATCTAAATCCCCATCTAATATAAATATTTGCTGTTATACCTACATTTTAAATTCTGATTTAATAAATATACGAATAATAATCGAAGGTATTGATGAGGAAGACGCATCAATTCCATCAGCAGTTGCAGTTGCTTTTGGCCGGTGACCTAAAAGCTTGTCCATGGCTTCAAAATATTTAAATTTGTACCTAGAATTTCCACTTTTTGAATTGTTTCTAAGCGCCTCATGATATTTCTGTTTCAACTGTTTAAGTTTAATTTGAACCTGTCCTGGAGTTTTCGTATAGGCAGTTTCCTTCAACTTTTCTGAAACTTCTTTCATTAAAGTACTGTGCGGCACAGTGCTTTTATTCATTATATTTATGATATTAGATTCTTCGCAAATTTTTATAAATGCTTCCACTTCTTCATGCTCCCAAAACATCTTTTTGACATTTGCAACTAACTTGTTTGTGTTGAGAATATTTATTAAGGAACGACAGTTAATGCTTCCGATTTTCCAAAATTATGATAAATGCATACTTTTTAGGATAGTTTTGAGATGTATCAATTATATGTAAAAATAATACCGAGTTTTTTTATGTCACACAGAAACTCTTTTTCTTCCATTTTGTAAAGATCTCAATTTAAGTCAGCCAACTCGACGGCCCGCCCGATAGCAACTTACCGCCTATACTTCCAAATTAAGAATGAACTGCTTCTACCACTCAATACTGTACTTATCCTTAACTATGCATTTTCAAATACTGTCGCCACTGTTAATTATGTTTACCCTATTGTTCTCTATTCTAGCTACACTACAGATAAACCTGGAGCCGGCGTATACAACCTGTCATATAATCTGTGACCTATCCTACGTCTGCCCTTAATGCATGTCTCGAGAATTTCTAATTGTTCTAAACTGTCGGGTTTATTACTCGAGCCATCGAAAAGGTTTCTTGGGCCTTGAATTTAATTAACTGTTTACAACGATCTCGCCAGATGAGATTTGTTTGGCGACGATCGTTACAATTTTAACATTTTTGGTAGCTGTTTACTTCTTAAATGTGTCAACAGAAGCCATTCTCATCTAATATTCGATATTCGCACAGTTGGCAACATTAAAAATTCCCTCAAGTTGGCAGTCATTGGGCTTGAAATTTGCAATTTGATCAATTATTTCTCCAACAATGATTTACATTGTCAACAAATCTCAAGCTGGCTGAAAAGCTCCAATTGTGTTTCAGGCCTGACACTATCCAAACGTCAATACACTTCGATCCACTCAAGCGTAACCCCCGGAATATGCAAGTGTTACATATCATAAACTCATCTATAATGCATTCATTAAGATCATATCATCTATGTAAGATGAAGTATTGAATATACATACCTACATTACAATTCATATCAATAAAAAGATAAAGTATTGCATATACGTACATACCTACATACATTGCATTATAATTCCTATCAAGAAAAAATAATGCATTGTATGTACATACATACCTATATTGCATTATAATTCATATCAAGAAAAAATAATGCATTGCATGTACATACATACCTAACTACATCATTTTATTGTCATTGCACTCATCACTGACCTACGCCAATTTCCATTTGAGGAAACCAGTAAAGGTTGACCGAGTGACGCAATACCCCTGCGCGCAAGAATTCGCACATTGCAATACGATAACCTTGCGCCGGCGGTAAAGCATAGGTGACCAATTTGACATGATGTAATATGATAAGCTACAAGCATTTGGTGAATTGATATGTATGTAGGTACGTATGAATGATAGAAACAATGAAGCTGGGAAATATGTATATACGCATAAAGCAACGAGTGTCGTGATGTAAGAATAACAAGCTGCGAATAGTTTCCGCAGCTTGTATATTACAAAATAGGAAATTAAGAAAATACACCTGGCCTATACAAATTACACTTTTGGTAAGCAAATGTTAGGCCAGAAACATTACGGAAGCATAGGTAAGGTTAAGATTTTTTGTATAAATATGATGTTGAATTGCAATAAAGAATAGTGTTCAAGTAACATTCAAAGCAACTCAAGTTGTTATTACTAAGGGAAGTAAAGCTAATAAGCGGCTCCCATCTTCGAACCAAGGGAAGTAAAGCTAATAAGCGGCTCCCATATAATATCCGAGGGAAGTAAAGCTAATAAGCGGCTCCCATCTTCGAACCAAGGGAAGTAAAGCTAATAAGCGGCTCCCTTCAACCTACTGCGGCTTCATTCATCAACATTCGACCTGGAATATCTCCATAAGGTGAACCTATGAGAGTACTTGAGGACGACTACCTCCCAAGTGCTTCATAAACTCAACAATAATTTGGCGCAGCCGGTAGGATCAAGGAAGGTACATAAATTCAAACCCTTGAAAAACCTTGATCTTCGAACCTACGAGTGCATAGGAACACCTTATTTCCAACAACAGAAAATATCCATTCTTTTCTCTCTTCAATAACAATAAAGAAGCCACCAGTTTGGATATACAACTTCATATCTGCGTAGCGGATAAAGGCAACAAATTTTATTTTCTTCCATTCGTCTCTTCAAGTTAAAGTAAGATAAATTAGAGTAATAAAAATTGTTAATCATAAAAAAAAAAAAAAAAAATATGTAATAGTCACTGCGGTATATATATACACTTGTGGCCAACTAATTAAGACACATCGAAATTTGGTACAATTTATCATTTCATTCTGCCTTGATTCCAACATTTTTCCAAATATTACATTGAAATATATTTGCAATAAAAATACAGTTATTAAACTTCATGGGTACGACCAAATTTAGTTTTTTATATTTCGCTGCATAGTGTGCTGAAACAAAAACTGTGCATATTAGTTTGAAAGCTCGGTCAACTAATTAAGACAGCGTGATTTAAGTTGTGCCAACTCAGTTAAGAGTGATTTAATTCAATTGAATTTTTTTTTAAAACATCTCCGACTGGTATTATGTCTGCTTCTGATTTTATTTTTAAAATAATATAAAATTTTATAGTTTCAAAATGGGGAAAGGCCCTGAATGCAGTCCCGAGGAACGTTCTATAATAAAGAGACTGTATGAGCAAAATAAGACAACTTCTGAGATTGCAAAGCTAATAAAGCGCTCCCGTTGCTGTGTGTACAATGCAATAAAGCATTATGAAAAATTTTCAACGACAGAGAAAGTGGCAAGGAAACTTCGGCCACGCAAAACAACACCATCTCCAGACCGAATTATCCACAGGACCAGCACAACTGACTCTTTCTTAACAGCAAAGCGAATAAAAAATATGCTTAGGGAAAGCCACAATATAGAAGTATCCGAAAGAACCATGAGAAGACGTCTTAGCGACTTTGGATTACGAGGTTGTGTTTCCAGGAAAGTTCCATTGCTTTCATCCAAGAATCGGCAAAAAAGGCTGAAGTTCGCAAGAGAACATTTAAGCAAGCCTCTTCAATTCTGGAGAAATACACTTTGGACAGATGAGACAAAGGTGAATGTATTTGGATCTGATGGAAAACGGTATGTAAGGCGACCTCCTAATCGGGCTCTTGATCCAAGATATACCACAAAAACAGTGAAGCATGGTGGTGGTAGTATTATGGTGTGAGCGGCAATATCTGGGCAAGGCGTTGGACCTGTAGTGAAAATTGAGGGTATAATGGATCGATATGTCTACGAAAATATATTGACCGAGACAATGATACCCTATGCTGATGAAAACATGCCCCTTACCTGGAAATTTATGCACGACAATGATCCTAAACATACTTCACGAGTGATGAAGCAATGTCTTAGTGATAATTTTGTTAATGTTCTTGAGTGGCCACCGCAAAGTCCTGACCTTAACCCCATAGAAAATCTGTGGCGGACACTTAAGGTAAAAGCAGGATCAAGAAATATTTCAAATTTGAGAGATCTATGGCAAACAACCAGGGAAGTTTGGAATAGCATTCCGCTTGAGGAGGTTTGCAAGCTTATTGATAGTATGCCGCGAAGATGTGCCCAAATAATTAAAAATAATGGGTATACGATACCTTACTGAATATTTTGTGTTCGAATCTTTAAATTCTAAATTAAATAAGTTTGAATTTTTATAATAATTTGAAAAAAAAGGAGCGTCTTAATTAGTTGTCCGAATTTTTTAAGAAGTACATTTTATGTTACATGCATTTTAAGGATTTAATAAAAATATAAAAAATAAATGCTTTTGTAAACTATCATATATAAAGCCCTACTAGCATTAATGGAGGATTTTGTTCACTTTTTTTCTCATTAACAAAGATACGCCATGAAGAAAAGAAAATCTTCATTAAATTATATGGTGTCTTAATTAGTTGGCCGCTAGGTATATAGTATATATAAAAAAAAAAGAATGAACAAATTTCAAATAATTAATCTGATTTCTCTGGTTATTGATCGAAGCTCGTTAAATTACCTATTCTCTCGTTCCATCTCTCTCACTAATATTGAGTAAAAACATCCGCAGGTTTTGCTTTCATGCCTAAAACTGGCCGTAGTTCTTCATGCTCTACCTTTGAGACGGTAATAAATTCATTATCATTTGATAATACCAGTCCTCCAGATAGCCCAAGAGTAGAGTGTAATTCATCCCAAAGTCGACCTTCCGTAAACTGGTATCGTGAGCATCGCTCAGGTAAACGTTTCAGAAGGCACAGCCTAATTAATTTTCTAGTAAGAAGAAATAGCTTAAACGCCCTAATCACAGAAAAATCATTAACCTCGTCTACTTCTAATAACGATACTCCAGATATTCCCCAGAGAAAGCAACCATACCAACCAGCCAAAATGCCAGTGAATTATGAAAAAGTAGTTAAACTAACAGCACAAATGGTGCCCTTGTTTTCTGGAGAATTTAGTCCCCAAATTCTCACAGAATTGCAAACCTTTATAGGCTGTTGCAAACAAGTACAACAGTGCCTAGAAGAGGAGGAAAAGCAAGCTTTTATGCAGATTTTTCCCACTAGATTGAGAGGAAATGCATACCAGCTAATCGCATCTAGCTCACTCACAACATTTGTAGAGGTTGAACAATTACTTTATCGTAATTACTTACCTCGTGAGACTTACCATGAGCTGATAAATAGATTAATCACTTGCCGACAATACCCGCACGAGTCATTTAACTCCTTCACAACTAGGCTAAAAGGCCTATTGTTACAATGTAATGAGGCAGCACAGAATAAATATGGTGCTGAAAATTTCAATATGGTGAAGCGACAAATAGAAGATTTTGCAATGGCTTCAGTGAAAAATGGTGCATATAACCCGCATCTAGGAGCCTATCTACTCACCTTAAATGAGGATTCAGTGGACAAACTCATTCAAAAGGCATTAGATATGGAAAGGTTGCAACAAGGACTCTTTTTCACGCCTCAACCAACAAGCTATATTCCTAACCCCACAAACTCTTTCCAAATGGGCAATTTTCTAAGACCTAATATTCCAAATTTCGCTAATGCTTATGGTTATCCCATACACGAGAGTGTAAATTTATCTTCCTACCATCACACAAAGGAGTTCGGAGGACATAATATAAAAACTGAAAATAGTATACCTCCAATACCGGAACCGCCAAAGGAAACTTTAGTATCCTTTAGTACCGACGAAATCCCTGAACATAATTGGCGCTCTGTGACAAGGAAATCTTCCGGAAGCCCACCTCCCTACCAGAAATCTTTTCAGCAACAGGCAGAAAGAAAGTACGACAAGCAAAAAGTACTCTTAAATAAGATCACCTGTAGCTACTGCAATTACAAAGGGCACACGTATGACGAGTGCCTAAAACGTAAGAATACGCCTTTCTGCATTAACTGCAGAATAAAGGGCCATGATGCCCAACATTGCAAGCAAAATGCTAAGGCACCACCCGAACATGCATGGGGATCTGCAAATCAGGAGCAAAGAATTAATCACATACATAATATGTGCGACTTCTGTGGCAGAAGAGGACATATCGTGTCCACTTGTCAGCAGAAACAACGATGGGAGGCCACACATTCGGGAAACGGCACACTGTCGACCGAAAAATCCCCGGCTCGACATTGAATAGAACGGCGCAAATTACTTCAGGGTCCTTTCAAACAAAAAAACAAGATACTAGAGAAAACGTTCCAGTGGTAGATTTACCATTAGACATAAGCAAAAACACAGCCGTTCGGCTGATAGTAGACACTGGAGCTGAAGTAAGCATCATAAAAAAGGAAGCACTAGATACGCCAGAACATATAAAATAAAGCGAAAAGGTGACTCTGAAAACTCCATTTGGAGAAGGAGAAACATTGGGAAACTGCCAAGGCAACTTTTTATTAAGCCGCAGTATCCCGTGCAAACTCCAGGTTATCGAAGATATCGCCCAAATCTCCCATGATGGGCTGTTGGGTAATGATTTTCTTGCGAAAAATTGTAATATCGAAGGGCCTAATAGATTACTTCGGTTTCCTCGCACGGAAACCAACCCTATTGAGTTCACGGTCCCTCTCGAAACATCCCTAGAAGATGGAGAGGAAATACCAAGCAATCAATTGGAGGAGCAATTTAAATTACGGGCGCCAGATAGCAAAAATGCATTACCTCCAATGGAAAAAATTCCGAGCACCTCGATTGAAGATGAAAGTAGGCAATATGAAGTTGTACTTCGGCGATCCAATAGAATACCTCCTCGATCTCAAATGGTACTGAGTATACCATTACAATTAGACCAGGAAATGGTCTGTTTGTCTCAGGAGATTAAAGAAGGAGTATTTGTCGCAAATTGCCTAGTTAGTCCTCATAGAAGTTTTATACCAATAGCAGTTCTAAACGTAAACACGCAACCAGTGTACCTAAAGAACCTAACGCTTACTCTAGTTCCAATTAATTATTATAATTTGAAGCCTCTATATTTACCTTTGGACGACAACAATACCCAAAGTTCTCAGAAAAAAGCCTCTCTTAAGCCTCTCTATTTACCATTGGACGACAACAATACCCAAAGTTTTCAGAAAGAAGCCTATTTTAAACCTCTCTATTTATCTTTGGACGACAATAATACCCAAAGTTCTCAGAAAGAAGGTGGTCCATCTTTCTCTCGTGCACAAAACAGTAGCTACTACAAACACAAAAATAATAAAACAGATTTAAATTCCAATCCATATTCGGTAAACGTAAACCGCATTAAACATTATAATCAAGATAGACTCGCGGCTTTACGTAGAGAATTACTGTTGGATAAAAATTTGAATCAAGAAGAGGAAAAATCAATTCTTGAACTATGCTATAAATATAATGATCTTTTCTATCTAAAAGGAGACAGGCTAACATGCACTAACACTATAAAGCATACCATACCCACATTATATAATCAACCACCCATAAACCAAAAAATGTATAGACTCCCAGAGACACATCGGGCAGTCATAAATGAGCAAATAACAGAGATGCTAGAGAATGACATAATTCAACTAAGTAAAAGCCCGTGGAACTCTCCGTTACTGGTAGTTCCCAAGAAGGCTGGGCCAGACGGCAATAAACGTTGGCGGGTAGTAGTAGATTTTCGTAAGTTAAACGAAAAATCTATAGGGGATGCCTTTCCACTACCCAGGATAGAAGATATACTAGACCAACTTGGGCACTCGCGCTATTTTACTACACTGGACATTGCAAGCGGATATCATCAAGTACTTGTTGATCCAAGGGATAGACCTAAAACTGCGTTCAGTACTGCTTACGGGCATTATGAATTTAAGAGAATGCCATTTGGGCTGAAAGGCGCACCTGCGACCTTTCAGCGCCTAATGAATTACATTCTAACGGGTCTCCAAGGATTAGAATGCTTTGTCTATCTCGATGATATTGTAATATATGGAAAAAATTTACAAGATCATAACGAGAAATTGGCTAAGGTATTCTACAGACTTAGAGCCCATAATCTTAAATTACAACCCGAAAAGTGTCAGTTCCTTCGCAGAGAAGTAATTTACCTCGGACACAAATGCTCGAATGAAGGAGCACTTCCAGATCCCAGTAAAACAAGCTGCGTTCAAAATTTTCCTCAACCCCGAACTGTGAGACAAACCCAATCGTTTCTTGGGTTGGCCAACTACTATCGAAAGTTTATTCCGAATTTTTCAAAAATTACCAGGCCACTAACGAATCTATTACGGAAAGACGTCAAATTTAATTGGACTCAAAAGTGCCAAGACTCTTTCGATAAAATTAAAAATTCCCTAGTAAATCCTCCTTTACTCATATATCCAGACTTTACCAAACCCTTTAATTTGACAACAGATGCTAGCAATGAAGCGTTGGGAGCTGTTTTATCCCAAGGGAAAATAGGCACAGACAGGCCAATAGCGTATGCAAGTAGAAGTTTAAATAAGGCGGAACAAAAATACTCCACAATAGAGAAAGAGTTGCTCGCTATTGTATGGGCCGCCAGGAACTTCAGGTGTTACCTACAAGGGAGAACTTTCACGGTTTATACAGACCACAAACCCCTTAAAGGTGTATTCAATGTAAAAGATCCAACTTCGAGATTAGTCAGGTTCCACCATAAACTTTCGGAATTTGACTACACAATTGAATATAAGCCTGGAAAATTTAACACTAATGCGGACGCCCTTAGCCGAATACCTGCCCAAATAAACCAAACAAATCCCAATTCAATCATTGTGGAAGCTCAAGTACATCACCGTATAGATTCTGATATAGACAACGATGATTCTAACTCTCCGCAACCATCAAAATATAAGCAAGCACGATGCCATGTTGTTACGAGATCGCAAATGAAGGAGACAGAAAATAATATTGAAAATGTAACACAAAACCAAAAAACCCGAAAAATTCGAAAATATTCAAAGAACTCCCAAGATGATTCAGTAGAAATTGGCTCAACTGAAAGCAACCAACCTGAAACCAATACATTTGAGCACGACAAATCACCCTCGAATAGTAATTCAATAAATTCCCAAAATCAATTACCTGAGATTATTTCCAACCCTGAAGAAATTCAAATAATTTTAAAGGACTACCATGACTCCGCATTTGGTGGTCATCAAGGAGTAATCAAAACTTATAAAAGAATAAAAAAGAAATATAAGTGGAAAAACATGCTTAGTTCTATCAGGAAATATATTCGAAAATGTTCTAAATGCCAGAAAATGAAGGCTAGCCCGGGGTATCGTATGCCAATGGTCATAACAGATACCGCTCTAATGCCATTCGAGAAAGTTTATTTGGATATAGTAGGTCCTCTTGAAGAAACACACTCAGGCAACAAATACATTTTGACATTCCAAGACAATCTGACGAAATTCGTAGATTGTTATGCCATGCCGAATGGCGAAGCAGAAACGGTAGCAGGAATATTTTTCGACGAGATAATTACTCGTTACCGCATTCCTAAAAAGGTAGTAACTGATCAGGGTTCTAACTTCTTAAGCGATCTTTTTAAACGCGTCTGTAAACTCCTGAAAATAAAAAAAATTACAGACTTCCGCTTATCATCCACAATCCAACGGCGCACTTGAACGTACCCACAGACCTCTAGTGGAGTATTTAAGAGCTATTGTGTCTGAAAATCCAAAGGCTTGGGATCGATTCCTGAGAACCGCGGCTTTCGTATACAATAATAGTCCACATGATGGCACTAAACTCACTCCAATGGATTGTTTGTTTGGGTTTACAGCGGATGTACCATCAAATCTAAGAAGAGAACCAGAACCCATTTACAACCACGAAAGTTACTATCACATCCTTAAATACAAATTACAAAAAACGTATGCTATCGCCCGAAAAAATCTGTTTAAGGCTAAGGAAAAGTCAAAACTATACTATGATAAGCATTCACGTCCGGTTACATTCCAGCCAGGTGAAAAAGTTCTACTGAAAAATCCGGCGAAGAAACACAAGGTTTCCCAGATATGGCTAGGTCCATATCTCGTGGTACAAGCTTTTACCCCTGTTAATACTGTTATTCAAATTGGTAAACGAAGAGTAACAGTACATAACAACAGATTAAAACCATTTCACGAATAATGGCTAATCTTTGAAAACCAGACAAGGGAGAGAAAGAGAAACATACTTTGGATAATTTACTTTTATATAAAAAAAAAAAAAAAAAAAAAATTTTTTTTTTTACTCAGAGTAGAACTACTTAAGAATATTTTTATTTTCATCCTTTTTAAAGCATTAATTTTCTTCATTATCTCCTTCGCCAGGCATTCAAACTTTACACGCTCCTCTTTTACAGTGGCCAAAATAGCCCTCAACCTAAAGTAATGCAAATCTCGGTCTAACTTGACACGCCTACCTACTACTTGCCGATTTAGTTTTATTTAAACTCTCTGCGAAACGCCAAAATATCAAGAAGGGGATGCTCGTATGTGAACACTCGAGTAGCGCTTCACACGCAAGTACTCAAGAAACCACAACCAGAATATCCGCATCCACTAAAATCTAATATGAATGAAACCAGCCATAAATTCCTTAATAATATCACTCAGAATACCCAAAAACACAATCATGCTAAAAGCAGAGGATGCCAATAATATTCTAAACGAAAATTCATACTCTTTGGATCAGCTGGAAGAGCAGATAGATACGCTAGACAAACAAAGAAAAGAGCGAAACAAAACAGAAATGGTTCAAATAAGCTCCCTATCACTGAGCTCCGTAGTAATATTCTACTCAGCATAATCGGAATATTGAAACTATGTAAGTTTATCAGGAACAAGAAAAAGAATATCATAGTCAAAACACCCAAAATATTTACCGTCAATAACCAAAAGGTTCAGTTAGACACTGAGGCAAACCCTCAACTTCGCATAGAAACTACAGAAACCTTAACTCATGAGCCTAAAGCGGATGTAAAATTTAGTAATTTCACCCTACCACAGGAAACGGTGATGACAAACAAAGTCAAACAAATCACCCAAAATTTCCAATCAGAAATTGCGAAAGCAAACACACCCCGAATGATCTCACAACCCCCTACCCACGAAATAGCGACAGCGATCAAAGAGAGAACTCTTTATCAAACCAAACGGACAGGATTAAAAGAATCAATCAACCCCCGATCTGCCCAGCCTACACAGGCAAGTAACCGACAAAATATGTCAATACAACCCCCAACACCACCACCTCTTCCACCTTCATTAAATCAACCTAAGCCAGACTCAATTACCAGTCCACGACAATTACAGGTAGTTTAATTATTCTCCAGTATTAAGTACCTAAATAACCAGAGACAGCAAGAGATAGCTACCTATTTTACAAAAAAAAAATAGTAGAAGGAACAAAACAGATATGTTTAGAAGAAAAAAAATATATACATACACATAGACTATTATACCAAAAAAACATTAAAAATAGTAATAAAATAAGAATATTTATATTATATGCATAATCTTGATAAAAATTATTATAGGCATAGATAAGATTTTTTTTTTTTCTTCTAATATTAATACTCTAATTTTACTACTCGTGTATATACACATATATTATTATAGGTTCATGAAAAATTAACATTGTAATAAAAAAATATATATATATGTATAGAAAAAATATGTTTACACATATATTATTATATTATACAGAGTTGTACGATTAAAAATAAACATACAAATGTGTCAAAATTCAAATAAAAAAACAACAAGGTTTAATACGAATAAAAATATGTACATACACATATGTATAATATAAATAAAGCTAGAAATAAATGTATGAACCGCTGTTAAAATAAGTTAATAAACCCAAAGTTAAAAATTAAACATACCTAGCTGTACCTACAATGTATTATTATTATTTAACATACAACTAAAGAAAATATTGTTAGAATAACCTAGTATTAAGCCAAACCACCATATACCATTGATCTCTCTTCCTAATATTACTACTCATCTCAGAACTCGGCATTATGCGTATACAAGTATAAAAACAAGTAAAACAGTAAACATTTTTTTTGTAAATTCCCAAACCCAATTTTTTTTTAATGCGTTATTCCTCTTCCAAGAATAACACATTTTTTAAGAAGGGGGAGATTTGTTACATATCATAAACTCATCTATAATGCATTCATTAAGATCATATCATCTATGTAAGATGAAGTATTGAATATACATACCTACATTACAATTCATATCAATAAAAAGATAAAGTATTGCATATACGTACATACCTACATACATTGCATTATAATTCCTATCAAGAAAAAATAATGCATTGTATGTACATACATACCTATATTGCATTATAATTCATATCAAGAAAAAATAATGCATTGCATGTACATACATACCTAACTACATCATTTTATTGTCATTGCACTCATCACTGACCTACGCCAATTTCCATTTGAGGAAACCTGACCGAGTGACGCAATACCCCTGCGCGCAAGAATTCGCACATTGCAATACGATAACCTTGCGCCGGCGGTAAAGCATAGGTGACCAAATTGACATGATGTAATATGATAAGCTACAAGCATTTGGTGAATTGATATGTATGTAGGTACGTATGAATGATAGAAACAATGAAGCTGGGAAATATGTATATACGCATAAAGCAACGAGTGTCGTGATGTAAGAATAACAAGCTGCGAATAGTTTCCGCAGCTTGTATATTACAAAATAGGAAATTAAGAAAATACACCTGGCCTATACAAATTACACTTTTGGTAAGCAAATGTTAGGCCAGAAACATTACGGAAACATAGGTAAGGTTAAGATTTTTTGTATAAATATGATGTTGAATTGCAATAAAGAATAGTGTTCAAGTAACATTCAAAGCAACTCAAGTTGTTCTTACTAAGGGAAGTAAAGCTAATAAGCGGCTCCCATCTTCGAACCAAGGGAAGTAAAGCTAATAAGCGGCTCCCATATAATATCCGAGGGAAGTAAAGCTAATAAGCGGCTCCCATCTTCGAACCAAGGGAAGTAAAGCTAATAAGCGGCTCCCTTCAACCTACTGCGGCTTCATTCATCAACATTCGACCTGGAATATCTCCATAAGGTGAACCTATGAGAGTACTTGAGGACGACTACCTCCCAAGTGCTTCATAAACTCAACACAAGCCATGAACAAAGTCCAAAAAAGAGAGCAGCGGGCCGGTCAGCAAGCGACATCCACAGTCTTTTTGCCTTGTCTTACTGCAGGAGTTTTTCACATAAAAGTTGCTTGTATTTTGTTCAAACGCTATAATTTCCATAAATTTGTTCTACATGCAATTTTTTTTAAACTATTAGAAAGAAAACAACATATTTGGCTGCAATTTGTGAACGGTTCTCTGAATTTATGGTTTTTATAAAAATACTTATGCATATGTATACTCGCATATGTATGTCGCAAATTCAATTTACCTACACAAAAATAAATTATGATAAGAACACTGATTCTTCAAAGTGTTTATTATGTGAAATGCTTTTAATGGGAAATTTGTTAGGAAATATCAAAAGACAGTGTAAGTGTGCACAAACATAATTTTGAAAGTAAAAATATAAATTACACAGTAACGCCGGCAAGTGTAACAAATGCTGCTGTAAGCAGCCGTAAAAGTGCTCTACTAAATAACTTACCTGTTAGATTTAATACCTTTCGAAGGTAAAGACACGATTTACAAGTAAAAAAGCTAGAATTGGTCTAAGACCATTTCTTATGATACCCTAGATGAATGCCCGTATTAAATTTCGTATGGTCACCGATCTATTCAAGTATTGATTTTGAAGTTGTTTTTCGCATATATTTCTAGAACAGTTTGTCGCACAGAAATGGTAATTACCAATTTTATAGGATTTCGTATTCTGCAGAAGTTCTTAGTACAATAAAAATGTCTTGGACTGATGGCTTTCAAAATATACGTAAAAACCGAAATTTTTATATGGCAACACCAAGAAGGAGTTGCCCGATTTAGTCCATTTTTGATATTTTATTTGCTAATGTAGTAAAAACATCATGTACGAAATTTCAGCTCTCTACGTCAACGCGTTCTCAGGCAGTGTCCAAATATATAGCAGAAAACGAAACTTTTATATGGCAACCCCACGAAGGAGTTGCCCGATTTGTCTCATTTTCGAACTTAATTTTACTTTTTTCTTTTAAAGTCCGTGTACAATTTCAGCTCTCAAAGTATACGCGTTCTCGAGTTATCGTGCGAACAGACGGACGGACGGACGAACGGACGAACATGCAAAAATCAAAATAACTTTTAATATTATGAATGGGTGTCCAATCCATTTTGCTCTACCATCATTATTTCGAGGTGTTACAAACGGAATGACAAACTTAGTATACCCCTATGATTTCATCTAGGGTATAAAAATGACTTAAGAAGTTTAAGGGGTAATATCACCTTGTTACTTTTTCTTCACTGCTTTTTTTTTGCTTATGCACTCGTTGTATCCAAGAATGATAGAAAAAAGTCGATTATGAGAGTAAAAAACTTGGGGGGCCGTGAAGCAAAATTAACGGTTTTTCGGAGGAAGAACATCTTTAATTAGAAAGCCAGTTGTATGGAGCAGCCATGTTTTCAAACTGGGCGTACCAGTAGCTCCATAAATTTTTATCCGATTGACTTGAATTTTTAGCTGCAACTTTAAAACAATATTTTCCAGTGAACGCCGTAGGATTTTGTTTTTTATAATTTTGGGAATGAAAAACTGCATTCTCTCGCAAAAGAAAACTACTCAAACATATTGCGATTCATTTATTCGTGATAGAATAAAAGCTATTCTCCGAAGATTATTCGATCATTCTTCTCATCCTAGTATAAATACAGTACTTTTCACCGCAAGGAACAAACTCAAACCTATCCCAACATCCCTATTCCTGACATGCCTACACAAAAAAAAACAAAACGTAACAACAGACATTCACATCTTGCCATTGCTTAACAAGCTATATAATAACCCTTCGCGAAATTAAAAGTTTTTACCTTATTGGACAATCGACAGTATTTTTAAGTGAAGTCAAGGGTCAAAGCTAAAAATAAAGCCTGTAAGAACTAATAACAAATTTTTCTTCGTAATCCCGGATTATCTAATACCATCAAAATAGCCAATTCGTAAGCGCCTGAGATCGTACTTGACTTGACTTCGCAGGAGCAAGTCTCGTCTTACCCGGGGGATACACCTGCAAGCCTCCCATAATAAGGATGATTAAGGAAGAAATATTTAGTTCGCAAATAAAAAATTCAATAATATTCTTATTTGCAACGCGATTTTAAGCTTGACATCAGGGGCCGGAGTCACTAACACGGAGAGCTGTGGAGTTTTGAAGATGAGAGTTCTTTTGACACTAACTCTCCACTCGGAATTATGTAACTCGGGGAATTTGTATTGAGAATTACGAAACTCTCTATTCCATTCGACAGAACTCTCGGCTGTGTTAGTTGTGGAGAAGTAAGGAGAATATTTCTCAACTGACCGTATTGTCTGTTTTTGTTGTGTTTTGTGCAGATACCTAGGTAAGGTACCTAATTTTTTCAAATTATATTATGGACTCACCATATATCCTGGCTATGATTACAAAAACAAATTATAGAAATCGTTGCAATACTTACAGAAAAATATGGATTTTGGTATCCCAAGGTACCCACTAAATCACGCGAAAATGGTCAATTTGGTCATCTTTTTAAATATGCACGTTAAAGCTTATACGATAAAATCGCAACTCATCATTATAAAGAACTAGTAAGTCGTTGAAGTTCACTTTCCATGAGAAAAATGTTCGCAACAGAGTATTAATGGACGTGAAACAAAGAACGGAAAAATATAGGCAAAATATAGAGACTGGGGTGTATATGACCCAAGTACAAAAATATCGTCTTTCGGTGGTAAAAGCTCAGTTAAGGTACTTTCACATCAAAAACAAGAACCGAAAAATGTAAATGGAAAAACTAATTTACTCCACTTTAAAACAAGATTTTTTCCAATGATTAATAAAATTAAGGAAAATAGGATAAATTAAGAATATCACTGAGAAAATAATTATATTTATTTCAGATTTTTAAGAAAACATTTTCGACCGAAAATTCGGCTATAAAACAAAAGTTTTGCCTTTCTTAAAAATCTGCGATAAATATACTATTTTATTAGTAAAATTATTAGTTTACCCTATTTCACATGATTTTATTAATCATTGGAATAAATTGAGTTTTTCTGTTTACATTTTTTCGGTTCTTGTTTTTGATGTGAAAGTGTCTTTATGAAGTTAAAATGATAAAAATAAAATACACCACTCGATTACACGCTTCTTTCTCTTTAATTTAATATCAAACATGACGTATTTTGGGCAACCTCCAATAAAGGGTGGTACGACACCTCATCCCCAAAAGCCCCTTCCCCATAAAATTGTTCATCTATATTTTTGAACTCCAATGCTCTACGACCATCCCACACAGAGTTAGCCATCCTTCAATATAACAACACTTCTCATGCTTTCACTAACTCGTCAAGTATGCTAGAGAATCGCGAATAGAGAGTTAAGGAGTTTTAATCGGGGAAACCGAAAATTCATCTCTCAAACTCTCCGAGTTACAAAATCCGGCCTTAGAAGGAAGTTCGGTTGATGTTGCATACAAGTTCATTTAAAAAATGGATTGATTTCTCATCATACAAGTTCGCTGAAAGTTGCATGGCAGTTGGATTACACTGTCAGAATTTTGGCAGTACAAGTTGCATGTAAGCAAGCTGTACTTGCAGGTGTAGCCCCCGGGTTAGACAGTGAAGTGAATGCAAGTGAAAGTTGTGGTGAAAGTGTTCTAATTGGATTGCCATAATTTGAAGTAGCTATTGATAAGTAGAGCTGAGAATAAATAGCTTGTGAACTTATATATAATACTATTGCTACTACTACTACTAAGCATATCAGCCGTACACTTTTCTTTTCGTAATGTTCCGGATGTTTCCACATTTTGTATATTCGACTCTATCGACTCACCATAAATTACAAGTAAGACCAAAAATTACTTCTTTTATATATTGAATATCTACTTACAAATAAGTACTGTCCTTCTCCGCCTTCACCTTTTCTATCCATTCCAACCATTCTACCCATTCCAGTTCCAGTGCCACTCTCTACACCGACGTGTTTGTCATCAATATACTGTAATAGAATAATAAAATTAATTGCGGGAAGATTGTAAAAAATTCTAGTAACTGACATTCCTGCAGGCAACCAAGTCGGCTAAAAAGAGGGCTTGTTTGTTTTTGTTCATATCCCAAGCACGAGAGTCTGTGCAGGAATCATAGCTCTTTAGTTTAACTCTTTCTTCTCTTAAACAACCTGGATGCAAGCGGTTGTTTAAAAATGCAACTTTCAGAAAATCCTTTTGAGTCGAAAAAGCCATGGCTCTGTAGTTTTTTTTTAGTGTTTTAGCAGAGATTAAAAATATGCGAATGACATCAAATAAGCCTCAACAATTAACTTGATTTAAAATTTCTTCAATTACTAAAACCGTACAATTTTTGTTGTTAAAAATAAACTAAAAATGATAAAAATAAACTAAAAATGATAAAAATAAAAATTTAGTGCTTAGATTTGAAATATGTAGCTACTGCGATCAATTTAGTTGAGAGGTTTACGGCACAGCATGATGGACTTGTGTCAGTAGTTAGTTTGTGGATATCTAGACTTTTCTTTAGTAATATAAAATGATCTCTTGTTACGGTGCAGCTATTCTCGAAAATTAAATATAAAACAGAGCTAAATGTGTATTAACTCATCCCTTGTTCTTCGGAGCGGCTCTTGTCAAAATTGCTCAACAATTTTTTTACGATAGATCAAGCATCAGTGTAGGCTGACGGAAAGGAATCAGGAAAGACCAGAATTGTCGGGATACACGATCAAACCAATAATAATGCTGCTATACTAATTAGCGCGCCTGATCGGTGCAATTTTAATTAAAGCATTTTTGCTATAATTGCTCTGGGTAAATCGAACACAGATCGGAAATGATAAAAAGTGTTTAGAGCTGCTACTTTACCAGTAAATCTATCCTTTAATACCTCTAGCAATATAGTCTAAAACGGTACTACTCCAGTGGATTCTATTTGTTGTGGAACGATTTCATTCACTTCATGATCTCTCAAGTGGCTCCTGCCAAAAAAGTGCCGGTTTTAGTATGTGGTCTGTATTGAAATTTTGTTTGTATGGTAGCATGTGACTAATCCAAAACTTAATGACTTAAAAGAAATAGAAGCGACGAGTCTGTATGATAATACCATTATGCTGGTCAATCTCAGATCATATACATCGTATAGCTAGACGCCTTTAATCCCAACCTTTCTCTATTATTTCCTAAAAGCCTATATTAAGCCGACATGACAATGATTAGTATAAGCAATGTCACCAACGAACTCGTCGGAGCACCAGACGCAACCCATTGCATATCTCTTATTTTCGATAAGTGGGATTTGTCGGGACTAAAAGTGAGTACATATATCCTTCTTCATTTATAAAAATTAAAAATCAAATAGCAACTGTAGCATCAGTCAATCCCTTCTAATAGCGCTGAAGGAGTTTACTGGAATGACTGGTGAGAGTCTCGACTTTGGACTTGAATAATGGATGCGGATGTGGATAGTAACAAAGAAAGCTATAGCCGCAAAACAGAGTTCAAAAAGAGCAAACCTGCCAATTGAGCATGTCAGGAAAAAAAGTTGCTCATTCTTTGCGGAGTTAAATAAACCATTTTCTTTTTGAATTTTTGCATAGACCCAGTTTAGACTGGTCAGTATGCTGCCTCTGCCGCACAAAATTTGTGATACTTCCTTTCTGCCCCCAATCTTCAACTTACCTACAAATGAGTCAGAGGCAGCATATTTACTGACCCGTCTAAACAGGGTCATAGCTTGATGTCTAGAATAGAATATTCTTATCAAACCCAGTATGTCAGATTCGCCGCTTGGGTGACTGTAATCATGAATAGGTACGTTCACAAGGATATGTATGATTACAAGGAGATTCCTATCTACTCGGATAGCCAAGTGACTGTTAAAGTCTTGTCAAGGCCTTTTACAACCTAGAAAAAGTTTTGGAGTGTAAAACCATCCTGAATTCCCTTTCTCGGTGTAATGAGGTAGATACTCGTCCTATGGGTACCAGATTACAGTTATGTAAATGAAATGAAATGCATGGCGGACGAGCTCACTCGTCTTGGTGCAGTCTCGGGGGCTCCCTTCTCAATAATCGGGATTGCACCAAAATACCTCTCTGCTAATTATCGGCTCGGGCGGGCTGCCCAGTCGTCTTTAGTTATATGACTCCTCAGCTAGAACTACAAAGGAACTGTGGGGTAAGCCTAACACAAATTTAACGGAAAAAATACTGGGACTTAACAAGCCCACCCTGAGAGACCTGGTGTCATTCTTACTGTATACACTCTTTTCTCAGGGTTCATCTACACAGAATGGGAGGATCCGAAACATTGACTACTTTCTCTGTCACTGTCCGGCCCTCCTTGATAGACGTTACAGTTTCGTCTGGTTCACACCAGAATACATGACGCGGCTAAGGAGGATTGACGGTCAATTCTAAATTTTTTGAGAGCGTCCGGTTGGAAGTTATGAGCAATAGCTGGAGGGTGAGCTTTAGAAATTGCCAGAGTCGTAACAATCGTGAGGCAAGTGAGACATAAATGCCTCAGGCGCCAAGGCGGAGGGGCGCCGTTGAAAACTATGATTGCAAGCGAAAAAATAATATTAACTACATTTGCATCTGACAAATATAAATTATTTTTGAGCTCTGTATTTGTATATTACCAATTTTATGACTGTTTATTCAAAGAAATGGTGTGTTCTCGATTTGAGTTCACTCACTTGAAAAGGACGTGGTTGGCAATACTACTTCTCAGTTAAAGGCGAACCTCAGTTTTTATTGACAAATGTTTTTAGAATTCGACTATTAAGAGGCTATTCCACGTGTGTAATCCTACATCACTGATGCAAAAAAAAAAAAACAGCGACTTGAATTTTATGAATAACAAGAAGGTGGCTCCAGTATGTCAACAAAACAAAAGCTTCGTTCGTATATATTCGAATCAATGATCTTCTTTTATTCCAACTGATACAAAAAATTGGAGCAAGTTTCTGAAGGTTTTGGATTCCTTTCCGATGATCTTCTTAGCAAAATGGATGTCGAGAGTCTGAAAAAATCGATAATAATTTATCATTGAATTGCGATAAATATTTGAACAGTGTGAAATTCTGCAGTGACATTGCCAACTTCAAGTATTCAGCGTCGTTGATTCTGTAAATCGTCTGGAAAAAGCGTCGTTTTTATACCCTAGAAGATGAAATCATAGGGTAGGTATTAAGTTTGTCATTCCGTTTGTAACACAGAAATAATGATGGTAGAGCAAAATAGATTAGAGACCCATGCATAATATTAAAAGTTATTTTATTTTTGCATGTGCGTCCGTCCGTCTGCACAATAACTCAAGAACGCATTCACTTAGAGGGCTGCACACGAGCTCTTAAAAAAAAAAAAGTAAGTTTAAGTTCGAAAATTAGCCGAATGGGGCAACTCCTACTTAGGGCTGCCATGTAAAAATTTCGTTCTTTACAATTTTTTTGGACAGTGCCTGACAACGCGTCAACGTTGAGAGCTGAAATCTTGTACACAGATGGATCGAATTGAAAATGGGACGAACTGGGCAACTCCTGCATAGGGCTGCCATATAAAAATTTAGTTTTTTTACGTATACTGTAAAAACGATCAGTATTTATTGTACTGAAAAGCTCTTCAGAATAATAAATCCTATGTTGGGATCATATGAAATCACATACGGGTATTCATCTAGGGTATCATAAGAATTGGTCTTACAGACCAATTCTAGCTGTTGTACTTGTTTAGATTTGCTTCAATCAATTCCGACTCTAGCGCTAAGAATCTAAATGTTGAAATTGATTTTTCGTGACATTTGCTGTGGCGATAGCTTCATATGAACGAAGTTTCATCAAATTGATGTTAATAAAATCTTACCTCTGAGCCAAGAAAAATTATTCCATGTGTAAATTTATACGTTTACCTCAGGCGCCAAAACAAGTCGGTACGGCTCTGAGAGATTCCTCTGTTTAATCCATCCATCCATGTTCATTTTAAAAATCGATAGTCTAGTTCAATACTGGAATAAGTCCGGAAATTCGTTTTAGAGTATAATATTCACTATTTGAATCTATATTTGACAAATGCTGATTTGCTAATCAAAATAGGATACAAATCCTATTCCAGCACAGAACTGAAGTTGTTTTGAAAAAAAAAGCATTATATGTACAACTCAAATATCAATTATCTCGAAACAGTTAATTTTTATTTGTTCCAATATTGAACTAGATCATCGAAATCCTCGTGGTAAACTGACTTAACAAAAATATCGGGACACAACTTCATAGTAGCTTCTCAAACCACATCATACACATTTACATGGCTCTAGTTTCATAAACCTACTTTCTCAAATTATAAACTTTAAATGGTTGCCACTTAGAGCCATTGAATTAACCATTGCTCCTAATACCCCATTAAACTTCCTTAGAGAAGATCTCTGTTATTGTTCTGAGTTCTGACTGTCTGAGAAGGAGATAATTTTCTGCTTTCCCGCGTGTTTTAGTGAAGAATCTTTGTTGTCATGAAAGTTAATTGGCCACTCAATCTTCATGTACATGAGGATAGTCCCCTCTACTAAAATTTAAGTTACCGGTCTGCAACTGTATACAGGAATCGGTGGGTCTCCAGCGTGGAATGATAAAGCTGAGTATATGTACACTTCCCTTGGCTATAGGTATATAATGATATTCAATATGAAAAATCGTATAAAAATCATTGTAAGGGCACTTTTACATCAAAACCGAGAACCGAAAAAATGTAAACAAAACAACTCAATTTATTCCACTTTAAAACAAGATTTTTGCTCCAATGATTAATAAAATCATCAGGAAAAGGGTAAACTAATAATTTTACTAATAAAATAGTATAATTATCTCGGATTTTTAAGAAAAACACAACTTTTATGTTTTATCAGACTAAATTATTAGTTTACCCTATTTTCAATGATTTTATTAATCATTGGAGCAAAAATTTTGTTTTATAGTGGAATAAATTGAGTTTTTCGGTTTACAATGTTCGGTTCTTGTTTTTGTTGTGAAAGTTCCTTAATATATGCAAAACCTACAACTAAATAAACTCTAAGGCACAATTTCCTAAATTTATGTTATTCACAAAATATTCTTATAAAAATTTATCAAAAATCCTTTTCATGTTAATCCTATGTTTCATTGTTTGTGTCATTCTCTGTTCCTTCCCTTGGTTCAAGCACATAGCCCAATTGCTCTAGTTCCTTTGAAATTTTATCACATTTTCCTAAGCCTTCAAGCCAATCATTGTAGGGATAATCTGGATGAACTCCACCATATCTAAACAAATTTAAAAGGATTTTTTTTTCGTAACATTTAAATGTATTTATTTAACTTTAATATTATACCTCTGAGGCAAATGGTCTGGATGGATATGCTCATGCAATGAAGCCATATTAGATCCATGAATGAAAATTTTTTCCCTCATTCGAACATTTAAGAAAGGTTTAAACATCTGAAATACTGCGTTAAATACCCAATTTTGATTAACAACGTGAATGGCGGACGTCCTTACTGGCATGGATGTCTAAAATAGTATAATTAACAATTGAATTTAATAGATTTCGATTTCAAAATGATTTCCAAAAAAAATTGCAATACTTACCACCATTATGGCGATCACTTTCTGAGCAATTGATGGTGTTAGATGAAACACTTGACTAATAGATAAATTACTCATGTCGAATATACCTACTCCTCCAACTATTTGAGCTACCGGCTCAAGAGAACCAATCTCAATCATTAAAAGGATCGCTCTAAACATATCATCCACTGAAATTTTACTTGGATTCCAATTTCCTATTCGGTTAATTATCATCCTTCGTTCATTTTGATCTTTGTACGGAGTGACTTCCAGGATTTCATCGTCTCCTATTACTAGCAAATCCTTGGGATGGACCTTTTCATAAAGTTCTCGGTTTGCTTCACGGAATGCACAGTAATTGCAAAGCTAGAAAATATATTTTTTTTTCATACAATTCCATACAATTCAATTCAATTCATTTCAAAAAATTTCCAAAGAATTTTAAGGAGTTTCTTATTATCTCGGCGGCCTATCTATGTGTTACCTCTGGTTCCACCTGAATCTGGGGTACCGAGTTCAGTTTGCTTGCGATCGATGCTAATCGATGCTTGTTATCAAGGTTAACTGTGATTTCAATACTTATAAATCAAATTCTTTTTAACGAGTTCTACCCCCGTGCAGTGCAGCTTTACATGTTTCTGTTTTTGTAATGCAACAACAAAAACACGTGTAGAACTCGTTGAAAAGAATTCAGCATTAGATACTTCGGAATTTGTAAGAATGAGGCACAAGTAAATTCGTCAAACCGCGATACAACTACTTTGTTGAGCCTCACACAATGCTCATACATATTTTGTATATATTGTTTCTGCTCTTGATTTGACTCCTCACGATACCTTTGCGTTTCATTCTGAAATGCAGTGTATCGTGCGCTTAGTTCTGTATTGCGATTGATTGCTTAAATTAATAAGTAAAAAAGCTAGAATTGGTACATAACCAATTGTTATGATACCCTAAATGAATGCCCGTATGAAATTTCGTATGGTCACCAATCTATGCAAGTTTGATTTTTGAAGTGTTTTTTTGCATACATTTCTAAAGTGAATAAACCAATTTTATAGGATTTCGTATTCTGAAGAAGTTTCAGTACAATAAAAATGTCTAGGACTGATCGTTTTTACAGTAGGTTACGTAAAAAACCAAAATTTGTATATGGCAACACCAAGAACGGGTTGCCCGATTTAGTCCATTTTTAAAATTTTATTTGCTATTACTATAAAAACACCATGTACCAAATTTCAGCTCTCTATGTCGACGCGTTTTCAGGCAGTGTCCAAATATATAATGGGAAACGAAGGTTTTGTATGGCAACCCTACGAAGGAGTTGCCCGATTTGTCTAATTTTCGGGCCTGTCCAAAATCCAAGGTTTCGTCTTCGTCTTGTTATTACAGTTGGTGACGTAACATCGAGTCAAGCTCTATCCGAATCCATGTCTGTATCACCGACCTTTGCTAATTTGTACAATAGTTTAGACATGACATCTGGTTAGCTTGATCATGGAGTCAAGGTTTGAGTTGACTATTTTATTTTAAATAGACAGAATATTTTTAGGTAATGTTTATTCGCTAGCTGTCAAGATCAAACTAAGCAAACGAATTCGGACAGGTTAGCTTCGTCTTGAACTTGATGGAAAAATGGCGAATGCTGATAAAATAAAGCATAAATATTGCACAAGCTTTTTAATGTTTTAATTCCTTTAAAAGCAAAATTGGCTTTAAGCCCTAGATACAATGAGCGCCAAGCGTTTTTTACGCTCCACAAAATGAGTTTGAATCAATGGTTTTCATGTACAGAGTGTTTCTCATTAGGAGTTCAATAGAGCAGGAGGTGATAGTACTCATCTACCCAAACCAAAAATTATATGGCATGTTACGGACATCCCTAGAGAAATTATAATAAATCATTGCATGAACATACATACTTACATTGCATATAATTCTATAATTCTTACCAAAAGAAAATCATTGCATGTACATACATATGTACATACCAACAATGAACTGAACTGAGCCAAAGCCCTCGAGAATACTTCACAAGCCATTAAACAGACTCCCTCCCTACCACATGCGAGGCCCAACGGAGTCCTTCCATTCTAAAATATTTGCAGTATTCTCACGTAAAACTGACAAAAGTTTGATTTGAATAGCTCCTCCGCCCGAAACTACTATTCATACAGAAAGATGGTGTTTTGATAATTTTAAGCTTGCTTTCTTATCTTCCGAACCGTAATAAAACTTTCATACCTTTCCTAACACAATTATTTAAAAAAAATTATCTTAATCAAATGACTACGATTCCTTCAACAAAAATTCTCAGCTGACTAATCATTGTAATGTCGCTGTACCGTCATAGGATGCCGTAGGCCATTGCCGTCTTTATATAAAGAATATAAAGACGGCAATGCGTGGGCTGATGTACTGAATGTAGCTGGCCTACAGATCCAGACTCCGGCTGCACATACCAACATGCAATTATCACTCAGCTGAGAAGTATTGAGCGTAAAATGGTAAGGTTACTTTGTAATCAGAACTACTTTATTATTTTGTTAAGTAACGTATATAGGAAGTGTAGCCTTTGGGAAGGTAAGGAACCAAGCTTTAAATTACGAGAAGACTATTTTCCTGTATGGATAGTAGTTTAGGCTCTATCGCAAATAAAATGTCAATGTTTGGCACTTTTCAATAAGTATCAATATACAACATTTTAGAAAACGGGCTCATAACGCATACATATAGATTTCTGTTTCAGGTCTTGGGAAGTATTCCCGAGGGTTTTGACTGTGCGTATTGCCATTTTCCTATAGGAACAAGTCTTACAGCTCTCTTTTTCGCCCTATGGCAGAGTTGGAGCTACCAACACAAAATATTGCTTACTGAACGTTTACTTATGCCATTTGATGTTTTTATGTTGGCTGCAGATGCAATCACCGCAGAAAGAATAATGCTGCGTTCCTTTTCACGTTAAAGGCCTAACCACAATGTGCATATGCTAGCATATGCAAAGACACGAGCAATTGCTTATCATAATAACAACCCACAATAGGAATAAGAAGTCGTTCGTCAAGTTTTAATTCCTTTCTTCAACTTCTGTCTGTACGCTCATCATCGTACTTTGCATAAGCAAATTTGACAGTTTGTGTAAATATATACAAATGTTAGTGATGCATAAGGAAGCATTCGTCATATTTTCAAGGCTTGCATATGCAAGCGTATGCACATTGTGGTTAGGCCTTAAAAATGAATTTTTTCAATCCATGTCGTTCTTTTTGTCGGGCCGAGCGTTATAGTTTCAATCTGTAATCGCTTTTTTCGGACTCCGAATCGTTCTGAATGAACCTGAGTTTTTCCCGGATTTAAGCAGCACGATTTTAATTGGTATTCGTGAATGGGTTGTTTAGAATTAGTACTAGGTGGTAATATAGTTAAGTTTAAGTTGCTTTTGTTGGAAGAAATGTCAAACACTTTAAATGGTTCTGTGTCGTTCCTTTTCTATAAGCACAGAATTAGATTATGACATCGTTCTGTCGATTTTTACAGATTCATTCAGAATGAGAAAAGGAACGCAGCATAAGGTAAAGATAGTGTTCACTATGCTCCGTCTCTCTTGCCCACACGCAGGATTCAGGTAAAAATAAATTTTGAAAATGAAAGTCGGAATTAGTTTCATTTCTTATAAGAGTCCTTATAACCGATTAAAAAATCACTTGGACACAAGAAAATATATTTTTTTAATTTAATTCGATTTTCGGATGTAAAATTTCATCTGATTGGTTGAGTTTTACATGTTTTGTTATGTAGTAAACGTTTTAGAAATACAATATTTTTTGTGCCACATGAAATAGTAAATCGCTCAGTCCATTGTTATAAGTCAGTGGTCCATACCTACGTTGCAAAGCAGGAGAATCATTGCATGTATGTACATACCTACAATACATTATAATTTCTGATAACTAAAGAATGGCACGTCATTAATGATCTACAGCAATCATTTCCGCATGTAAAACAAGTGGGAAAAGATAATGAGGTAATACCAAAGTTAACTTAATAACAAGTTAAGAAGCAGTAGAACAAAATTGGAAATTTTTTGGTGCTTTTTAGAATGAAACAAGTAATTTCATGGATAAAGAAGAATTTTTAAGAACTTTTATTTTTATCGATTCTAAATCAAATTCATAAATACAAGAAGAAAAAACAACCGCCTCGTCCGGGGTTTGAAACCGGGACCTTCCGCTTGCCGGGCGACTGCTCTTACCACTGAGCTAACGAGAATTTGAATTTGATTTAGAATCGATAAAAATCAAAGTTCTTAAAAATGCCATATAATTTTTGGTTTGTCTAGGTACATAAGTACTATCACCTCCTGCTCTATTGACCTCCTAAGGGGAAACACCCGGTATAGCTATAGCCAATGTAAGCTACGCCACTTTGGCGCGCCGCAAAGTTTGATCTAACTACACTGAAAAAATTTATATCAGAATTTACCACATTTTATATGACATTTGGTGACAGTAACTATACATAGGAAAATTTCATATTCACTGTATCAAAATATATATGTAACACACTTACATTTGCATAACAACATTTTGAAAAGTAGCGTATGACAATTTGTTATATTATAGCAAACGGTTTATAGCTATGATATTTAATATAACAACGTCTCGCATACCATATGGCTCACTTTACCGTATGCTTTATAAAAAATAGAATATTTGTGATGCGATTTCAAATAGTTTTATTAATTGGAAAAATATTTCATTGTAAAGATTGACATAACTATCGTTGTAATACATATCTTGTATTATAAAATCTGATAAATTTATAGGAAATTTCCACGAATGACGTATGAGATTTTGTTATGTCTTATAGTAAACGGTTTACAATATGTTATTTAATATAACAATCTCTCACATACCTTATGGCTTACTTTACCGTGTACCTTCTATATATGTATACATATTTCTATTCTGGAAAAACGTTTTACACTAACCCCAATTAATGAGCTTAAGTCCAGAGAAAAAAAATTGTACAAAAAGAAAAATTATTGCAATTTTATTATTTTATCAAATAGTGTTTCCAATTTTATTTCAACAGATTAGAAAAATTTTTGAAGATTTGAATAAAAGCATTCCTACGTTTGAGTTTTTTTTTTCAGGTACTTCTTCAATTACGCTACTGAAAGTCATAGGTACTAAAAGGCATTTAAATAACATAAACAAAATTCAAAACTTTATTGCAAAATTAAATAATTTTGATAAAAGCTGAAGGTAAAATATTAAAAAGATAATGTATTATGTCTATGGATATAATTGAACAATGTAGAAAAATTTCAGAAGGCTGTCTTTATTTTTGTTGTTTTAAGGAAATAATATTACTTTTGAAAATTTTATATATTTGATTAATACAAAATTAATTATTATAAACAAATATTTAATAAAATTATACAAGATTAAATATGTAAATATTTCTATACCTGAAACATGTATTCTTACGTTTATTTTAAAATGATTTATGATAGAATAATTAAATCAGGTCAAATCACTGATTACTCTATCAACGGCTGTAAAAGTTTTATCAAACGGTTTGGCTAATCCGTATATATACTTTTGTATAAAAATCCATATTGGTCCGCTATCTCCTGAATACTTTGCTTGAATTGCATGAATAATTTTAAAACAAGCGTCCACGGCCTTTAAAGGTGAATTGAAGTCATATATTACATCATCCACAAAAAAATAATCCTTTTATACAATCTTTTTACGTGTGATGTATATCGACGGCCGTAATTATTCTAACAGACTGCAAACAGTTACTAAAAAATCAGTCTTTCAATTATTACAAAACCGAACATTGTTTTTATTATATTAAATACAACACCTACATACCTATAAATTTTGGGATTAAATTTTCAAATCCCCACCGTTTAAGAATTTCTTGAATATAATTATCTCCCATGGCAATGGCACAGAATAAGCACTAAAAATTTCACTTGACACAATCCGCATTAATGCTCTCTTGCAACTTACTGTCAACAAATACGAACCGTTAATGAAGAACGCGTTACTAAAATCCTGTTTGCGCAGCTAACTTGAAAAATTATCTTATTGGCATACGAAATTGTGCTATTTGTATGTGAAATTGTGCCGCTTGTATATGAATTTGTGCAATTTGTAGAAGAAATTGTGCTATTTGCATATTAAATTCCCTCTTTGTCATATTTCTTATTAATTAAAAACTGTAATCGAATTTATTATACATATGTGATGAATATTTGTTGGGTTGGTTACTTCAATCCGCCCTGCCCTTCCTTATAACTTGATAAAATATCTTATCTGCATATGAAGATCTGCTATTTGTATAGTTATTTGGTGAGAAATATCCTTTATATTTCACACTAAATAACTGGGATCGAATTTATTATATCTACATAATCCGCGTACTTATTTTCGTAGGTATCAAGAAAAGTTATAAAGTACATGGTTTTCTAAATTCATAAGAAATCATCACATTGGCATGCTTTTGTAGGATAACAATTCACAAAACTTGAACCAAATTTTTTTTAGGTCATTTTAGCGTTTTCCTAATATTGAAGTCATGGCAATTTGATAATTTCCGCCATATGCAAAATCATGTCTATCTATATAGACATTTTTTAGAACAAATCAGTATGAAATTTCCGATGAACGAAATTTATAAATATAATGATACAATTTGCTACTAAATGTGTGACCGCATCGTATTCAAAATTCATATGGGAATGTGACCGTTTCTTACAAACCTGACAACCGATTTCTAAATCAGAAATTTACTATAGCCGTATATGATAAATTACAACACCCAAAGAAAAACCTCTAATGCATATATAATACCGAAAAAAAAAGATATATATCATTAATTCTTATGGCAAATATTTTCAACCATCGTATATATTTTGTGAAGAAGTGCACTGCGGCAATAAGATATGTTACAATATACATTGCTGAAATTTGAATATGATAAATTCCACATTTATGTATAAATTCCTCTCACACTTTCAAGTATAATTTGATATATTATTTCAATTTTGAAGACATTTTATAGTAAAATTTCTTAAACTCACTTCTGATATACTTTTATAGTAAATTCAGTAATAGAAATTTTTTCAGTGTATAAACTTGTTTTTTAAATACTTTTCACAATTTCAAAGAAATAATCACACACCTCAGTTCGAACTGTCAAGTGTAAAAACAACTCGTGGCTCTCATTGTATCATAAACGCCACAAAGCGGCGCCGCAAAAAAGCGCATGGCGCTTATTGTATCTAGGGCTTTAGTATTATTCTTGTAAGTGACGACGCTATTCTGTCTATATAAAATCTGCCTTTTTTTTAGACCAGCCATTCCCATTAACTCGTGCACGAATTTGTCTGTCTATTTATATATTTCTTTTTTACTATTTTCGACACTCTCGTAGACCCACTTTTCGTCATCACAGCGAGCCGAAATTTGGCACATAGATTCATGTCGCGTGACAATTGAATCTATCAAAATTTGAACTGGAAGTTTCCATGGACAAATCATTTGAAAATTTGGTACAAATTTGATTAGTGATAAATCCGTTTCAGGAAAAATGTAGAGTTTTCCGATTTTTCCGAAAAAAATTTCCGGAATTTTCTGACTTTTCCGGAAAATTTTCCGGTAAAAAAGTTTTCTAAATTATGTCGGATCAAGTTCCCTATCAACTGGCATCATTACTTTCGTTCGGACAATGGTGAAAACTTGCAGAAAAAATCGAGAAAAATTCATGTAAAACGCTTTTCCGGAGTTTTTCCGACCAAGGAAGCGTTTGAGCTTTTTGCAACCTAAGACAAAGTTGTAGAGCGAAATGAGTTGCATAAAGTTGCTTTTGTGGAAAACTCCATGGAAAACCCGGAAATCAACGTATTTTCCAATTTCTCTGGAAAATTTTCCGTCAAAAAAGTTTTATAAGTAATGCGGAATCATTTTTTTTCCGTCCTACTGGCATCAATACTTTCTCTTCAACAATCATGAAAACTTGCATGAAAAATCGGGGAAAATTCATGTAAATTTTTAAAAAAAATTCATTGTAATAGGAAAAGTCTGTGGAAAACAGGGAAAATCGGGAAAATTCATGTTATATGGGATCAAGTTGGAATACAGCTAAAAAGCGCTGTACACAATCTGCATTGTCCCAACATATCATCTCGAGAGCATCACTAACCATGGCGAAGTGCGTCGCAGCCGTAAAAAAAAACTCAGGCAACAACTACAATTTAACTTTCGTTGGTGTATTTAGCAAGAAAAATTTTCAATTATAAGCTTTTGTTCTTTAGCAATATTTTGACGCAAAAGTTGTGTGAATAAAAATAATTTTTACTCGAATAAATTTTTTGAAAAACTGGTAAATCAGTGTCTTTTCAGCCGTCATAAAATTGTTTTAAAATATTTCCATGCAGCACGTAATAACAATTTAGTTAACGTGAAAAAGGCAGAAAATAAAATAAGTAAAAAATTAGTTTACAAACAAAACTGAAGCCAAGCCGCATGAAAAAGTAGAAAATAAACTTTTCTTCACACACAGAGGTGGACTTAGATTTTTTGATTGGGACATTTCTCTGGAATATTCTTTCTCTTCATGAATCAAATCAATTCGCTGACAATCACCGATATATTTCAGTATGATCAATCAGAGGTAATAAGTGATTTGATTCATGAATAGAAAGAATATTCAAGAGAAATGTCCCAATCAAAAAATCTGAGTCCACCTCTGTGTGTGAAGAAAAGTTTATTTTCTACTTTTTTATGCGGCTTGGCCTCAGTTTTGTTTGAAAACTCGTTTTTTACTTACTTACTTAAGTATACTCACCAAGTTATAGGCGTTATCTACTTTCCAAAACCGGCTTCTAAGAAATTTTATTAAAAAATCATCATCCGTTCTGTGAGGGTTACATCCGCCCTTTTCTATTGAAGATATTAAAATTAAAATCTTAAAATATAAATTACTATTTCATTGTAAATACCAAAAATCAAATCTCTGAGCTCTTGAATTAAAGCACATGTTCTGTCCGGATCTTCACCTTGTTCCCGAGCAATCTGAAGAACCATTCCAGATAACTCACCATCAAATTTCAATTTATGTGTGACTTCTGCAGCAGGCATTTTGAACAATAAAAAACAATGAATATTTTTGGAGAGAGTTCTGAAAAGAAAAGAAAAAGAATGTCAACGAATAAAGACAATAAAAAAGGAGAGTTATGTGATTCGAATCGAAAAATTAATATTTCAATTAAAAAACTAGCCTAGTTCTTACTGATACGAAACGCTTTTGTCATTTTAATCAATTTAATACCCTCACTTAACGCAAAGTCGGTCATTAATAGATGACGTACAAAGTAGACAGAGAATTTAAATGTCTTGTTGATTAGTTGGGGTTGGTTGATATTTCATTACAATACAACGTCAAATCAATTGTTTGACAAATTTGAAGTGTGTATCAATCTCTTGAATCCTAACTTGAACAAAAATAGTTATTACTTGACGAACTTGTAAAGTCTTTTCAAGTTTTAGCAAGATCCGGCTGATGGCCTGACACCTCTAGAGTAGACGCCAACTTGGCTACCACATCCCTAGTTACTACTATGTGGGTTTATTCTTAATTGAGTGTTGCAACTTATGCAACCCAAACCAAATAATAATTATGAGCATCATTGTCATAAGCCTAGTACGGAATTTATTTGTAAAAGATTATATTATTTCCTTCTTTATAAAATAGTCACTCCATTCCATACCTGAGTTGAAAAATTTTCTAGGTACACATTCGTAAATTGTAGAGTTTGGAAAATGGAGTATATCGTTGGATAATATTAAATGCAGCCTTAAAAATAATGAAAAATGCTTATACCTTTTAATTCTAAGTGAGTAGCGAAAACATATCACATTCTTATAGTTCCTTTCCCAAAAAACTAGTTTGTTGTGCAACATCCAGTTTAACAAGTAAAAAAGCTAGAATTGGTCTAAGATTCACTTCTTATGATACCCTCTAGATGAATGCCCGTATTAATTTCGTATGGTGATACGCTTGTGTAAGTTTGATTTTTGAAGTGGTCTTTCGCTTATATTTTTAGAACGGTTCGTCGGACAGAAAACATGATTATAACCAATTTCATAGGATTTCATATTCTGAAGAACTTTTCAGTACAGAAAAGGTCTTCAATAGTAAATAATACTATTAAAAAAAAAAAAAAAAAAAAAAAAAACTACGTTCGTTGCTCCATTCTCGAAATGATTTTTTGAAAATGACATTGCTTTGTAAATTATAAAATCACGAAATCTGTAACCTCCTTGCTGGGATGGGGCGTAGTAGGGAGAAACAAGACAATACGGGTGAGCTATTTTCGTATTGCATACAAACTGTGAAATTTTCATCCAAATCAGAGATGTTTGGTACAAAATCATCCCAAATTGATCATGTTCGTGTTCTGTTTCTAAATTTTAAGTTAATTTGAACGCATTTGCAATGAAATGCTAATTATAAAAAAGTAGCTGGCCCTGAAAAAAATTACAACTTAATTCACTGCATTCTTCACAGATGTGCATAAGAAACAAAAATAAAATTGCAATGCAATACTGGATTCTTAGCTGTGGAGAGAAATAGTTTAGAGGCTGAGGCTAAGAATCATCTCTGAAGCTTTCTGCAATCTTCAACTGAGTGAGTATTTTTGAAAATTTGTAGAACAAGAATTATTGGCTAGAAAATTCACTCGAAATGAAATTAGTTCAGATACTCAGTTTAAAGCTTCAGTTTGAACGAGTTCTGGTAGTATTTTTCTGTTAAGATATAAATATTTGACGAATACCTGGCCTTATCTAAAATTCCTATTCGAATTTTCTAATCGCTCTACTTGCAACAGCATATTTATGTAAATAGGTATGTCAATACAAAAATTAAATATCGCATCAAAGTGAATGCTTGCAAATGAACTTAATTGGAATTCAATTTTAAACCAAACAAGAGAAAAAGTTATAATTGGTTTAATACCAATAATATTATACCTTAGATGAAAATAAAAGTTAAATAAAGTGAAAACCTGAAAATCTGTATGGCAACATCAAGAAGAGGTTGCCCGATTAAGTTCATTTTTGAAATTTTGTTTACTATTTTTATGAAAACACTCTGTAGAAAATTTCAGCTCTCTTCGTGGATGCGTTCTTAGGTAGGTAGTGTCCAAATATATAGGAAAAACCAAAGATTTTTATAGGAACACCAACAACCGATTTGGTCCATTTTGGAACCTGTATTTGTATTTTTTATGAAGACACCGTGTATAAAATTTGAGCTCTCCACGTCGGCGCGTTCTCAGGCAATTTCCAAATATATAGTACAAAACAAAATTTATGCATGGAAACCCTATGAAGGAGTTGCTCGATTGGTCGCATTTTTGAACTTGAATTTATTTATTTTTTAAATCCCGTATGCCAAATTTCAGCACTCTAAGTGAAAGCGCTCTCGAGTTATAGTCAAGATGGACAGACGGACATGGTAAAACCAAAATAATTTTTAATATTCTGAGTGGGTGTCCAAAGTCCAACCCATTTTGCTCTACCAGCATTATATCTGTGCGTTAAAAACGGATTGACAAACTTAGTATATAGCCTATATATAGCTTAGGATATAATAATTTTCAAACGATACTGGAGATTCTAAAAGCAGCAACATTTTCTACATTAATCTGCGTAGTGGATCTGTTTCTGAAAGTCAAATCACCTTGGAAGATCTGTGCAATAGAATAAAAATGCTGGATTCATCAATGGATACAAAATTTGACAAACTTGAGAAATCATTGGAATTAAAAATCTCTAAACTGGTAGCGGATAAATTCTCAGCAGTGTTAAAGTCATTTGAGACTAAATTAAATGAAGCTATTTCTTCATTTTCCACATCCCTGGAATTAGATTTGGCTGGGATTTCGGCTCGCACAAACTCCCTGGAACTGAAAGTGGATTTGCTAGAACGAAATATTAAATCCACTGATGTGATATTAAATGGAATTCCTATTTTGCCTAATGAAAATCTTGATGCTATCATCAGCAAGATCTCTCAAGCAGTTAATTATAATTCTGATTCTAATCCAACAGCATTTCGTCTACGTAAAGATAACAGGCAATTCTCTGCTATAATTGTTAAATTTCCAAGCACTCATTGGCAAAAACAATTTATTAAAGCTGTTAAAAGAGCCAAACCAAGATTGTCTGATATCGGATTTGTTGGTTCGACGGGTATTTTTGTTCAGGAAAGCCTCACTTCTAGATAACTAGAACTTTTTCGCAATGCTATGCCATTAAAACGTCAGAAGAAGATTAAATCTGTTTTTACATACAATGGCAATGTTTATATTCGGAGATCAGCGGAGGAATCCCCTGTTATGGTGACGAGCGACCTTCTAAATGAAATTTTGCGGAGCGAGCAGCTAACGGAATGATGATCATCGTTATTGGAGTGTATTTAGTTTTCATATTTCATATTCTAATTATTTTTCATTTTTTCTTTTTTATCTTCTTGATTTTCTTTTTTTCTGATTATGTTCAAATTTTATTCAAATCTTCAGTGCTTTCCTCTATAATTGTGCTAAAAAAAATGTTCTGTTATTTTGTGCTGAATTTATGCTGTCATGCTGCGGGTTGTTTTTGTTATGAATTCCCATAGTTATGAGTCTATTGATACCGTGAATGAAAATTCCGTAACACATTTAACTGGTAACTCACTTCAAGTTTGTCATGTTAATGTTAGAAGTTTAAGAGCTCACTTTGATGAATTTAAATATGTATTTTTGAACTTCAAGCCTGATATCATAGGAGTAAGCGAAACTTGGCTACCAGATTATATTGATAGTAATGTTGTGAATCTCCCGGGCTATCAACTTCATAGGGCACATCGCTCATATTCAATTGGTGGTGGCATTGGTATATATGTTCGTCAAGGCATCCATGCACGTATTGTCTCCTTATCAAGCTGTCCAGGCCCAGAGGTTGAGTACCTTTTCCTTGAGGTAACTTTCTCTGCTGAGAAAATTCTTGTTGCTTGTGTCTATAAACCACCTAGGGTTTCATCTCTTAGCAGTTTTTATGATGAGCTTATGCTTTTCTCAAGTCAATATTCTTCCATTATAATTCTTGGTGATTTGAATGTGGATTTTTTGTCTGATAGTAGTCAAAAACGACTCTTTTTAAATTCCATCAATGGAAGTGGCTTAAAAGTGATTAACAGTTTGCCGACAAGACATTTCTCCTCAGGTAATTCCCTTTTAGATGTTATTATAACGAATCGTGATGACATTCTGTTAAATCTACGACAATTTGCCTTACCAGGAATTACGGACCATGAAGTCGTTACTGCTTCATTTAAGTTTCCTGTTCCGAATCTTTCCTCCAGTTTTGAGTTCCGAGAATTTAACAATGTTGACACTTCTGGTCTTTTTCTTAGAGCTGGCGCTGTTGACTGGGGTCCCATCTATGCAACGAGCGATGTTAACGTTCAGGTTGAACACTTTAACTATATAATTTTAAACCTATACAATGATTTTGTTCCCATTAAATCAAAGGTGTTAGGAAATAGACCGGGCTGGTTAAACAATACTATAATAGCCTTCATGCGCGAGAGAGACTATGCTTACAAGCTTTGGAAAATTTTTAAGACTGATTTCCTACTAGTTAATTATCGAAAGCTTCGCAACTTAACTACTAAAGCTATTCGTGACGCCAAGCAGAAATTCTTTACTAGTAAACTTGACCCATCTCTTCCATCTAAATGCCTGTGGAAGAATATTAAACAGCTTGGTATTCGAAATTCAGTTGTTAATTGTGATATTGATCCAGAGGTACTCAACAATTACTTTGTAGAAGCCTATGTTAGTGGTGATAGCAACAGTGAGAGTTTTGCTATTAATGGCCGTGATAATGGGTTTAGTTTTGAGGGTTTTTCATTCTCTACGGTTAATGTTGAAGATGTAATTCTGGCCATTAAATCGATCAAATCGGATGCGATGGGTGTTGATAATATAAATCCTCGGTTCTTGCGTATTATCTTACCCTTTGTTATTCGACATTTGACGCATATTATTAATACTTGCATTACAACATCTTGTTTTCCTTCATGGTGGAAGCTTGCTAAAGTTATTCCGACTAATAAAAAGCCCAGTCCAAAAGGTAAGGAAGATTTTCGCCCAATTAGTGTACTTCCGTTTTGCTCAAAAGTCCTTGAAAGGTTACTCTGTGATCAGACCAAGAGCTTTTTAGCTAATGAGTCTTTATTGTATGAGTTTCAGTCGGGGTTCCGAGGTCATCATAGCACAACAACGTCACTTCTCTACCTTACTGATTACATCAGATGCAATTTTGATAATCGTCTGGCATCTTTGCTTGTCCTACTTGATTTCTCAAAAGCTTTTGACAGTATTAATTTTAACGTATTATGTTGTAAACTGAAATCAGAGTTCAGCTTTGGCAGCTCGGCAATAAGCTTAATATCTTCTTATTTAAGGGATCGTTTTCAGAAAGTTGTTACCTCATCCTTGGAATCGGGCTACAAAATTATTTCCTCAGGTGTTCCGCAAGGCTCAATCCTTGGATATATCCATATTTCTGAATACTCCTATCGTATCTTGGGCTGTACATTGGATAATTATTTGAACTATCACACTACCCTTATGGTATTCAAGATATGCAGAAATTATGTTCCACAATATTTACATGGGAAAATATGCCAATTTCGGTCAGCTCGTAGCCTTCAACTAGTTATACCTCGGAGTAAGTTCATTCAAAGTGCAAGATCTTTTTTCGTTTACGGTGTCAAACTTTGGAACTCATTGCCTACTAACGTGAAACGTTTGGCAACCCTAAGCAGTTTTAAAGAAGCAGCTTTTAATCATTTTACAAGTCTCACTTGATTTTTTTTTTTTATGCATGGAACATGTAATTTTAGCATGATTAATTAATTTTATTTTGATTTCTCTCTTCTTGTGAACCTTATTTCTATTTTCAATTTTGTTTGTATTTTTCTCTTTCCTTTTCTCTCTCTTCAAGTAATGAATTCTTGTTTAATATTATTTGGTTGTCAGTAAATTGTGCACATCCAAGCTTTAGTAGATTGTAGTAATAGTTATAGTTTTTATTTCTTTCTTTATTTTTTTTTATTTTTTTTTATTGTTTATTTGATGGATTGATTAAATCTGAGTAATTACATGCAAAAGAGCCTCAGCTCAAATGTAATATATATTAATAAATGAATTTGAATTTGAATCTTTTTATACCCTAGATGAAATCTAAAGGGTATACTAAGTTTGTCATTCCGTTTGTAACGCACAAAAATAATGATAGTAGCACGAAATGTATTGGACACCCACGCATAATATTAAGTTATCCTTATTTTTGCATGTGCGCTAGATAAATGCCGGAAATATTCCGCCCCCCCCCCTCCCTATTATAAATATGAAAGTTAAATCGTTAAAGCGGTTATTCGTATTTCGGAGAATAAAAATGGTTTTAACCAATTTAATAGATTTATACATTCTGAAGACCTAACCTTTACCAGTATTCGTGAAAAATGTGTAAATCTCGAAATTTTATTAGTTTCGAACTAAGATCTGTAATTATTCTAAGAATGCTGTGTAGGTACAAAATTTCAATTCTCTAGCTCTACTCAAGTAGGATTTTTGGTTGAATTAATTGCAATTACTTGAAATTTACCAAAAATTACAACCTGAATTATTAACAATAAACTTCTTTTTGTTCCTCTTTACCATAACACCGTAACTCGCAAACATGAAAAATGTTCAAGTATTTCAGTTGCGTTTACATCAATTTTTTCAAGTAAATTGACCAAAAATTTTGTGATTTATTTGACTCAAGTAACTTGAAGTCAATGATCCTTTACATGATATTTTGATTACTTGATCTCTACTTGAAATATACTAAATATTCATGTAAACGCACTGAGTGTAAAACAGTGTAATAAAAATCAAAACTTTTGTAATTACAACACTAAAAAAGAGTTGCCAAATTTTGCTTATCTATATAAAGTTAGCCTTACTTTTTTCATAAAATTACTGGGTATAAGATTTCATGATGTCTGCTATTGAAAATTACAAAAATTGTTAAGGGTATATAGCAGGCATGGCCAAATTGCGGCTCGCGAGCCGCATGCGGCTCTTTGAATGAGTGAATGCGGCTCTCGAAAAGAAATGAAAAAATAAGTAATACATATTTAATAATTTATTCAAATTGCTATAAAATTGGAAGTAATACATATGTATAATGTTTAATATAATATGATTTATTACATTTGTGTATATTTTGTGCTCTTAATCGAAAATGTCTACAAGTGGGATAATTCCCGTAATTTTATACAGTTGTGTTTGGACTCACTTGAGATTTTCGGTCTTATGCGAAAACCTTTGTTATTCTTTAATAGAGGTTTTAAAGCCAAAAATGAAAAAATGAGTATGCGAAAAAGGCTATTAGCGCAAATACAGTCTTAACATGCAAATGTTAAATGACGAAAATTTAACATAGGCTACCCCCTAGTTTAAAGCAATTTTTATTTAATTTTCATACTTTCATTTTCATCGGTTTTCGTGATAAATCTACTTTTTATTGCAAGTGCGTACCATATTTTCCGTTGCGCTGCTTCAACATAACTTTGCATTGTATGAGTGTGCAAGTATGAGTGTTAAAATGTCAAAACGAAATGCCTGCAATCCCTCAACCTAACATTACAAGGCAAAGATAAAGTTATTACTGATCTTTTTCAAACTGTTCTAAGTTTTATTAAAAAAATTCAGCTTTTTAAACGCGATTTAAATGCAAAAATGTTCAATCACTTTTCTCGTCTGAAGACAAGACTCTCTAAAATTGATGAAATAAAACTGAGTGAATACGACAGTAAATTAGGAGAATTATTAAAAGAATTTCATTTCCGATTTGATGATTTGAATAATTTAAAGATTTCTCTAAACTCTCTTGTAAATCCATTCGAGATTGACGTAGTTAACGATGGATTATCGATTCCTCATTATATTTTGAATGAAAGTGCCACAGGAGAAATGGAATTATTAGAACTTCAAGAGGATCACAGTCTTAAAATGCATCACAAATCAATACAATCTACAAATGAGTTCTTCCAATAAGAGGTGTTAATTTGATATTCAAAGAAAAATGCCATTTTTTTAGATAAATGATCAGATCTTTATTTCATTATAAAGAGGAAGGTATGCCGTTAATAATGGAAAATAACATCAGCCAAATGACCACCACGACCACGCCTTCAGGACCATATCCTTTTCATGAAATTTTCCATAACCAAATCGCAAAGTGGCTGCCCTATGTCCTCGATAGCCTCACGAATTCCATCTTTGAGGTCTTGAATCGACGCTGGGCTGTTGGCGTAGACCTTCTCTTTCACGTGGCCACAAAAGAAGAAGTCGCAAAGTGTTAAGTCACAAGATCTCGGTGGTCAATTGTGATCACCTTTTCGAGAGATAACACGGTCCGGAAACTTTTCGTTGCTTGTATGGGACGTAGCCCCGTCTTGTTGAAAGCAAACGTTGTCCAGATCAATACCATCCAATTCCGGCCATAAAAAATCATTATTCATCTGTCGATAGCGCAATCCATTCACCGTAACTGTTGCTCCAGCCTCATTTTCGAAAAAGTAAGGTCCAATGACCCCGCGGGACCATAAACCGCACCAAACAGTCACACGTTCAGGATAGAGAGGCTTTTCAACAATAACTCTTGGGTTTTCCGAGCCACAGATGCGACAATTTTACTTGTTGACGAAGCCATCGAGGTGGAAATGGGCCTCATCACTCAAGATGAGCTTTCGATGGAGTTCCGGATCATTTTCATGCATTTCAAGGACCCAATCAGCAAAGACTCGACGTTGTTGATGATCGGCCGGCTTGAGTTCTTGTGTTAATTGAACTTTATAAGCCTTAAGACCCAAATTTTTATGCAAAATACGGTGTAATGACGTTTGTGGAATGCCTAATTCCAAAGAACGACGAGGAATGGACAAACCTGGGTTTTCTACAACACTTTCGGCTACAGCAGCAATATTCTCGGCTGTTCTTGAGCGACTTGCACGGGTTTTATTCTTCACATCACTAACTTGTCCTGACAGCTCGAATTTTTCTACCAATTTCTGTATTGCGGTCCGATAAGGTGCTTCACGACGACCCAAAAATGTTCGAGATTTACGAACCGTCTCTGCCACATTTTCACCATTTTTATAGTGAATTTTAATAATTTCAATGCGTTGCTGATTCGTGTATCGTTCCATTTTTATTAATGGCGTAGTTTCTACTTGTCAAATGATAAAAAATGACAGCTCCAAAAGTGACATCTACCGAAATAGCGGGCTAATTAAAATAACACCTCTTATTGGAAAACCCTTTAGTATCACCATCAAAGTACCCTAATTTAAGGAAAGCTGCTAGCAGATTACTGTCCATATTCGGCATAACATATTGTTGTGAGTCACTTCTTTCAACAATGAAGTTTATAAAATCAAAGCACCGTTCGCAACTCACAAATGAGCATTTAACGGAATTAATTCGTACCGCGATTACTAACTATGAACCCAATTTCAGAAAATTCTCGGCTAAATTACAAACACACATGCCATCTACCAGCAAACAATAGCTTAACTTAAATATATGTATGCATATGTTTGAAGACGTATTCAAAAATATAAAAATTCCATACCAACTTATGTTTTTGGTAGTTTATTTTTATGTTGGCTCCCGTTACGACAGATTATTGGAATTCGGCTCTTCTTGGAGTGAAGCTTGGCCACCCCTGGTATATAGTATACTGTTTCTGCTTCTTCTTAAATAAAGCCACCATTGAAGATCAGGGCTTGTTTTTTATGGAACTTTTGTGAGTTTCAAACTTTTCACAGCATTATTATCTATGTACATTTTATTATAAAAACTTCACATGAAATTAAAATCACTTGCTAATTTAATGTGCAAAAAAGTACTTGACCACAATACTTACAATATAAAAATAAAAACAAATTTATGTATAAAAATTCGATTGAAGCAATTTAGTATTTTTCCTTGTTCATAAAAACAGTCACTTCAATCTGCTCACTTGAAATGATGGATTTATTATGTTTGCATAAAACGTTCATATTAAATCCGTGTATCATAGAAAAGAAAAAAAGCAAAAAAAAATCCAAAACCAGAAGAATTGCTATCATGCATATTTCCCAAGGTCACAGAGTAGATTCTAGCAAAATAATAAAACAGATTATAATGTATGTAGTAACCTTCGCTTCTGATAAATGTCACCTATATTTCTTTATTCAAAATTTTCATTATTTATTCATTAGCTATAAAACTGGTTTCAGCAATTCTCATCTGATTTTTTTTTTACGATTCGGTAATGAAATCTCTTCTGGTGTTATATCTTCACAGCCAGCAAATTAGTTTTAATCCTACAAATTTTTTAGTAAATACATATACTTCTTTTTAGATTAGTTTGTAAACAGGAAAGCGAGTTACTTACTAACCAATGACAAGTAATATAGATGGTAAAGCAAAATGGAAATCCAGCTTTAAATAACGGGGAAAGTCCCGATGAAGTAATACTTCAAGCCACGACTGAGTAAACGCTAACCAAAATTCTACCATTCGGTACTACATACACTTAAAGGATAAAAACACTGCCATAGGATAAGCAATATGAATAGTGTGGAACAAAAATACTATAACTACCAGTCAAGCGCATAGAAGATTTGACCAGAAGGTCCTTATCATCACATAACTTATAAACCGCAGTTACGTAATACACGAGTAATGATTACGTTAAATAGTGCGAATGAAATAAACCATTGATGAAGAAAATTTAAATACAGAGCTATCCTCCTTTCCACCACTCTCTCCATCTCTCTAGTCTGACTAATTGTTTTTTTTTTTCTTATATATTTGGGCATCTTCACAGACAGCCAAGGGCTGGTATTAGTGAAGAGCACTTCTCCTATTCAACAATTCTTTTCTTTTTAGTCACTAGTTATGTTATCATTGTTACATAGTAATCAGTTTACACATCATACTATTGCAACATTCTCATGTGCAAATTTCTTTATTAATTTCTTGAACTTGTGCACTTGCTCTGTATTTTTTATTTCCTCTGGTAATTCATTGTATATGGGTACAGCTGTGTGTTTTAGACTCTTGAGTTTTCTGTCTGTTCTAGCGTACGATAGACGCAGATGTTGGCGTAATCGTGTGCCGTAGTTATGTGTATCACCGTGCTCTATTAGGTTTATGTTCGACTTTATCTTCTTTTTTCTTATCTTATATATCATTTTAGCTTTTTCCACATAAATTAGTTGTTTTAAGCTCAGAAAATTTGTCGATTCATACAGCTCACGCGTTGGTGTGAGTCTATGTAAATTAAATATGGACTTTATTGCTTTGTTTAATACCCTATGCATGCAGTTTAATAAGTGATTGCTACATTGTGACCAGTTAATTATATTGTAAGTAATTATTGGTAGTATAAATGCATTGTAGATTAAGATTTTCGTCTGACGATTAAAAAAGTCTCTTCTCCTCATGATTCCTATAAGTGGTGCAAGTTTTTTCCTCACATATGTTGTGTGTTGTTTCCAAGTCAGTTTATCGTCCATTATCATTCCCAGATATTTTATTGAGTCGACTCCTTTAATGGGTTCTCGTTCCACTTGCAGTTCAATGTCCAGCTTTTGCTTGCCTGTTTGCTTGAAAACCATGAAGCTTGTTTTCGATGTATTTATTTTAAGTTTATTTCCATATAGCCATCTTGTGTACCGTATTAAGTCCTCATTTATTAACCTCTCTAAGTCATCGCCATCCTTCCCACTATACAGGAGCAGGGTATCATCAGCATATATGTAGTATTCCGCGGCCAGTCCAGCCTCCATTAAATTTTGGATATACAGAGAGTAAAGGAGCGGACCTAGAATTGATCCTTGCGGGACACCAGTACTCATCGCTTCATTCTCGCTAAAGCTGTTTCCCACTTTCGTACAACACTGCCTTGCTTGCAGATAATTACTTAGTAACTGGTTTGCTTTTCCTCTAATTCCCAATTCGGCTAATATTTCTATTAATACGGTATGATCCACAGTATCAAATGCCTTCTTCAAGTCGACAAATACTCCAATAACATAATTACCCTCATCGAGATCTTTATTAATGAACTCCATTACATCAGACATTATAGCCGTCGTGTTTCTTTGCTTTTGGAATCCATATTGCTTTTTATCAAATCCACCATTACTTTGAATAAATGCTGTAAGCTGATTATGAAGTAGTCTCTCATATATTTTACTGAACACATTGAGGAGCGCTATGGGTCGGTAGTTGTTTGGGTCCCTTCTATCTCCTTCTTTGAAGACTGGTACTATGCATGTAGATTTCAAACAGTCTGGAAACTCCGCCTTTTCGATACAATTATTTATTATTCTCGTTAAAGGTTCAGTAATTATATCTTTGATATTCTTTACGTCTTTTACTGTTATACCGTCTAATCCTGGTGCTTTGTCCTCTCTCAACTGAGATAGTACCCCTTCAACATCAGCATCATTCACAGGTCTGATAAATACACAGTTTGACCTTGTTACATTTTTAGTTGGTTCACAAGGAAACCTGCACTTGTCCTCCAATTTTTTTACTAGTGAGGGGCCCACATTCACAAAGTGTTTGTTCATATAGTTGGCAATTTGTGCTTTGTCTTTAAAGTTGTTATCCTCAATTTTTAATTCTTCTATACTGCCTTTTCTGTCATCCGAATTACTATTTCTTTATGTCTCATTGATTGCTTTCCACATCTTTTTTGAGTCGTTTCACGTTTTTTTGAATTTTTTGTTCCACATAACTCATTTTCGCTTTTCTTATATTACAGGTGATGTCGTTCTTAATCCTTTTATAGTTTTGTATCAGTTGTGAATTATTTGAGCCCCTTTTTATTTTCTTATATAATTTATTCCTTTGTTTTATTTTGCTTATTATCTCTAATGTGATCCAGAAATTAATTATCTAAGTGTAACAGATACTACCGTTATGGAATATGAGAAGTAAAGACTATAGCAATCGGTTGATGTAGTTGCAACTCTTTACGTGAAAGGATAATAACAGTTTTGATCGTGTTTTGTTAATCGGATGAACAATATTCATATATGTTATCGTAGGTCTTTTTGGTTTAAATACTGATTTGATAATAAAAGAAGTTCCCTTACAAACTGCACTACTAGAATTTTTTTCATTCTAAAAGTTCGGAGCGAAATCGCTCATAATCGCTTTAATCTACAAAACCCCATAAAAAGAATTATTTATGTGAGTCTAAAGGATCATTTTTTCTGTGTTAGTCGATTCGCATGACGCGTTTCTTAAAAAGTGAAAAATATCAAGTTTAATATTTATGTAAATTTATTCTACTGGATCCATTTAAAATCTTAAAATAAGTACCATTTTACTTTCTAAACATAAAGATAAATTGAAGGAAGATTACTAGAATTGTATTCTACATTTTAATTTGCTAGTAACTTCACTTTTTACACTTCGTTATGATGCATTGCAAATTTGCCTTCTCATTGAGAATATTACCATTTTCACTAACTAATTTCACTATAAAAATAATAAAAGGGATCTTAAATAATCAATTAATAATGCAAATTATAGGTATTTCAGTCTTATTTTGCATTTTTTTATCGATAAAACTTTCGTGGCACTTTGTTTTAATCCGAACTGATTTCCCTAAAACGAAGTTTAAACTAACAAATTCAATGTTTATTTATGGTAAGAAACTGATATTATATTTATTGCAACATTTTCAATTGATCCAGTGGAATAAATTTACATAAATATTATCCCGTTATTTTTCCAGTTTTAAGAATCGATTCGTGTGACGTCACACGCACTTGACAGCTCGGATGATCATACCTTGTTACTCTGTATGTCTCTATGACCGTGCAGTGCGTACTATGCTGCGTTCCTATTCTCGTTCTGAATGAATCTGTATGAATCGAGAGAACGATGTCATAATTTAATTCTGTGATCATAGAAAAGGAACGTAACAGAACCATTTCAAGTGTTTGACATTTCTTCCATTTGATAAAAGCAAGTATAATTTCGTAAAAATTTTTGTTTATGAAAAATAAAGCCATTTTCCAATAAAGACAACTTAAACTCAACTAATTACCACCTCGTCCAAATTGTAAACAACACATTCACGAATATAAATTAAAATCGTTCTGCTTGAATCCAGGAAAAACTCAGGTGCATTCAGAATGATTCGGAGTCCGAAAAAAGCGATGACAGATTGAAACTAAATCGTTCGATCCGAGAAAAAGAACGACATGGATTGAAAAAATTCATTCTGAACGAGAAAAGGAACGCAGCACTAAAGATGCTGAAGAACTATAAACGCTTTGTTCTCAAATCCAAGAAACAGGTTTATCCTGAAATTTAATCCAGTGATTAAGTCCAAAGCTGCCTACACAGATTCTATAGATATCGACTAACTTCTTTAGGGTACAATAATAATAACAATATTACTTTATTTTGGTCAACTGTATAAAGATTATAAATCTTTTTTAATACAGATCTACAGGTTAGCCTAGTGATACAAAATTTTCTTTTAATTAGAAAAACAAGACTAAATAAGTATATTGAGCAAATTAAATTAAATATTCTAAATTGAAAAAATTGGAAAAAAAATCAAGTAGATTCTTGAAAAATACAAAGAAGTAAATGTACTAAATAAAAATTAATATTAAGATTAAAGTTAAGATTAAGAACAGCCATGAAATGTATCTAATAAGGCTCCAGAGAGCTTAACAATTCAAGAAAATCTCCGCCAGAGTTCGCGCTACGAATATTAGAAGGTAAACTATTCCACTTAAGGATTCTGGGGACTCCACTCTACTCTGTCATTGTAAACGCTCCTTTAAACTTCTTTAAGAGCGTAAGCATTGCAGCTTGTTGTAAAGATATTGTGGTCTCTTTTTATGAATTAGTTTATAAAGAAAATACAAGTCACGATGAGCAAGATGGGTATCAAGAGAGTGTCCAAGGGCTGAATTAACTTGCATTGAGATGTGGTACAAGACAGGAAGAAAACAGTTAATGCAAGTCGACATAGATTTTACGTGATTCAGCAAGAAACATTTACAATTGACAACTATGGAAATTATTTCGCATAATTTGGTGTCAACTTGGATAATCTGACACCGATAGAATGGTGAATTCATGTTACCATCCTCCACTTCTGCGAAGTTAGTTAATGTCGAAACGATCAAATGGACTCAGCATTTAAATCACTGAGCTGAAGTAGAAGCATTCTGGGCCTTTTAAGGGCGACGGTAGAATGACGGAGGACATATGTATTAAGGTGCTATTTTGATGCGGTTTATCCCGCAAGGATAAGCCTTTATGTCGTAGAAATGGTGTAGTCTTATGGATGAACATACGATAAAGTCAGTTTCTTCCATAATCTGGATCGCACCAAACCACCTTGTCTCTAACATTTTGGGAGAGTCGTCTTTGGTTAGATGACCCCTCGGGTAGAGATACAAAGGAACTGTGGGGTATACCTAACCGAAACTTAACGAAAAAGCTATTGCGACTTATATAATAAGCCAACCCTGGGAGCCCTAATGTCAATTCTCACTGGGCACGAAATTAGTTGACCCCTGAACATAGACAGAATGCGACTTGTTTAAAAAAATCTTTTTGTATGGAATTGTATACATTTACATATTGACTAACATGTGCAAACTGTTTTTTCTTTTATTTATTTATTTTTTTTTAAATAAAAACACTTGCGTTGTTCAAAATATATTTATCTGAGATTAATATTATTTTTGTTCTGGTATGTTAGCGGATCTAGAGACGGAATGTTCAAATACTCATCTAATTGATCATTGAGAATGTGTTTGTTTAATGATATCGCTTTTTATGCCCTAGATGTAATCATAGGGTATACTAAGTTTCAAGTTTGTCATTCCGTTTGTAGCACATAGAAAGAATCATGTTAGAGCAAAATGGATTAGACACCCACGCATAATATTAAAATTTATTTTGATTTTTGCATGTCCGTCCGTCTGCACGATAACTCCAGAACGCGTTCACTTAGACGATTGAAATTTTGCACACGGGCTTTTTTTTTAAAAAAAAAAGTAAATTTAATTTACCGTCGAGAGACATGAAAAATGCATGAACTTTGGAATTTTTTTTACATAATATAAATACTTTTGGAAATGGCTTTTAACGTATTATAAGTAAATTCTAATTTTATTTATAAAAAAAAAATCAAAATGGCGGCTCCAGCACCCATCACACAAAACCGTATACGTTGTGTTTTAGTCTGCGCGGGGCGTTCCATTTTTGACAAAAATCGCTTTCTGATGGCCCCGCAAATTGAATTTCCTTTCAATTGCGCAAAGATTCATGTGAATCGGTTCATCCGTTGAAGCTGCAAAGCTTCAGCGCGCTGAAAAATTTTGTTCCCAGAAAAACTCATATAAGGTTTAACGTTATCAAAAATCTTTGACAGATTTTCAGCATTATACAGTGGCCCTTCTTCTTCCTTCAAGAACTGATTATGCTGAATCTGTAGGTTAACGGCTTCCCGAAATTTATGAGTAGCGAGAGGTCTCCCCAGAAAGCGCGCTCCGAGCGTCTCAGCTACGTTTTCTAGCCGGCGGACGGTTCCGAACTCAACAGGCTGTGAATTCCAAAATACTTTAGATATGAAAATATCCTTTTACCCACGTATTCGAAACACTATAAGGATCATAGTTATGTAAAAAAGAAATTCGAATTTTTCATCGTCATCGTCGAAAATGGGTCGAGTCGGGCAACTAATTCGTAAGGTTGCCATACAAAAAGGGGAATGTCCATTTTTCATACAACCTCAGGCCCAACACCTCCAGACATGAGAGATGTCTTAACCGATGCACTTTGAACAGTGGAACCCGTTTTCCGATCGGACATAACCCTACCGAGTTAGACCGATCTAAGGTACGAAAAATCTAGTACCTCAGATCGAATAAAAAAGAGGGAAATACTAAAAAAGTGACTAATGGGACTATTTAAGCCTCAGAGTATAGGAGTGTGGGCTCTCAAACTTCTTCTCGCGACCTAAGAATTTCGGTTCTGTATTAGATTTTCGAAAATCTACTAGATCAAACTTTGACCCCCCCCCCCCCCCCAGCTTTCCCTCGCTAGATAGAAATAATCATTGTTAATAAAATATGTTCAGAGTATAATAGTGGATCGTTTAAGTAATCTCTCATGTCTGGAGATGTCGGGCCTAAAATCGGCATTCCCCTTTCGTTCTTTACTATATATTTGGGCAGTACCTGACAACGCCTCAACGTGGAGAGCTGAAATTTTGTAAACAGATTTCTCAAAAATAATGCAAATTTAACTTCGAAAATTGGACGAATCGAGCAACTCCTTCGAAGGCAGCCATACAAAACTTCGTTTTTCACTATATATTTGGACAGTGCCTGACAACGTGTCAACGTGGAGAGCTGAAATTTTGTACATCACCGTGTTTTCATAGTAATAGTAAGTAAAGCTTGACTAAATCGGGCAACCCCTTCTTGGTGTTTCCATATAAAAATTTAAGTCTTTTACGTATACTGTAAAAACGATCAGTCCTAGACGTTTTTATTGTAGTGGAAAGCTCTTCAGAATAAGTAATCGTATGAAATTGGTTATAATAATTTTGACTGTGCGGCGAACCATTCTAGAAATTATGAAATTATATGCGAAAAAACACTTCAAAAATCAAACTTGCACAGATGGGTGACCATACGAAATTAATACGGGCATTGATCATAAGAAATGATCTTAGACTAATTCTAACTTTTTTACTTATTTTATTTCCAATTGTTCGTACCTAACCAAAGAAATTCCTCCATTCTTTTAATAATTTTATGTTATTGATGTTCGTCCTATGGTTAGTGTTTTTTAGATGTTTTCATAAACCTGATAGTGCTATGTTATTTTTAGCTCCACAAATACATATGTTCTGAATATCTAGTAATGATTTTTCTTTTAGTTTTCCCTATACATATATAACCCTGAACAGTTATTACAGCCGATTTCATATACCCCACTACGCTCTACGGTTTCTAGTTTTGGTTCTATTTCATTATTTAAAAGGAGATTTTTCAAGTTCCTCCTATTAAACAACACTGGTTGAACATCATACTTCTGAAGTGTCCCTTTCACTTTTTGTGATATTCCTTCAATGCAGGCTACTTTCCTCCACTTAACTTTTTCTATTTCTTTTATCCTATCATATGGATAGATAATCTATTCGTTGCACGTTTTTTGGCTTTAATTCTATGTAGGTAAATTATAAATGGATCTTTTTTTAAATCCATTATTGACAGCTATTTTAATAATGATACTAAATTCAATATTAAATTTATTTGATTAAGCGGAATTTTTAGAAGACGATCTACCATGGCGTGGAATGCTGCTAACTTAATGTTCCATGGATGATGGGATTTTAAAGGGATAATAGCGTTTGAGTAGGTATCTTTTCTATAAATATTCAAATTGAGATTCCCCTCAACAATTGTAATGGTAAGATCCAAAATATTTATTTTATTGTTGCCTATTTCTACAATAAATTTTGTGGATGTTTCAATTTTATTTAAAATATCTCCAACGAATCATCATTAAGATAACGAAACTATATTAAGATATATTTTAATAAAGCACAGTTTTTGTTTTTATAAAAATTTTCTTCAAAATTGTTTATAAAATATTCAGCAAAGAAATAAGAACCAGCGCTCAACAACCGATCAAACTGAAAGTAATTCTGGCTTAGACACACGTTAATTAAAGATTTTAACTGTGACGAACTCTCAGGGTTATTAATCTTGTTATCAATATCTTAGGTTAGAATACTTTTAAGTTTTGATACAGGAATATTTATTTATTTATTTATTTATTTAATTTATTCAATATTTTAAAAAAGCACAGTTGAGATACAAAGCTCATAGAATTGTGCATACTCCTGATGAAAAAAAAAATTACATGATAAATAAAAGTATTATGGCAAAGCAAAAATAAACTATCAAATAGAAGAGAGTGTATATATCTAGTACTAAACTACAAAAGATATGAAAAAAAAAACTGAAAAAGAGAAAAAAAAACAGAAAATTATGCATCTATAGATATTATAAAAAATAGTGAACCTAATTATTGTCAGCATTGAGCAAAATAACCCAATGCCCCTATCCTGAAATCCCTCAAGCTCCATGCGGTGCACACCCAAAGGAAGAGTATTCCAAATTCTCACGCCATGAATGAAAAAGGCACGAGTGCTAAACAGTTTATAAAACCTTGGTAATAGTAATAATTGGGTTCGACCAGATGACAGAAGTTCAACGTAATCCTTGAGATAGTCAGGAGCCATATTATTTAAAATTTTATATATCATTATGCATATCCTTAGATTAAGATAACCATTCAAATCACAACCCAAAACTTGTCGAGAAAAGACAGATATGTGATCATACCTCCGTAGACCGAATATATACCGTGCACAAGCATTAAATGCGACATTGAGCTTTCTCCTACATGAGGAATCCAAATTGCAATATACACAGTCACCATATGTGATTATTGGAACAAGTAACACTCGGACCAGACGTTGACGGAGTTGGCGTGGTGTGTACCTTGCATGACGCCAAAGTGTTCTTAATCCTTGGTAAACTTTTGAAACCGTAATATCAATATGCTTATGCCAGGATAACCTAGAGTCAACATGCATCCCCAAATTTGTCACTACTTCCGTGTGCCGGAAACAACTTGCAAACATCGAACTAAACTAATTTTGAATTACATGGAAGCTGTAAATTAATCAAATGAACAGAATATTTTACTGTATAGCCATTCAGGTTTAAAATTTAATAATTTATCAAAACACTAATCTTTTTACACAAATTCTTCGTTCGTGCTTTAATGACCGAACACACGGGTCTAATAGGTTCATGGATTTTATATAATTTGATTAACCCGTAAAGAGTTGATATGGAGGGATTACTTATGTTCAAAAAGAATTTATCATATAAACATTCAATACCAAACGTTAACGCTAGACAAAAAGCTATAAGTTTTCTCTATACATATACAAATCGTTCTTTAAAACACTATCGTATTTCCCTTATCTGGTTTAGTTAAAATTAAATCGTTAAATTCTTTTTAATTGAACTTATTGTCCTGCTATCATTTATCTGCCTATCATATCTATTTATATCATATATACCGATATATGGCAACGACAGAGAAACGAATAGTTTAAGGTGAAATTATTAATGTACCGTATCTTTTTTCAAAGGTACCTTGAAAAATTAACGATCATAAGAAACACAAATCACCAACAAACAGTTTAACTCGATGGAAATATGTACATGTGCGCTTTGCAAAAATGCAAGTGTATAAAGTTACCTGAGACTGCGCGTAATTGATATATACCTACCTACTTACTGCATATATGTAAGTAAGTGCAGTAAAAGAATAGAGTAGTAGTCCTTAACGAGCTATTTTTGCGATAATTGTTTTTTAACACAAAACACAAAATATATTTATGCACGTTTTTAACAAAATACCAACAGAAATAAATTCTCAGCAAGCTGCCGCGACATCAACGAAAATACTTCTAAAGTTTAGGAAGGCACGACCAAAAATTCATGACAAAAATATTTTTTTAAAAAACCAGCGTGCGCATTAATTAATTTCAAACTAATACTACACTACTCGAGCTAACAAGTTTTTCTAAATATTTTTTATTTATATTTTTATATTTTTTAATATAAACACATGCAAAAGCTTGCGCATATTTTGTTCTTCCAAGGATTTTATAGGAAATACTCGGCAGTGAGGTGCTTATGTACAAATACACACATTACACGACCGATCATTTTTCTTTATCTTTTTTATTATATAAACCTGCTGCTAACATTAAAAATGAAATGTTATTTACTATACTTCGGCAAAAATATTAGAAGGCCTCAAACAGCAAGTTTCGCTTGAACGGCCTGATCCATGGACCGCAGGTATGTAGCTATAGAACGTATTGACCCCGCCATAACGAGATAAACTAGCTTTCGCAGACTTAATAGCCGTTGGTTGAAGACCGCAAGCTGCGATCTGTGGAGCACACACAAGAGACCTAAGTAACCCATTTTTAAAAGTTAACAAGTAGGAATTGGTCTAAGACAAAAAAATGATTATGACCAATTTCATAGGATTTCCGCCGACTATTACAGTAATAGGAACAGTTGTCCCTAGGAACGTTTTATGGAGCGTTGGAGCGTATATTGTATAGGTATCTGTTCTATTCGTCGCAAATGTGTTTAAACCTTAAGAGTTTCCCAAAAACATGCGCAGTTTTATTTGTGATGCGTTCGCACATATAACACACTCTCTCCTGTTCTTTCAATTCGAAAAATCGAAAATAAATTTTGTTTGGTTTAGCAAAATTCGAGGAATGAAAATGAATTTTACTTGGTAAATATTTTTAGGAAATGAGTCAACAGCTGCAACATGATATTAGTGAGAAAGTAACCGTCGATTGCAAGTATGTAGATGGTTACATTTATCTAAAGACTATTGTTAACCACTTTTTCGTATAACAATAATAATTTTATCGCTTCTGACATCAGTTTTTTTTTTATATATACATATATGTATATAGTTTTCCAGTCTCTTAATTATGGTTTTTCCTTGGATTTATTTATTAAAAACACTGTTAAGCTTACACTTTTTATTTAATTTTTCTTAGTTCATAAATCTATTCTCTATAACTCTTATATTATAAACACAAGTTCTCACTTTTTATTTTATATTTTTTTTTTTTTTATTCTCAAAATCTAAAGGTGCAAGCAAAATGCCCTTGTTAACTTTTTATGCACTCTCACAATAGGAAAGGTGCAAACTAAATGCACTTTTTTTTAAATTTCTTTTTAAACCCGACAACGGACTTGACTTCACTTCCTAGATTGATTACAACTAGATTTTTATTGATTGTAACTCTAAACTCGATACTCGATAACTTCAAACTCAATCTTCAAACTTAATCTTCAAACTCAAAAAGCAAATGTGCAAACTAAATGCACTTTTTGACTTCACTTCTTGGACTCACAACTAGATTAGATTGATTGTCCGCGTGCAAAGTTCCTATTTTATACCAACTTAATACGTAATTAGAAGGATCTAGAATACTACAAGGATAGGGGCTCTATCAAAAAGAGCATATCTGGAGGGATATATTCATTAGTGGGTTCCCAATTATGAAATTGAAACCCTTATTTGATTGGGCAATTATCTCGTCATGAGATATAAAACTTTATTCAATTGGTCAATAATTGACCAATGCCCAGTTAAAACCTTGAATATGCTTTCGCATTATATTTAACATGATACATTTATTTACCCGCACCATGATTTCATCCAAGGGACCATGTCCCTTGTTTACAATTATCGATGAATAAGCGCGTGAACAAATAGCTATTCGCATAAACAAATGGCACGGCGCGAATATTTTTGTTTATGTTTATGATTTATTCAATATTGAATATCCATAGTTCAATTGGAAATTCATGTTTATGTTTTGATCTTGAATTTAAGATTTCCAAGTGTTCATGTTTATGTTTTTTTAATTCAAGACTTTTGTTTACATTAATGCTTTTAAGTCAAGCGTTTATGTTTACGTGAAAGCTTTTAAGCTTCCAATATTAATTTCAAATATTATTGTAACGATGGGAAGAATGTTTATTATAAACATTCACGCTAAGTGAAATTTGATATATTTATTGTTTATTAAGAAGTGTTTATAATTGAACACTTGGGTTTTTCACTTAATGTTTACTTCGTTCATCAAATATGAACGCTTAAACATTTGAGTAATTAAGTTATTTGTTTATTAAAGGTACTTGGGCATTTGTTTATATGAATTTTAAGGTTTTAGATTTTGATTCCAAAGAATTGTTTACTGTTAAAGTCGCACATGGAAAAATTTAGATAATTTCATAATAATTTTTAAGTGCGTCTTTTTCATTTTAGAGTACGTTTTAACGTTTTATTGATCGTAAAATATGAGAATTAAATAATTTTTAAAGAATTCATATCATGAAACATGAAAAAATGTAAGAAATATAAAATTACATAACACTATCAACATAATGATAAGATTTACTGATGAATTAGCAAAAATATAAACGTAGAACAAAAATACGGTTAGGGTCTCGGTACGTCCTCGTCGTTGATCCTGGCATAAAGCAAAAGTGAAACGAACTATATTTAGGATAAGCTTACAGAGGTGCTAATATGTAATAACAAAATCTTACTAACAAGCAATTGCCCCAACTTTCCCTAAATAAGAATATCCCGCATGGGTGCGCGCGCGGTCATGCGGGATATTCTTATTTAGGGAAAGTTGGGGCAATTGATTTTAAGGAAATTGCTCATTAAGGAAATTGTTTTTAAGGAAATTGCTTTTAAGGGATTTGGCTTTAAAGAAATTGGTTTTAGGGAAATTGGTTTACGGAAATTGTCCGCAAATCTTCGAAAATGGATGTGGGAATGGGTGCCGGGTTTACTCAGAAATCCCTCAAAAACAGGAATCGTACCGCCTACCGGACCATTGTAGTGTGTTCCTGGCGGAGTTCCTGGTCATCTGCAAGGCAGCAAGCAACTACGTACAACTTATGATGTACCTATTGATCAAGTTATCAGGATTTATATTTGTATTGACAGGCAAACGGCAATCAAAGCTTCGGACTCGAGCATTATTAGATCGCGCCTAGTGCAACGGTGTCACTGTGAGCTCGTAAAACTAGATGCTAACCACAGGTGTCTGGCCACAGTGACATACCTGGAAACGAGGCAGTGGATGCCCTGGCCAGAAAGGGTTCCGCTGTGAATTTATGTGTAGTAGAGGAACCAGTAGGTCAGCCGTTAGAATCAGTGAAGAGGATTCTAGATGAATTGGCCTGCAAGGTGGCAAAACGCAGATGGAGAGCACTCACCACATGCAAAGCGTACGACTTGTACGTACGACAAGTTGTACGGTTTGCATGATCGTGTGTAACAAAAGACGGGAAACTGAAGTCTGGGATGAATGAAATCGGCCGAAACTATTGCATGCAAGCAAATCTTATGACTTTGCTATAGAATTCAATTAATCAAAATCGGATGTTAACTTTTGCCTCCACACGCAATGACTTTTATGCAGACTTTAGTTCAATTCTACAGCAAAATCATCGGGTTTCTTTATACACAACAGTTTCGGTCGATTTCATTCATGTCAGACTTCAATCTTAACTCAAATTCCGACATTCGCTACACACTCTCATGCAAATCATATGACTTGGCTTGCGCATGCCGGCCTTAAGGTCTGCATAAAATTTATTGCGCGTGGAGACGAAAGTTATCATCCGATTTTGTCTTGTTCAATTCTATAGAAAAGTTGTAATATTTACTTGTACGCAATAGTTTCGGCCGATTTTACTCACTCCAGACTTCAGTCTCACCCCACTGATATATAATAATAATGGACTGAGCGTTCTTGCTTCAAAAATGGCACATATTTTGAACAGGTTCTGAAAACCCCAAATTGCGTACAATTGTACACCGATTCATAATCATTTATTATTTGTCGATTGGAAGCACTAAAGAAGCTATAAAATATTATTGCATTAACATAAAAATTGTTTAGGAAGTTAAACTCGTTTTAATTACCACAAATTTTAATTTTTAATATTAGGTACTGAAAAATGTGCTCCTCTGCAGATTTGATGTCAAACATATTTGAGCTTGAAGGAGATAGACGTATATAAGCAATATATTTGTCTCTGAATTTTATGTCAATTCCAATATATTCCATATGTTTCCAAAATTGGTTACAGTTCAACGTACATTTTGAACTTGAAAGCTTGTCAACAGATTTTAACCAAAATTTGTGCCATTTTTGACTATATATAGGAATGAGATATGAGGGTTCAGTCCATTCTTATTATATGTCAGTAGTCTCAACTCAAGTTCCGATTTTCGCTACACACGCTCATACAAATCGTACCACTTAGCAAAACTCCCTCCCTACCACATACGAGGCCCAACGGAGTCCTTACATTCTAAAATATTTGCAGTGTTCTTATGTAAAACTGACAAAAGTTTGATTTGAATAGCTCTTCCGTCCTAAACTACTATTCATACAAAAAAATGGTGTTTTGATAATTTTAAGCTTGCTTTCTTATCTTCCGAACCGTAATAAAACTTTCATACCTCTGCTTTTTAACATAGGCATGTCCGCAGGGGCAAGCGCTTCAATGTTGCTCTTAAGAAGTGCCCTAGGAGCGCTCGAAATGATGCCCGAAGGAGTTTATTGAATGTGTATTTTCGAAAGTTTTAATGAGCTTTCTTGATATTCATTGCAGTACTACTTCCTTAATATCATAAGAGGCCTTCAAGACAGAGAACAGTAGTAAGGCGCTTATATTTACCTCATGATTATTTGTGGTATTAAATTTTATGAAGTTGAAACAAGCCAATATTCTCTCTTTTATTCTCATTTTAATTAACCAAAACTTCAGATTACATACTTCTAACCACTCTGCACATCACATTGAAAATTAGATATGCGTTACTCGTCAATAGTGGAAAAATCCACAGTTTAGATTCATGGAAGCTCATCAAATAATCTTCTATAGAGCTTCCAAGCGATGGTTCTAGAAGCACTTGAGTGACTTACTTGCGCCTTTGCTTATTTTACACAGTTAAATATGCTGCTAAATGATGGCTAAAGAAGCACTTAAATTGTGCTCCTTTCAGCGCTGGATTTTCGTCCCAATGGGATCATTGTAATGTCGCTGTACCGTCATGGGATCCCGTGGGCTGATGATATCGAATGTAGCTGCCTACAGATTCGGACTCCGGCTGCACATACACACATGCAATTAACACTCAGCTGAGAAGTATTGAACGTAAAATGGTAAGGTTACTTTGTAACCAAAACTATTTTATTATTTTGTTAAGTAAGGTATATAGGAAGTGTAGCCTTTGGGAAGGTAAGGAACCAAGCTTTAAATTACTAGAAGACTATTTTCCTGTATGGATAGTAGTTTAGGCCCTATAGCATATAAAAAGTCAATGTTTGGCACTTTTCCATAAGCATCAATATAGAACATTTTAGAAAACGGACTCACAACGCATACATATAGATTTCTGTTTCATGGCTTCACTTAGCCATGCAGAAGTCGTACAATTTGCTTGAGCGTGTGTAGTGGCTTTCAGTAAATGCGCTCTCTAATTATTGTGAGGACAGACGAACAGACCGACATACAAAAATCAAAATAACTTTTAATTTAATCTATATTTTGCTTGAGCCCAATCGATTTTGCTCTACCATTTGCTATGCAAGCTTAGTATACATACCATATGATTTCATCATCTAGAGGATAATATATGTATCAAAATTCACCTATCTTACCACCAGATGGCGTTAATGTATCAGTCGCCGCTGATGCAGGATGATATGTAATATCTTAGAATAATAAGATTATTTTTTTGATAAGAAACAACTTTTATCTTTTTCAACTGGAGGTGTTCTTCTTCTTGTCGCTTCTTGTTATCTTATTATTCATCACTCTATTCCCAGCCTTCTTCAAGCCAGCAGCTCTGGAAGTGAGTGGCCATCAGCAGTCTACAAGTCCTTCCCATCGATTATATGACGTATATTCAGCGCACCTAGCTGTAGAGTCGCCGGGTCACTCAGTCCTCTGATTAACCTTATATTTGCGAAAACCCCATCAATTTTCTTACAGACGACGCCACAGTGTGATATTTTGGCAATCTAGCGGGATTTAATTCCTGCCCTTAAGATATAACTTTTGTTTTTTGATAATTGTGTTGAAACAACTTCATATTATTTACATTTACTTGAAACTAATGATTTACCGTAGTTGGCTTGGAGATTTAAAAAAAATGAAATAAAAAATCTTTATTAAATTTTTTTATTTTTACATAATACATATGTACATACATAATGTATATTTCTAATAAATTTTATTATAAAAAGCTATAAAATAATAGGTATACATATAACTAATTTTTAATCGGAATCAGTTTCGTTATCGTCCTCTGCCGAACGTACAGAAAGTATCAAGTATGCCTCAAACTGAAGAAATCAGAAGCCTGTGTAGCCTGTGTAGTATTAACTCTTGACGATTTCCTTGTGAAATTTTCCCTGAAATTCCGATTGTCTTTGTTCCTAGCTTCCTGCGATTTTTCCGATAACTGGCCTATCGGAAGAATGCAGGAAGCAATAATATCTTTTCCGTAGAACAAAACTTTGTGTACAGTGCTCGGCATGTAATACCAAGAGCATTCCCTTAAATAAATGTTTCTTGTATCTACAACATATTTTTCAAATGCATCTATTTTAATAGAGTATCCACAGTTTATAGTTTCTAAAATAATTCTAAACCTATCGATTAACTCTAAATTAATACCAATTATAATCGAAGATGTTTCAGCATTTCTGAAAAATCTTCGAGCCGTATTCCCGTCATTAGTGTTACCTGCTTCTTGGGTGGGCAAATCAATTAATAGACCTAATTCCTGTCTAAATTTATCTTGAACATTTTTCTTTCTCTCGGCAACTTTTCTTTTATTTTCATCCCCTCTTACCTGCCAAACTTTCAGATCTAACCTATACGATATATGGAGTAGACATTCCATAAATCTAATCCATGAATGAAGAGGAGATAAACCAAATGCTAGAGCTCTAACATCGACTGTTTTAGTTTCGATAATATCAGGTTTATTCATTACTTTTGGTGTCGCGCCACACAAGTAACAGGTCTGTGAAGAATTATACGCAGATAATGCTGAACATACTTTACCGTCTATCATACTTAAAACTAAAACAGACTTAATCAAAACAACATGGTTTCCAAAAGTAACAGGAACAGGTGTCAGTAAACTGGCTTGGTCCTCAACATTTTTCACTTCTTTCGTTATTAAATCAGTCGATTCCTTTTTAAAAACAAACTTAATTGGGCGGCAATACCTCGTCGATGACGCAGCAGGATTCTGCCAGACAATTATTCTAGAATTGTCTCCATAGTACATTTGAATATGGCACATTGAGATACTAAATAAATTTTCATCTGATTCACCTACACTCAGTTTTTGCTTATAGCGAGTTTGTTGCGAGCCGTCACACCCCCACTTTATTATGATGTGCATTTCATTAGGCAGATCTTGCAAGCTTTGCAATACTTCTTCTTGCGCATTACACAGTCTTCGAACAGTGTGATCAATCAAGGACTGTTGTTTAATTTCAGCTGAAGTTTCTGATACTGTTATTTTGCTGGATAGCCTTTTTTCTTTTCCTCTTTTATTTTATTATATGATGGAAATAAATTGGGAGAGTATTCATTTGATTGCTGCCTTATTAAATCGTATTGGTGTGTAGAAAGATTGGAGTCAATGATCAGAGCCAGTGCCTTATCGGCAGGAATAATTTTCGGTTTGTGTGAAAAAGTTAATCTAGCCTTTTTAACATTAGTTCCTCGCTGTGGTGAAGCACTTGTCAGTTCCTTTACAATTGACGCTGAATCTTTTTTACCTAATTTTCGCAATTTCATTTCAGCAGCCACCGATATTTCTTCCGGAGTAGTTGTTTCAACAAGTTCTTTTAGTTTACGCTTCTTCGTCCGGTCACTGCATTCCAGAAATGTTTTTGATGGCCTCCCACGCCTTGTAGTGGCACATTCAGAAGACGATGATGGTAGTGCTTTAAATATCTGGGAAATTCACTGGTTCACTTAGCCATCCTGAGAACATTATCAAAAAGCGCTCGTGATTTCGTCCACATTTGTGCCATTTCAATTTAATTTGCTGGCATACACTTCCTAATTGTCTTTTAATACACTTGATTATCACATCAGGAAACACTACATCACCAAACTGTTCCAAAACATAGGTATAAACCGCCTCGAACCGGATTTTGCTATTAGAAATTCGCCAAATCTCAAAAATGTCCTTCCGCAAAATGTTGGCGGACATTCTGAAAATGAAAAACAATTGTATGACCGTTGCAAATATACGCAACTATTTTCTTAAATTCCTTAAAGTAAACATCTTAATCTATTATATAAATATATTCTTAGTTCCATATTCGCTCATATCTATATATTTTAAATCTACAATATATTGAACTACATTACAAGAGTACTAAGGGATCGTTATATTGATTTTTCCAAATTATATTTAAGAAAATAAAAAAAATTATACTTACGTGTAAGACCAAAAACACACAGAAAATAAGTGCAGATAAAACAAAGCACATAAACACAGCACATTCGTCGATAAAAATCACACGAATGAAATAAATTCGCACGGTGTCTTTTACCATGTACCTGCAGTCCCTTTGTTCAGGACCTCTTCGTTTATGAATGGGTGAATTCCTGGAAAATAAAAATGAGGCTTATACCTCCTAGGATAGTTGCCATTACGATAAAATACTTTTGAGCATAATTTAGAATATCGAAAAATTGAATTAAATCCAGCTAGATTGCTAAAATATCACACTGTCGCGACGTCCAGATAGATATCCTGAAATGCACTTTATAGTTCTTCTGCATCTCGTATTCTTCACTCACCCAAGCTTTTTATACTTACTTCTAATGTTTTTGGAAATTCTTCACTTTAATCACAGCTTCCGGTGATAGTAAAGTTTTCACTACCATCTCTATAGCCCGATGCATTAAAATCCTCACAAGCTAACTGCTGTGTATAAGTCAAGTGTTAAACAGTATACCATAGATGGCTCAAGAACTGTCGCATGAAATACCAGAGAGAAGTAGGTATACAAATTTTATATGGCTGGTTAATCTATTCCGGAATGGACCACCAATTCACAATCTGTATACTCTCCTCTGGTATGCCATGAGATATCTAGTTCTTGTACCATCTATAATAATACTTATACGCGCTAACCTAAAAATGTTACCAATGATCTAGAAATGCAAAGCCGTCTGCGTTTTAAATTCTTAGATATTGTAAAGAAAACTAGAAAGGCAGTATCACTTCATACCAGAATTTATTAGATTTAGGTATGTTATAAGTATCTATGACGGCCTTTCTTGACATCCAATCTTGAGTTTGGCTTGGGAATGAAACGAAGGATCTAGTCTTCTAACAACTACGTCATAAATATTTGGCAACTTTATAATAGACTTATAAACTAATTCTGGAGAAATGACCGCTTTGATTGACTGGTATTTTGACTGATATTTTTATACCCGATGAAATCTCATAGATAACTAAGTTTATCATTCCGTCTACGCATAGAAAAAATCCGGTAAATGGTTTTAGAAATAACTGCAAAAGAAGTGAATCAGTCCTTCCTACATATTTACTTATTTGTGATCGAAGTTATTATTCAATGCGTCTAAAAGTTTAGTATTTTACAGAGGGATGAGTCCAGAATTTGGTATAGTATAGTAGTATAGTATCGTGAAGAGTATTTTTTCCAGTGCTGGTCTCCACGAAACGATCGTAGTTGTCGACTTTTTCTGAAGTAATACCTTTAGCCAATATCGAAATTTGCTCTATTTGACGTCAGTCAGTTTACGTCTGGAAACTGACTGAATCGAACTGACTGTTGCGGTCAGTCTGCATCAGCAATTTTAATACCAATCAGTTGATTTTTGCTGATCGCATGGAAATGATTTTGATGAAAGACAATTTACTTTCATGAAGCTTGTGTCCTCTTAGGGCTCCGTACAACAAAATGGAAAAATGGAATGGAATTTTTCTCGAAAACGACGGGACGTAGGAATTTGAATTTTAGCAGAATGTTAGGTCTTCATGATGTCCTAAAAAAAATTATATACTTTTGTATTATTGCAAGAAAGGGCTACTTTTAAGAATTCCAAAACACAAATTTCAAAATTTTTGGTAAATCGGCTTTAAAGATATTGTAGAGCGCAAGTTAAGCGACCTACAACACATAAAAGTCCACACAGCAAATGTCCATAATAAAAATATTGCAATATGCTATGCGAAGCATCAACACAAATTTTACTACAAATGAATGAAGCATTCACGGCATGAATGAAATTATAGTAAACAAGCACAAAAGAAAGAAAGCAAAAGAATTTACAATTAAAGCTTGTTTGCATAACAAAGCGGTATAGCCATGCCAGTGAACTCATCACTAAGCAAGCATTGAACATATTGCCTGTAAGAACTTCGAGTATTGCGAAAAGCTTACTCGGCGCTTTCTGTGTGAAACCAATTCCAGGTGATCGATCGGTGAGAACACAATTTTTGCAAGCAATATTGATGAAGTAAGCGATTATTCGATAATATAAAAAGGCTGTACTATTGGAAATAAAACAGAGTTATTTTATACTCCACTTTGGCATTTTATTCAATAGAGCTCCCTTAGCTCCAACATGGATATCGATCAAGGTAAATAGAGCTTTCTGGCTCTCATACCGCTACCTTAATTGCACTAGAGCTCTTTAGCTCTAAACCACTTAAGGTGCCATCATTTGAGCTATCCGCAGCTCTCGTGATTAAAATCAACATTTATATTAAGACCAGACTTAGAGCTTTTTGGCTCTTACTTGGTCGAGATACAAATGCATAGAAGCTACACGTAGCTCTACCATTTGCATCTCCAAGTTAATATAAATAATTTAGTTTCTTATATCTTCAAGATTCTCATCAGCCATTGGCGATCACAAAAAAGAAGGAAGAAACTTTACATGGCGACCCTGCCCAACTAAACTTGGAGTCGTCGGAGAAGACGAATGAGCAGCTACTCAGCCCATGGAAGGAATTAAAAAAATCTCTAGAGGAGGCGTTGAAAAATCCAACAGCGGGACCACGACCAATAACTTTGGAGGAGTACAGGAAAAGAGGCAAACATTCGGTGGAGCACACTGAGAAGCAGCAACCAACAAAAAAGAGGAGAGCCGGTTTCGAAGCTAAGACAAGGGCGGAGATAAAAAATTATCATCGCTTGCTAGTGATAGCAACAGGGGAACAACGGAATATATTTTTAAAGAAAATAAAAGAGCTTAAAAATAATAGAATAAATTATAGAAAAAATAAAAATAAAAAGTATTAAAAAATAATTAAACAACCAACTTTATAAGCTTTTCTTTTCAATTTGCTATAAGGGAATTTCACTTTCAACCGTTGTATTCTTCATTTCCTATAAGTTTCGAGAAATTTAACCATTTCTTACAGTGTCTTCATTGCGAATCAATTCCCACATCGGTCAAAAAAAAAAAATATATACCATCATGGGGAAAAAGGCTTCTAAAATGCAAACAGAGGAGATACTGATAAATAATAATGCAGGTTCCTCAACTAACAACATAACGCAAGACAATCGGAGTCTATCAGATATAGAGCTAATTCTGCTAGTACTTGCAATTATTGCTTTATGCTTAATAGTATTTTGGAAATTCAAGAAAGTTTTAATAAAACAAGTAAAGAAGCAAGTAGCGGTCGCAGCCGTTTAAAATAGAAAATGAGCTTGAAGGATTTAACAACGAAATTAAAAGACATATTAGAAAACTTCAAGAAAACTCCAAACAGGCAATACACTGCCAGTCACATTCTAAAGAAAGAAACAGAAGTTGAAGAAATAAGGGATAGCTTCATCACAAAATATAAAGAATTAGCAAAAACAAACGAAGAGCAAGCCATCGAATTCAAGAAGAGTTTTGACAAATTGTACAATAGCGTAATTGTAATTTTAAAAAATAAAACAAAAGATACGTTGAATAAAGAAACTGAAGAAATCAATATGCCAAACTTTGACATAGCTACTGCAGTGAAGGTGATACCAGAATTTGCTGGTGATCGTAAAAATCTAGACAACTTTCTAAATCTGGTGCAATTCCTACATGATGATTTATCAGAGGAAGCTCAAAAGAAAAGATTGCTAGATTTTGTTTTGAAAACTCGTCTAACAGCAACAGTAAGGAACAAACTGTGCATATTGCCAACACCTACCAACTTAGAAACGTTCCAAAAGAATCTGCGAGACATATTCAAAACAAACAAAACACCACTTAACATTCACACTGAGTTAGCAAAGATCACTCAATCCAACAGAAGTGTCACAGATTTCGCAACAAAAATTGAAGGTCTACTTGCACAATTGAACACCTTACAAATAACAGAGCAAGGTGAAGCAAATAGGTCATTGATCGTAAAATTAAATGATCAATTAGCACTTAATGCATTTAAAAATGGCCTGCAAGAACAATTAAAGCCAACAGTCTTTGCTGCAAGACCAAAATCGCTAAGCGAAGCTATACAAATAGCAGTAGAAATCGAAACACCAAGACACGAAGCAAATGTATACCAAACCATTAAGTACAATACTCGGAAAAACTTCAATAACAACCATAACGTTTCAAGAGGCAATTATCGCATTAAACCTCAACGGAACAATAATCGATCGTCTAACACACAAACCTATAGACACCACAATAACGGCCAACAGAATGGCAATAGATATCCTAGAAACAACATCCGTCAAAACAGTAGCACATCATATAGGAGGATACAAGTGGCCCAGTCGGGAAACGGACTAGGCCCCGAAGCAGAATCGGGGGACACACAATAAAAATATATAACATAAACAAAATTTTAACCAATTACATATCTGTACCCATAAATCTGTCATTCGGCAATAAAACATTCCTCATTGACACAGGAGCTGACATATCAATCCTGAAAACAAATGAGTTGAAATCAAGAGATGGAATTCAAGAGCATAATAAATGCAAAATCAAAGGTATCACACAGTCAGAATCCAATTCTCTAGGCACAATAAGGGCAAATATAAAGATAAATAATCAAGATATCCAGCAAGAATTCCACATTGTAGATGATACATTTCCTATAATGACTAGTGGAATATTGGGAAGAGACTTTCTCATAAAAAATTCTTGTAAGATAGATTACTATAATTTCACCATTTCATTATTTTTTTAATGATACAAAACACACTTTGCCAATGTACACAAAATTACCTAACATAAAAGAAATAAAAGTTCCTGCTAGATCTGAAATAATACAAGTAATAAAAGCCGATATTACTGAAGATAGCGTAGTTTTGAATGAAGAAATTCAAGATGGAATTTATATAGCGAATTCCATCATACCCGCAAAAGGCATCGCTCATGTTAAAATCCTAAACACTTTAGACAAAGAAGTAACTTTATATAATCTCAAACCTAAAACAGAACCACTTCAAAATTATTACATTTTCAATATCAAGCAAGAAAATAAAAATAGATACAGTAAACTTCTAAAAGAATTAAATATTGAAAATCTAGATCAATATGCAACTAACTCTATTTTAGACATTTGTAAAAACTTCTCAGACATCTTCTATTTACCAGGCGACAAACTAACGGTAAATAACTTTTACAATCAAAAAATCTCCACTACTGATAAAAATCCGGTTTATATAAAAAACTACAGACTTCCGCAAACCCAAATTGAGGAAATAAATACTCAGATCGACAGTCTGATTAATGAAGACATAATTGAACCTTCAGTTAGTCCTTATAATTCACCACTATTGATCGTCCCAAAAAAATCAGATAAAGATACTAAAAAATGGCGTCTAGTTGTCGATTTCAGACAATTAAACAAGAAAATTCTAGATGATAAATTTCCATTGACAAGACTTGAAGACGTGCTAGACAAACTCGGAAGAGCTAAATACTTTTCCACACTAGACCTCACGAGTTCTTTTCATCAGATAGAATTAGAAAAGAAATCAAGACCATTAACGGCATTTTCCAGTAACAAGGGACATTATCAATTTAAAAGACTACCTTTTGGCTTAAAAATTTCCACTAATAGTTTTCAACGAATGCTCTCAATAGCTTTGGCCGGATTAGATTCAGAAGCATTTCTTTATGTGGATGATATCATAATTTTTGGATGCAGTTTAAAACATCATAACCAAAATTTAATAAAAACTTTCAATAGACTGAGAAAGTACAATCTAAAATTAAATCCGCAAAAATGTAGATTTTTACAATCAGAAGTTACTTATTTAGGACATTTAATAACAGAAAAAGGTGTCAGGACTGATCCCAAAAAGTTTGACACAGTATTAAACTACCCAACCCCTGCAAATGCGGATGATGCCAGAAGATTTATTGCTTTCTGTAATTACTACAGAAGATTTATTCCAAACTTTGCTCATATGGCAAAACCAATAAATTCATTATCCAAAAAGAATACACCATTCATTTGGACAAATGAATGCCAAGAAGCGTTTTCGGCACTTAAATGCAAACTAGTAAATGCACCAATCTTGAAATATCCAAATTTTAACGAAAAATTCATTATAACTACAGATGCTTCACAATTTGCCCTTGGAGCAGTCTTATCCCAAGGTGAAATCGGCACAGATCTACCAATTTCGTACGCTAGTAGAACATTAACTAAACACGAACTCAATAAACCAATTATTGAAAAAGAACTCCTAGCAATACATTGGGCAATCAATTATTTCAGACCGTACGTATATGGTAAAAAATTCATAGTGGTCACAGACCACAGACCTTTGGTAAGTCTTTTCACTCATAGAAACCCATCCTTCCAAGATGACAAGGATAAGGCTTGACTTATCTGACTATGACTTCGAAATTATCTATAAACAAGGAAAAATGAATACTAATGCTGACGCTTTATCGAGAATAAAAATAGATTCTGACATCCTTAAAGCGATGATACCTACATCGAATATAAATATAACAACTAGAGCAATGTCTAAAAATGACAATAAAAATAAGATTAAAGAGAAAGAGACCCAGTACGAATCCCTTACCAACATAAAGACTGATCACCTTTATGCATGGGAATGCATCTCGATTAATGAAGTACGAAGGGTCAAAACATTACGCTTTGAAATCAATAATAGCAGCAAAAATGCTAACAAACAAAATAGCTCTAGAAAAAGAATTATTGAAAGTTTGCCAAAGATAATAATTAATAAAAAGGGAGTAATAATCAAAACCAGTAATAATCCATATCACGACTTAGGTTTGATCTTGGAGACACTGATCTTTGAAATGAAGAAAATGAAAATAGAGTCACTATCGTTAGCGAAAGATGACATCATATTTCAATACATAAATGTCGACAAATTTAAAACAACATTTAATAAGCTGCAGCGCAAGATAAATATGAAAGATAGGCAAACAAATTTAAAGATATTAATATATATTTCTCCCAAAAAAATTACTGATGAAGTAATCAAAAGCAATATAATTAAAGAATTCCACAACTCTCCGCATGGAGGACACTCAGGTGTCAAAAGAACCATTAACAAAATTAAACAGAGGTACATATGGAAAAATTTGAACAAAATGGTTAAAAATTATATAAGTAGATGTGAAAAATGTGCTAAAAACAAGACTCTCAAACATACAAAAGAAAGAATGGTGATAACAGAGACACCATCTACAAGCTTTGAGATTATATCCATAGACACTGTAGGACCACTAAAGATATCAAACGAATACAGATATATATTGACTATACAGTGTGATTTGACAAAATATATCGAAGCCATTCCATTAAAGAATAAAGAAGCAATAACAGTAGCGAAAGCTCTAGTTAAAGATTGCATTTTAAAACATGGTAATTTTAAAACCATAAAAACTGACATGGGAACAGAATTCGTCAATGAGGTATTCACTAACATATGTAAATATTTAAAAATAAAACATGTAACATCAACACCATACCATCACCAGACTTTAGGCTCAATAGAACGAAATCATAGAGTATTAAATGAATATCTCTTATCATTCACCACAGACTACAACTGGGATGAATGGATTCCGTATTATACCTTCTGTTATAATACAACACCTCATTCTGATACGGGTTACTCCCCATTCGAATTAGTTTTTGGGAAATTATCAAGTCTATTCAATAATGTCGAACATAACGACAACAGCCCAATATACAATTACGAGGACTATGCTAACGAGCTTAAATTTCGTTTAAACAAAGCACACGAGAAAGCTAGAAATTCTCTAATCATAGCAAAAACGAACAGAAAAGAAAAATCTGATAGAACATTAAATGTAATAGATTTAGAAATAGGTAGTTATGTACTACTACATAAGAACGATAGAAGAAAACATGAATGTCCATATAGAGGACCATATAAGATAAAAAACATAGAAGGCGTAAATGTATACCTAGAAATAGATAATAAAATAAAGAAGGTACATAAGAATAGGTTAAAGCAAATAGATTATGAAGCTAAGTAAAATAACAATATAAATATGAAATGCAAACTAAAATAATCATTCATAATTAATCATTTTATTAACACTTTTGTTTTGTCAACATATGGATTAGACAATTACGTAAAATATATTACATATAAAAAAATATATAATATAATATGATAATATATAAATACTTAAACTTAATTTTGCTAATAGGAAACCTTAAATAATGGCTAAGATTTAATAATTTCAATTTACCAATTAAATACAAAAGAACATTAAGTTAGACAAATGAATAATTTATATTAAATGTATGAAAGAATGTATGAATGAAAATAAGTAACTATAGACATTATCTTAAATCATACTTTTAAGACTTAATGTAAACGTTTACTTCACTCAATATGGCCACACAAAAAAAAAATTTTTTTTTAGTCTCACGCAAAAAATTTTTTTTTCCTCTTTACGGTGAGGATGTAGAGCGCAAGTTAAGCGACCTACAACACATAAAAGTCCACACAGCAAATGTCCATAATAAAAATATTGCAATATGCTATGCGAAGCATCAACACAAATTTTACTACAAATGAATGAAGCATTCACGGCATGAATGAAATTATAGTAAACAAGCACAAAAGAAAGAAAGCAAAAGAATTTACAATTAAAGCTTGTTTGCATAACAAAGCGGTATAGCCATGCCAGTGAACTCATCACTAAGCAAGCATTGAACATATTGCCTGTAAGAACTTCGAGTATTGCGAAAAGCTTACTCGGCGCTTTCTGTGTGAAACCAATTCCAGGTGATCGATCGGTGAGAACACAATTTTTGCAAGCAATATTGATGAAGTAAGCGATTATTCGATAATATAAAAAGGCTGTACTATTGGAAATAAAACAGAGTTATTTTATACTCCACTTTGGCATTTTATTCAATAGAGCTCCCTTAGCTCCAACATGGATATCGATCAAGGTAAATAGAGCTTTCTGGCTCTCATACCGCTACCTTAATTGCACTAGAGCTCTTTAGCTCTAAACCACTTAAGGTGCCATCATTTGAGCTATCCGCAGCTCTCGTGATTAAAATCAACATTTATATTAAGACCAGACTTAGAGCTTTTTGGCTCTTACTTGGTCGAGATACAAATGCATAGAAGCTACACGTAGCTCTACCATTTGCATCTCCAAGTTAATATAAATAATTTAGTTTCTTATATCTTCAAGATTCTCATCAGCCATTGGCGATCACAAAAAAGAAGGAAGAAACTTTACAATATAAGTAGTCCAAAATGTGCGAAACGTTCCCCCTAATATTAAGCACATTGCAGTATTTTGCGTCACTCACACTTCATGGAATGACTCTCCGTCTCACTTAAGCTAGAATCTTAAAGTTACGCTCTTAAGGCAAGCTTTGGGTACACTAGAATCAATTTTAGTGGGTGAAAAGAAATTTTTCGAAACTGGGTTTCTTGAAGAAAAAAATTTTTTTTTCCGTAATCTAAGAAATAATGTAGCAAGTGTTGTACCATTTTAGAATCCTTATTAAATGCGTCAACTTTTAAAGTTACTTGCCAGACTGGCGTAGTACATTTTTTTTTTCAGTACAGTCAGTTAAAGTTCAACGAATTATTAATTTTATATTGTTGGTTCGGCAAAATGTGACATTTTCTTCCAAGCTGGAGCAGTTGGCTTAGAACTTAAAGCAACACGTTACATAAGCACTATTCGGGATTACATAAGAAAAATAAAATTGAAAAAAAGTAAAGATTTGTAGCAACAGGAGCTAAAAAACCATCACAAGGTGTACATTTTCTCGAAAACAAAAGAAATGCCTATAATTTGAAAAATACATGACTTAGATTTTTTTTTATATTTTTCTGGTAACTGTTACGATTTGGTCTATCACCCGGTTCCAGTTTGACGTCGACTTACAGGACACCCTGTATATAGGACTATATATACCTATTCAATTAACAATAAACATCCAATAGGGACTAACCTAATTGGATGTGCTTTCCCGATTTTATTCGACCTCTTGAAACGCAAAAAAAAAAACATCCATGGAATGTGACATTATTCTCCTATTTACATCTTCCCCTTTTCCATATCGTGAGTCCGGTTTAGTAAGAAGATGTCGGAAAAATTCGTGCAACATCTGAGGAAATTTATCTTCACATTTACTACTGATTTCAATCTTAACATATCTGGAAGAGCTGTATTTTCGAGATTTTTAATCTCTCCTCTTAATTTGTATGTGACTTCTCTGCAAGACGTGTTAAGAAATAATTTTTTATACACAAAACAGAATATTCTGAAAAAGGGGTTATACGGTGCAAAACTAGCGAAAAGCCTTAATTCCGAAGATAGGAAATCTATATAAATCTGAAATTACGTATATCTCCATTTAGCGTCTCTTCGATATAAAAATAATTTTCATTATTTATCTCTTTGAACTTGACATGAGCGCGTACAATATTCTACTTAATGATCGCTGTTTGTTGATTTGTCCCTAAAATAATATTGGCGTAATTTTACAGGTGGTAGAAATTTCTAAAAAGGCTATGAAGTTTTGCATCGGAGCGCTTCTTATGTATACTAATTAATTACCTTAAAGTCAATTTCAAGTTTTCAGTTTTGAGCTTTTCCTTTAATAAACTGTCGTACTCATACACGGTTGCATCCAAAATAACCAAAATCTTATGCTTTTAAACTTAATTTGCTGCTCCATGTAACTTCCGTTTTAATGCATCTTTAGAAATCGTCATTATCCTGATACAAGCTAACATAGTCAAATAAATGTACTTACCTCTTTTAGCTGTAAAATACAATCCTATGTGCAAACAGTTGATAGTGCGTATTTGTGTGCTATATTCACTGATATATATATGTCAGTGGCTATTATGTTATTGGCTTTTTAAGAAGACTTGGAAAGCTTGTTCTTTGAATTATTTACTTCTTGTAAAAATTTAGCTAGACATTGCATTTGATATCATCATTGTACGACCCGCCTCTTGATCGTTCCCAAGCAGTACAGCAGCTTTACACACGACATGTTTTAGTGTACTTTTCTGCCTACGTTAGATAAGCTTTTATCTTTTTCCTTTACAGCATTTTCCCGTTTTTCACAAAACAAGCACTTTTCATTACTTACCACATGAGCTGCAGACGTGAATGATGTCGCAGCACTGTAATTACCCCGAGAAGTATCTTCGATACACTTTGTACTATGTATTATGGGAAAATCGAAATTTTCAGTATTTTAACTTAGTTTGGTTAGGGGTTATCTAAACGCGCTAAACCTTTTTGCCCTGCATACTTACGCTGTGGGACGTTAGCTCAGTTTCTGTGACAAATTTAATGTGATTAGATTATTGGAAAATCCAAAATTTTCAGTACTTAAACTTATAGACCAAGAGCCCGCAGTAAATTTTTGGTGTGAAATATAACCAAACAATGTATGCATATACGTATTAAGTTAAAGGAAAGGCAATGTCAAAAACAATCGTCTGGCAGGAAATCTCCATGGACTAAGCGAGTAATAGTATGTTGAAAACACCATTTTTTCAAAATTGAAATACTTATTATAACCACTTAATGCAAGTCTTAAAAAACAGAGAAGTTTTCCTTGAACACAAATATGCAGGTCCAAGACGAAGACGAGGTTAAAGTACTGAAATCGTTTTTTTTTTTTTTTTTTTTTTCAACTTATACTTTCAATTCAAGTATTAACTTTAAGGATATCTTGCAGTCTTTCCGGTGTGGCATTTCCCTCGAACCATTTAATTTTCAATTTATTTTCTGCTAACACCCAACCACTTTCTGTTGGTGATAATTTAATCTCCTCATTTTTCACCTTTTTCTTCCATATATAATTGCTTCTGTATATTTGTTACAACAGAACTGCTTTGTTTGGGGGTAGAGGACTTCCTTCGAAACCTATAATATTCAAAATTATAAGCAGTTTCCTAACATTTCCAAAGATTCACAGAGAATTCACTATATATATAAAGGTAAAGTAGAGATTGTGCTTTTGAGACAGCAAAGGTAAAGGTAACAAGAAAAAGGTGACAAGAAATATTAGTGTGAGTTTCATAAACCTTTTGCAAAATAATTTCACTTACTTCGAATATTTCTAAAAACTCTTTCTGATGTAGGCTTGTATCGGGCTTCGTCAATCATAACAGCTTTTGTCCGGTATATACTACAAACGAAATTTTTTAATAATGTGTAATCTTCTTCATTAGGATCTAATTCGCTTCCAAATTTGGTCTACTTTCCAAAATTTTAAAATGTTTTATTTTTCCTTTCTTGAAAAAAGATGGAGTATAGTCACATCCTGTAAAGCTGTGAAATGCAGGTAGAGCTGCGCAGTGTTTGTCCCAATTCTTGATAAATTAAATTAACATCAATATACCTGAGAGTTCCTACTTTGATCCATACTTTTATATTATTTTTAAGGTTAGGCAGATTGTAAAGCACTATTATGAGTACATCTGTATCCGTAGACTTAATGAAAGCTTAGCTGTCTCTCTGTAAAAAGGATAAATGCAACATCATACGAGTATCGGTCTCTTCTTGAGAACTTTTTAACTCTTCAACTTCTTCTCAAATCATATTATCGCCGTTAGTCTTAAAAAGAAAGCACTTAGCCTCATTTGTAACGTAATTTTTTTTTTTTTTTTAAATCTGAAATTTTCAGTACTTTAACTTCGTCTGACAAGGGGTTACCCGCACGCAAAATTTCTTGGACCTGCATTTTTGTGCTCGGGAAAGCCTCTGTTTTTTAAGTGTGCATTAAGTGGTTATAATAAGTGTTTTGGCCCCTATTCCTGAATCCGCCCCAGGAGAAATAAGTTTGCAAATTTGCCTGTTTGTAATTATCGAAAACGTTCGAAGTGAAAAATTCAAGTTTCTCTCGATTATTGAAAACAAGTGAATCGAATCCTGATACTTGAATGTGACAGTTCCGCCGGCGGATTGAGATATCACACCGTGAAAGGGAAGTGAATTTTACTTGCGGCGGGAATCATTAATCCGTCGGATTGAGCAATACGGGCCATTGTCTTTATTTTAACTTAATACTTATGCATACATTTTTTTGTTATATTTCACATCAAAAATTTATTGCAGGCTCTTGATCTATAATCATTGGCGTAACTAGGACTTATTTCTGCGGTGAGCCAGGTCCCCCAACTTTCGTCCATAGGTCTTAAAAAACATTTTGTTTACGAAGCATACCAGCTTATGAGTAATCCCAACTATTCACCGAAATAGTTTATGCTTGCTCAGAGCATTTACAAGATAGCATGTCACTTTACAAGTCGCAAACATCGCGTCACTACTTTCCTAATATGTAGTCTTCCTACGCGAAACCTTAATTCCGTTCCCAAGAAAGAAAGAAACTAGATCAGCCAGCACTTTTAATCTACTGCAAATGCAGGTACGTGTGCCCATTCGGGGTAATTTTAGTTAGAAAAGCTTTTGAGATATGGCACTCTTTGTCGAGGTTGCGATTTTAAGGTTAGAAGAACAATTTTCAATTGTTTCCCATTCTTTATTATAATTCTTGTTGAATGTTATTAAGCACTCGGTACAGAGCATGGTACATCGCTTATCGGTTAGTATAAGTCATCGGCATTCAATAAATTTTTTGATAACTAGTCAGTCAACATTCGGCGATCGGGCGATATATATATCTTATCGAGACCAACGGCGTCGAGTATTTACGAAATAGTTTTTGTCGGACATTTCAATAATTGTGAAAATAAGTGCATTCTTTTCTTTAATCCCAAGCGACACTCATATATTCCGCAGAGTCTACTCTAAACATCCGACGCGATTTTATTTTTTCTTAAATCATAGGAAGTAGTGTTTATTTGAAAAATAAAATAAGATTTGCACGATTTTAAAAGATAAATAAAAGAAAGTGGTGTCGTTTAATTAACATATACCTTTGTTTTCCACATCCCCTTCTGTCCTTCTCTCACGTATTAAGGAAGATAAATCAAAATCCTCAAGCTCTATATACGAAACTTATATGATAGTGACGCCCTGCCTAATGCCCGTATTTATTGAAAGTACCAGTAGCAGGACCAATACTTGAAGTATTTTAAGTAGAAGTACAAATTCCGCTACAGGCACTTACAAGGCTCAATAGCTTTCGAAAAATCTATAGTCAGCTAAAAAACGGGATGAAGTTTCCATTTACGAAATATCATAAAATATGTTCCAAAAACGAATGAAACAGAATCGTATAAGGTTTTGCTGTTTTAATTTTCAATTTTGGAAGCTGTTCATACAGTATTTGATTGCCTTTGTGTAGCATTGCGCTAATTGTCTTTCTATTTTACTGAAGACCGTAAGATTTCTTGAGGCACTATCGAGGTGCACATAACCTCTATTATTAGAAGGCATATTTAAATAATTTACAAGATCTGAAGTACTTCGCTATATGACGGTATTTGTAATAAGTGCGTTAAGTACCAGTATCGGGACTTGTACTTGAGAATATTTCACGTACCAATGTACTTAAATACTTTAGAGGTCTGAATATCGATACAAATTTTAGAACAATTATTTACGTTTTTATTAATCACTAGTAAAGAGATAGTTAAAGTCTGTATACGTTTAAGTTTACTGGTTTTTTCTGCAAACTTATTTAGCACCTGTTGCGCTGTTAGTTTGTTTTTAATTATCTCGATTTCACTGTTTAGGAGTGCCATGTTAAAAACTTCTCCTGAAGCACTTGATCTTTAAGAAATGGAAAAGCTGCCTTCACAGCCGGCCGAGCTGACAGGAAGACCCAGAACTGTTTGCAGTAACTACATAGTATAAATTTGGGCAGAAGTCTTTATTAATTTCTGTTTTCAGTCTTCTCAAAATTAATACAATGCTCTTGTTTTGGAACGTATTATTTATTATTGAAAATGTCTACATTGAAAACATTTTTATAATTTTCTACAAATGTTTCTCAATGTTTCAGGTACAACTTTATAAATGAGTCAACTGACTGTACCAAAGGTAGATTTTCAAGCCTATTATTGAAGTTAGTGATAATGCTGTCCATCATTTGGTTGTAAGTAAGTATCTTCTAATATTCGGGAGGCCTTGTATCTGATGGAAAGTCTACTTAATAACTTTAACCTAGAGTGGACTCTATCACGAAGTGTTTTGCTCTCTCCGGTTGCCTTCTCCTTTTCGAGACTCGAGTAGGCTCTAGACAAATTTAATGTTTTTCTGTGAATTTCTCGGTTTCCCGAAGCATTTGTTCTCTGGAGTGCTATATAGTTTTATTCCTTATAAAGATAATCAGCCTTATTACTGAATCCTGGGGCGAAATCATGTAATTCGACGCTCGATAATCGTACGCTCGTTGAATGAAAACGATATCGTCAGCTCGACAGTACATTTTTGCTTCATGTAAAACGATTCATCGAATGTCGTTTGGTCTATCGAGCAACCGCTGCATATACAATGCTAATTCTTCTGACGGCCTGTCATTTGTATTAAAATTTGTGCATAATTATTGTTATTAGTGCAGTTATTCCACAATTTGTTCAAGTAAAATGCTTTTGTCACATAAATTTCTACTTGACAACGATAGCGAAGAGTTTGTTAACCTTCGACGAAAACGAAAATCTTTGCGAGAAGTATAAGAATTGAAAGTAAAAATTCATTTATTAAATTTTTAAAATAACAAAAACAATTGACTTCTTATTAGTTTTCATTTTCCACTATTTTGTACTCTAGTTTTTTTTTCACAGCTTTAACAAAAACAAATAGTTATTCAAAACAATAAACAAATATAAATCTATAAGGAGGTTTTTTATTACCTATTCCACATAAAGCTTTCCTCTTACTTGAGGAATATATTTTTAACGCATATTTGTTACAGGCCATTCAATCTTTGGAATTAATTTTGTTTATCCAGTAATTTAATTTCCATTGTTAACTTTTCAATTTCTAATTCCATTTTCTTCACCTTGAGCTTTCGGTATTCGATTTCGTCTCTTGCTTGCGTTTCCATAATGGAGATTCTTTTACTTTATAATTGATTTCTCTCTGTTAGAATATTAAGTAGCTTAGTATGAAACTCCTTTTGAATTTTAATCTCTTCTCCTATTAATTTAACTTTTTCGTCTTCTTTTCTGTTCACTAATTCTGATCGTTGAACTCTATTTGTGCTATTCTTTCTGCGTGTTCCTGAAATTTTTGTCGGAAGAAACCTATCGGTGGTCGCTTCTTTACACTCGCTAGAACTTCTGGGTGGTTCTACTCGCTCGGTGGGAACATTTCCAGATTCAATAGAAGGTGGTACTTCATTTTCAAATTGAGCTATCATTTCTTCTATTTCTTCTGTAGGAGATAGAGGTGCGACAATAGCGGAGATTTGGTTTATGGTATGCATTGAACCCGATGAGGGCATACTGTCTCCTTCAATTTCTGCACCAAATGATTTAACATTTGGTATGCCACTAACTTGAGGCTCTATATGTGCTGCAGCTATTGTTCTCTCTTCAATCGCGGAAATTGGGATTATTTCTTCTTATTTTTAGCCAATTTTCTTTTTAAGTTGTATTTATAATCAGTCCATACCTGAAAGCCATATTAAAAAAAAAATAAATAAAAATATACAACTACTTTCTGCCAAGCTTTTATTGTTTTTATAGGTGGTCACTACTATTTAACAAGTTTGCAAGTTTTATCCATAACTTTTTCTATTTTTTTTTCTTTTCAATTGCCGGTATTTTGCAAACTGTTTGTTGCCACAAACGAATGTTTTTCCATGAATTTTACCAACATGTTCTGTTGTACCTGCGTAGTTTGTCGAGACCTTAAAAATTATTACAGTAATCGCTGGAACAACAATCAAAATTATAATTTTAAACTTACATTTAATTTGTGCAAAATTTGCGGCCAGAACTAACAGCTCGTCAACTAAAAACAATAATTCGATATCAAAAGTCATATCGAACTGTCTTTATCGAGCATTCGACATAAGGTAGTCGACATATCGAGTTACATAATCTAAAAACTAGTGACGGACGATAGTTTTCACTCGATATCGAGTTACATGATTTGGCCCCTGGATGGGAAGCGAAAAAGCTTATAAAAGCCCTTTTTCTGTATGATTTCTCCTAAGGATCCACGGCTTTATCAAAATTCAGTAGAATCAGAGCAATCTCAGAATAGTTTTAAAAAGATTTTAATAGGTTTTCTTGAAGAAAAGAACTCGTTAAAGCCTTTTCGAATCCGATCAGAATGGATGCAATTTAATTATGCCCAAGATTGTTCGAATAGACAATTTTTTTTTTAATTTCATAATTTCCTGGGGGTCCAGTGCGCATTCTTGGGGGCCGGGCCCACCCTGGCCCCTACCTAGTTACGCCAATGTCTATAGCTAAATAAAGGAAGACCATAAAAGTTTAATCCCACACCATCGAAATCATTAATAAATTAGTATATTCAAAACATATTCATCAAAGTTACGTACAAAATACATAAAGCTCAAAAAGAAAAATAACTTATTAACGATTTAATTGCAATCCCTTGATGAGCCACATCCGCGTCTTGAGGCTGATTTTTTACATTTTCGATATAATTCCGTGACTTCACAGACATCCTTCTTATCCTTGAAATGAATGAAAAATCTAAAATCAATACTTTTTTCAAACTATCAAAATATGCATCACTTACGCTTTTGGCACGCTTTAAAAATTCATTTATTTCATCATTCACACGACACGTATTATACCTTTAGGAAATATTTAATTTAATAAGGTTACCGGTGGATTTATTCTGTCTAAAACGGAATTAAAATATTTACCTCTCAGCAGAATAGCTGGTTTTCGCTACTGCTTTTTTCTTATCCGTACACTGCTTTAAGTGCTGAAGTATCTTGTTGGCATTTTCAACATCATTTTCAAGACACGTTACTAAAAAATATGGATAAGTAAATATTTGAAAAGAAAATCTCAGACCTGCGATTACTTCTATTAAGTAACTTCTTTTCCGAATCTTTCGGAATATTGGGTAGGCAACAGCTGAAACCTGTACACTTGCAACATCGTTGCTGCTTATCACCGCCAATTAGCCCTGGTTTCAGCTTTAATCCCGCTTTATAAACTTCAGAGTGTAAATATGTCAGTTCCTTGAGATTAAGGCATTCGATTCCTTGCTCGACTATCTTCATACATATCTCCTGAAGTTTAGTCATCGGACATACCTTCTTCTTCTTACCACATTCACAGATTCCTTTCTTGAGTTCTTCTAATTGATTTTGAAGTTCGGTCATATCGAATCCCTCCCCTGTGCCACCAAATCCTTGCTTCAAGTTCATGAGAGAGTCACGTAAAGCTTGGTTAGCCAATTTCAATGCTTCAATCTCCTTATCATGATTCCTGATTAGATCTTTTAATTGATTGTCATGAATGCTCTGAATCTTAGTCAAACTGGAAGCCTTTTCTTTATCTATTGCTATTACTTTGTTTTCCATTTCTTTAATGGGTGCCTCGACGCCTCCTCCTCCTCCTCCTCCTACAGTTCCCTTTGCAGTTTGAGCTTCAGCTAAAGCCTGTTTACACTTCGCCAATTGATTCTCTAAATCATTAACCTTCGACGTTTCTCGTTCAAGCTGAGACTTGAGTTGATCCATTGCTTGTTGTACTTGTCCTTCACCACCAGCAGGCTGAGCTGTAACTGTTTTAGGCATTTCATTTAATTTGTTTTCGAAATCTTGAGCAATAGCTTCTAATTTCTTATTCTTTTCGCGTTCCGCTTCAATATCTGCTACTAATTTACCCAATTGCTCTAAATCTGCTTTGCCAGCAGCGACTTGATCTTCTAAAGCTTTCTTTTCAGACATGAGGCTATTTATTTTATCCTGTAGCTCTTTCCTTAATGCATCCAAATCAGCTTTGCATTTATCTAGTTGACTCAATGCATTCTTAATTTCATCATCCTTTTTAGAAAGTGCCTCATTGAAGCTATCTTTCTCAGATTTAAGCTTATTGAGTTCAGCAGAACAATCGTCAAATGATTTCTTCATATTTCCTAATTCGCCCTGCAATCTGCTATCTTGATCAGATGAATTCTTTATCTTATCCTGGCAAGCGGCTAGCTGTTTCTCAAGGTCGCCGATCTTACTATTAAGAGCTGCTACCTCATTTTCTTTGTCCTTTAGCTGTTTCGACAGTTCGGTATTACCATTTCGAAGATTACCTATTTCGTCCTGTAAACTTTTATTGGCACTTTCCAGAGCCTGAGACTTTTCAGCGCAACTGTTTAGCTCATTGCGATATTGCTCCAATTCAGTTTTAGCAGATGCCAATAATTGTTTCTGCTCTTCTACGCCACTGTTCAAGGCAGCTATTTCATCAGCGTTTTCTTCCTTATCTTTATTTAATTTTTCCACTTTCTCAGCGCTTTTCTGAGTATCCATTTTGCTTTTTTCACAATCATCTTTTGCCTTGGTATACAAGGCAGTCATATCTTGAAGCTTATTTTCCAGCAAAGATTTTTCAGCAGCGCATTTTTGTTTTTCTTGGGCGATTTGATCTCTCAGCAGTTTTGCTTCTTCGCAACACTGTTCTGCATTGGTACTAACCGGTACTTCTTTAACAACAGGTATTTCTGTAACAGCTGGTACTTCTGTAACAGCTGGTACTTCTGTAACAGCTGGTACTTCTGTAACGGCTGGTACTTCTGTAACAGCTGGTGCTCCTGTAACACCGGGTACTTCTGTAACAGCGGATACTTTTGGTTCATCAGGACGTACTTGTGTAACATTAGGCCCAGTTTCCGAAGAAGATTTCTTTGGAGCAATTTCTTCCATGCTCTCCTTAATTTTTTCTCTGACGCTTGCAACACTTGCTTCAGTTTTCTCGACTACTATACCCAATTTCTCAATTTCCTTATTTAATTTTTGATTTGCTGCTTTACACTTGTCTAGCTCTTTAAGCAAATCCGCAATTGTTGTTTCGCTATTTCTTCGATTTGTTGCGATTGACTTTTTCATTCCATCCAATTCATGTAGGCTAGATTCTAGTTCGCGTTGCAATGATGCACGTGATGAAAATTCATTTTGAGCTTGTTCTAAGGTCAATCTTGATGCCTGTATTAAATCTTGAATGTGGCCGTCTTTTTTGGCATCAGATTTCTCTGTCTGGTCTCCACAACAGCAAAAGCATTTTTGAGCTTCTAATTCTTCAATGACATCCTGCACATTAAGTATTTATTATTATCAATAATTTACCAAAAGAAAGATGTTTTCATTTATTTTTATAGGAGGTATATGTATTTTCTAATAGTTTATAGACCAAAAAGTACTCTTCAAACCAAACTCTGAATATTTTTAGCCTTCTAATACCAAAAACAAAAACAAAATTAATAAGACTCAATTACAGAAAACGCAACCAGGCATTTTTGCGCATATTGTACTCAATATCAAATTCGACTGCCCCCGATAGCGTCTATTCTAATAACGTTGCATTGTTAAATTATGAGTCTTCGAGTTCCAAACCGTCCTAAGTCCTCGCTAAATGATTTAATATTTATGAGATCAAATGCTAATATTTATACAAATAAAGTTTTCCCTGTTTCAGAACAATGGAGTAAACATTTTAGAAAGTTTATAAAAATCAGCTATCTGGAAAAATTTCGGAATAAGAAAGATTTGGTAGTGAACAAAAAAAAACGATTAAGAAGAAGAAAAAAAGAAGCCATATTCAACAATATACTTTATTAGCTTATTTTTTCGGTGTACAGTAAACAATATCTGCAATATTCTAAGACTTTCGATCTCATTCTGTGGATGCTCTTCGCAAATAATATTCTTCAATACCAGAAATATCGTTTTCATCTCAATTTTCGTCCAGGCTTTTATTATAAACAAAAATTTTCATACGACTTTCTTCTCTTAAACACGCTTTTCGATGCATGCCTGCTTTCAGTTCTATATTTCGAAGTCCTTCCCTACTTAAAGAAGACTTCTGTTATATCAATAGGGTGGCATCACCGAATGTCTTGTAACCGGAATTTAACCAATTGTGAAGCCTAAAGAGCCAATCAATGTGTGGCCATTTGAAGTTCGTTGGCATAATGCATAGTAATAAATCGACGCGATATTTGTTTATTAATTCCAACGATGGGTGGAGGCACCCATTAGGCAGATCTCCTAAGAGAGGCTCAGGGAGCAGTTTGTTCTAATTTGGCGCAGCTAAGAAGTTGGCAGTTGCGGGTGCAGCTATTACTAGCAGTCACCAAGTGAAACTCTCGAGCTCTGATGATACTATATGTATTTAATGAAATATTCCTAGCTTATTTCTACAGAAAGATATTATACTAGTTCAATACTAAATGTACTTGTATAAATACCCTAATTTGCTTGTTTGCACTTGTGTGCTTAACTTTGGTTGATGTGATGCAACCAGCTTGACCATCTTAGTTAGAGCCTGTCGGAAAACATGTAAACAAATGCAGTCATTTCTTACGGTTAACGTAATTCTTAAAGGTGCGCCTAAACGATCTGACAGAATACCAGATATCTGCCCATTTTTGTGGCTAGATACGTGTAATCACGGCGGCAGATATAGACAGATATCTGCCGACAACGTCTGGCCAATCTGCCCAGTAAATTTTTAATTGAACAGATATCTGTCCAGTTTACCTGTTAAAAAAAATAGTTTTGTGCACGTACTGATAGGAGTATAGAACAGACTGCAGGAGAAAAGTTTATACAAGGTTTGTATGATATTATAATATGTAATTATACATTATTATATCTCAGTGGCGATTCGTGGGATTCAGAAGAAGGGAAGCAATACATTTTGTGTAAGTTATAGCTCCGCTTTTCAGACTCTTTCATTGCTACTATAAGTAATTATACAAGTATCAAAGTCAATGATGTCAATAATACCCAATATAAATATTCATATTTATTCTTACTCTTGAAAGAGAAGGAGAAGAAGGAGACGCAATCATATCTTTCATTTAATCAATTCACAGCAAATACTGCCTGCCCCATAATTAAGCAAATACAAAAATTTCACTCAATATCCCTTTTTACAACGTAAGAAACGTACGCAAAAACTCTAATCATCTAATTCATTCTTTTCAATTCATTTACCATTATTATTGTACATAGGTATACTCGCCTGCCGGAGTCCTCAAATAAAAGCAAAAATTCTACATTCTCTCGCAATTAAACAGAAACATACATAATATTATAAATAGTCATTATCTTATTTTTGCACAATATGAATAAAATATATTTAAAAAACTTTTAAAATAAAAAACATTCAAACAATTAAAGTCAAACGAAATAATATAATTTTAAAATATTGTTATTGGGTAGATTCAGTTTATCAGTGAAACTTTTATTTATTTTTTACTTAGTACCTATAATTTATTTATGAAAGTTATTTTAAATTTTTTTTTATATATTTTTTTATTATATATTATTTATTATATTAACTCGCATTTACGTTCTCGTGCGAATGTTGTGATGTAATTTCTTTCCTCTGCGGTAAGTATAGTTTAAAAGATTATCGCACTTTAATGTACGCACTTTCAAGTAAAAACATTTTACATGAAAAAGCTGGAAAAATTTATTTTACATCAAAACGCATCTGTTAAACATATAAAATTTAAATGTTCCCATGAAATATGTAAAACATTATCCTGAAGCGTTTAAAAGAAAACTCAGCCCCCCCCCCCCCCCGAACGCACCCCGACCGAGAGAGATGCATTTCCTCAAGCTCGAGATGACATGCGGATGCGATGGAGAAGAAGAAGACTGATAACATATGTCTTTTTTGGCAAATCTTCCAGCGTACTGATCGGTCCAGGAAAATTTCATCGGCTCATTTTCGCGTCATCGAAGTTTGGAAAATAATTATTCACGTAAGTTTTAATAGTATAGTAATTTTAAAAGAAGTTATTCTAATTAATGACCTATTCACGCCGTAAAGAGGATGCTCTATATGTACATCCATCCACAAATTATTGGTGGTATTATCCTTGTAAATTTATATTGCACAATTTTTGGGAACTTGCTGTCGTAAATAGGGACTCTGAATAATTATGCCCTCAGAGTCAGATGGGAGGATGGGGCAGGCAAAGAAGGCAAAACATCTGCGCCTTCCACAAGGTATGCAGGTAAGTGACGTAAGGGTCCCTTCAGGACCGAATGTGTGCCGACCTTTGTTGGATAGGCACGACATTTTTTTTTATTATGGCTGACGGAAGCAGCAGGTTTTTCGTGGAACCTGCCCACACTCTCCGCCAATGAGCCGAGGTGAGCTAGCGTGCCGCCCTGCAGTTAACGCTGTCCGTCGAGTGATCTGTCAGCTCATGCTGACAGTCTGGACTTTACGTCCAAACCAGTCACTCTTCATAATTCCATAACACCACGCGAATATTATGTAGCTTGCTTGATAAGACGAATCGGGGCAGCTGCAAGATGTTATAAATTAGAAAGATGCAACCTTCGACAATTTATCGATAGTCGGTATGAAGTAACACTTTCGACAGACGATAATTTCGATAGAATATCACTGCGTTTTGCTGAGAGTGATAGGACAAGCGAAGATTAAAAAATGTATGTAAAGTTTAAGAAATTAGATTTAAATGTTACATTTTTTTAATCTATTCAATATAAATGATTTTATATATTAATTATATAGATTCTTCAAATTTGAAGTTATAAAACTTGTAAGAATATTTCTTGAAGTCAAAAATCAATAAGGCAGTACATTTTGTTGGGCATATCCCACTGACATATATATAAATGGACTGCTTGATCTCCTGTTTCATGTGGCACCAATTTTGATTTCAGAAAGTATGCTCTCACTGTCAATGCTACCAACTGTCGTAAATTGGTGCTATATTTAAATTATTTGGGAATTTACTTATATGCATGTCCGTGGCATTTACCGAATTTACCACAAAAGTATTTGGGACTATTTGTATCGATAAGTTTTAATTATGAGTCGAAGAAATTGTTTTTTACAAGGATTTTTACAAGCAATTTCTCGTTCCTAATCGATACAGTTCAGTGGGAAAGTATGCTCTCACGGAAAGAGACAGGAATATGAAAGTGGTGTCATTTGCTTTCATGCATTTTTGGTTCAACAAGCAGTCCATTTATATACATGTCAGTGGCATATCCACAACATAATACCGCACCTGAAAAATTTTCTTTTGTCCCAGTAATTAATTATTTCTTCGTCATTTTCATTATCCTCCACAAATAAAGTCACTGCGCTTGAAAAATTCATATATTCCAATTCTATTATTATTAAAATTTATCAACAACTAGAAAAAGAATCTATAAATGTCATTTGTGCTAGGGGAAAAAATTCGGAAATAATTTCGAAACAAGCAAAATCGCCTGTCGAACGAAAATCTTATAACATACCGCCAGAGCGAAATCTTCGCTTCGATGATCGCTTTCGATGCGAAGTTATAACATGTCGCCAGGTGTTGGGTGGAATAATGGTGGGTAGGTCCATAGTCTATTAGTTGGGTGGTTTGTTCTTAGTTTGTAGGAGAAAATTGGACGTTACATATAAAATATTTCAGGTTGTATCTAGTAATGCCAGAGGAGTAAACTTGTTTGAATTTTATAAATGTTTTTTAAATATTCTATGAATATTTTAATGCAAAATGATTTGTCTTTTAAGTTTGGATCTTTCCATTTTGTCAAGGAAAGCAGTGTTTCCTTTGCTTCCAATGAGGAGCCGCACTTGCTACCAGGAGTGTACAGTATATAAATAGGATAAATATACATAATTAACAGAATGGCAGATGAAAACAAGCCGGGGTCAACATGGACCAGTGGTGAAACAATGCGTTTGATCTCCGAATTCGAACAACATTAAATTTTTCACTTGTACAAAATGCACTATTCACAATAAAAGCAGCCGCGTACGTTTCTCTAGAAGTCATTTTTGAACGATGAACTCACATTAGTTTATGTTGTCTTTGGCAGAATAAAAGCAGTCTTTTGCTAGATTAAGACTAGGAGGTCGTGTAATCAATAACGACAGACGCATGCCAGATAACTGACCGAAAACTATCTGACAACTCTGTGCCAAATGAAATCTACCCGCATATCTGCAGATATCTGGCATTTCGCCAGTGTGACCTGCATTTGGTTAAACGCTTGTCTTGCTTATAATGCATAATTGCATTGAGTTACATTTATTGTAATTGATTTATTGCGGGACAATTCCGGGTCAATTGATTTAAGTTGTATTTGTGCATTCTTTGCATTTTAATTGATTTGTTAATTGTTTGTTTTTGTGCATAGTTACATCCCAATTGGTTTTTCTGGCAGGCAAAAAAAACCTATAGCACACATAACTAAATACAGATAAAGAATGGCCTAACTAAAAATTGACCCCAACTATAATCAGCACCTTCTGTCAATAGCCAAGTACCTACAACTTTCTGCTAAAGCTGACTGCAAAAGCCAATTATATGTAAAAAATAATACTGAGGTTTTTTTTTATGTCCCACAGGAACTGCTTATTTTTTACTCACTATATAAGTTTTCTTCCATTTTAATATTTTTGGTAGCTGTTTACTTCTTAAATGTGTCAACAGAAGTCATTCTCATCTGATAGCTGACATTCGCACAGTTGGCAACATTAAAAATTTCCTCAAGTTGGCAGGCATTGGGCTCGAAATTTGCAATTTGATCAAATCTCAAGCCAGCTTGAAGCTCGTAAAAAATTTAAAGCTCCAATTGTGTTCTTCTACATTGATTTACATTGTCAACAAATCTCAAACTGGCTGAAAAGCTTCAATTGTGTTTCAGGCCTAATTGTGAAAACCCAATGAACGAGGCAGGCGCGCGTCGCTTTTACAATTCTCCGGGGCAGACGCGTGTAGGATATTAGGATATTAAGATTTATTTATAAAAACAAAAAGTGATAGAAAAGCTTGAGATATTATTTAAAAGTGAAATAATGAAGTTATTAGGTGTAGCAGTTCTTGCTTTGCAGCTTACCAAGCATATAAATAGTTTAAAATCAATCAAAAGAACTGTCAAAGCGTCTGCCGCGCGTTAAAAGTAGAACATTGCTCTACTTTCGCGTCGAATCCGGCAAGCGCGGTAGCCATTTGGCCAGCACCACTGACTTGTTTTCCCGAAGTATTATTGTCTAGAGTGCTAATATACTAGTTTTATCCCATAAGGGGTGTGTTCACCGACAGCAAAATAGTAACATAATGTCACTACCGAGTGACAACACAACGCTATCGTGCGTTCACTGTACACAGAAAATGACAGGTAGTCGCTTTCTTTTACTTTCTCACGCGTTCACTGAGACGGCCAAGAGTAAAAGGTAGCGCGCATTATTTCACTACCCTTATTTAGGATAGTAAAGTTGTGCGATAATAAATTTGTGTTGTCAGAATGACATAGATTTAGAAATGGAAACAGAAAACATATCAATTTTGGTTGATGAGAACAATATGGCCTGTGTGATGGGCCAAAAAGTTTAATTTATTATTAAATCAATTTCAATGCATTACTTTATTAACCTTGTAATGTCGAAAAAAGTTCATCTCCCAACGATAACGCTATTTGCACTTTGACGTTAATTTTTACTTTTAGTTTACTGATTTTTTGCAAACGTCAAAATATTTGATTTGCTACGTTAATCTCTTTTGCGTTCACTGCAAGTTGGTTACACAAGAGTCACCACTGTAGCGACTTACTGTCAAAGTAATTCTTTTGACATTTGTTCACAACACAACGCTATCACAACGCTACAGGACGCTATCGTGTCAGTGAACGCACCCAATGTAACGTAATAAGAATATTATTGAAGTTTTTAATTATGCAGTAAATATTTCACCTTTATAAAGATAGTCAGCCTTATTAGATACTGAATCAGTTGAGATTAGAATCGAAAAAGCTTAAAAAAGCTTTTTTTCCGAAAAATTAAAGTTTTACGAAATTTTCAAAATTTCATTGATGAAAGGTTATCAATTAAATTTTCCACACAAACTGTCAAAAATAGTTCTTCTGCCTGATTTCTCCTACTCCGAATAGTTTTTAAAAATTTTAAAAAGATTTCAATAGACTTTTCGATTCCGATCCGAACGTATCCAAATCAATTAGGCCTAAGGCCTAAGATTGTACGAATTAACGAATGTTTTCGAGAATTTTCATAATTTCCTGGAAGGGCCCAGTCAGCATTCGAGGGGGGGGGGGGTCGGGGGGGGGAGCTCCCTGACCATACTTAGTTACGCCAATGGCAACAGCACAGAGGAGGAATATTAAGAAGCCACGTGGGAATTGGTGGTCGACATTAGGCAACCGTGCCGGTGCAAGCTCAAGTGATATTGACTCGATTGAACATTTTTCTCTCGAATTTTTGAGACAAATGTCAGTTACAGCGAATTTGTTTCGAGATTTTCATCTTATGTTGACAGAAAGACGTTTTGAATATATTGAAATCTATTCGAGGAAAGTAATTATGTGTTGGTGGAAAAGCAAAAAAATTTCCAATAGAAAATCTTTTTCACTTCGTCAGAATATTGAAATTGAGCCGACGAAATTTATGACACTTTTCTCCAAATGACGTAGCACCCAATTGACAGAAGAATGGGTCATACCTTGCTAAACATACCTAATTAATAATGAGTCACCTACACAGGATGGGACTTGTTGATAATTGACAGCCCCATATCCAAGAGATGTGTAGAGGATTACAAAACGTTGATTCACTTTCTGTCACTATCTGGCACTCTTTGGTAGACGTTACAGATTCCTTGGCTCACACCACCTAAAATACGTGAAACTGAATGAAGCGAGTAGGAATGGTTGGATCCCAATTCTGAATTTTGCGCGAGTCCGGCCGGGATTTATGGGCAAAAGCTCATAATTTTGGAGGGTGATCAATGGACCTTGCTGTGGTTAAGATTCCTTGGGTTTTCGACCGTTTATTCAATTCACCGTCCATGACCTAGGTACACGCTACACTCCTTAGGGATGAGCGGCATTTGGGGGGACGAACGGGAGCACACAATCAAACTCGGTTATATATAATGAGTGATGAAATGAAAACAATAAAATGTGAAATTGGGGTAAAAATATCTAATGTCCAATTAACACCAAAATCTATGTACGTGAGATTTGCTGAAGAGACTTTTTCCATTTATTAATTAATTATAATATTCTGCATTATCTTGGCCGGACGTTGCTGCGGCTCATTATTCCAGAGTATGACAATTGAGGAGCATGAAATCACTTAAGTGCCAAGAACTGAGCCCAACCGAAAGGTATTGGGCTATAATACAAAGAAAATTAAGGAAGGATGAGAAAGCTTCAAAGACCGTCAAAGACTTTGAAAGAAAGTGGAGAAAAAGTCCTGAATCTGATGCGCAACATAAAATGTAAAGTAAAATTATTTATAAGAAAATTTTAATTTATCATTTAGTTTTAAAGCTTTGAAATTATAAAAAGTTGAATAAGTCACTCAAACAAATTTATGTGAATAGATCCTTAATCTTGAATATGTATATGATTTATTTGTCAGATTCTAGTCAGTACTTATTCGTTTAGCTATTGTAATATCTATTTTTTTTTTTATTTAGAGTGCATTTTTATTGTTTTTGGAACTTTGTTTTTAATACTGTCCACTATTTCCACGTTGCCGTTCATTTGTCAGTTCCTTTTCTCTTGAATTCCGGTATGTTTCTAAATCATTCTCAGGTTCTTTGTATGTGTATTAGTATATATAGCAATTAACAAGGAGCAGTATTGACAGCAATACCAAGAGCAGTAAAGTTCTAGATGTGTATGAATGCTCAAAACACCATTTTCTGAATATCTACTTTGTTTTTAATTTTTTATATAGGTTACTAACTTTTGACAACAAACTTCTACGGTGCCTTGAATATGTCTAGTGAATGTTCTCCTTTAAAAAATTCCTTTCAAATACCCGTGGTCCTTACAATTTATTTGCTCTCATATAGACTATATTTATATCCTTAAGATTAAAGGATAACCAATGATGTCATGTCTTCTAGGATTTAGATCGCTATATTTATGAAAAAAATGCAGTATTACTACTTTATTGGGGCTAGTTTTTGTTCTATCTAGTAGTGGACAATGTGATCTTTTGCAACTTCTCGGCTCCCTAGCGATATTGTGTAAGATAGAACTAAATCTAGATAATCGTTTTAATTGACAGACTGCAAAAATAACATTGAAGAAATATTTGGAAAAATTGTCATTGTAAATTTTGTCCACATTTTTCTTAACTGAAGTTTAAAGACAAAAGGATTTTAAATCACCACGAATTTATTAATTCCTTAAACAGTTTATAAGTTATTTTAGCCAGGATTGCTTTACACACGTATCTTAATAATCAGACAACATCTAAAAATAGCACTACCATTGCAACACCGAAATTTTCAAAAATATTAAGCGAAGGAAGAAGGAGACATTCTAGCTATTTCACCAAAGATACAACCGATCTGTTCTTTGAAGGATGGATCCATTTTCATTCTCCATTCCTGTTTAAGGAAAGCAGTCAGTACCGAATTGTTATATAAGAAATTGGCAACTCACTAATAAAAACACGGTTAACGTTCTAATGTCCATATACAGTTTACTTATGCGATATACATATCTTGATACCCGCATTTTATGAACCTATTTATTTTTAACTTGAATAAAAATTATTTACAATTCCTGTATCTCAGTGGCTGTTTACTTACCATTAGTTGATGCATCTGACATTCGTAGTCCTCTAAGGCGTGTTCACTTCTATTTAATCGCTTCTTAGTGTTAAGTAGTTCTTGTTCAAGGCATTGCATCTTTCTTAGCTTATTGTGAGCATCCCTAATTGCTCCACATAATTCTTGATTTTGTTCCTGAAAAGTATTTAAAATAATTTAGAAAAGAATTTGGTTTAAGTTAGAAGTGACTATATTTAATAAATACCCTTAACGCATCTACTTCTTCCATGGCTTTTTGCATTTCATCAAGCTGTGCTTCCAATTGTGCACATCTTTGTTTAAGACAATCCCTTTCAGCTTTGCACGATTCCAAAGTTTTTGCATCAGTTTCTAGCCCGTGGAGCATATTATCTCTATCCTTTGCTAAATTATTAATAGCGTCCACGGCATGCTTAGATCCCTGTTGTAAATCATTTAGTTTTCCCTTCAAATCTTTTAATTCCTTCTCTAGACGATCCGCTTCCATTGCTCGCTTTCGAAGAACAGCAATTTTATCTTCTATTCCAATCATCTTGGCAAGTTGATCTCTAAGGTTATTCCGTTCATCAATAATTATACCCATTTTCTCGGCGTCTTGATTCAACCGCTTTTCTTTCTCACCAGCTGACAGTGTATCATATTTAGTTTTTAAATTTTTGAAATCGTTTTTAATTTGCGCAGTATCATTCTCCATACCACGCAAAATTCCTATCTCTTCCCGCAAATCGTTAACGAGACTTTGGAGATAATTGACGTCTGTGCTAGTTTCCTTCGTAGCCGGAATCTTATTTACTTTTGCTCGTCCCGCTAGCTTTTCCACAAGTTGTTTTAGTGAATTATTTTCAGCTTCAAGAACTTTATACTCTTTATCCTTGCATCCTACATATTTTTGCATTTCAAAGAGCTCTTTTTCATCTTCAGGAGTAATTTTTCCTTGGGCTCTAAGTTGCCGAATTTTTTTATGATAGGGTGAAAGCTGATTAGGATCAGCTTCTGATGCGACAATTCCTTTAATTTTGTTGTTTTCATTTTCTAATATGGCCAACTTTTCATTTGACATTTCTAGTTGGTTACGCAGATTGTTATTCTCTGTTACCATTTTGTCAATGTCTTCTAGTTTTTCCTTTGCGTACTCCAAAAGACTATCCCTCTCGGCTTTATCACCCTAAAAAGTACAAAACAAAATTAATAACAATCCAATGAACTTTATAAATCCAGTTTTTATACCCTAGATGAAATCTATAGGGTATACTAAGTTTGTCATTCCGTTTGTAACACCTCGAAATAATGATGGTAGAGCAAAATGGATTGGACAACCATTCATAATATTAACAGTTATTTTGATTTTTGCATGTCCGCCCATGCGCACGATAACTCGAGAACGCGTATACTAGAGAGCCGAAATTTTGTACACGGACTTTAAAAAAAAAGGAAAATTAAGTTCGAAAATGAGCCAAATCGGGCAACTCCTTCGTGGGGTTGCCATATAAAAATTTCGTTTTCCGCTATATATTTGGACACTGCCTGAGAACGCATCGGCGTAGAGAGCTGGAATTTCGTACATGATGTTTTTACTACATTAGCAAATAAAATGTCAAAAATGGACTAAATCGGGCAACTCCTTCTTGGTGTTGCTATATAAAAATTTCGGTTTTTTACGTATACTTTGAAAACGATCAGTCCAAGACATTTTTATTGTACTAAAAACTTCTGCAGAATACGAAATCCCATAAAATTGGTTATAATCATTTTTTCTGTGCGACAAACAGTTATAGAAATATATGCGAAAAACAACTTCAAAATCAAACTTGAATAGATCGGTGACCATACGAAATTTAACACAGGCATTCATCTAGGGTATCATAAGAATTGGTCTTAGACCAATTCTAGCTTTTTTACTTATTGACTATAGGAATTAGATAGGATGGCTCAGTCCATTCTTATTATATGTCAGTGATAGGAATTAGATAGGATGGCTCAGTCCATTCTTATTATATGTCAGTGGCACGATTCAGTTAAGAATAAAGAGGGAAACACAATTCCACCTTTTCGATCTGATTCGTACATGAAACATACGTGCAATTGGACATATTACACCCAAATGGATAGAAATGGATCGAATCGGAAGTTGAGCAAATTTCAACTTTCACGGATGACATAACCTACAAAAATCAGATTTGTTTATACTTTTGAGAAAATAAAAAAAGACGACAAAAAAAGAATGTTTTCATGGATGAATGTAAAGCGGAAAGACGAAATCTGGCAAAATTTTAAAGTCAAGTGTTTGAAACCAAACGGAGCAATTGTACTCATTCATCCGTTAGATAGAAATGGGTTGGACCGAATCGGATCGAACCGTCGGAATTGTGTTTGGCACTTAACTTTTGAAAATTAAAGTCGGAATGAGTTTAATTCCTTATAAGCGATATATATATATTATACGAATGCACCACTGACTTATAACAATGGACTGAGCGTATTGTCATTTTACTATAGGAAAGAATGGCACAAGTTTTACAGTTCTCTGTTTCGCCCTATGGCAGAGTGGGAGCTACCAATACAAAATATTGCTTAATGAACGTTTACTTATGCCATTTGATATTTTAATGTTGGCTGCAGATGCAATCACGGCAGAAAGAATAAGATAAAGATAATGTTTACCATTCTCCGTCTATCTTGCCCATACGCAGGATTCAGTTAAGAATAACTTTTGAAAATTAAATTAATTAGTTTGAACACATGTTTTTTATGTAATAAAAGTTTTAAAGGGTGCTCTAATGATGATATACAGAAACAATATTTGTCCCACATGAAATAGCAAATCGCTCAGTCCATTGATATAAGTCAGTGTTTGGTACAGAGTGTTATGGGAAGCTTTTAGGCTTCTTAAATTATATATATATATACACCTATACTCATACAATTACCAGAAGAAATATAAAATACAGAGCAAGTGCACAAGTTCAAGAAACTAATAAAGAATTTTACACATGAAATTGTTATATGATGTGTAAACTGATTACTATGTAACGAAGATAACTAGCGAGTAAAAACAGAACATAATTGCAAAATAGGAGAAGTGCCTTTCACTAATACCAGACCTTTGTTGTCTGTGAAGACGCCCAATTACTTCAAATAACAAGAAAAGCTAGAATGAATTAGTATAAAACCAATTCTTAGGATAGGTACCCTAGATGAATGCCCGTATGAAATTTACTATGGTCAACCAGTCTTTATTCAAATGGTTTTTCACATCCATTTCTGGAACGGTTCATCTAACAGTAAAAAGGATTATAACCAATTTCTTTTCATTCCGTTTAAAAGGAAGTGTACTTCTATATTTATACTACCTACCTTTTGTGACTGCTTGTAGATACTCTGCAAAAAACAATAGCTTTCACATACAAAAATAGGCAGATGGAAGACATTAGGAAGTCTACAGAATTCTCCTCATGAAGAAGTGGATAAAAAAGCAATTAAATTCACATGGAGACTGTAAGCCATGAATATTATTTTTGATTAAATTCCCTTATAATTTGTAAAACTGATAATATTAAAGAACATGGGAATATTTGCAAAGCTAGGTTTCTTATGCAAAACAAAGAAAAGCAAAATTCGATGAAAAACAAGAAGGTAGATAATCTATCAAGCAGACACAAGTTTTTCTTTCTACGTTATCTTCCGGATATTCCTATATTTTGCACCTTTGAATCATAAGAATCTATCCGCTCAACCATACATTACTACAAGTTAGATTACAAGACATACCAATGCTTTATATTAGTGATATTATTATTATAAAAATTCTTTTTATATTTTGAATATCTACTTACAATTAAGTCATCTCCTTCTCCGCCTTGTCCACCCATTCCAGTACCCCCAGCGCCGCTATCTCCACCAAGTTGCTTCTCTCCAGCATACTGTAAATTAATAATAGAATTAATTACGTAAACTTTATAATGATTCCCAGTAACTGACATTTCGGCATGCAACTAAATCTGCCAAAAAATGTGCTTGTTTTTCCTTGTTCATAGCCCATGCTCGGGAATCTGTACAGGAAACATAGCTCTTTAGTTTGACCCCTGTTTTCCTTGCACAAACTGGATCCAAGCGATCATTTAAAAATGCAATTTTTAGAAAATCCTTCTGAGTTGAAAAGGCCATAGCTTATGTAGACTATATTTTAAGTGTTTCAGTAGTGATTAAAAATATGCGAACGGCAATCTGTTTTCACAATTGACTTCAAATTTTTTCAATTATACATAAACCGGACAATTTTTGCTAATTATAAGCAAACTAAAAGAAAATTCAAAACAAAATTGTATAGTTTATATTTGAAATAGCTACTATGATCGATTTAATTGAGGCTTAAGGCACGTCATTATATACTTTGTGCCAGTAGTTTATGGGCATCTAGAATTTTCTTTAGTAAAATAAACAAAAAAGTGTTTTTTTTTATCTTAGAGAATTAAAATTTAAGTTAATTTTATCCCCAGGCTACGGCGAGGAAAGTGTAGTCAGGATAAAGCCAAATACAATAATTCTATACTAATTAGCCACTAATGGTGTCCATTCTGTGCTATTTTAATTGAAGAATTTTTGCTATATGTAATTGTTCTGCCGCTAAACCGAATCCACTCTACCATAAAATTATACTTTAATTCCTCTGTTACTGCCAAAAGCCTGTCAAGCCGAGGTGTAAATATTATTGTACTTGCATGGCAATGGGTAGTATGAACACTGTCGGCAAGGAACTCCTCGAGTGAATCCCATTACATCCAATAAGTGGGCTCTGTCTAAAAATTATTGCATCATTCAGTATTAATAAAAATAAAAGAATCAAAAAGCGATCGTAGCATCAGTCAAGAAATGGGACACGTAATTCGGATCCTTTTTAATTGTGTTGAAGAGAATTACGCTGCGGTTGCTAGTGATAGTCCCGCCTATGAATTTGTAGAGGTGATAACAAAGAAAGCCGTAACCTGAAAAGAGAGTAAAAGAAGGCTGGCGTACCAAGGATGCCAGGAAAAAATGCTACAAGGTGTTGGGTGGCCATCAGCGTAAGTCATGAAAGGAAATGCAACCAATTCTTGTGGAAGAGGGTAAAGCCGGGAAAATTAAGGCTACATCGGTGCAGGATGAGTAGGACAAATGAGGGTGCCAGTCTCAAAGCGAAAAGAACAGTCTAGTAAGCTCCAGTCGGAAAACCCGGAGAATTGGTAAAGGCGCGGACCTGATACGATTCAAAACGAAACCATCGATTACAGAGGTTGATTTATTAGTCACACAGTGGTGGCATATTAAACTCACCATACTCAAGACAGCAGTGCTGTGGCTGGTCATCGAGGGCACATTAAGACAGTAGTTTGTACTGACGCACTGGGGCCAGCTCACCTGGAATAGCCTTTAAAGTTTAAAGAAAATTGTAAAAACAATTTTGTAATTAGCTATCTTAAGAAGTAGTTACGAGTTACGAGGGGTTAGACTGTTTTGGGAAGATTGCGACCTACAATCTGTTAATATGAAACACAATTCTCGGCATAACGAAGATATTGTTGGGTGCTTCAAAAAGCAGGACAGCCTATTGAAAGTATACAACCGGAGGACAGAGCTCAATATTCTTAGCTCAATGAAGTATAGGACCTTGCACATTTCAGGATAACCAAGTGGAAGTATAGGTCATGAAGCAGAACAATTGAGAGCAACCCAGTGGTAATAGCCTGGAAATTAACTCCACACCTTGGACGTTTCTTTCTAGAGACAACAAGGCTACAGCTCCTCGCCAAGTGTAGATGAAGCAGTGATGTTTTGTTTGAATCCGCATCCCAATACGGTATCGATAGTCAATCTACATTCTTCCAAACAAATGCTATCGATATGTCACTCATTCAGCAGTCATGATGCTCAGGGCTTGTAACAAGGGATTATTTTTTATGAAGTCTTTAGAAATGCTGTTTAATGAACTCTTCTCTATATTTTTTGAAGATGTTAATTCAATCCCAAGAACCATAATTTATCATCTCGATGCAATCTTCGTGGAGGGGAGGAAATATTCATCACCATTGATAAGTTTTATGGGCAAAATGTTCGAGCCATTCAAGTACTCGAGCTGGACGGCATATTCCTGTTCCCTTTCAGAATCTTAAAGATCTGCAAACCATCTATATGCCATAGCTATGGCAAAAAATCGAGAGGGGCATCTTATCTCCTACTATGAATGCTCATAATAAACATTCTCTTGCTAACGCTCACCTGGATTCGATTAGTTACTAACTTGGCTACAGACACCGGTTTGAGCTTCAGCCCGCTGAATATCATTATCCGAAATATACACCTAATGAAGGAGCTATCCTAATTCTCGCAAGACATTAGTCAAAGAAGGTGGTCATCGCAGGACCTCAGTGACGTAAAGCTTTATGTAAACTTCTGATTGATTGATCTACTAAGGTATGCAATTTTTTTGTATCGCGAGTTGCCAAATACAAAACTGTTTTACGAGTATTTCTTCAGTGGTATATGCTGGCATTTTTCATAAATGGATTATATTTGTTACGCCCTAAAAAGTACAGGGAAATTCTGTTTACTATTAATATGAATACTAAACGAGGTCATTATAGATGATTTAAATATTGGTGTTATATTACTCTGATGCTTTTGTTTTCAGTGGAAAATTTCCTACTGGTTTCCACTTTGCTTGGGACTTTTCAAGGGATATTACGAACATGTAAGGGACATTGCCCGAAAATTTAATACATTATCATGTTACACTGAATTACTTCTGATTTTAATTAAATCTAATGTCGAGGATTTTGGTTATAAACTGCTCATCGGCACATTACAAAAATGTCGGTTCTTTTTTCTCTACTTTATTTCCTTTTCAAAAATTATTTATTCTAGTCCCTGAACTCTTCGAACTGCTACTTCTTCATCATGCACTTTCATCATAGAATATCCTGACGGTTGCATTGTCATACTTGCTGTTCCTGAAGTAATTGTCCTTAGCACACTGGAATAACCAGAGAGATCTGCTAAAGGTGCGTTCACGTCAATTATCTATGAAAATGGAATAACATAGAAAGCATATACAATGATTATGTCAAATTATATATTTCTATATATTTTACTTTATTGCGATCTCCTTTGTGTATAACATCATTAATAATTGCTCTTCTTCGTGCTAAATCCCCTAAAATTGCGGAAATTTTCTCTATAGGTGCAATAATTTGTATAGACATTATTGGTTCAAGCAGTCGCGTATCACTCTGTTTTAAAATCTGCCATGCAAAGAAATAATATGTACTGTAGAATAATAATATTAAAATTATATCAAACTAAATCTAATACCTTGTGAACACATTGAGCTGCAGCGGCTATTAAAAATGATTCAGCAGTTCCACGACCAATAATTACATTATGTAGCTTAACTTGAGTATCCACAACTTGTCCACCAACACGGGGTCCTCTCTCCAAAGCATTTAAAGCGCCTTTTTTAATTGATTGAATGACGCGCGGACGAAGAGAATTTAAGTTTTCCATAGCTTCCGGAGTCTTATCTAAGCTAAAAAATGTATTTTAAATAGAAGATAATTGATATTATGTTCAAGAATCTTCTAATAAAATTTAAAAAAATGTATTTTTTGTATTATGGACAAACATTTGAGAATAAAAACGAAAATTAAATGACATTAAACGACTCGAAATAACCATCCTAAAGCCTTACTTGTATCTTTAAAACTATACTTTAATGAGTTTGTGCAACACTTCTGGACTCAAAGCAGTAAATAGATCTTTCACTTATCGTTACATTATTATAAAACCCAGTGTCTCTTTGTCCGTCTGTCCGTTAGTGCGCGTATAACTCGAAATTTGCTGATCTGATTTAGGTACATGCTGTTTTTTTTATTTATAGATATGTTCTCTGGCCATATTTTGTTACGCTAGGTAACAAAAGAAATAAGCAGTGACGATTTTACTGAAAAAAGTCGGCAAAAAACCGACCGAGTAGCGGCTTTTCTGGGATACGCTGTCTAAACCGATAGAGATATATTAATGCATTGTATGGAAAATACCTTGGGTATAATATGTATGTTCTACAAAATAGTCCGTGAATCTTTGAACAGCTGAACATCATCAATTCAATTCAATTTACAGTGGTACCTCGAGATACTGTGCTTTTGTGTGCTTTTTGTGCATTTACATACTTTATCACAATTCTCTTTATAACCATGGGTCTGAAGAAAGTGAGTGGAAAGGTCAGTGCTGGATTTTCTGGAAGAAGATGCCGAATAGGACTTACATCACGGCAGAGGAATAGATGATGCCAGACAACAAACCCATGAAGGACAGACTAACTATCGCACTGTGCGCAAATGCGAGTGGCGACTGCAAGATCAAGCCTCTGCTCGTATACCATTCGGAAAACCCCAGAGCCTTTAAGTCACATAAGATTTTAAAAGAAAAACTGCAAGCTATGTGGAGGGTAAACCCAAAGGCTGGGTCACTAGCTCTTTGTGCAGTGGATAAACCTGGCTTTTGGCCCTTTTGTTAAGAAATATCTACAAGAAAACAACCTACCCATACAAGCCCTTCTCGTCTTCGCCAATGCTTCTGCTCACCCACCGAAACTCGAAGATGACATCCTCGAAGAGTTCACGTTTATAAAGGTTAGACCTACCACCCAACACCACTTCTATCCTGCAGCCGGCGCTGCTTTGAGGTAACAAAGAACACAAACCTCACCCTTCGAGAGTACTGGAAGGACCACTTTAACATCGTTATATGCCTCAGAATTATCAATCAGGCCTGGCTGGGTATTACAACGAGGACCTTGACCTCTGCATGGAAGAAGCTGTGGCCTGACGATGTAGTCAAAAGGACCTTTGAAGGATTCGAAACCAGTGGAGGAGGAGATTGTGTTGTGTCTCTGGGAAAATCCATGGGCCTGGTGGTGGATGAAAGAGAAGTGAACGAGCTCGGAGCCAGAGGTGGAGGAGGTTATCTCTACAAGTGAGATGAAGGAGATCTAGGGAATGTGGGAGAGAGTTTCACAGTTCGTTGAAAAGAATCACCTCGAAAAAGTTGCAACTAGTCATGCATCGGAGCTATTTAATGACACTTGCCTAACTCATTTACGCAACATAAAGAATTTAACAATATGGGCCAAATTTCGTAGAACAGAAAATGAATACCTCTGGGTTTCCCAGGTTTCTAAGCACTTAAGCAGATCGATGTCGACACAAATGTCAATGCACAACTACAGTGCAACAATGAGGCCATTTGCACATCTGATGACTCACCTTATGCCGTTGCCGCGCCATAGTGCCCACAAAATGTTTGAAAAGCAAATAGGGTTTCCATCCGAATTAGTTTTAATCGAAAAGAAATTTATTCTTTCTAACTAAAAAATGCAGCTCAGCTTGAAAGAAAAAAGAAGCTAGCTTGGCTTTTTATACTTCCTTGAAAAAAATAATCAGATTCAAAACCTGTTACTTCCAGCTTGCAAAAATAGTAAGATTTTTCAGCTTAGTTTATTTAACTTTAAATTATTTTATGGTAGAAATAACAGTTTTAGAAAACAAAAGCTTTATAGGAATCAAATCGAGTCCCCCGAGAAATATTTTGGTATATTCCACTAATTTGCACGATCATAATGTATCCCAGCTTTTTTTTACCCAAAATGTAATCCTTTTGTGTTTTTTGCACTGTTTCTTAAGCAAATCCAGCGAAAAAATTCAATTAGTGCCAGAAAGTAAGCTATTATCTTTTGGAGACGATCTTTTTAAGACATTTTCACTGGATATGTTGAAGAAAAGTGCAAAAAAAGCAGAAAGGGTTAGATTTTGGGTACAAAGTGTTATAGGTCATTTTAAGGCCAAGCTTTTGAACATTTTAAGTCCAATATGAAAAATTAGTATTGATGACGTGTTTTGTTAAAAATAGTAGTTGAATAAAAAAACACGAGTTAAAATTCGGAAATTTTAACTTTGTTGAGCCATAAATTCAACAAGTAAAAAAGCTGGAATTGGAATTCTTATGATAGCCTAAATGAATACCCATATGAAATTTCGTATGGTCACCGATCTATGCAAGTTTGATGTTTGAAGTGGTTTTTCGCATAATTTCTAGAACGGTTCGTCGGACAGAAAAAATGATTATAACCAATTTTATCGGATTTCGTATTCTGAAGAAGTTTTTAGTACAATAAAAATGTCTAGGACTGATCGTTTTCTTTTTTTTTAATTTTTTTTGCTATAACTATAAAAACACCATGTACCAAATTTCAACTCTGTATGTCGAAGCGTTTTGAGGCAGTATCTAAATATATTGTGGAAAACTCCTTCGTAGCCGATTTGTCGCATTTTCATACTTGGTTTTACTTTTTTTAAAAAAGTCCGTGTACGTATACTTTTGTACACGCTCTCGAGCTATCGTCCGCACAGACAGACAGACATGCAAAAATCAAAATAACTTTTAATATTATGCGTAGGTGTCCAATCCATTTTGCTCTACCATTATTATTTCTGTGCATTACAAACAGAATGACAAACTAAGTATACCCTATAGATTTCATCTAGTGTATAAAAACGGACGGGATGAGGAGAAATGTTTATATACCAATTGGAAAAGTCCTATGATTATCTATCTAACAAATTTTAAATCATTATCATAATGTGTAACGTTTTGAAGTAAAAACGTAATGAAATATCTTTAAGTCCCTTTATCTACGAAACCGTTAGAACTTACCCCCTCCCACTCATACAATTTTTTGCTTGTCTAAGCATGACCTATCCATATCCTTCGGATCCCAGACCGCTCACGGGACATCCTGTATAATTATGCTTTTGTTATTGCAACTACAAATTATGTACGTAATACAGACGGACACATAGCACTTGCAGTTGCACATTCGGGAATTGCCACTACACCTCTGGAAGCTGGCGGTACGGCCTACGGCCCAATTTAAATTACTGCTAAATATAACAACTAATGAGAATCCTGTATGCAAAATACCCAAATAAAATGGGACGAGAATAGCATGTCCCATAAGAAATCTATCTTTATCAGTGCTCTCAGAAATAATAACGAAATAATGGGAGACGTCAAATTCTTGACTGCAGGGGATTTTTGACAGACGTTCCCGATTATATAGAATACGTATTAATTCAGTAGAGGCTTACTAGAAAAGGTCATACATATGCCCCAAAATTGAAAAGCTTTCACTTTTTTTAAATATGCGTGCCCAACTATTTATAGATGAGCCAATTTTCTGATATTTTGCTTCAACTTTGAAGTGTAACTGTTCCAATAACCAATGGAGAAATATCGATTGAAAATACTAACCTGTGCTGAAATATTAATAATTTTCAGAATTTAGTCGAAAAATTCATCTGAATATCTAAAGCATCTTAAATAAGCCTCTAACCTGTTTAAATATATTAACTTCGAAAACAAAATCATCGTAAACATCAATAAAACGATCCTGTACATGTTTGAAGATACAGTCCACTACCCGGCCGAATTTTTAAATTCTTTCAATCCATCAGGTCTACCTGCTTTTTTTTTTTAATACAATATATGGTTATGGAAAATTTCATGAAAAGGATATGGTCCTGTAGGCGTGGTCGTGGTGGTCATTTGGCTGATGTTATTTTCCATTATTAACGGCATACCTTCCTCTTTATAATGAAATAAAGATCCGATCATTTATCTCAAAAAATGGCATTTTTCTTTGAATATCAAAATAACACCTCTTATTGGAGAACCCTTTACTTGGAAAAACTAAGCAATAATAATGTAGTCCGAGCAGCCGCTAGTCTTCTTGACCCCTTCTTGGTGTTGCCATACAAAATTTTGATTTTTCACTATATATTTGGAAACTGTCTGAGAACGCGTCGACGTGGAGAACTCAAATTTTATACACACCATTTTCACGAAAATTGCAAATATAATTTCAAAAATGGAACAAATCGGGTGAGCCCTGTCTAGTGTTGCCATACAAAAGTTTAGTTTTTCACTATATATTTGGAAACTGCCTGAGACGTGGAGAGCTCAAATTTGTACCGACGTTTTCATAAAAACAGTTCGAAAATGGGACCATTCGGGGAACTCCTTCGTAAGGTTGCCATACAAAAATTTCGTGTTTTACTATATATTTGGGCACTGCTTGAGAGCGCGTCGACGTAGAGAGTTACACTCTCTCACACGTATGAATATATGCACACAAACACACACCGTCACAGAGTGAAAGCCCTAGAGTACGGAGTCGCGCGATCGAGTCAGATAATAGCTTAGATATTATGCATCTCTATCCACCCCAGCCCACCCCCACCCATCTAGGTATCTATATTATCGCCGGGTAACGCTGACGGGCCCCGTTAGTAAAATATATAAGAGTGCACTTAACAAAACTACTCTTTCACAAAACACCATTTCGCAACTCTTTCATAAAAGGCAATTTCGCAGTCTTTCTTCTTAAACTTTGTCTACATGCACTGAACAAATAATAGTGAGACAACAGAGGACAGTTATTAAAAATTTTCACTGACTTATATCGTGATATATCTTAAGCTGGACAAATTCTCGTCTAAAAGACTTGAAATTCATTGAAAATCAATTAATTAACAAATTGCATTATTTATTTATAATTATTACACCAATCGCTACAATCGAACATTCTTACTACTATTGTGCTTTTTCGATTTCCTTTTCCTAATTTAATGATGTCTACTCTTTAGCTACCCTCAGTGTAGTATGAAGTAGGTATAAGAGGTGAAGCTAGTTTATATATACTTTTTATTAACAAATTAATTTAATTTGCTTTATTAATAATAGACTACTTGTATTTTTGATGTCATCTCCAACTTCATTAAATAGGATAGCCGCGATTTCCTCTGTCGGTTGTAGTAAGTTTATCATTAATGTTGAATTCTTTTCAACTAGTTCTACACCAGTTGCATTAAAAACACATAAAACTGCAATGCACCGGTGTAGATCCCGTTGAAAAGAATTCAACATTAATGATTTCATGTCCTGGTGTTGTATGTATGTATTTCCGAATTGGTGATGTATGTTTTATTGGTCTTTTTTAGTCCATTATAGAGCTTGAATATGAAATTAAGCTTTCCATATACATATGTATATAATTTGGGTGATGTTAAAGCGACTTGTTATCTCATAGACTTGTTTCGTTGATGTTCTCCAGTGTATTTTAAACAAGGTTTTTAATGATTTGCTCATTGTTCTCCTTATTTTTGTTATTATTTGACGTATGTGACCATGCCAATATATCCATATCTGATCTTCGACATTATATGTGCTACATAAATTAGGTTCGACGTATGTATGTCTTGGAAGTTTACTTCATTTTCACAAATTTCCGACTAAGGGTGTGATTTTATCCTGAATTTGCTGTATGTGTTTGTCCCAGTTGAGTTTGTTATCAACAATAAGTTCAAGATATTTGATATTATCTACCCTTTCAAGTGGTAAGCCTCCAACTTCTATGTCAAGCTGTATCTCTGTTTTTTTTTTAATACTATATATGTGGGATCTCGATGCTGACATACAATTAAAGCAATTTCAACTATCCCGCAATACGCCCCAAATCATGTTTGACTCATGATAATTTTTCGTCTCGCAGTTGCAGCACAAAATTTCAACAGCAAAAAATTCCTGACAATAGGCTACCGCTATGCTGAAAATGTTTAATTCGACATCCACTGCCGTCGCTTTTCATTCTTATCAGTCTGCCATAGATCGCTGCTGTTTCTACTGTTTTTTTTTCCGCTGTTGTGACTGTTGTGGCTGTGCTAATTTAATTATTGTGCCGGTTATTGCATTTATAAAATTCATTTTTTTCTATGCAGACTAAATTTGATAGTTTTACTGATGTTTATAGTAAGTTTATTACCAGCTACCCAGTCCTTGAATTTGTCGAGATCAGAGTTCATTATTTCCCGCAATGCAGCACCTATTCTAGCTTTGTATAGCAGATTGGTGTCATCCGCAAATATTTTATTGGGACAGGACATCCCATCCCAAGCACGGAGGCCAAAGGGCCCATTGTGCTATCCTGCTAGAATCCCTTTCTCCAAAACCTTCCTGTCCTCCTAATGAAGCGCATCAAGTCTTGGTGAGGAAAGTTTTTCAGCACATCTATAGATAGAAGAGCAGAGCCTAGAGTATCCAGCGCGCACACAAAAAGTGTTCGTCAGGGCTGTCGACAACTCCCATCCTTTTTAGATGAGCGTGAAGTGAGCTGTGGCCGGTGATGATGCATTGTTTCCTTCCAAGTCCCATAAGAAAATCGGAGATATTCCTATTGGGCCCATCAAAAAACAGATTTGTGCACCTGCAAGTACTCAGGTTCTCCCATCTCTGCTGACGCTTCCAATGTACATCCGCTTTGATGAGAGACCCGATACTCACAGAGAAGGGATGCCCAAAACGAAGTTCTGGTACCATCACATCTCATGATATACTGGCCAGAGGGTTTTTCAGGTCCAGCCTATACGTCAAAGAGCAATGAGAAGAGCCAATCCGGCAGTCCAACATACCCATGAGCGTAATTTGCACACGGCCCTTTTGGCATCTGCCTTAATGACAAGATCCAGGGGTGGCAGGTTAAGTAAGACATCAGGAGCAGCAGTGGCCGAAGATCGCATGGAGCCCGTCATTCCCAAGCAGGCACGCCTTTGCAGACCCGCCAGCTTCCGGATCGCAGTCCCCACAAGCGTCCTCGGCTACCATACACAAGAGACATATGCGAACATGAGTATGACAATCGAGATGTACACCCAGTGCACAACTCTCGGTCTTAGGCCCCATATACAGCCTAAGGTTCTCCGTAATTGGCGCATTAACTTTTTCCGCTACGTGCAAACTCCTCGTCAGCTTCGAGTCCAGGTAGACTCCAAAGTGCTTAACATGCAAGGTATGTGAAGAGAAGTCCACTCATGTGGATTTCTTTCCTACACCTGAGAAGGAGAATGCCCAGGGACAGCATTAGCCATCTCCCTAGCACTTTTCCTTCTCTTCTTCTCTGCTCTACCAACACTGCTGAATCGGGAAATCCCGCTTCGGCTGCCACCATCAGCACCTTTCGGCTCTGTGGTTACATCAGCTAGTCCGCCTGAGTTAAGCTGCCCTGACCCATGAGGAGCATGAATGTTCTCCATGGGAGTCACACCATCCTCATAACCCTAGCTTCCCTGCAGGAGGAGATTTCCATGGATCTCGAGATCTATGGGATTAAATTCTCCGATTCCTCAGACATCCGTGGATGTGTTACGCACTCACTAGAAGTGAATTTGTTATTATCTAAAAGAACCATATTGGGTCCCACGAGCTGCGGAGAAAGACTATCACCCACGGCAGAGATCCGCATTACCGCAGGAAGGCTAATAATAACTGGGGGTCGCCTGGTATCCAGAATTCGCATACTAAACACCCCCTCAGCCCTCGGCGTTGCTGTTCCACCTTGGCTTGTGCTGAGAGCAGCTTTTAGCCCACTAATCAGTGTCAAGCCCACCGAACAGCGGTTACCACCTCGCACTACGTTGAAGTATCTGCACCCAAGACTAACACCTTCACCTCACTGACAGAACAGCATGATCCGCTACTCACTCTGTCTGATGTTAGTCAAAGCTATTCTCACCTTTTAGTTTCGCATTATTTATATTTCTTATGCATAGCAGGTACAGTAACGGCCCTAGTATGCAGCCCTGAGGTACGCCTTCCCTCACTATTAATGGCGAACTATATTTTAAATAAGCCATTAACAACACCACGCACACCCATCTCCTCCAAAAAATTTTAAGAGCAAGTTATGATTTACGTATTAAATGCTGTTCAGAGATCCACAAACACCACTCCCACATAAAGGTCCAGATCAAGATATGTGTGTATCACATTCATATAGTTTCAGTTATGGCATTTTCAGTGCCATTCTTTTCTTGAAATCAAAACAGATTCCTCTCGTAGTAAGAAATGTTTAAGACGCTTATCTAACATTTTTTCTATTATTTTGCTGTAGACACTAGTTAGCGCAATAAGTCTTTCAGGGTTAGTTGTATCAAAATTTTTATATATTTATTTATTTTTATTTATTTCATGTCTACAAAGCATCCACATTACACACTCTTAATTAAATTTTATTACCTTTTTCTTTTTTAAGTATATGTCATTCAATTTCCTTTCAGTCAGCTTTGCTGGTGAAAGAAAGAGATTGAAAGGTTGCCAACTCTGCAATACATAATGTATATTTCAAACTTTCTAACATAGTCAAACAAATTTCAGCTTGTCAATATAATTTATACAAAACACAATACTTATGTTGATAATAATACTTTTTATACTGGAATGTGAGCAGCCAGCCACTTCAGAAGCCATATTTCATTACATAAATACAAATATCTCCATAAATCAAGGAATATAAGCTTATATAGTATAATAATAAATGAATAATATATGGGCCCAAGATTGATTAGCCCAATAAGATACAGCTAAACAGCGCACTGATTGCTCGAGTAGTAACTTATGTTAATGCAATATAATAATACCATTCAATACAATAATAAAACATCGTCAGACACATGTTGGTTCAGTACATAATAAAACAAATGCAAGATACTAAATGAAAAAAACCATAGTTTGAGAACAGATGCAAAAGGATAATGATAATTAAACTTTTAGAATACGAAGGCGTATAAAAGACATAGCTTAAAGCATAAGGATAAAGATAAGCAGTGAAGAAAGAAAAATATCTAGAGAATAAGTGCGGCATACCAAGTAAGACAAACTAAGAGATTATATGTCTTAAATTAATACAATGTTAAATCACAAGATGAGTCATAATTCTACAGCATTGAGCACCCTGAGCTCTTCAACAGTTTGGCTAAGTCGCAATCTGCATTAAAATTTGTTTGTGACTACAATACATGTCTTTAGAAAATTAAACATCACAGGATATATATATATATATATATATATATATATACAGGGGTGTGCTGGAGCCGGCTCGCACCGGCTTGCGCGAGCCGGTTGTTAAATTATTACGCGAATAAAAATTCAGATCTTTCTCATATTTAAAAAAAAAAGAAAATTAGGTTGCAAAGATTGTTGCCAAATAAAAAACTTGGGCCTTGAAAGCGAAAAACACGTACATGTTTCGAAAGAATGGATAGCAGGATTGATTGTTCCTAACGGTTTAAAAAGAGAATCGAGACAAGCTTCTTTCGCAAAAAAATTAAAGAGCATTCCCTGTCTCATGCACATCGTAAAATTCACGAACCATTAGTAAATGCGATAAACAAATTTTGCTTACTGTAGTTGACGTTTTAAATTCAGAAGCAATTAATACTACAATTAAAATTTTTGATACCATTTATAGTCTTGTAAAGCGTCATCGCTCATTTTAGGATATAGAAGGCGCTTTAGAATTACAAAAACAAAACAAAAAAAAAACAAACAAAAATGGGATTGATGTTGGAAATTTTTTGCATTCCAGATTTAGTGCCACACCAATAGCAACACATATTGCAAACGAAATTAAAGTAACGGTATTTAAAAACATTATCAAATAAAATTCAAAAATTTGTTTAATAATCGATGAAGCATCGACGTTTTCTAGAAAATGTACTCTGGTCATATGTTACGTTACGTTAATTGAGTGTTTGGAGGAATATGGTTTTAATAACGATTATTAAAAAAAAATCTAATAGCATTCTGTTCAGATGGTGCATCGACCATGTTAGGTAAGAAGTCTGGGGTAGCCACTAAATTGGTTGAAATGTTTCCCAATTTTGTGGTGTATTGGATATACCATCAATCCAACAAGAACCAAACTGAATTGGAAACCGTTGCCAAAGAAATGAGCATCGAAATAATTAAGATTGGTCACATGTTAAGTCCTCGGTGGGAAGCTTGCAACTTAAGATCTGCTACGATGGTCTGACGAGCATATCCTGTGCTATAAACGCATTTTGCCCACTCGGTATCACATTCTGGAATGTCTAAAAGATTAGCCAATACAAATTTTATTAAAGATTTGGCATTGATGATAGACATATTAGAAGAACTTTCCATTCTTTTAAATGCCCTGCAATCGAGAAAAATAAATATCTCGAGAGCCGATAAATTAATTAAACGTACACAAAGAACAATAGAATTGCGAAAAAATAATTTTGGAAACCATGAAAGACAAGTTGCAAGTTTAATTACTTAAAATGAGTTTAAATGTATATCATTTGAAAACAACAATAAAGTTAAATCTATTCCAAGAGAAAAATTATTAGATAGTGTCACGCAAAATATAAAACTACGACTTTTATCTGCTACCCATATAAATTTGAACAAAGAGCCTACGGATGATAACGAAAAGTATAATAATTTTATAAAACTTGTCGAAATTTTAGATCCTTGCACGTGGCCAATAGATAAAATAGTTTCACCTTGGTTAGAAGGGGAAGAAGAAGTTTTAAAATTAGGGGAAATTCTAATGTATGAAATTTATATTAACAAATTTCGTGATTATGTTGATTCAAACTTAGAGTTTAAAATTATTCATGTGTCAAATATAATTTTAAAAGCAAAAAAATAGCAAATACCATTGCAGTTATTAGTGCAGAAGCTGAAAGAGGTTTCAGTTTAATAAATATAATTGTCACAAAATTGAGAACAAGTTTAACAGTCGATTATGTTGCTGATTTAATGACAATTAATTTATTGGGGAAGCCAATAGATGATTTTAATGCTACTCCATATGTAAAGTCTTGGATAAACAAAAATCATAAATTAGCAACCGAAACAAGAATTAGAAAAAGTGCCCAGAAAGAGTTTTCTGATAATGAAGTAGGCATATGGAGCTTATATTAATTCTTATTACATAACTTATATTTATTATAATTTACACTTTTAATTTTGAGTTTATATTGTCTTTACTGTTTTTTTTTTGCGAGCCGGTTGTTAAATTTTTGGTAACACACCCCTGTATATATATATATAAGTATCATAGTCCACTACCACTACAAGCTAACTGCTATATTGGTCAATCTTAATTTTAATTCTTAATTGGGATGGTAATAGTCTTTTTGAGGCAGTCTGGATAAATCTCAGTTTTGAAAATTTCATTAATCAAATTTTTAAGTGTGTCTTTGACTGAGTCCGATATGTATAGCAGTTCCTCACCTGTTACGCCATCCTCACCAGGTGTTGAATCCTTTTTTAAATCCTTTATAGTGCGTACTACTTCAAAGTAATTGGGCGTAAGTACATAGAAATTTCACTATTAATATTTCTAGCAGGTTCGGTATAAGGTATCCTTGTAGACAGAAATTGCCAATTTCACTATAAAAAGAGTTTAAGATCTCTGATTTTTTTTTTTTTTTGTTACCCCTTCTTTTCCTTGATAATTTAATTTTTCTACAACTTCTTTATATTTTTTCTCATTCAAAATGTCGTAATCAATAGCCTTCCATAGCTTCCTAGAGTCACATCCGGCCTTTTCCACTTTGAAATTAATGTGTAGTAGTTTTGCTTCTTTAATTACTTTATCCACCAACAGAAAAATTTCCGACCCAGCGATTAGAGAGGTCTCATCAGTATGGTTATCTTTGATCTGTTAAGGTGCATAACTGAATTTTGCAACATTTTTGCCACTTGGAATAACAGCAATTAGAAGCAAATAAGAAACATAATATTTTATTAAATGGGTATTTCTAGTACTAGTCATATTTTTTTAGTATGAATTACGAAGAGATAATTTCCATTTTGGTTTCGCCTGAAGTTGCAACACAACGAGAAAAGTTGAGCGAATTGTTGTTTTTTTGCACATGAAAATATGATCGTCAAAGTGTGTAGCTAGTTGAAGGCTTATTGTTGGTGTAATAGATAACGCAGTAATAAAAATTTCATTGAAAAGCTAAAAATCAACTTTTTGTGGCTTTGACGTTGCAATTTTCAAGATTTACTCATTTTTTACTCAAAAGTTTGGAGGAACAAATATTGTGGAAATACTTGTAATAATGCTTCGTTTTTATAAGTACATAGTAGCATAAATATGGAATATAAAACTTACCTAAAATTAATTTTTTCATTCTTCAATAGTGACAAAGTTATTGTAACTTGCTGCTTATTACCAGCAATTTCCTTCTCAGTAGTTAAGGTTTCTTTTATTTCTTCTTCTATTGTTTCCTTGTATGCAATTTGTAGAGGTCCCAGATCAGCGTCAATTTTGTATTCTGTCAATATTCTTGATCTAATAACTTCCATATGCAACTCTCCCATTCCTACATGAAAAAAATGTAAAGGAATAATATATCAGTATGTTTAGTAGCCCATACCTCCCAAGACAGTTTGTCCAGTTTCTTCATTATAATTTACCCTTAAGCTGGGATCTTCTCTCTGAAGGTTTCGTAAAGCATATTCCAAAGCATTTTGCTGTGATATGTTGGGAGGTTCTATTGAACAGAAATACACAGCATCAGGAATTTTTGGTTTCAAGGACAACATATCGTAAAGCAATTGGAATTGATCTTCTTCATTATCACCCGATTTCGTTTTACCAAGCATGTGTTCCAGTTTTTTGTGTGCACTTTTTAAAGATGAAATATTAGCAATTAATAAATCTCCGGTTACTGTATTCTGCAAAAAAATAACATTTATTACGTACTTTGTGGTAAATTTAAGTAGAATATTGTTTACTTTGAGACTACCACAAACCCCAACATTACCCGCTTCAACACTGGTAATCTCACGATATTCGTCCGCTAAAGGTTCATAGATTCTTTGCAGAATTTCAGGTGATCCTTGTGGAGTAACTAAGCGCATCCCCTTTTTCATTGTACCTCTTAAAACTCTAACCAGCGTTAGCGGACCCCTTTGTTTATCGTGAACTATTTTGAAAACACGTCCAGCGAAGTCTTCTCTAAAGTAATTGGAAAAATAAGTTTATTTTTAGAAAAATCTCAACTCGTAAGAAATATTTGTAGTCATGAGAAAATATACATCTTGAATAGCACCTATAGCTATTGTACTCTAATAACTCCATTTACATAACTAAGTAATCAAAGTTACCCAAAACAATTGTACAGTTCATTTCTCTCATCTGGAGAAGGCAAAAATCTTACAACAGCATCCATAAGCGGTTGAATTCCAATATTTTTATAAGCAGAGCCTAGCAAAACCGGAACAATGCGCTGTGTACAAGTGGCCTTTTTAATTGATTTCCAAATAAGCTCTACAGGAACATTATCGTATTCATCAGAATTGATTACTATTTCAGCTAATTCATCATCTATGCCACATAACTTGTCTATTAATTTATTACGGTGGTCAATTATGTCCTTATTGATATTGTTACTTAATGGTGTTGAAGTGTACTCTCGTCCTAAAGTATTCCGAGACCAAATAATCTTCTTAAGCTCAATGATATCGATTATTCCTGAAATAATATTAGTTACATTAGTTAAAAAAATAGTTTACGAAAAATAACAAACACACCTGACAACTGGTCATTTTCCCTGATTGGCCATTGTATATGCAACGTTTCCACACCTAATTTTCTATTTATATCTTCTAAGCAAGTTTCAAAGTCACTGTCAGTTCTATCCATTTTATTTGCAAATATAATTTTTGGTAACTGATGACGATCTGCTTGATTCCATACAGTGATTGTTTGCGCCTCTACACCTGCCGACCCATCGAGAATTACAACCACTCCATCGACGGCAAAGAGCGATTGTTCAACTTCCATGGTAAAGTCTATATGACCTGGAGTGTCTAGAAGATTTATTCTAAAATTGATGCTTAGCTATTTGCTTATTCCAAGGACATACCTAAAGTCATTCCAAGGAAAAGTAACAGCGGAACTGCATATTGTTATCCCCCGCTCTCGTTCTTGTAATAAGTAATCAGTAATTGTATTTCCATGATGTACTTCACCTAAGGCTTTTGTTTTACCAGAATAGTAAAGCATCCGTTCCGTTGTCGTGGTTTTACCTGATTTAAAAAAAGGACGTTTTAATAGGTTTATACACATAAAAATTAGGCTCTTGCAATTTTTACATTCAACAGAAGCAGTTTTCTCAAATAGTGAGTAGTACCACAGAAAGGAATTTCGCTAAGTATTAACATTGGAATTTAAGGAAAAGTTACATCAACAATATAACGCTGAGTGCATATCAAAAGTTTAAAGCAATTATCGCAAAATCTAAGGTCTACTTGTAATTACTCAGTCATTAAGGGATTTAAATTAAAAGATTCCTCTTCATAGTGCTTCAAAAGAGGGACAATGTCGTCAATAGATAGAACGAAGAACAACACACCTGTATGGCTCTCCTTAAGGTACGCCAGAAGACATAATCATGAAGACTCTAAAGATGAAATGACGGGGCAAGACTTGATATGATCTAGTTAATGCAGCATATGACGACTCAAGACTCAGTCCATTTTAGATAACCAGATAACCGCAATAACTCTTGGGTCATAATATTCCCCTTTCAACAAAATGGATTAAAAACTTGGGTCTACTCATGGATCCCAATCTGACATGAAATGGGCATATAATAATATAATAATAATAATTTATTAGCACTAAACGTACTTTTCACAAAAACAATACAATTATTTATACTACCTTTTAATAAATTTCTATGACATAGCTCGAATATATTCTATACAAAGTTTTACAAATACATTAAATTTCTTTCTTCCTTTATCACTAGTGGAAAATTATTATACAATTGAAACCCCTTATATATTAATGAATTCTGTGTATCTGATCTATTGCAGCTAAGTAATCTTATATTTAGATCTGCATTCCTTAGATTATATGGCTGCACATCCGTCACCAGTGTTATTTCTCTCTTAAATATGGTGGCAGATCCCCGTTCTTGATCCTAAATATAAATTTCAACACATTAAGATCAATTCTCTGTGTCACATTCATCCACTTAAGAGCTGAGAGCATCCACCTAATTGATGTGTATCTACTACATTGCAAAATTATCCTCATTGTCCTATTTTGATGTTTCTGTAGTCTGTCCTTCGCTGTACGTGTGCATAGAAAAAGTACCGTCGAGCAGTATTGGAAATGAGGTTTTATTGTGACATTGTAGATTTTTATTGCACTTGCTAGTGAAACTGATTTTCTCAACCATCTAAAATATGATATTTTTTTCCCAATCTTTTTACATACATAATCCACGTGTTTATTAAAATTTAGTTTATTGTCCAACATTATACCTAAATATTTGATGTCATCAACTACTTCAATGCGCTCATTCTCAATTACGATCGACACATTTACTTTGCTGTATAATATCATACATTTTGATTTACTAGTATTTAATTTCAGCCGATTGCTATCCATCCATGCTTTAACTTTGTTCAGATCGCTTTCTATTTTTCTTTTGATATCATCTATGTTTTCCCCAGTACAAAATATCAGTGTATCATCAGCAAACAGCATGAGCTTTGAGTGGACTATCGCTTGCTTTAAGTCGTTTATATAAAGCAAGAATAATAATGTTCCTAAGACTGATCAATGTGGAGCCCCCATTTCAGTTTCAATCGCTGTTGAGCGAGCTTCGTTGACCTATGTTCTCTGCGTTCTTTTTCTGAGATAATCCACAAACCAATTCAATTCACACCCTTTAATTCCATACTTGTCCAATTTCTCAATCAAAATATTTCTGTCCACCGTTTCAAAGGCTCGTTTCAAGTCTAGAAAAACAGCTACAATTTCTTTCTTTTGGTCTATCGCTTCCTTCCAGTAGGTGATAATAAAATTAATTGTCGTCTCACATGAATGTTTTTTTCGAAACCCTAACTGTACCGGGATTATTATATTACTCCTTTCCAAATATTTTTCCAGCTGAATTTGTACAGTTTTCTCTAATATCTTCTCGAAGACCTTTAACATGTTTATTGGACGAAACTCCTCACACTTCTTTGTATTTGTTACTTTAGTTATTGGTACTATAAGTGATTCTTTCCATGATTGAGCAAACCTACCCTCTTCAAATGACTTATTAACGATATACATAAGGACTGTTATCTCGAATTATTCTTGCATTCATTCATGTTTCTGGTTAATTACTTCACACGTTGATTTTAAATCGTTTTCCGTAACCTTGCTGAAGTTAAAAACGCTTGCCTATCTTCTATGAAATTTTCATATTTCTTGCACTGTATTGTTTGGTTTATATTCCTTATACTGTCTATGAAGAATTTATTAAAGCTTTCCGCAAGCTGTTGACTATCCGAGATTTTTCCGCCATTGAACTTCACTTCTTTAATTATATCCCTTTTCTTTTCTTTTCTTTTCTTAAAACTGTTTGTTTAATTACTTTCCACATATCTTTTTGTGTTATCGCCTTGTCGATCTTGTCTTCTATACATTTCCTTTTAGCTCGCTTAATTTTAGCTTTATAGATATTTCTGACACTTCTGTAGTTTTCCCAAGCACTTTCATCGTTTAATAATTTGGCTTTCATGTATAGCTTAATTTTATATTTGTTCATATTCTCTGCTCTTGGAGTAAACTTTTTCCTTGTATACGAATTTTCTATGGCCTCATTTATTCTGGCGTCAAATTCCTTTGTTACTTCATCGAGGTTCGCTTTTCCAAAAATATTCTGTAACTTAATTTTTTTTTTTCGACTATTAAAACCAGGTTAACACACGCTCGCTGCATGGACACGTTTAATAAATAAACGGTCAACAATACATGCGTTTCATCACTTAGTCGGTGTTAGTATTATTATGTTAAAGGGAGTCACTTGGGCCCGTTGTTCTTGATTCTGTCTATTGACGACATTGTCTCTGTGGTGAGGTACTGTAAGGTCTTGATTTATGCTGACTATGTTAAGCTTTTCGCTCAGATTAAATCTGTTCACGATTGCGAACAGGTACAGGGTGACCTTCAAAAATTTTACAATTGGTGCGAGAGCAATAATTTGGTACGCAATATCGACAAATGTGAGGTTATGACTTTCCATGGGAATCAGACACCAATCACTTATGGTTATGAGTTCTCGGATTCCTCGATTCACCGTGTGGACTCAGTCTGTAACTTGGGTGTCAAATGTGACCACAGATTGAATTTTATCTCCCTTATAAACTATATGGTATCAAAGAGTAGTTTTATGCTGGATTTTATAAAACGTTGATCCCGAGAGTTTTCAAATCCTACAATAACATTGCGTTTATACACTTGCTTTGTGAGACCACTTCTTGAATACGTTAGCCAGGTCTAATCTCCATTTTACGGTACACACATCGACCGCATCGAGTCTGTTCAGAGAAACTTTTTACGATTTGCTCTCATTCTCTAATTCATTTATTCTTCTTATGTTGCATGTTAACTCCGCAAGATCCAACTTTTGCATGTACGAACCCATTAATCGCATGTGCATTACTGTTAATACTAAGGCTGAGCATTGTGTCGTTGACGTTTCTAAGCATGTTCTAAAAAAACGTCTATATAATACTTAGTTCTCTGTTTCCATGTCGCATTACATATCATTTCATCCAGTGTTTGATTTATGTTTAGTTTAACATACTAATACTAACACCGACTAAGTGATGAAACATATGTATTGTTGACCGTTTATTTATTAAGCGTGTACATGCAGCGAGCTTGTGTTAAGCTGGTTCTGATAGTCAATAAAGTTAGAAAGTTAAGTTAGAAATTTCACTTTTACTACCTTTTTTGTGAAAGATTTTTTCCGTAGCTGAGAGAAACAACCACTATCGAGCGATTTTTGAAATATTATTTTAAGCGGCGCTGCCAGGGCAAGGCGGCGCGACTTAAAGAAGGCTGGATGGATCCCATCAGGACCCGTTGTAAAGTCATTTCAAAGCCCATTAATATGATCGAGTATATCCTCTTGTGTAATTGTAGGAATAGTGAATGAAACGTTGTGAGAATCGTTCATATGACTAAAATTGTTATGTCGAGGATGGAAATTTGACGAAGAAAAAACATTGTCGAAAAAAGAAGCAAACATATTGCAAATTTCAGACGAATCATCACTAGCACAATCCTTATACCTCATGGTATTGGGATAGTTGTCAGTTTTTTTCTTCTGATTAATAAACTTGAAAAAGATACGTGGGTCACTAAATAATTTCGCAGGCATGCTTTGGATATACTCATCATAAAGTGAAGAGGAAAGTTCTTTGAACTCGTTATGACTTATAATGTCTTTGTCCCTGATATAGCTTTTCGAAAATTTATTCTTTCTATTTTTAAGACGTTTCAATTCTTTATTGAACCAAGGCGGAGATGTTTTAGAGAACTGCTGTCGCTCGCGGGGAGCATGAGATGAAAATAAATTGAAAAGAATTATGTAAAATTTAGAAATGTCTTCGTCAACATTATTGCTAGACAGAAATATGTTGAAATCAATAGAGGCTACTGGAGAGTTCCGAAAAGTTAACCTTTTTAAAATTGAAGGAGTATTAGCTGTGTTCTTTTGTGTACCTTGTTCTAGAACTCCCATATACTGGAGAGAACAAATTGTTTTGTCGATTGAAGCTAACTATTTGTACTGTTCGCTTCAATTATACATCTTCTATGAAAATGTATGGGGCGTTCTTTTGTGTATCTTTTGTTCTGCTCTGTTCTGCGGGCACAAAAAAAACACACCTATTGTGTTTCGTCACAATTTGTAATGTTTTCGGTTTCAAAGTAATATGTGATTAGTAGAGGGGGGTGATATTTGTCAATATTAGACCTTATAAAATAAGTAAAAAACGAGTTTTCAAACAAAGCTGAGGCCAAGTCGCATGAAAAAGTAGAAAATAAACTTTTCTTCACACACAGAGGTGGACTCAGATTTTTTTATTGGGACATTTCTCTTGAATATTATTTCTCTTCATGAATCAAATCACTTATTACCTCTGATTGATCATACTGAAATATATCGGTGATTGTCAGCGAATAAAATCTGAGTCCACCTCTGTGTGAGAAGAAAAGTTTATTTTCTACATTTTCATGCGGCTTGGCCTCAGTTTTGTTTGAAAACTCGTTTTTTACTTATTTTATTTTCTGCCTTTTTCACGTTAACTAAATTGTTATTACGTGCTGAATGGAGATATTTTAAAACAATTTTGTGACGGCTGAAAAGACACTGATTTACCAGTTCATCAAAAAATTTATACGAGTATCAAATCGTTGAAGTACTGCAACGGTTTTCTGAAATTCAAGTTATGTTTTAAACAGCGCTTTTTAGCTGTATTCCAACTTGATCCCATATAACATGAATTTCCCGATTTTCCATGTTTTCCACAAACTTTTCCTATTACCAAGAATTTTTTTTAAAAATTTACATGAATTTTCCTCGATTTTTCATGCAAGTTTTCATGATTGTTGAAGAGAAATTATTGATGCCAGTAGGACGGAAACAAAAATGATTCCGCATAGCTTGTAAAACTTTTTTGTCGGAAAATTTTCCGGAAAAGTCGGAAACTTCCGGAAATTTTCGGAAAATTTTCCAGAAAAATTGGAAAATTCTGCACTTTTCCTGAAACAGATTTATCACTATTCATATCGATGAAAATTTTTCCGATGATTTCACGCTTTTCCCGGTTTTCCATAGAGTTTTCCACAAAAGCAACTTTATGCAACTCGCTCTACAACTTTGTCTTAGGTTGCAAAACGCTCAAACGCTTCCTTGGTCGGAAAAACTACGGAAAAGCGGTTTACATGAATTTTCCTCGATTTTTTCTGCAAATTTTCACCATTTTCGGAGAGAAAGTTATGATGCCAGTTGATAGGGAACTTGATCCTGCAGAATTTAGAAAACTTTTTTACCGGAAAATTCCGGAAATTTTTTTCGGAAAAATCGGAAAACTCTGCATTTTTCCTGAAATTTCCGGTTCAAATTTTGATAGATTCAATTGTCACGCGACATGAACCTGTGATGACGAAAAGTGGGTCTACGAGAGTGTCGAAAATTATAAAAAAGAAATATATAAATAATATACAGACAGACAAATTTGTCTACGAGTTAAAGGGACGGGCTGGCCTCAAAAACTGGGCTAGGTTCGACTAACAAGTTACCCGTGTCAGTAGAGAAAACCAGGTCCAACTGCCTACTCATGTCATTTTTTACATTACTGATTTAGCTGATACCAGATAGTGTCTAGAATAGTGATTCCCTTGTTGATAAGTTATTAATAAAATAGTCATCGTCATCTTCATTTAGTACCCAATGTATATTGGGTAAGTTAAAATCACCAATAAGTAGAAATTCGCCAAGAGGTTGCATCATGCCATGAATAAAATTAGATGTTGAAGTTAGTAGGTCGTAAATATTTTGACCTTTGTCATCAACAATGTTTATGGAGTCTGGAGGAATATAGCAACATAGTATGTATAAGTCGTGTTTTAAAAGAGACAGCTTAAGAACTATAAGTTCAGTGTCAAAAGTGTTTGAAAAACTGGGAACCTCAATCTGGCTGCATTAAAAATGGTTTTTACATGCGAGAAGTACGCCACCGCCACAAGCTTCAGAATCAGTATGTCTATCTTTTCTAAAAACCTGGTAAAAATTGTCTAAGATTTCGGCATCACGAAAGTCATGGTGCAGCCAAGTTTCAGTGAAAACAACAATATCAGAAAAAGTTGCAACAGAGGATTTGAAGATATGCGCAGTTTTGTCCGAATCCCCCTTACATTTTGATAGTAAAGGGAAAGCGACTTCAGTTCTTTGGAATAATATTGCTTATTTTAGCTGTAGTTCTAGGTTGGCGCCCAGATGTTACAAAAAATTTAGTAAAAGCGCCAGAGGGCCAAAATAAGGGATCTAATAACGTATCCTGCACATCTGCTGAAACAGTTAAGACGAAGGATGCAACCGGTTTGGAGGATTTACTAATTTTGCGACAAGAAACACCCACTGTTGCAATGTTTTTGGATTCGAGATATCTCAATATGTCGTCACACACCGCTTCAGGAGAGAACCTAGTGACGAAAACACTTGAAGGTTTTAGTACTGCCCATATGGTTTCTATTAGAGCGGTTGTTTATGAAACCGTGGTCCAATTTTGGTTGTTGAGGGCAGTCAACGACAGTTGAACTGGAGCAGTCAACCATTTTTGCTCAATAGACTGAGCATTAAGGTTAACCTTGTCCGATAAGCCAACCACCCTACTCTTAAGGTTGTCCAGATCACCCCTGTACAACGCGATCGTATCAGAAAAAAGTATGGGCCGGGGCTCTTCCACAAGAGTCGCAGACCCAGAGTAAATTGCGAGTCTTTTTTAACAATTTTAAGGCCGCATTCTCGAAGAGCCATCAAATTCGGCGCGGCAAAGACCACAGCAATCCATAATAACAAGAATAAAATTAAATTACGACGCGATTGGAAAAAAAAAAGTAGTAAGATAATACAACTTAATATCATTAATATATTTCTTGAGTATTTCCTTATCCTGCCTTAGTATATAGTATATAAACTTGATGCGCTCACATGTGTATTATGGACTACGTTCTCTCTATGCAACCTCTCTGCACTTGAACGAGACCACACGACGGAGGCTATTCACTGCCCTTATTGTGCCACATTTCCTTTATGCCGATATCGTCATATACCAAATTTCTCAGACTGGTATAACTACGCTATTGCGCGCACTCAAGGCATGCGCTAGATGTTTTCAATATTCGACGTAGGGCACATGTTAACTGCTGAACATTATCATACCAAGGTCGCTGCAATGCTGAAGGCTCTATGATTTATACACAGAGCCAGACTGGGCTTTCTGCCGGGTTATATGCGGAATTGTCTCTCTGGAGTGGTAGGGATAAAAGACGATTGATATATCCAAGCGTACATAGAAAATTTGGAAGTAAGAATAAATTCTCGCGGGGTGTCACGAAATGGAACGGACTGCTGAGGGAAATTAATTTCCCCAAGGAGTTCTCAAAGAAAGCCCTATGCTCTCTCAAATCGGAATAATTGACAACTCATGCGCCTACCTTTTGACGTTCTCTGTTGTGATCTGAATTTTGATTAACCAAACCAATCCATACTTCTCGCTTGTTTGACTTCATTATCTAACTATATAGAATAGAATAGAATAGAAAACCTCAGCTTACGCTACGTTACAACGTTAGGTACATCGAGTATACAATAGATATTAATAATAAGTCGAGTGAATACAAGGCTTAGAAAAATAACAAAATAAAATAAAATAAAACTCATTGCAGTAGAAAACTATTAGATTGTAGTAATAATAACGAGTAATAAAGTTATAGGACTTAAATTAAGATTGGTGTAATGCAAAATACAAGATGAACAATATACAGGGTGTTTCCCCTTAGGAGGTCCATAGAGCGGGAGGTGATAGTACTCACCTAGACGAACTAAAAATTGTATGGCAGGTGGGGGGGCAATATCAACCGTTTAGGAGTTACAGGGTGATTCATAAAAAAAAAAAAAAAAACTCTTTAACGGATACAGATAGCACATAGGGTATACTAGGTCAAATTAAAGAGGAGGCTCCACAGTTTACAGTTTTTATAAAAAAAAGTTATGTTAATGACCTTTTTGCAAAAATAATAGAGGTCAAAGTAAAAAAAAAGGAAAGAAAATCCGAAATTTTTAGTTTAGACCTTCATAACTTCTTAGGGGAGAGGGGTACGGGGCTGGTTGAGCTGTCGTTGGAAAGGCCATGAAGTTCTGCATACAGTGAGCCCTTAACTGTGACCATACGCCCTGTAGTTTTTAAGATACAGGGTGTTTTGTAAAAACCTAGCTTTTTTTATGAATCACCCTGTAACTCCTAAACGGTTGATATTGCCCCCCCACCTGCCATACAATTTTTAGTTCGTCTAGGTGAGTACTATCACCTCCCGCTCTATGGACCTCCTAAGGGGAAACACCCTGTATTATATATATTACTAAAATTGCTTTCTGCAGCAATGAATTTGATCATTGCTCCTTTGCTTTGAATTTTATCGATTATACCAACTAGCTATTACCATAGATAGCACAAGAACTAGATGTCACCAGTATCAAAAAGTATACAAAATTGGTATGCCATGCGTACTCTAGTTGTTGTGCCATCTATGCTATTACTTACTCGATGTACCTAACGTTCTTTAATAAATGATTTTTTATTCTAATGTAGAGCGCAACGTTATACGTTGCTGAGTTCATTAATAAATATACTTTGAATTTGAAGATCACACAAGTATGGATAAAATCCATAATATCACTAAAAAATAAAGTATAGATACAGATGACAAATTATCATCATTACTGGCCAAACATGCTACATTTTAAATCTCCGGCGTCTTTAACTTTAGAGGAGCCAAACATTGTACTTCGCTTAGACAGAGGTATGTAAATTAAAATTTGCTTATATTTAATATGAATATGTACCTGCATCGATATGCGCTAAAATTCCTATGTTCTTAGTTGTATAATACTTTTTACACTTGCTATTATAGTTGAAGCCATGTTTCAGTCGATTTAATATATATTTAGTAATCATTGAACAATTTTAATATTTCGTTTAGAAATCAACTAAAACAATCTTATTATAATTTTTAGCCACTTAACATTTCACTATATAAATAAACAATCAAGAAAACAGCTGATGATTTTACTTCTTCTTCTTCTTCTTCTTGTATACACCGTATACAACCAAGGTTGTCTTCTATATACCTTGGTATACAACAAAGCACTATGCATAGGCACAATACGTCCAAATTACAATACTTCTCACGGGCTAGAACAGAATGCAACGTGCCAATGCCGCAGTGTAGACAGGGGGTTACGATTCAGAGAAATTTTTACTGCATCGTCATCTCATCCACGAAAGTGAAGTATACTACAACGCAAGGTATATAGAATAGAAGTATTCCCACTACGAACCATGTTCCACCATTAGATGACGTAATATCGTGAAGTGAAATGTATAGGAAAGTACGGTACAGAGAACATGTCTTCTCTATATAGAAATGTATATAATTAGGCACAGAATTGGGGCACAGGCTATCAGGTACAATGTGTCAAAATTTTAATGAGAGTATTTGTCTTTTATATACCTTGCTACTGTGATACAAAGATAACAAGTATGGTCGATTCGAGAGGAATTTTTTGTGTTGATACATCATGAGGTGACTGAAGTCATTTCCAGAAAATTTGTTTTGAATTTTTTGAATTTTATTGACTGAAATAAGTTTTCGATATATTAATATATTTAACAAAACATTAGTTTCTTCGTTGAAATTACTTCGAGAAAAGTAATTATGTGCTAGTAGGAAAGCAAAGGAATTTCCAAATAGACATTTTTTTTCACTGTGATAAGGACGATTGAAATTGAGTCGAACAAATTTCTGACAATTGCTACCAAAGGAGGCAAGCAAATAATCAGATTTCCGGCCAGCGTTGCCAACTGAATCTACCAGAAAAACTGAGAAAAAAGCTGAGAAGCTGCGAAAAAAACTGAGAAATGAAAAATCATAACTAAATCTTTTTATTTATTTTTCCCGCGGACGGGAATCGAACCTACACTTGTTAGAATCGGTCAATGATGGAGAAAGAACAACTTTAAGAACTTTTATTTTAATGATTCTAAATCAAATTTATAAATGCAAGAAGAAAAAACAACCACCTCGTCCGGGGTTTGAAACCGGGACCTTCCGCTTGCCGGGCGAATGCTCTTACCACTGAGCTAACGAGACAGATGATTTTCCCTCTTGCATTTATCAATTTGTTACTTTTGTCACTAGCCTACTAGGCCACGTTTTTTTTTTTGTTTTCAGCTGGCATTAACCAGTAACGATGAAAGCGCACAAATAAATTGTAAATTCAATTTTTATTTATTTTTCCCGCGGCGAATTCCCGTCCGTTTCGCGTTAAATCAATTCATGTTCCTTAGTTTTAAGTAATCTTTTAAATAAAGAATTCTACAGAGGGTATCTGTGCCGAGTTTTTTTATTACTTTCGTTTTATTTGTGTTAATTGATGCGAATACCCTTTCTACATTAGCACAAGAATGAGGAAGGCATAACATTTCAAAAAAGAATTTACAAAGTTTAGGGAAAATTAAAGAATCGCGTGTCTCTTAGATAGTGATATTTTTTTAAAGAACTCCTCATCCGTTAGATTTTTAAGGACTAAAATCAAAAACTCGCAGCTCTCTCCATTCATCATCTAACTTTTGTAGATATGGGACTAAGTTTGGAAAGCTTTTGGCAAGACTATAAATACTATCATTTTGGCCCTTCATTATATTCTCTGAATTTATAATACTTAAAGTCCTTAAGATAGGATCACTGAAGTCAAATCTTTGAAAAATTTGTGAAACTAATACTATTTAAAATGCTAAGCAATTTTTATTAAATTCTTCTGTTCTTTCTGGTTTATTTATTGTATTTAAAATAGATTGCACACTTGGAGGTAAATAAATGCAACTTTTAAAAGACTGCTGGTCTTGATATTCCATTTAGAATAAGTTTGAGAATATGAAACGATCACCCACACCATAAACTTTTCTGTTAAGGGTGTTCAATAATTGATTCGTTCATTTACAATTTTAGTAAAAGCTTTAAGGACAGCATAAGAAAAACTGAAAAACAGAAAATTTAATCTGAAAAGTGAGCATTTCAGGCTAAAAACTAAAAAAACTGAGAATTTCATGATAAAAACTGAAAAACTGAGTTCCAGATAAAAAAACTGAGTTTCTCAGCAAAAACTGAACAGTTGGCAACGGTGTTTCCGGCCATAACTTGTTAAACTTTGTATCATGCCTTGTTACCAAGGTATATAATATACAAGTATGTATTCTCATTAAAATTTTGACACTAGATCTGTTATGTGACCTGTTTCGTCCTATAACGTATATACATTTCTATTGAAAAGACAGAGAGAATAGATTTTGTTCTCTGTACCGTACTTTCCTATACCTTCGGACACAAATGGCGGAACGTGGTTCGTAATGAAAATACCTTGTACCGAGCCTAGCTACACCGTGTGGTTTGGTTTTGCCAAATGTGTATCAGCCTTCAGATTGATTCGATGTTGTCTGTTTATGTAGTCAAAAATTTATACTTTGCACATTTCGGCTTTTGGAAAAAAGAAGAAGAACATTCAACAGTTTTATTTGAAGGAGTTTGGAAAAGTGAGATTTCAATTTTATATGAACTTTTAAATTCCCTTCCGAGAGCGTCATTAACAGTTTAACAACGTTTTACTTCTATTATTTCTAGTGCATTAAGTAAATATATTGTTTTAGCATACTGTAAAAGTAATTATTCAAATGTTCATCACTCATTTCATTAAATATTTGAGAAGCATTGTAGTATTTTTTATTTTCATCAAATTGTAGTCGGTATAATTTGGTTTCTAATAAATTTATTTCTGCATGTAACTTATGTTTGTATTTTAATTTCTGCTCACTAACCTCTGGTCAGCTTGAGATACGCCTTGTTGCTACGATGGGTACCACGAAAGATGAATGATTTCCCTTCAATCTATGTGTACTATCGCTTATAGTTCTAAACTTAGTTTTCTGTACTTTTATTTTTATATTATTATAAACATTTGTTTACAATATCTTTTTCTTTATCACTTTAATAAAGATTATGCATATTTTGCTTACTATATTCTTAAGCTTTATTCTACTCTTTACTTACGATGTGAGTAGCATAAGCAAGTAAATCATTTTTTTGATTTGATTGAATTTTGATGACCCTTATTTATACTGTGAATTTTTTTGTCATCAAAATCATCAATTGTAAAATTTTACCGCTAGTTTGAACGAAATGGAAGGACGTAGAAAACGAAAGGCCGCCTCAAAACCGGTAATCGTAGAAATATCATCTAGTAGTGAAGCTGAAAGTCCTAAAAAGCGTAGAACAAAAGAAGATAGAAATTACGAGGTTGCAGAAGGAATACATGCTGCGTAAGTATATAAACTTAATTGTTTTCAATATGCCACTAAATAGATTATAAACTAAAGAAAAAGAAGGTGGCCTAGTAAAAATGATCCCTCAAAAAGCAAAAAAGGAAAGGAAGCATCTAAAAAAAATAAAACAAATGAAGCTTCTCGAATTGATGAATTGAATAATGGTGAAGTCGAACATGATGGAGGAACGGTTACCCATTTTGAGAACCCTAGTAGTAAGTAGTGCTCATCGAATTTTTTAAAATACAATAACATTTTTATTCCTCTTGCTTACATATAGGAAGGAGACCTTGGCAATTGGCTGATCTTCTTGCAGAAGTACAGAATATTGACATAAGATCAGCAAAGAATATTGTTGGTTTGTTCCAAGATGAAAACACAATTCCATTTATTTGTCGTTATCGACGAGATATGGTTCCAGATAACATAACGCCTGAACAATTGCGGGATATCAAAAACAGCTATAGTGAAATTTTGAATTTAAGAAAAAGAGCAGAACAGATTGTTGGGCAATTACAAAAGGAAAAGGTTCTAACAGATGGAATTCGTTCAGATATGCTTTCTGCTAGGTCAATGGAAGAGCTTGAATTTCTCGTAAGTAATTATTGTACCATATGATAAGTAATTTCCGAATCTAGATTAAAGCAGAAAAAATTTAAGATAAAACAGAAACGTAATGTTTTATCGCACAATTAAGCACACCTTTGTAGGATTTGCGCCTGCGAAAGCGTTAAAAAATTCCTAGTGAGGTATGAGTTAAAAACTAGTATTCTTAGCTAGGTATACAGGATGGGATGGAGTATGAAAGTGGAGTTCCTAGAGTGTCGTAATCACACTTTTGCTCTAGACGACAACCATCCCGCTCAAATTTACGTTTTTCAAAGGAAATGTCATTTAAATATTCAATAAGTTGTATGATCAAGTGAGCACTTCTTTCAAAGATGACCTTTCGTTGACTACGTTCATAGAAATACAGCGCAAAAAAGTGGTCTCACTTCTATATTGATGACTTCGGTCTAAAGGACTAACCACAAGGAATTAAGACTTGACGAACATCTTCTTATTCCTATTGTGTCATTATGAAAAGCACTTACTTCCCGCCAATGCTTTTCTTCAAAGAACTCTTTCTGATACACAAAATTGTGCCCACATGAAATAGCATAATAAACAGTATATATGTATATGCCAGTGGGTCAAATGCTGCAGTTATCGAGCCTTAAAGTTGTGTTTTTCATCCCATAAAATTTTGACACCAAGGACAAACTTTTATTTCTTAAATGTGACACGTTAACAGTCCTTTAAAACAAAAAAAAAAAATTACCTCAATATCTGCTTACATTCAAATGTTATAAATATTTTTGTTTGCAAAAGCTTAATTTCTAGATCAAGAGTGCTCTATGTGCCCGCATACACATTTTTACGACAGTTGCGGTAGTGTTTACGTGTACACTACATCAATTACTTTGCTCTGGATTGTCCAGAACACGAATTCTTTTAATTTTTGTAAGTTAACGCCTAGTATTGAATTCGAGTGAAAAGTTTAACGCGGGATCCAAATATTCAGCATCAAAATATCTGTGAATGGTCTTTTATGAAAAAGTAGAAAATTCAAAGTATCAGATTTCATTTAGTTTATATGCATTTTAAGCATTTTTCCAAATATAAAATCCACTTCTTCAAAGAAAAGAAAATGTTAAAATTTTGCTTTTACTTGGTACATTTAAATACTTATTTTATAAACAGGAAACGTAGTTTTGTGCTAGTCGACTTTGTACTGGACTTGTAAAATCATTTAGTCAAATTATTCCTTGTTAAGACTATTAACATTTTATTGAAATTTCATTCACATAAGTGGGAAGTGATAACGAGTTTTTTACTCTTTCGAGATCCGTACAAATTCAATTCTCAACCTACTGCATATGAGCAGAGAAAATTAAAAAACAAGTACCGAGTAATGTCAGTATCTGGCCTAGCAGAAGACCAAAAAATCCATAAAGGAATTTTTGGGACTATAGGTACTGTGTAAAGGCTTAAACACAATTGCGAAGACAGAGCGACAGACGACAACGAAAAATTCGCTGCGAAACAGGCAGTCGAAAAATTTAGAACACAATTGCAACGACAGGCGTGAGCGACGATTGTAAAAGAAGAAGATATTGAAATTTCATTTGTTAAATGTTTCCAGCGTTTTAAAAGGAGATTTTTATCAAGAATATTTTATATTATATTGAAAGAAATGCAATGAACTAAAGTGTGGAAAAAAAACTGAAAATGCGGAAATTTAGTAAATTAAACGCTTTGAAATATCCATCCAACCCAAGTCTTTTTTGTACACTTGTCTTGCCTGTCTTGTAAACTATTTTATGGATTTCGCATTTCCTCGATTAATTTTTCCTCAAAGCATTCCACTGACTTATAACAATGGACTGAGCAATTTGCTATTTCATGTGGCACAAAAAATATTGTGTTTCTGTATATTCACCGATAGGGCACCCTTTAAAACGTTTACTACATAAAAATGTGTAAAACTGAACCAATCAAATGAAATTTACACCCGTAAATCGAATTAAATTAAAAAAAATTATTTTCTTTTGTCCAAGTGATATTTTAATCGCTTATAAGCACTCTTATAAGAAATTAAACTAATTCCCACTTTAATTTTCAAAAGTTATTCTTAACTGAATCCTGCGTATGGCCAAGAGAGACGGCGCATGGCAAACACTATCTTTACCTTATTCTTTCTGCGGTGATTGCATCTGCAGCCAACATAAAATCATCAAATGGCATAAGTAAGCGTTCATTAAGCAATATTTTGTGTTGGTAGCTCCAACTCTGCCATAGGGCGAAAGAGAGAACTGTAAAACTTGTGCCATTCTTTCCTATAGGAAAATAGCAATACGCTCAGTCCATTGTAATAAGTCAGTGGTGCATTCGTATAATATGCTGTGCTTTTAGAAGTTTGACAGCGATATATCGTCGTCGTTTGTCGTTGCAATTGTGTTTAAGCCTAAAAGTGCTTTGATCAGCAGAAACAGGGCGATCTCATCAGGACAGCAATGAACCCTGAAACTGCCTGCTCAACTCAGATGCCAAATAAGTTGCTGGTGGATATAATATAGACTTATTTAAAAATCTATATTTGAATCATTTTAAGGAAAATTGGTTGTCTTCACAATTAAAATGATTTTACGGCATCCCATTTCTAACTAAAAAGTGGGAAGTGGTATTGAGTTTTTTACTCTTTCGAGACCCGTACAAAATGAGTCTACAGGCAATTCTCAACCTATTGCATATGAGCAGACAAAATTAAAAACATAAAGAAATTTTTGGGAGTATAGGTACTGTGTGTAAAGTGTTTCGATCAGCAGTAACAGTAAATTTTTTTAACTTCTTCAGTTTAGAGATTAGATAGATGGCGAAATAAAATTTTAAGGGCAGTAGCATTTTGAAATACTCTGAGATGATAATTTTTTTAATTGGACCGCAAATAACTGATATTTTGACATTTTTAAATAAAAAAAAACAGCTGTGATAAACTATGATCGTGCAATTTAGTGGAATATACAAAAATATATCTAGTGGGAGCCGTTTCGATTCCTGTAAAGTTTTTGAAAACTTGACTTTTTTAAGTAAAAGTTGTGGTAAAAACTGTTATTTCTGTCATATAATAACTTAAAGTTTAAAAAACTAAGCTAAAAGGCTTATTCATGTTTCTACCACAAATAAAAAGTCAGCTTAGCTTGGTTTTCTATTTTTTCGAGCTGTGTGCAATTTTGAGTACAAAAGTTGCTTTTCGAATCTATTTCTAGAGCGGTTTGTCTCACAGTAAAAATGATTATAACCAATTTCATATAATAAAAAAAAAAAATGTAATACAATAAGAACGTCTAAGAGTTTTCACAGTATTTGTAAAAAACCTAAATTTTGATATGGTAACACCAAGAAGAGGTTGCCCGATTTAGTTCATTTTTGAAACTTCTTTAACTATTTTTATTAAAACGCCATGTACCAAATTTCGGGTCTCTACGTCCACGCGTTCTCAGGCAGTTGCCAAATATATAGTGAAAAACGAAATTATTGTATGGAAACTCTACGAAGGAGTTTCCCGACTGGTCCTATGTCGTGCTGACGAACGGACCATGCATGCATAAATCAAAATAACTTTGATTATTATGAGTGGCTGTCCAAGTCTTTATGCTCTACCAGCATTATTACTGTGCGTTACAAACGCAATTACAGACTTAGTATACCCTATAATTTCATTTTGGGTTATAATAAGTAAAGCTTAATTTTTCAAAGCTTTTTAATAAACTCCTCAATTGGCTAAAAAATTTAAAACAGTTCTTTCAACCAGTTACTAACCATTTCATAAAGTAAAAAGTCAAATTGACTTCTCATGTTTGCTGGAAAAATATAACTTAGAAACCTGCTATTTTCGGCTAGAAAAATTAAAAAGCCGAGCTGGGTTTAAATTTTTACTGAAAAAGAGCGTTAAGCTCTCGCGCTTGCTTTTCTAGTTTCAAAACTATTATCGGTCAGGAATTCTAAGTAAAGAAATATTTTTTTCGTAAAGACATAACAGGTTCAGTCCCTAAAATTTTCACAGAACACAAATTCAAAACACTATAAAAACGAGCAAAAACTGAAACAATTGTTGCCACATGTTGACACATTTCACAAATAAGCACATCGTCTGTATGAAGTGACAAACCACTGACATGTATATAAATGGACTGACTGATCTCCTGTTTCATGTGGCACTAGTTTTGATTTCAAAAAGTATGCTCTGACTGGCGCTGTATTTAAATTATTTGAGAATTTATTCATATATGCATGTCAGTGGGATATTCAGAATTTACCGCAAAAGTATTTGGGACTATTTGTATTGTTAAATTTTAATTATTAGGCGGAGGAAGTGTTTTTTACAAGGCTGTTTTGGTTGGAAATACCTCTGAATCGTTACAGTTCAGTGCGAAAGTATGCTCTCACGGAAAGAGAGAGGAACATGAAAGTGGTGCAATTTGCTTTCTTGCATTTTTGGTTCAACGAGCAGTCCATTTATATAAATGGCAGTGTGACTGACAAACGCATCATCTCAATTTGTACAAACTTTGTCCAAGTACACGCACTGCCACATTATAGAACCATCTAGTTGACTGATGCGAACCGAAAAATGTAGATACATATGGGCTATGAGGCGCATTTACGTTTGTTAAATATGTGTCAAGTGGGCGCATCGTCTGGAGCCAGCTTAATATGTGCCCACATTTTTCGCTAACACCATCAATCTAGACTATACATATCTATAATATGGCAATACGTGCACTTGAATAAGAATAAGCCTGTAAAATTCGTTATGGGTCATCAGATACCACTTCTAGTACCTTGCACTTTTCATTGCCTTATATGATCTTATAAAGATACAAATCAGATCCGAAATTGTTTTCACACATCTTATGCTTATGCTTTCTATGAATTTATCAAACGAAATAGACAGGCTTGTCGTGAGTCAGTTAGTGTTTGTCCGCATCGCTGCATTAAGCCACGTAGTTTTCGTGTAAATCGTGCGTAGCAATCTGTCGCGGGCTTCATTCATCGAGTTATTCCTTTGTAATCCTTTTTCTATGTGAACTCTTTTACCGTCTTTCTAAAGCATACACTGCCTCTTAACTTTATAAAACTTTCCACATACATATGTATATTTAAATTAATAAAAAGTACAAGAAAACTTTAAAGATTTTATTACAAAAAATAAAAACTTCCAAGTTTGGATGTAAATCCAGCTCTTTCCCGGGGTTTTGGTAATGCACACTCTTAAGGTCTTGCTGGTTATCGTTCGATCAAAAATGTGAGTCTGCACTTTTATTATGCTGAAGATTCTACTTTTCATATCTAGTATAAGTAAACGAGCTTTAGGAAGTGTGTAAGCTTTGCTGCCGATTTTTCATGTACAAACTTTTTTCTCGAATCTATAATATCGCCATCAATAAATATTATAATATTTTGTTATGAGTATTTATGTAAATTTTGGATCATCTGAAACGATTTTTCATCTGCAAATAATTTTCTTATAGAATATTTTATGCCATTAATATAAATTAAGAACGGTAAAACTCCGCAAGAGAAAATGATGTATAATCATTAAACTTGGTGCATTTCCATTTGCAGTTCTTCCAGTCAAATCATTTTTATATTCCTTGCCTTATACTCCACACTTATTTTATTGCTGGTTCGACAGACTTTCAATGCTCTTTTAAAGCCAAGAAAGTGTTTTTTATATCACTTTTAGGTTTTCAAATATTTCAAAACTAGTTCTTTTTGATAATTTTGATTTGCGATTATTTTTTCCATTAGTTCCTTTTTTAGAAATTTAAATTTTGTACGTATTTCTCTTTTGCGTGTATTCATCCCAGCTTATAATATTTCCGCTCTTTATGACCTTTCTGTAAAATTTATCCTTAGAACATAGAGAGTACAAATTTTGGTTGTATTAGAATCTGTTGCCGCTGTAGTGAGAGCTCAGTACAGGTAGAATCAAAATAGAGGGCGGGCAACAATATATATGGTTGAAAGTATTGCGTTTGCTCCCACCGAAAATGCTGTTAGTCGCTAACACTATGCCAAGCTACCCAGTAGTTTCTCAGCTGTTTCAAATGTAGGCAGCTGAACATGCATTTCTCCAATTTCTCCTACTCAAGGACTCAAAAGAAAAGCCACCATAATGTACACGAATTTTATATGTATCAACACATCCTATTCTCCTATTGTGAGTCCCCGTTCAATTTACTCCTTTTCTAGGCTTAGGCTGTTATAGTCCAGTACCATTTTGGGATTGAGATTCCACACGTAGTTTGATGGAGAAAAAGCATGTTCAAGCTAGAGTAATCTCCGCTTGACCCATGGTGGGCAATTGCAGAGTAGGTTCTCTGTAGTCTCATTAGCATCCTTACAAGCATGAAGTCTCATCCAAGCCCATCTTATTTAGGTGATACAGCAAGAAACAGTTGCCTGAGAAGAGCTCTGTAATCATTTTAAGCTCTGTTCTCCTAAGGAGTAGGAGTTTTTTTTTTACCAAAGATGTCGACAAACCTTTTTGTCCTTGTAGCCTTTTCCAATAATGGTTATTTTTGTTTGTAATTTCATTGCCTTTAAGGCTCTCATGAGGATAACTTTGTTTTCTCCTCGATAAATTTTTAAGGGTTTGCGGACACTCCCATACTATCCTTGACTTGATAGTAAAGGACTTTAAGGCCTTGAGAGCGGCTTGACTATCCGAGGGGATATTGAAGGTTGAGCCATTTATGGCTCTTTTAAGGCAGACATTGGTGCATTCTTCTATGGCTAATACCTCAGCCTGGAATACGGTAGGATCTTTGAGACTCCACTGTTCGTTTTTGAATCGCTTGTATACCACAACGTCGCTCCTTGTTGGAAGGATGGTCGAATAGTCTTAAAAAATCCATCTTAGGTGTGATTATATTATATATATATTGTCGTTATTTGCTCGAAGCAAATCTGTTTTAATATATTTAAATGACCAACCAGATCACCTGGCTTGAACTGTTTCTTCTTTTGCAATATGATAGCAGTGGAGATCGCTTCCTTTTGACCTACAAATACAGGGGTGGAAAGTTTAATTAGGCTTCCATGGCTTCTGTTGGACAAGTACTCATGGCACCAGCTATTCCTAGACAGGAAAGTCGCTGGATTTTTTCAATACATTTAGTAAAGATTAGTGATGTAATATATCTCTTTAAACCAAGAGATTATAAATTTACTCACGGTATGATAATGTGTGAATATTTTATGATAATCTAATTACAATTCATAATAGAGGTGGTAATCAAGGTCTCTAATTAATAAAATAAATTTCAGTATGCACCATATAAGCCAGCTAGTAAAGGTTCATTAGCCGATAGAGCAAAAGCGTTAGGCTTAGAAAAGTATGCTGAATATATTTTACTTGGAAATTCGCCTCCCTTGAGGATAGAGGATATTATTGATCGAACAAATCCTGACTTGGATACTGTTGAGAAAATTATGGAATGGATTAGTCATATTTTATCGCATATTTATAGCAAAAATACCGAAGTGCTGGAGGAATTAAAAGGATTGTAAGTATAGATATAGTACTAGTTTCTTAAAATATTACAATTCAATTAAAAATTTTGAAGGCAAAAAACGCAAAGGATCATTTTCAAAAGTACCAAGGCGAAAAAAACCAATGAAAAGAATGCAGAGCATAAAGATGAATTCAAATATGAAAATTATTTTAGTTTTGAAAATTTTGTAAAATATGTCAAACCTCATCAAGTGTTGGCAATAAATAGAGGTGAAAAAGCGAAATTTCTGAATGTGAAGGTCGTCGTTCCAGAGTCGTTGAAAAATTGTATTAAATATTTTATAAGAAATGCATTTTTCACTCATGGCGTTCATTACTCTCTTCGGACTACGTTATTCGAGAAATCATTTGAAGAGTGCTATTCTAAAAAACGTATGTTAACCAATTCGTTATTTGTTAATTCATAAAAATTAATAATTAATATATTTTGCAGTGCAGCCATATTTATCACGTCAGATACGTTCTGATTTAAATGAAAAGGCTAAAAAGGCTTCAATCGAAGTTTTTGCTAAAAATTTGAAGCAACTTTTGCTAATGTCTCCTTTAAAGGGTGAAAAGATTTTGGGTATTGATCCAGGATTTTCTAATGGTTGCAAGTTAGCAATAATTTCTGAAACATCTGATGTTTTGGAGACTGCAGTTATTTATCCCCATTCTAGGTTTGGAGACCCTGAAGAATCAGGTGAAAAATTATCGAAAATCCTGCAAAAATATTTGTAAGTATTAAATGTTAATTCAAATATGTATTAAGTTTCTACAGTCGACTTAACAATTCGCAATTAACGAAATTTTACGTAGACACTTTCCTGGCGAGAAATTTGTTATCACTTCTTTCTCGGCCTTTGAGCTGCCAACTACCAAAAACAACTACAAAACTAATAAGGGGTCCTATTCTTGAATAACGAATGGTGTTTACGAATTCGGTAAATAACGAATCGAATACCCCGTTCGTATTCTTGAACTTCATCGTTAAAAGTCGAAGTGGTGAAAAAAGCTCTCAGCATAACAAGTGTGGTAAACTAAATTCGTCAATTTACGAAACAAATAGTGTCAATTAAAAAAAGTTTATCTTTTCTTTTTGAATTTGTATGATATTAATTTAAAATATAATTTGAATATTATTTTGCTTTTATATAGCTTTAGCCACAAAGAAAATAAAAAGGCGTTGTCTCTCGTTAGCTCCAGTGGCTCAGTTGTTAGAATATAGAAATAAAAAAGTAAAAGCCCGAGTGCTCATGTCACTCGCATAAAATTACTTTTTTCTTCTTCAGCCAAGTTTATGTTTCTTTTATTTTCTGCTATTTTCTGCTATAGAGTAACCTAGAGCAGCTCATTTAACAGATCTATAAGAACTAAAAGAAAATCCTAATAAAAATCTGTAATTGGTCTCAGGCCAAGTTTGGGGTTACGCAAGACATGACGTTTTGAAAATGTGTTCGTTATATCATCTTCTAGTAACCAAGTGGTGCAGTCTCACTCCGTTAAGAATTGTATAGTCGTGTCAGACTCTTAGTATTTAAATTCCTATACTGTGTAAATTTATTGCATATTTTTGATTGATAATACTTCACTTTAGTTGTAAAGTAATTGCCTTGGGTAATGGAACAGCATGCAGAGAAACGGAATTTTGGCTTACGAAATTATATGATAAAAGATACCTGAACCCAAGTGAAGTTAAATATAGCATAGTATCAGAGCAAGGAGCATCGATTTACTCATGCAGTGATGTTGCTAAGAAGGAGTTTCCGAATCTGGATGTGAATTTAATTAGTGCTGGTAAGTAAAATAATAATATTGTAATAAGAAGTGAAATGTAAAATCAGATAGCCGAACGGTTTTCAGAAATTTTTATCGTATCCCTCTAGACATAATCACTAAAGTTGCCATAAATCTTACCAACGTTTCAGTTTACAGAATCACAGCATTGCAGCGATGAATTTATAGTTAATCCTAGAATTTTAACAGATCTAAACAAAGACAGAGGAGAACTGTTTAGTAAATTGTCAGGGAACTCAAATATTTAGCTTGCTGGTTTTGATAACCATGTAGTGAGATTTAGAAGGATTAAGAGTCAGATGGTTTGATTGTGCCCATTCACCTTACTTACCTTATTTACATATACACTATTCACTCGTTTCACAATGGCAAAAAATATATGTCACTCTGTTTAATTGCATCCTCCGCACTCTTGATGAGCTTAGTTTAGTGTCGCCATCCTCACTGTGCTAACACTCATCCCAATCCTCAATGTTGAGAGTTAAGGATCTTGGGACTATGCGAATTGAACCATTTCGTTTCCTGAGAGATATTTTTCAGTCTTGGTTCCGTAAGATAATTACCTTATTGTACTGTAACTCTATTTTATTAACTTGGAGGTGACAAAAAGTTTGATGAAAGCATAGACAGCTTCTTGACAGTCCGAACAGATGTCTACAGGAAGACCGGGATGACTATCAGGTAGACCTATATTGTCTGATTCCATACCATGGTCCTCGTAGAAGAAAGCCGCTTCAATATTATGTCCTGATTTGAAGTCGTTTGTGAAAAAGATGATGTGTGTAGGCGTCTAGTTTGGTAGCTCTGGTCCTTGTTTTTTAATATATCGAGATTTAAAATTTAAGATTGAAAAGTAGTGAAGGAAATAATTATCATGAAACAATTAAAAAGATATAAAATATTTCATCAGTTTCAATAGCAAGACGATTAAATGATCCACTTAGTGAATATGTAAAAATAGAGCCACATCATATTGGGGTTGGTATGTACCAGCATGACATCAACGAAAAGTTACTCAAGGAATCACTAAACGAGGTAGTGATGGAGTGTGTTAGCTTCGTTGGCGTTGACATCAATACTGCAAGTGCTTCAATTCTAAGGTTAGCGATAATTGCTATAGTAGAAAAATTGTGTTTAGATAACTGTTACTTATTTATTATCAGACACATCGCAGGATTAACTGAATCACGAGCAGAGAAAATAATCGATTATCGAACGAAGAACGGACCTTTTGAAGCTAGGAAGGATCTTATGAAAGTTAAAACCATAGGAGAGAAGACTTTCACACAATGTGCCGGGTGAGAATAATAATTAGAAAGTGGCAATCATCACTTTTGTTATAATGTCTTTTGACCTTTTTAACAGATTTATTAGAATTGAGCCAAAAAGTGTGGGTGGACATGTCAAAAATTTGTTAGACTGTACGTGGGTACATCCTGAGAGCTATGACGTGGCCAAAAAGTAGTATTTTTCATTAGTAAAAATATCAATTAGAGTAACATTTCTTTTTATTTAGAATTATATCCAAATGCAGTCTCGATATAAAGAAAATAGGACAATCAGAATTCATAGATCGTATTCGGCAATTTGCCTCGTCTGTCAATATAAATAACTTAGAATCTGAATTCAAAACTCCCAAGGAACGGGTATAATCAAATTATTTAACAAATCTAAATTGCTATCGTAATTCGCATGTATTTCAGATAACAACTGTTTTAGAAGCGTTGCAGAGAGAACTTTTTCAGGACTACCGTTCAGATATCGATAAAAAACCACTTTTCAAGCAAGGAATAACCAAAATGTCGGAATTAACAAATGGAAGCGTAGTGTCTGGTAAGTTTTGTATTCTCGATTTCATTGATCGTAGCCGTACGAACGATATGGTGGGAGATTGAAATTTTCAGAACTCTGTGACTTTTTAAGGCGGATTTGGGTGTTAGATTCTGGGGATATGGATCGCGAGCTCACAGTTTTTTTGTATGCTTTCAAATTAGTGGTCCGTTTTGACCACCGTGAGTGTTAAAATTGCTCTGTAGGCTCTTAAACAATTCCATAGTTTTACACATGTTGTAAACATCGTTCTGGATATGGTAGGAGTTTTTTTTATTGTCTTGTCACCACCCGGTAAGCGATAGAATTTTGATATGTGTAGATAGTTCACAGATGACACCCTGCCAGTGAATACTGTATCGAGTTTTTTTTTTAGGCAGATCACTGTACCTCCACTCAATCCTATTCGAAAATTAAACAGTAGAGCCCTTGTTGAAATCTAGTGAAGTCAGTAGCGATTGTAGTAGTTACTGTGGTAATATGACTTACCCGGGGATTACACGAGTCAGTACAACTGACCCTGACAGCGATTGACATTTACACAGGCTCGTGTAAGCCCCTACTGACAAGATTTCTGACCAGTCAGTACAGACTAGTAATAAACTGTCAAATGTAAAATTAAGATGGCAGAAATTGAAAAAAAAGGTAGATGCTAGTGGAAATTTGTGGTTATATTTCTAATCTTCTCTCTTTTGAGTGGGAAATGATTGAAAAGAGTTTAATATACATTTTAATCTTTATTTTGTAGAAAAAAATGACGAATTAAGGAAGAAATCGTTAGATATGCATATAGAATAGGAGTATCTGCACCGCTTGATGGCATTTTATTATGAACTGACTAGTCAATTGACCGAACACAAATCGTTTTTTGTCAGTAAAATTGATAGATAAAATCAGGACTGTCCGTCAGCTCTACTGACTCGTGTAATCGTCGCGTTAGCTTTCTAGCGGTCAGATTTCTTAATTCTAATCTTTTCTCCAAGTGTGTACAATAGTTAAACTCGCCGGAAATGAATTTCTGCTTGAATTTTAACGGTATAGCTCGTAGGCATATTCTTATGGCTGCGTGCAGTGGGAAAGAGAGGGGGGGGGCGATTTAATAAAAATCTTCTAACAATCGCACTTATTCCAGGAAAAGCTGTATCCAATTTACGTACATACATTTTAAAAGCTGGTTAGTTTTATAAAATAGGATCCAAATACATCATTCACAGGAGACATGCAAGCGTCTCACTCCTCCACTCCCACCCGCGATGCGAAGCGAGCATCCTTCGTAGTTAGAATATATAAAAGGGCTCGATGTTTCAATTTATTCCAGACATAGTCACATGCATTGATAGATGCATTCTAATTTTATGCAGGTGATTGTTCATCTTACAGTTTCAAAGTCTTTTACGAATTTCTTGTTTTGCCTTGAGCCTTTCCTTATATACATATCGTCGCATGGATAAATAAATTTTTTTATGTAGCAAATTGCAAGTTAGGCAAATCAAATTTGAAGTTCCAAAATGAATTTCTGAGCTCCTACACGGTAGATTTGTCTCTTTTTGTTATTTGTTTATGTCACTTTGGAGCAATAGAGACTAAACTTTCAAACAGTTATACCAAACTGTCTGGAAATTATAGTGCATTTACTTCAGTATACAATTGTTGTATGTAGTACTTTACAACTTTATTGTTGTTAAGAGTGTACTTACAAGCAATTTTTTGTACATACAACATAAGTTTTAAAGAAAGTTATCAAATTGCTGTAAGTGCTTTTATTAGAAAGTTCTTTTGTTTTGTTTATAACATAAGTAAAACAGTCAATGTGTGTATCTATTTACCAGCGACCGCATTTCGGAATCAATAATTTCGCTGGAAATCAAGCGCAACGGCTTGATACTTTTTTTCGGTAAAAATATAAAAAGCGAGCCCGGCTTTTTATTTTTGCCAGATAAAATAAAAATTCTTTCTAGCTTATTTTTTTTTAGCTTTAAATTATTATCGGTCAGGAATAACAAGTAAAGTTGGCTTTTTTCGTAAAAAGTCATAACTGGTTCGGTCCCTGGTATTTTAATAAAATATTTTTAAATATGTCGTTCTAGCGGATTCACGGTAATGAGGATCCAGTGCATCATCGTCGCTTGAAAAATCACTTTTATCTTCATAATTTAAATGTTTAATAAATATAAACACGAACAAAAGCCCCTGATCTAGATTTTGAATTTATGCTTTTTGGTCTGACTTTTTCTATAAGTCTTAAGTACTTACCTGAGTCACGCAAAATATCATATCTTTCCGACAAAACTTTTAGTAAATTTAAAAATTGTAACTACAGATAACGCATCCAACTAACTCAAAAGAGCATTTATAATACACAAAGCCCAATGCACATAAAATATTTGTTTACTAATTATAGAGTAAATAAGTATGATATACTCGTATATATGTATACCATATAGAAATACTTATGGCATTTGGTTATTGAAAATGCTTTTACTAAGAATTATATGGAAAAATGTAGCATATGTGCATTGAAACAAGTCACATACAACAAAGTATAGGCTGGTTTTCTCGGGAAATAAGTCTGATAGAGAAAACCGCGTTGCAGCAAAAAAACCAGAATCTTCGAAAGCCACCGATTTAATTGAAAGCAAGAAATCGACAATTTGCACATACCATCTATTTATTGAGACAACGATATTATGTAACTTGTCAATTTGATCCGGGAGACAGTTTTGAAGTTTGGAATTTCGATATCATAGTAATGCCATAGAAAATGTCTGTTTCAAGAAGGTGTATGGATGTTCCTTTCTTGATTAACTTAACTTTGACTTCCTCGTCTCTGTGACGCCAGGATAATCATAAACTAAACTCTTAATTGCTGAATAGATCCGGTTCCGAGTCATCGTTTCGCGATTCGTGTCATATATATTTTTATGATAGAAAGTCGCTAACCTGCAATCTTCTCCTAGGGGAGCCTGAGTCTTTGACATATTTCCAACTACAGAAATTGCTTACCAGAGGCCGCCTTGAGTAGCCATATCTAATATTGGATAAAATCAGCAACTATTGCAGCACTGCTTACCCTATTAGCCCCATGCTAACACCCAAATTATAGTGTGTGCTGGGGTGTGCATGTACAGACATTGTATTTATTAAATTTTTATTTGATTTCCGTTGATTACTAACCTTTTTTTACGTTTTTAATTTCTTTACCTTTCCCAAAAGACATGTATCCCTTAATATCGTTTTTATTTCAGGTGCTGTTACTAATATAACACACTTCGGGGCTTTTGTAGATATTGGTGTTGAGCGGGATGGACTCATACATACGAGTAATATGAATGGCGTGATTCTCAGTATTGGTGATCGAATAGAGGTCAGTGTTGTTGATGTCGATGCCTCAAAAGGAAGGATTCAATTAAAGTTAAAAAATATTTCATTTTAAAATATGATTACTGTAGTTAATTTTAAACTTTGTTAAGCATAAATTTTTCAAATTCTCAAAGATTTTTTTTTAATACTCCTTACCCCATATGCTCCAATTTTTTATATTCTTTCAGTACATTGGAAAATATATGCGGTTCGCGCACTAATTCGAATAAGAATTTATTTGGGCTTATTTTCATAAAAATGGGAATGAATTTCTAAACATTAGTGATGGAATTTAAAAGTTTGAAGGGATCGAAAGTAAATATTGTGGGGATGGGGTGGTAGCTACCATCTGCAGAAAGTTTCATGAGAATTGGTGAATGGGTTGAAGAGTTATGGATGAAATAGTAGAGGTAGGTCGGAATTTAATTTTTTTTCCAAGTACTAATGCAATAGAAATTCTCTTGTGAGCCGGAAGTGAGTTGGAAAAGTTTGACATTTCGGATAAGTTCGAGTCCCCCCGATCACATTATTTAATGCAAAACATTTCGCTAAATGCATTTAAAGCTGGCAAAAACTATTCTAATTCAGATTACGTTAACTAATGTGCTTATGTCTCTTATTTTATATCATTTACTCAGATATTTTTATTTTTCAACTTCGTTATCACTTGAAAACCAATATTTATTGTGGTTATATTTTTATCTTGAATGGATGGATGGATTGAAAAGAGGTTGAGAAAACATAAGGATTCTCTACTAGAACTTTGGCCACAATAAGGCCCGTTGTTCAACCTCCAGATTTTTGAGTTACTGCTAATAACGTCGAGATTTTATCAATAATGCAGTAGGCAACTTAACTTATATTTGGAAAGAAAATGGAATCCATAAAGAATAACAGAATTTTATCTGTTGCATATTATCGGAGTGATCTCATTAGTGATCATCACACGATCACTCTAAAATATAACAACCATGTCATATCGCATCAAAGTCATATTATATCACAAATATATGTAATAATCACATTGTGACCTCAAACAATCAATGAAGTAATGTATTCTTCCAACGTTTAGGGTTTTGGTCCTCTCTGTTTTAGTTCTTCAATAGGCGTAGATAGTGAATCGAGTGGTCTCTTTAATTATTTCACTATGTGATTATTACAAATATTTGTTGTATATCTATGATATAATGTGACTTTGATGAGATCATGACATGGTTGTTATATTTAGAGTGATCGTGTGGCGATCACTAATGAGATCACTACAATCAATTGAATAATTTGAATTTGGAGCGCATTGATATTGCCATGGTCATGGCGGATACAAGTAGATGATAGAACAGGAAAAATATAAGAATAGAGCTTATTTTTCTGGTCGCTTTTTATGTCTCCCGAAAAGAAAAGATGTAAAGAAAAAGTAAAAGTAATTCTATTCTCCGGAGAAAACCATTTTACAAAAGCAATATAGGTTAAAATCGTTTAATAATTAAAAACGGAAAAAGAATAACCGATGCCAAATCAGTTTCTACAAAGTAAAAACGTTGAAACCGATGAAATCGAATCAATCTGCGCCTACCTTTTCGGACTACGGCCGCACATACACTTGCAACTATTACTCAGCTGAGCGGTATTGTGCGTAAAATGGTAAGGATACTTTTTTATTACTTTGTTAAGTACTCACTTGGTAGACACACCACTGTCTTCCAGGTTGAAGTCTCCGCCATATCAATGGCAGCGAAATTAGCCCTTGATATGCAAATCAAGGGGAAGGACATTGCTATCCTTTCGGATACTCAGGCAGCCTTGATGGCTCTGAGTGGCCCTCGGATAACATCTAAGTTACTGGGGGATTGCAGGTCGTCTGTGGATAAGTTGTGTATCCACAACAAGGTGTCCCTTCTGTGGGTTCCTGGTCACATGAGGATCATGGGGAATGAAAGGGCTGACCTTTTAGCTAGGGTTGACTCTGATTCTCCGTTCCTCGGAGTACAAAACTGTTTCTTGATGGGAGTAATGGGAATATCTGCGATTTTTACATGGGACTCGGAAGGAAACAATGTAGAACTGCGGTTGACATCATCACCGGACACAGTTTACTTCACGCTCATCTAACAAGGATGGGAGTTATTGACAGCCCTGAGTGTCCTGCCTGGAGGGAGAGCCAGAGGCAACCGAACACTTTTTGTGTGCGTGTGCGGCCTTCGCCCGGTGCAGGCTGGATACTCTAGGGTCTGCCCTTCTCTCTGTGAATGAGCTGAAAACTCTTCCTCACCAAGACCTGATGCACTTCATTAAGAAGACGGAAAGGTTTTGGTGAATGGCTTTCTAGCAGAACAGCACAATGGGCCGCTATGGCCTCCGTGCTTGGGATAGAGTCTCCTGTCCCCCTACCTTAAAAAAACAAACAAAAAAAAGGTATGTAGTAAGTGTAGCCTTTGGGAAGGTGAGGAGCCAAGCTTAAAATTACTGGAACACTATTTGCCTGTGTGAAAGTAGCTTAGGCTTTATGGCATATATAAAATCAATGTCTAGTCGCTTTCCCATAATAACCAATATAAAACATTTTAGAGACTCGGGCCAAAAATTTGTATATATTAGATAGCATTTCCAAATTATATTAAATTTATAGCATAACAATAAGTACCTGCTTCGTGTAATGAACACATCTCCACGTTTATCATGTGAATTGTTATAATTGCATAATTATAATAACTTTTATTTTATAAAGTCAGGAGCAGCTATACTTGGCTACGAGATAGCTATGATTGGGTGTGGCTGACGCTGCCAGGCTAAAAATAAAATAGCGCTATCACCTATGTATACGGCTAAGAAGTGTAGATTCACAAATAAAAACAAGTAGAAAAGCTGGAATTGGTCAACAAGACCAATTCTTTTGATACCCTAGATGAATGCCCGTATGTAATTTCGTACGGTCATCCATCTGTACAAGTTTGATTTTTGAAGTGGTTTTTCGCACCAGTAAAATGCTTATAACCAATCTCAGGATTTCATAAGATTTCTTAAGAACATTTCAGTAGAATAAAAACGTATAGGACTGTTCGTTTTCAGAATATACGAAAACATCCCACATTTTTATATGGCAACACCAAGAAGGAGTTGCTCGATTTAGCCCATTTTTATACCATATATGAAATCTAAAGTGTATACTAAGTTTGTCATTCCGTTTGTAACACTTCGAAATAATGATGGTAGAGCAAAATGGATTGGACACCCGAGCATAATATTAAAAGTTATTTTGATTTTTGCATGTCATCATCTAGGGTATAAACACACTTCGGGGGCTGAATTCCGCAACTGTGAACATTTTGCCAGCGTACACGAGTTAAAAAACTCACCGTGAGCGCAAGTGTACACTTTTGAATTTCAAGCGATTCCGTAAGTAGCTGTGTATACTTAAGTACTGAATGAAAATTTGTCTGTCCTGAATGTTGTTTGAAAACTATCAGTGAGAAAATAGTCTTTTTGAAAAAGTAAAGTTTAATGCGACTACGGCTTAGATAAAGGTAAAGATAAATTCATAAATTTATATTTGAAAACTTTTAAACAATCTAGACAGCATTTGATTATATTAAGAAGGAAGTTAAGAGATTCCCAAAACTATAAGTGAGGAACGATTTGTTGAATTATACTTCTGAGTGTACAATTTTTTGACAAAATAAAATTTTTATCAAATTTAATTTCCATAAAATTAACCAAAAATTATTTTTGCCGTTCGCTTCAATTGCAGCCATTTCATTTACAAATTTTGAAATAATATTAATAAATAACATAACAAATAATTTTGAAAATACTGCACGACAAAAACTCACAGGTTAAATGTAGTTCTTCTTCAAAATTCACGAACAAAATGCCCGTAAGAAAATATCGGTTACCGTGTACAAAATTTTGACACTTACGCAATCGGAGCAAGGTGGTGTACACAAAATTTTGTGTGCACTTGTAAACTTACAGTTGCGAAATCCGGCCCCAATTTAGACAGAAAAGCTCATTTCCATTTTTGCGGAATCCAGCCCTAGACTGCCTGGCCGAAAAAAGTCAAGAATTTTAATAAAATGCCAATAAACTGATAAATTTTAATCTTCATGTAATTATAATTAAAATGTGAATTTATTTCTCTCCAACTTCTCTTAAATTATTTTCAGAGATGTGCTCAGTCAATAGATCTAATAAAACCTCAATTTTCACTTTGCTTAGATTATTGGTCTCCTCCAAAGTTTTCATTTTATTTTTCAGCTGGACCACATCATCCACATTTATTTTTGTGCTGGGGAGTATCCAATTGCCGTCACAAAATCTTAATTCATAGTTTCCTAATGTAATTGTAATTTTATTGAAATCATTCAAATCCTCTTTGATAGCAGGGCAATCATTACATCGCATTGATCGTAGTGGCGCTGGTTTTGGTTCAAATTTATTCGCAAAAAGCGGCATTGTTTTATTGTAGAAATCGCTTAGTTTGTAATTAATTAATTAATTTAATTAATATTCACAAAAATATGCTTACTGTCAGGTCAGAAACAGCACCATAGCTTGGAAATATTGATAAATTTTCTTTAATTTCTTGCTAAAAGGAAAACTCGGAAAAACTGAAGTATATGAAAAGAAACCGTAGCAACCACGCTCTAAACAAAACTACGTATATTCGGGGTTTGATGGCTTTTTAGAATATGCTAATCAATAAGAAATATTTCATTACAACCAAAGTTGTGTTAATACGTGTTATATTTTACTAAACCATTTAAGTATGATGTTTTGTTCGATATAAATTATGTCTAAAGAAAATTCCAAAGTTGAAGAAGTCTCAGCTAATAATTTTACAGAAATCGTCAACAATTACGAACATTTGATAAAGAATACCCAGCAGGAGCTTGATTTTTATAAGGTAAATAAAGCAATTGTCAAATATTTAATAATATTGATTTTAACGATGTTTTTATATTAACTTCATCTTTCAATCATTGGTAATCCTCTAAATAGATTTTAAGGAAAAGTTAATTTCCATGTCAGATACGTTTAGCCTAATCTAGTGTTTACAGATTTATAGAAATCGCAAATTTAATTAATATAAATACGAAGCGTAATTGTACAGGGTCAGACAAAACAAGTACAATTGAAATTGATAATTATTTGAATAAGAGTACAAAAACAAATTACAATTATCGAAATTGAATTTCATGGGTAGTCAAATTAAAATAATTCATCATACTCGACATTCTTTCAAAAGGCAAATGCAGCTTCAGCAGCTAGGTATATCATACAATTACAAATACATGTTTAACATGAATAGTTTCTGTCCAGTTATTGTCAATGCGAGACACCAGCATGGCACAGATTTAAGTACATTCATTACATATTTCAGCCAATTCTTTTTTAATATTCGGCCTTATACGAACATTTTTTCGTCAAATCTTTTCTTGTTTTTCACAGATTTTCAAGCGAAATCAAGTCAGATTTTTCTGGTCATTGCAAGACCGTTCTCTAAAAAACTATGCCCTTAAAGGCACTTTCACATCAAATACAAGAACCGAAAAACTCAATTTATTGCACTTTAAAACAAGATTTTTGCTCCAATGATTAATAAAATCCAGGGAAATAGGATAAATTAAGAATTTTACTGAGAAAATAGTTATATTTATTTCAGATTTTTAAGAAAACATTTTCGGCCGAAAAATTCGGCTATAAAACAAAAGTTTTGCTTTACTTAAAAATCTGAGTTTTTCGGTTTACATTTTTTTGATGCGAAAGTGCTTTTAGACGTGTTGATTGGTTCGTTATCATGTTGGAACATCTATCATAATTGCAATTTTTTTCCCTTTTCAGCTATGATCTTGATTTTTTTTTCCTTCATCCTCTTGACACGTGATTAGCCACAGATCTCTATTCGTGGTTCATCTTGGCCAGAATATCTGGTATAAAATTCTCAGACATTTTTTCATGAAAATCTGTTTATTGTTTAAAGTGATTTTCTTGACAGTCATGATTAGCTTCCAAATTTAGTAGGATTGATTTCATGCAGGTGTTGAATATGAGTTTTGTGCCCCTACCAATATGGGGATACTTCCATACTGCCCATAGTCCTCCCATGTTGTAATTAAATCATTTCGTTTCGAAAGTGGTAGATGCAAAATTGTGTCGCATAATATTAGAAATTTTATACGCATCTCTTCTCAAAGTTTGCGTATAGTGAAAGCAAAAAGGTTTTATGATTGCCTGTGGACTGCATTTATAAATAAATTCGATATATGTATAAGTAGCTTTCTATTCAGATGACATTAAAATATAAATAAAAACTATGAATATTTGAAAATTAATATTTTGTGCAATGGAGCTATTTTTAAATATAATGGTCACACTAGGGAGATGGAGAGAGTGGTGGAAAGGAGTTAATTGCTGTAATAGAAATATAAAAACTAACAAATATAGAAAAAAAAAAACAGTTTAAAATATTATTGCAATTTTATATAATAACGCAGTTTGTTGGAAATAATTGCATATTAAAATTATTTTCAACAAACTGTGTTATGATATACAATTGCAATAATATTTTAAACTGTGTTTTTTTTTAATAAACATTTGTTAGTTTTTATATTTCTTAACAGCAATTAACTCCTTCCGACCACTCTCTAGTCTGACTCTTCTTTTATTTATTAACAGCACTTATCATGCCGCATTTTTTTATGCTGATGCTGCTTTCTACCCGTTACAGGCCTCTGTGATAGCAAAACTGAGCAGAGCGCTCAAATGCTGTGTACGATACATCTATTGTCTAAAGAGGCATTCTCATATTTCACAATTGTTGGAGCTTTTTTTTTTGCCTGGCTTACTTACCAAATTCTTTGAACTCAGGGTTTTGTGCTTCATTCATAAAGGCAGATGGAGCCTACTACCGAGGTACATATGTGAATTGCTCTCATGGAGCTCTCTCACAATACCTCCAGGTCCAGGCTGGTCTCACACTGAATTAATACCTGATTTGGTTTATAAGTCCTATAACTTTATCACTCGTTATTATTACTATGTACAATCTAGATAGTTTTCTACTGCAATGAGTTTGTTCGTTGCATTTTTGTTATTTTTCTAAGCCTTGTATTCATTCGACATATTATCAATATCTATTGTATACTCGATGTACCCAACGTTGTAACGTAGCATAAGCTGAGGTTCTTTAATAAATGCTTTTCTATTCTATTCTTATGAACTCATTGGTTATCTTCAGAGACAGCCAAGGGCTGGTATTAGTGAAGAGCACCTCTCCTATTTTCCAATTTCTCTTTTTAGTAACTATTTATCTTTGTTACATATTAATCAGCTTACACATCATACTATTGCAACATTTTTATGTGCATAATTTTTTATTAGTTTCTTGAACTTGTTCACTTGCTCTGTATTTTTATTTCTTTGGGTACAGCTGTATGTTTTAAGCTTTTTAGTTTTCTATCTGTTCTAGCATAAGGTAAACGTATATCTTGCCGCAATCGTGTGCCATATATGTAGTTGTTTGTTCTACCACACTCTATTAAGTTTACGTTCTACTTTACCATCTTATAATAAATCATAATCATAAATCAGAAAATTTGTCGATACAGCTCATGCGGTGGAGCGTGTCTATAGCTGTTTCTTTTGTGTACCTTGTTCTAGATCTCCTATATACTGGAGAGAACAAATTGTTCTGTACTGTTCTCTTCATTTATAAATCGTCTATAAAAATGTATGAGACGTTTTTTTGTGTATCTTTTGTTCTGCCCTGTTTTGCGGACACAAAAGAACACAGCTTATGTGAATTAAATATGGACTTTATTGCTTGTTTTATACGCTATGCATGTAGGTTAATAACTGATTGCTATATTGTGACCAGCTAATTATATTGTAGGTGATTATTGATAGTATGAATGCACTGTAGATTACGATTCTCATATGATAATTAAAGAAATCTCTTCTCTTCATGATTCCTATAAGTGGCGCCAATTTTTTCTTCATATATATAGTGTGTTGTTTCCAAATGAGTTTATTCCATTATCATTCGCTTTATTGAATTTTCCTTCTACTTGCAGTCCAACTTTTGCTTGCCTTTCTGCTGAAAAACCATGTAGCTTGTTTCCGACATATTTATTGTAAGTTTATTTCCATATAGCCATCTTGTGTATCGTATTATGTCCTCATTTATTTCCCTCTGTAAATCATCGCCATTCTTACCATTTTATCGTATGCTCTTGCGTATCGTCAGCATAACCTTAACTTTTTGTAGAACAACAAATACCATGCATTACCATTATAAAATTGCTAATATATGTATCTGTCTTGACCGTGTTACTGAATTGAAAGACCTGGACGTTATATTCGACCAGAAAATATTATTTCAATCACACATCAACTGGATTACTTCCAAAGCTTTTAGATCACTTCGGTTCTTATTCCGAGCTTATAAATCTTTTAAATCTTTATCCTCATTTATTACCCTGTACAATTCCTTAATAAGAAGTCATCTCGAATATGCGTGCACTATCTGGAATTCTTTTTATGGTGTGTATATACAACAGATTGAATCTGTGCAGAGGAAATTTACTAGAATTCTGCAATACAAAATGGATAGATGTTATCTAAGTTATTTTTCTCGACTTGACAAATTTGGTATCTCTACCCTCGAAAAGCAGCATCTTTTCCTTGATGAAATTTTCTTATTTAAGATAATACATAACCATATTCGTTGCCCTGAATTATTAACCAGCATTAATTTTGTTAATCCAACTAGAGTTACCCGTTCACCTTTGACTTTCTAGATCCCTACTGCCAGAACCAATCTGCGTTATAAATCTCCTTCTTATAGGATTCAGAAAAATCATAATGACCTGCTAAACGATGTTGACATCCTCAGTCTTACCCTCTACTCATTTAGAACTGTTACCACAAATGAGATTGAGACTCCCCTCTCTCCACAATCAGAATAACCATTATATAATAATAATATAATACCAAAAATCATTGTATATTAATATATTTCCCCTCTTGTCGATTCATCAAATTTCCTTAAGCTTTCATTATTTAATTTTTATCTTTTTACCTTTAATTATTTCCTGTTATCTTGAATTTTTGATAGTAATTAATCTAATTTTCAATAGCTGTTAATAGTAGCTTTACATTGAATTGCATAATACTTATCGATATAGCATCTAGCTTTGTTAATTCAAATTTGTTATTGTCTCCTTCTGCAACTCTTATGCATATTATGAAGGATAAGGGAAGAAAAAAAATTTTTTTTTTCCTCAGCTAGCTAGCTAGCTTTTAATTGTGACCAGTCTGTAGGCTATCGCTGCAAATTTTTTTAATAAATAAATAAATATATGTAATATTCTGCAACCACCCCAGCTACCGTTAAATTTGTTTGTACAGAGAGTAGAGGAGCGATCCTAGAATTGATCTCTATACTCATCATTTCATTCTCATTATAGCTGTTTCCTACTTTCGTACCACACTGTCTGCTTGCAGACAATTACCTAGTAATTTAATTGGTTTGCCTTTCCTTTAATTCCCAATATTAATGAACTCCATTACATCAGTCATAATCATAATAGCCGTCGTGTTGCTTTGCTTTTGGAATCCATTTTGTTTTTTGTCAAATCCATCATTACTTTAGATATATGCTTTAAGTTTAATTTGAAGTAGTCTCTCATAAATTTTACTAAATACATTGAGGAGTATAGGATGGCGGTTATTTGGATCCCTTCTATCTCCTTCTTTATGCATGTAGATTTCAAACAGGCTGGAAATTCCGCCTTTTCAATATCTACAATTATTTATTATTCTCGTTAAGGGTTCCGTAATTATATCTTTGATGTTCTTCACGTCTTTTACTCTTATCCTGGTGCTGTGTCCTCTCTCATCTGAGATAATACTCTTACATCCAGCATTGATCACCGACCTGATAAATACACAGTTTAATCTAGTTACATTTCTAGTTGGCTCACAAGGATGACTGCACTTGTCCTCCAGTTGTTTTACTAGCGAGGGGCAACATTCACAAAATGTTTGTTCATGTAGTTGGCAATTGGTTGTTCGTCTCTGAAGTTATTAAGCCCAACTTTTAGTTGTTCTTCAATACTGCCTTTTCTGTCTTCCGAATTACTATTTCTTATTGTCTCGTTAATTGTTTTCCACACCTTTTATGAGTCGCTTCCGGCTTTTTTAATTTTTTGTTCGACATAACTCTTTTTTGCTCTTCTTATATTCCAGATGATATTCTTAATCCTTTTACAGTTTTGTATTAGTTGTGAATTATTTGAATCCCCTTTTATTTTCTTATATAATTTATTTCTTTGTTTTGTTTTGCTTATTATCTTTAATGTGATCGAATTATTTTCTTGAGTTCAGATGACTTTGATCTCAGTTGCTTCCTGTTTGGATTTTGAATTACGTCGATAAGCTTAGCGAAGTTTAGACTATCGCAGTCAGCAACAGCAGATCTTACCTTTGTTTTTAGTATTTCGGTATTTATTCTTACTATTGGACATTTTTGCTCTCCTCTCTAAAGCCTTTCTAAGCTTAAATGTCATAATGCGATGATCTAGTTGAGGCCAGTAGGTATATGAATTCCAAACCAAAGTCGTATCTTTCCAAGTTACCACATGATCAATTATAGAGCAACTACATATGTTCCGAAATTCTGGGAGCACACTTTATGTCTATGTTGTTCAGCACTGTTGCATTATTAGTTCATAGTAGTTCCAAGTATTTCCTAGTATCTTCGTTATCTTTAAGGAAGTTTATATGAGTATCCGATATTAGCATACAATTTTCACATTTAGTTAGTATAGTATCTAATGCTTCTAGAATTCTCCAATAGTATTAGGCATCTTAGGGCAGGTATGTGATAATCGTTAATTTCTAATACACATATGTCTAGTGCAAAATAGTGCTTTTTATAAAAGGAGAATTGATTTGCCATTTTGGAAATGTGAAAAGTCAACAGAAAGAGGAAAAGTATAAAACATGCAACTGTTCTTTTATTTTTAAAACTACGCACAAATGTGAAAAGATCTATTTAGGCTGTAAGGATAGCGGGTAAAAGCCAGATAATGCTATCATAAAATGTTAATTAAAAAGAAAAAACACTGAAAATTCGAGGAGAAAAAATGAAAGCTTATATCAATAAAACCTAAAAAATACTCTTTATAGTGAGATTAGCGATCCCTTTTGACGAATAGAACTATATTCAACGGGTACAATGCAAGATTTCAATTAATACACTTTCAGTACAGTTTTATAGCAGTATGGAATTCCATTATCACAATTAATTTTTAATTTTAGTTTTGTACAATATGTCCGCAATTTTCCACATTCCACTAATGTTGCTTTAAGCGTAGTGTGAATTTTACACCTTTTCAAATAGTTTCGCAACATCTTTTTATTTCATTTATTTATTTTAACTTTTCTATTAATTCTTTTTACCTATTGCTCAAGTCAATCACAACTAATATTTAATTTTGCAAGGAATATAAAATAATTTGCTATTTTAGCAAAAAGAAGAATTTAAATAAATTAAAACTATAAAACTACAAGTTTTGAACAGTGCATTCTAAGTTTTTTTTATAAATTTATGTGTTTATTAATTTCGAATATATTTATTTAATGTTGCTTTATTTCACTCCTTCTCTGCCCTTTACTCCCTAACATAATGGTTATTCATCGGTGTTATTTTCGTTGTATATAGCAAAAATTGACTTTGGCCGGAAACTTTTTGCACGCCACTGTATGTATGTATATGGCAAAATGCATTAAACAAACTGTTTTTGAAATGTTTATTGATTCTTAGTCTGAAGTCCAGACTACGCTTCGCATTAGCTTTTCCAGCCTTCCAATAAAAAACAAAATCTGTGCTTATTAGATTGTAAGATAAGATAAGATAATTATTTATTAGTACAAATAATACTTTTATAAACATAGTTCCTAAGTTACATACCAATTCCTTAAACAGCTCTATCCTTTACAAATTGCACACATTTTCTCTTAAAAATCTTAAAATTACTTTCTCTTTTTATTTCTAATGGTAAATCGTTAAATTTTTTAAGTCCTTTATATATTAGTGAATTTTGAGTCCTATTTCTATTAAATAAGCCTAATCGAATATTTACATCTGCTCCTCTCAAGTTATACGGCTGAACATCTGATACCATCCTAATTCTCTCCTGTAGATATATTTTCACGAACTTTACTAACTCAGATCCAAAAATATTCTCTTCATCCTTATTCAACCTATAGTAACTAATTATAATGAGTTTTAAAAATATAAATATAAATTTTAATAGTTTTAGAATGAATTATTGTAGTTTTAGTTAAAGGAAATTTTCATTGAAATCAGCCTGAGAAGGAATTTGAATAAAGCTTTGTAGATGACATTATTTCCCAAACGTATTTACATTAGCAATTTGAATTACACATTGCTTTGTCCAACACTGTACAACAGTTCAACTTGAAATAATTGTTGACACGCTGCTTCTATTTACTATAATGGGGTTAATATATACTATTATAATGACTACCTAAATATGCTATGGGAAATGTAAACTAAATCTAATTTTTCTTTTCTACTTTCAGAGTGAACAAACCAAACTAAAACAAGAAGTTTTAACAATTTTGCGAAAAACTGAGGCTGCAAATGTAAACAATAATAACTTGCGCCAATCTGAATCTGACGAAAGGGGACCAGAAGAACATGTTAAATTAACAAATGATGCCATTGCCAATTTGAAAAATCAAATTCGTCAACTAAATGAGGTGAAAATAAGATAAAAATAAAAAAAAATAAAAAATCAATGGTGTTCAATTCTGCTCAAAACGTGTAATTGAATTGATTATACTTACGCTTTTATGGTATTGTATTGTGCTTAAAAGAGCTTATAGAAGTAATGGATTCCTATATTGTAACGTTTTTTTTAACTACACATTTTTATATTTAGTGACATCTTACAAAAATTGAATACATGTAATGTATGTATTAAAACCAAAATACCGAAATGTGTAAAAGTTCTGGTTTTCTTATAGAAAATGAGAAGATGATATCTTCAGCGATATGTTTTCGGATGGCTGATGTGTAAAATGGTTTAGAAGTAAAAAAAAAATCTCCTCAATCTCTCACCCTTGCGAAAGAAAAGCGATAATTTTACATATTAATAAAAATCTTTTTTTTATCTCAAAAACTTTGTGGATTTCGGATCCAAAGTATCCATTTCATTTCGTTAGTATTATTGGGATTCTGAATAAAAACACATTTCTTTTTATAATTTATGTGGAAAAGGATATACATCGTTTTTTTTTTTATAAAATCCTCTTGATTTCGGCACGTTTTTGTAATGAAAATGAGAAAGTTCGCATACTGTGAAGAGTTTTACTCGCATTTTCCTACCTATTATTTATCATTACGTTTTTTTCTTTCTAATGAAGCGAAAAAAATGGATTTAGATAACGATAAAAGAAATTTATTGCACGCTTAAATCCATCTCAAACCATATGGAGCACCTAATTCCAAAAATATTCAAAGTAACAGAAGAATTGTTTCCGAGTAATTTCTATCTTAATTCATTAGTTTTCTAAATTTATTATTTGGTAATTAATAAAAACATGGGGATACAATTATTCAAACCACTTCTATATAAGCCAAAAAAGAAGTAGATATTGTTAATCAATAAAAAAACTGTTAATATATGAAAATGTGACCTAGAAGCATCCACAATCTGTTGATGGACTCAGAACATTTTCTAACGTCAAACGTTCCCTTTTTAAAAATGTTAGTCCAAATTGTGCAATAAAAGAAGCTTAAAGAACGAATTCAGCTAAGAAACATGTGAGTAAATCGGCTGTAAATCGTAAAAAATTCTTAATTTTTCTTATGGAGGGGAAGTTGTGTCATACTAAAAAAAAATTCAGCCAAAATGAGTATTGAAACCTAATCTCATTCTACATTGCAATTGCGACTGTCGTTTTCTTCTAAAACATCAAAAAACAAAAAGTATGAATGGTGAAAACCAAAATTTCCAATTTTAATTTCAGTTTCCGTTATTTAGTATTTTCGTTCGATAAATCATTAACCCTCTAGCAGGATTGACCGCCTTTTGGCGGGCATCACCTTGATCTTGTTATATCTTAATGTAATTCTTTTGGTTGCTTTAGCATACTGCGTCGAGTCTTATCGTGTATATAACGGGATTTCCAATAAGATGCCATTTTTTGATATAAATGATCGGATATTTATTTCATTATAAAGAGGAAGGTATGCCGTTAATAATGAAAAATAACATCAGCCAAATGACCACCACGACCACGCCTACAGGACCATATCCTTTTCATGAAATTTTCCATAACCAAATCGTAAAGTGGCTGCCCTATGTCCTCGATAGCCTCACGAATTCCATCTTTGAGGTCTTGAATCGACGCTGGGCTGTTGGCGTAGTCCTTCTCTTTCACGTGGCTCCAAAGAAAGAAGTCGCAAGGTGTTAAGTCACAAGATCTCGGTGGCCAATTGTGATCACCTCTTCGAGAGATAACACGGTCCGGAAACTTTTCCCGTAAAAGATCAATGGTTTCGTTGCTTGTATGGCACGTAGCGCCGTCTTGTTGAAAGTAAACGTTGTCCAGATCAATACCATCCAATTCCGGCCATAAAAAATCATTAATCATCTGTCGATAGCGCAATCCATTCACCGTAACTGTTGCTCCAGCCTCATTTTCGAAAAAGTAAGGTCCAATGACCCCGCGGGACCATAAACCACACCAAACAGTCACACGTTGAGGATAGAGAGGCTTTTCAAATAACTCCGGATCATTTTCATGCATTTCAAGGACCCAATCAGCAAAAACTCGACGTTGTTGATGATCGGCCGGCTTGAGTTCTTGTGTTAACTGAACTTTATAAGCCTTAAGACCCAAATCTTTATGCAAAATACGGTGTAATGACGTTTGTGGAATGCCTAATTCCAAAGAACGACGAGGAATGGACAAACCTGGGTTTTCTTCAACACTTTCGGCTACAGCAGCAATATTCTCGGCTGTTCTTGAGCGACGTGCACGGGTTTTATTCTTCACATCACTAACTTGTCCCGACAGCTCGAATTTTTCTACCAATTTCTGTATTGCGGTCCGACAAGGTGCTTCACGACGACCCAAAAATGTTCGAATTTTACGAACCGTCTCTGCCACATTTTCACCATTTTTATAGTGAATTTTAATATCTTCAATGCGTTGTTGAATCATGTATCGTTCCATTTTTATTAATGGCGTAGTTTCTACTTGTCAAATGTCAAAAAATGACGGCTCCAAAAGTGACATCTACCGAAATAGCGGGCTAATTAAAATAACACCTCTTATTGGAAAACCCTTTATCTACACACTGATTTAAGTTTATTAGTGTCGTACTATTCGTTTGAAATTTTTTTTATCATTTTAAAGGAATTTTCAAAAAAAAAAATCAAGAAAAATTATTCTGCTACAGGGTTAAGAAACCGATGTATCCTCCCAGGATACAGTTGAACAAATAATTTAGTCACATGTAGAGCACGTATTTAGTCCTCTTCAGATTTTTCATCATCAACGTTGGATCAGTTCTGCTCGTGGTTCCATTTGCTGATTCGAAGCGCAGTTTAATTTTTCCAGGAGACGATTTCTAGTCTTAAACCCAATCCTGCTATGAACATAAAGCTCCATATAACTAGCTTATTGTCTATGTAGATAGGATAGCTAAAATTTTTTTTGTTTTTTAGGTTATGTAAAAAATACTTTACATTTATATCCAAACGGAGGATGAAAATACTTCATCCCGAATGACTCCAAATTCCGATTCTTTATATGTATACATTCATCTAATAAAATATATGCCCAAACTATAACAACGTATAATAAATAATTCATTTTGTTCTTAAATCTTAAATTATCCCAGGAACGAGATGTGATTCATGCACTATGGAGAACATCTCAAGAAACTATAAACACCCTTGAAAAGGAAATATTCAACTATCGCAATCAACTTCTAAAACCAAATTCTGTGGCCGAAGTAAGTCGTAAGAACGTTTTTTCGCAAAATATAATAATTTTATATTTTAAACAGATTAAAAAGAGATATGCAGACACAATTCAACTTTTAGAAAATACGATAAAGACGTTACGTCGAGAACTAGGGAAGCAAAGCAATATTAATAAGGATATGTGCCAGAGTAACCAGTTACTAGAAAAGCGACTAAAGGAGTTCGAGGACAAATGTCAAGGTTTGTTTATATGCAATATGAGTAAAAAATATAAAGATTTTATATAAGCTTACATATAATACAATCTCTAGAACAAGAGAGAATAATTTTGGATTACAAAAGCTTGGATAATGTTAATGCAGACTTAAAAAGTCAGTTGAGTCTTACTATGCGTACAAATTGTGATCTTGAAAAATCTCTTAAAGTTGCGCAGCAAATAATTGAAGAACGATTTTTTCGAGAAAAAGAAGCTTTACAAAAAGTCCAAGAGGCTCTTAGTGTTGCAGAATGTGCAGTTGTTGAGAAGGATGAAGCTTTAAATAAAGAAAGAATCGTGCGGGAAGAGTGCAATACTTTAGCTAAGACTATAGGGCAAGTGATGGAAGACGCTGCAAATAAAGTAGAAAAAAACCTTGAAAATATGAAGTTGAAATATGAAAAAGAAATGGAAATTCTTAAGGATGAGCACAGGGCAGTGAGTATTTTAAATTCAAAACAAAAAAGTAATAAATATTTCCCAGTATCTTTATTATTATACATTATTGACATTGAGAAGAAGATCGAACCGTAAAAAATTGTCTCAATTATCACAATTTAAAATTTCTTTAAAATTTGTAGTTTTCATGTTTCTATAATAAGCTCCGATGTCGTCAACGCTGTGTTTTGTTCACTTGAATGTTGCCGTCAGGATCTTGTAACCATAACGTAGTTAATCATGGTAGCAAGGTAAGGCATCCTAACAGCCCTACTTACATAATACAGCGTCTGCTACTCATATCTGAATTAAAAGGCTCTCCGATGGCTAGGACGCTTTTTAGGGAGATGAAAACAATTACTATTATACTCCCTGCATTTATTTATTCAAGAAAATTCAACTATTAATTGCTCCAATATGGTCAAGTTAGTAAATTTACTTTGATGAGTACACATCACAGTAGATACATTGAGATCAAAATGTTTCTTACCTAATTGTAGCTCATAATTTTACTTGCAGCATACAGTACAGTAATATTACATTAAAACCGCTTCTTGATTGTTAAATTCCTTAAGGTCGGTGCACTTAATTTAAATCCAATGCGGGCAACTATCACACACAATACATGTTTTTATCGCATATTGCCCTACTAACTAGCATTAAACTAATAAATCTTTGAACGCTGCTTAGAATATTCAGATTTTCAAATTAACTTGTTACTAGCTTTTTTGCTTGCATCTCGTTTTTTCTGTATTTCCTGTCCTTCGTAATTACTAACCCCTTTGCTATGGAAGTATGTAGAGTGATTGACTTCGGACGTAAAGTCCAGACTGTCAGCATGAGCTGACAGATCACTCGGTGAACAGCGTTGACTGCAGGGCGGCACGCTAGCTCGCCTCGGCTATTGGCGGAGAGTGTGGGGAGGTTCCACGAAAATCTACCGCTGTGCCATCAACCATATAAAAAAAATTCGTGCCTGTCAAACCTAAGGCCGACGCACACACACAGTCCTGAAGAGACCTTTACACTACTTACCACTTACATATCCGCTGCCTTGCCCCATCCGCCCATATGACACTGAGGGCAACAATCTGTTTTCAGTGTCTCTGTTATGACCTGAAATGAGAGGAATAGTGGACCTAGTCAACCATATCACAAGAGGGCTCCAGGAGAGTGGAAGGAGAATACAAATAGATTTAGATCTCCATTGGATTACACAGAGGAAATATACTTCTATTGTTTAGTCTTAAATTTACCCCCGAAGCTCTAAAAGTATTACACTTTTATTATCTTCTAACATAATTAACAGCTAACTATCTCTTATTCCACAATGTTTCGACGAGACTTCATTCCTGCTGGGGAAGCTATGTTGCAACTTAGATAGAATTTTCTATATTAGATAACTGGGTCGTACCCAGAAGGTCTTCTGAATCCTGGACTAAGTACTACTAAACTTCTCCTGAACGAAACGCGTATTATAACAAATAGTTCCTCCACGAATGGTAAGACTCTTACAATTTCGTACTTCATTCTAGGAAGAGATATTTATGCACTCTCACGGACTACTATCCACTAAAATGTAAGCTCCTTACTGCTTCCTAAGCTTGATTTCAACGTTAAATTCTATGAAATCTTATACAATAATCTCTATCTAAATGTAAGCCCGTTATAGGGCATGTTATAATTTCCAAGGAGAAAGTTTTTATGAAATTTTATCGATTAATCTCTCCCTGTGTAGTTTTAGAATATAACTTTATGCAATTCATTAAGTAAACCTATATCCAAAAGTAAGCTATTTATGGCGCCTTATTTTAACTTCAAAAATAAAGTTTTTCTATTTTATGTAAAACTAATTATCCTATTTCAGTATCGATGGTATAATTATAGGTAGTTTTAGATAATATTAACATCTAAGAGTACGCCGCTCATGCGTAATAATCAAATTCCGAATATAAAGTTATGAAATTGTGTACAACACTAACAAATAGAGGTTAACTTTACTGGTAAAAAAAATTAAATCTTGTTTTTGCCATTTTGTATTATATGTAAGACTATCCTAAAGTAAGCCACTTGTGGCGTAATCTTTCATTTTCAAATATAATGCTTTACGAAATTGTAAATAATTATCATTCCTATTTCATTTCCAATGGGAAGAATTTATACGGTGGTATATAACAACACTATCCAAAAGTGAGCCGCCTATGACGTCATATTCCAATTTCGCAGATGAAGCTCTACAATTTTACGTAATGTCAGGCGTCCTGTTTTAATTATTGAGACTGTCAGGCACTTTTGCAGATTATTAATTATGTAAAGTAAGTCTTTCCCGCTTTAGGAATTCAACTCCAAATGAAATAAAAACGTGAAACTTCAAGGGCCACTGCGTTATCACTAATAAGTCTTTGACCCGTTATGATCGTTTACCTTAGGATACTTTACCTGCTGGTCCACAAAGTAAGTAATAATTGGAATGTTGTTGTCGAAAATATACAAGGAAAATTTTAATTTAAAAATTTTTTTCTAACATATCTGTGCGGAGCGTGGTCCCTGGCTATTGGCGCCTTCTATACACGGTGGTTCAGTGCTCAGCTCCTGACATGCGTGACCCACGTGTCCGTTTCTCAAAACTCCTCTTTCTCAAATTCAGGTTGATTTTTATCTGCTTCCCTGGTACTTTATATTACTGGATCTTTTAACTTTGTCTGTTTTTTTTTGGTTTCATACACGTTTCCTTGTTTTAACACTCTTTTACTCGCAGATTTTAATAAAACTTCAATCTTGTTCGTCACTTGCACGTTTTTCCACGCATCTCTTCGTTCGCTAACACAGACTTAATGGCCGCTTATCATTATTCCTCATTTTTCCGGCCTCCCCCAATCTTCTTCTTCTCTTTTGTCAAAGAAACTCGTCCCATCTCGAAGCGCCGATGTCAATTAGGTGGCGTTGGGTGCGTATAGACGCTCCGTCCACACAGACAGCAGTCCGCGCTTACATGACGCGGCTAGTCTCAAAGTAGCATACTGTTGCCTGCAATATGCTACGACCATAACACCTTCGAGCCAAAATATCCGCATTCCCTATGTTCTAAAATCTAAGGCATACTGCATAGCAGACATTTATTTTATTATTTCTGGATTTTTGCTTTCGCCTTGTTCGCCTTACTCCTTTTGTTTCATCTACTTTTCCTTTCTCCTAGCGTTCTTGTTTACGTCTCTGTATGCCATCTTTTCTTTGCTTGTCTTTTAATAGATGTTCTGGTGTTAATTGATTTCGTTTCATTGATCATCAACATTAAGCATCATCAAATTTGATAAGCACAAACCTTCACCTTTGCCTCATCTAATCCAACAAAAATGTCACCAAATGCTTTGAAAAAAGGATCAAAAACATGGCATTTTGGGTATACATTGCAGACAATTTTAAATCAAAAGGGCGTGGCTTAAAAAGAGTGGTATCAATGGGCCATCCCTGAGGGCGGCGCATGCCAGTTATTCTGTAATGGGTAACAAGAGTAGGCCTCTTGAGTAAGGACTGCCCCAGAAAAAACCGACCACAAACACATATAGAAAATAAATAAAGGAAACACATCTATTAAAAAAACCACATTATTGTTGTAAATTTATACAGTATTTAATATAATTTCATTGTTATGATGAAGCTGCACATTTTTATAGAATTTTCGAACCTTGGAGTTAAGCCCTGACATTAGCTTTTGTACAAGATCATTTGTGATAATATCAAAAGCTTTCTTATATTTATTTTTGAATTTATTGAAGCTGGCGTCTTGCTTTTTAGCCTTCTTAAGTTTTTGTTCAAAATGGGTCCAATATTTTTCGACAGTTGGATGGATTTACTTCTTTCGATACAACATTGTTGGGAGTTTTCCGTAAAAATTCTGAAAGCTGTTTGCTATAATGGCAAGTAGCTAAATCAGGCCAAAATAACAGGGGATAATCGTGTGCTCTAATAAAAGGAAGCAATCGTTCTTTCACACACTCATTCAGGTAAATATCCGTATTTATGGTCCATGTTGTTACAAAAGCATTAGATATTAAACTAGAAGAGCATATGGCCTACCAAACTAAATATTTATTCGGAAATTTGGTATATTGACGAATTTTAAACTTCGGGTCTACATCGCCCCGATTTCCAGCAACATAAAATTTTTGATCTGGTAGCTGACGAAAATCGGCCTTGCAATAAGTCTCGTCGTCCATAACGCAGCAAGAATATTTCGTCAAAAATTGTTCATACATCTCCGGATTTTCCACGTGCTTGGAAATAATTAATTTTCTCTTGTTTTGATGGTATGACTGGATGCGCTAGTGACTGAATACCGAATGACGCATCGTTCAACTAGACTCTATTATGCCTGCGTAAGCAGAGAAATTTTAAACTTTGAAATGTGTCGGGTTTTTTCTGGGACAATCGTTAGTTTCAAAAATAGAATCTTTAACTTAATTTTATTGGAAGAGTAATTCTCAGGGTATGGAACTTACCATTTATACATCTGCGTTTCATTACCACGATGATTTATATTATATCAATTGCACGCAATATTTTTTTTTTCGCCACAAAAACTAACATATACATATATTTTAATAGTACTAAAACGAATAAAATAAAATGATCGTACGAAGTTAATATTTAAGGTGCGTTTAAGATCACGAATTTCAGTGTCGCTCTACCTATACCTAAATTAAAGTCATTTCTTACCATTGCAATTTATCTATTTTAGACAAGAAATTTATTAGAAAATCAGAAAAAAATTACCCATTTAGTAGAAGTTCGAGCGAAAACAATTGAAAATAAGCTAAAAGATGTGATTCAAGAGAACGTAATCTTAGATGCGGACCTCCAAGTGGCTTCTCAGGCAATAGTTAGTATTAGTTTTTGAATAAAGATGAACTAATTTTACATTATGAAGTTATAGATCGAAATGGAATTAAAAATTGAGGCTGTTGAACAACTGGTTGATAAAGACAAGAAATCTAAAAAGTAAGTATGAGAAGAGTTAAGGATAATGATTGGATGAAATATAGCGTATAAAATAAAAATATCAAACACAAATATTTTAAATTAGCTAGCAAGATTTAACGGACGTGTTCACGATATCAGATATCTAGAATTAATGTTCGATAATATGTACATATAGCTATTGCAAATAATACGCTTGTGTCGATTTCCATAGGACATTTTCAGTTGTTGCACGCTGCCATGGAAATTAATTTTTAGTGGTATGCGTGTATGCATACTTAAATCTCAACTGACAATGATTAATCTCTATTGTTACTTTTAATCTATGCTTTATTATTTTATAATTTTTCCATGATTTTAAAATGGAAATTTAATTAATTAGCATACTTTACTTAAAAACATCAAATGAAGGACTAATCTTGTGTTGGTAAATCAGAATGCAAACTAGTACAATTGAGGAGTGTCTTTTCAAAAGGGGATATTTACAATTTTCATTTTTTTTAAGTTAAGTATGAGATTATATTCTCTACTCTGAAATTCAAGATTTCATCACTGTAAACCGAAACAAAACGCGATAAACTCATAGGAAATCTTACTTGAAAACACTTGTTCCGATCAAAAGGGGATATTTACATTAAAAAATATGACATTATTACTGTTACTTTGGTTTCATTTCAAAAAGGGATATTTACAGTACGATTTCAATAGTCGAAATAAATTTTTAAGGGAGAAGTTTCTGTTTTATATTTTTGAGTAAAAATAGAAGTAAGAATTAAAAAATAAAAACTGATAAGAATACTCAAAATATGCTTTAATAATTTTATTCTAGTATAATGTACAAATCAAAAGAGGATATTTACAAAAACGTACAACACAAAAAGGGATATTTACAAAATGGTACAGAACAAAAGGGGATATTATAAAGATTTTTATTCAAAAGGGGATATTGCCAAACTTTGCACGCCAATATTACCGGAAGTAATAGTCAAATTTTGTTCAAAATAATATATTCTAGATAACTTATCATATCCTTTCCATATATTCCTCCTATTATTCTGTAAAGCTGTTGGTATTGCTAGTCAGTTTATTCGATTTTATGAAAAAACGATTAGGACGTAAATATCCCTTTTTGAAAAGACACTCCTCAATTGTTATAGCAGTTCTACTTGAATATCTGCTAGAATAGTGCAAGACTGAGTTCAAGATACGACTGCTTTAGTTAACACGGCCCATAGTTCGCATAGAGATGAGATAAATTTAGAAACGTCAAGATTTTCCTCTTAGTTCCCTATAACTATCCCATGTTCCTACGTAACATATAATTCAGATATTATTGAAAAATGAAAAAGGGCAATAATAATACAATTACAAAAAGAACGAAGAAGAGCTACCCCAAAGTCCAATGATTATTCTAATTCAATTAAAAAATATCCAGAATTTTCTCTTCCTGTCTCATTATTTCATGACGATTTATTTTTTATAAAATTTTAATATAAAATCCAACATATTGTGATTTTTGCTTGCCTGAATTGAATTCCTCCATGTTTTAACCAGTTATTCACTAACAACTTTATTTGTTTCTCTCCAATTTTTCTGTTCCATATACAACAAACGGTAACAAATATTATTTCACAAAATATGATGAAAATTACTTAATCATCATAAATCTTACTTCTCGAACAGATTTGATAAATGAGGTATTTACATTGCACAAAAAAAAAAACTGTTTTGATGTACTCATTGCTCACTTTTGGTGCATCAGATATGCATCCATTCGATTAATAACGCCATATGTCCGTGGTAATGCTGTATCGCTACTGTATTACAACATTTCTGAATTTATGCAGTTATTCTTTTATACACAGTACTTAAAATAATATTAATTAACACATTTTAATATTTCCAGAATTTCCGATGAGAAAGAAGAAGAACTTAAACAATTTTTATGTAATAACAAGCTACTAAAAGAAAGGTAACAAAATCTAAAGTTGTCTAACTAAATTAAAAAAATATCGACTGTAGATGGAAAACTGCTATTGAAGAGGTGACAAAGAAATTTCAACAAGAAATTATATCTCTACACAAAGAAAATACTGCCCTCAAAGTAGAAATTCAAGAACTGAAATTAAAACTCATTCAAAAATAACATAATAAATTTTTCAAAAAAATACGTTTTAATTTTCAAATTTATTAAATCAATTAAATTTTTTTCCTGGAAAAAGGCTAGGGAACCAATAACTTTTCTCTTCTGTTTGGTCGTCAATCCAGCAAAGTCCCTCCCCAACTATTTTCTCAAGAGCTTGCTCAGCACGGAATTTCATCCACCTTAAAGAAACTTGTATCAGTTAAAGAAACAAATTACCTGATAAGCAGTAAATATGTTACCCTAATTTTTCCATTAAATAGCCGATTGTTACGCATCCTAGCTCCGTGTTTGAAGCTTCAGTCATGATCGTTGTTTCTTCTAAACTAAGCTCTCCGGGTATCGATTGAACCATAAATTTTCCTTTACCCACAGGATATATGACGAAACTATAAAATTAATATTGATTAAACATACACCTGGTTTCGTAAAATAATTTTACTGAACCGCATTAAGAAAGAACTAAAAGGTAAAACAAAAGTTTTGTGAATTTTTATATAACATTATTGAAATCAATGTGTCCACGAATATCTGGAATATTTTAAATCATAATGTGTCCGTAAATTGCTCCAAAACATTCATTATAAGTGTTGGCCATATCTAAATTTTCTGATTATGTTCAAAAGTTGTCACAGCGTTAGTATTATCAGTAGAATATAGATTTCCTTTATGATTATTGATATTACGTCAACTTTAAAAAATTCCAAATACATATATCCGTGCATGTTTTTGTTTTTCACTTTTTAAAATTATATTAATGCCGGCTTTTAGAATAAATGTGTTTATTGTTTTTTTTATATATATATTTTTAGGTGTAAGTATGTATATTTAAGATATTACAACTTCCCTTCCAGCTGGAAAAATTGTCATGTCTTCCAATGGAAGCCTTCTGGGAAGCAAAGTACTTTTTCTCAATTGTTTCCAAGTTAGTAGCATTGAAGCTTGGTGGAAGGGAACTCAGCGAAAAAAATTGTCAGGCCTTCCAATGGAAGTTTGGGCTTCCCTCAGTAGAAAATCTTTTTTTATTGCTTCCCCCTAATAATAATAATAATACTTTATTAGCTCCATTTAGCTTTACAATACCCATTAGCAATCATAATAATACATTACGATAGTAATATATCTTCTTTTTGATAAATTGAATGCATAATTTCTTAAATCTAAATATATTTCTTTCAGCTCTATCACATTTTAACTTATTGTACATTTTTAATCCATTATATAAAAGTGAATTTTGAGATCTACTTGTACTGCAAAAGTCAAGTCTAAATTCATTTGCATTCCTTAAATTTATTGAGTGAATGTCCTTTAAATAGCTCTTAATCTTAAAAATAAATAACACATTAAAAATTATTCTTTCTTCAACATTCATCCATTTCAAACCACTTAAAATTAGCTTTATGGGAGTATATCTGGTACACAGCAATATTTTTTCTCATAGCTCTATTTTGCAATTTTTGCATCCTACTCATCATTTCTTTGTTACTGAAAAACAATATTGATGAACAATATTCAAAATGAGGTCTAATAAGCGAATTATAAATTTGTATTACAGTTAACAGTGTTGCCTTATTCCTAATTCTCTTTAAAAATCCAATTTTTTTACCAATTTTCTTACAAATATAATTTACATGACTCTTAAAATTTAATTTATTATCCAAGACTATTTCTAAATATTTAATTTTATTGACTTGCTCGATTTCATCACTACCCATTCTAATTTTACAATTTATTGCTATACATTTTGACTTCTTCACATTTAGTTTGAGTTTATTCATTTTTAGCCACGTGTCCAAAGCGGATAGATCCTCCTCTAATAGTTTAATTACCGCTTTCAGTTCCTTACACTCTATATAAACCAATGTATCATCCGCGAACAGTACAATTTTAGAGTGCTTCATAATCGTCACTATGTCATTTATATAAACTAAGAAGAGAAATGTTCCCAGTATAGAGCCTTGGGGGACCCCAATCCTTACTTCCAGCTTGTCTGAGATAGCCTCACATACTCGAGTTCTTTGGTACCTTTGAGATAAATATGAGTTGAACCATTCATACTCTTTATTTTTTACACCATGTCTATATAACTTATCCATTAATATTCTATTATCAACAGTTTCAAATGCTCTTTGAAAATCGAGAAATACAGCTAGCACTTTATTTTTATTTTGCAGTTCTTCCTTCCATTGGATTAACGCCCAATTCAATGCTGTCTCACAGGTATGACCATTGCGAAAGCCGGACTGTTGTTCCGCGAAAAGTATGTTCTTGTCAAATAAATCTCTTCAATTTGTATATGAACCACTTTCTCATTTTTTCATGTATTGCCAACATATTTATTGGTCGAAATTCTTCAGGCTTTGATGCATTTTTTACTTCTTCTACGGATATTACTATCAACTCCTTCCATGCATTTGGAAATACCCCTTCTTCCAACAATTGGTTAATGATTTTCAGCATTGGTGGTCCTATTTCTTCCCAATTTTCAATAAATATTTTTGTATTAAGCATATTAAAATCTTTCTTTTTATTCATATTAAGAACTATTTGCTTTAGATGATTTAGCCCTATTAAATTAAACTTAAACTCACGAAACAATCCATAACTGTATTGCACATGGGGAATTGAATATACCTTCAATAAAAAATCTGTTTAAATGTTTTGCTATATCTGTATCAGTAGTATAAACTTTATCGCCAATCTTCACTTTTTTTATAACGTTTCTATCCTTCTTCATTACATATCTAATGACATTTAATGTTAAAAAGGAATGAAGTGTCCAACGAAAAGTCATGCATCTATGCCTTCTGAGTAGAGCTTCAGCTTGCTTCATGTGGTACTCCCAATTCCAGCTGGGCTGAAAGCACGACTTCAAGAGCTACCACCACCACAATCATAATTCTTTTATTCTATCGGTGAAATTGTATGTACTTCAGCCCGTGAAAATGTACTGAAGCACTACGGAAAGTTCTGAAATAAAACAAAACGAAAATCGAGATATGTATGTCCCCTCCCGCTCATTATTTTAATATTTTTTCAGAGTTGATTCAGTACTCAAAGCACCGGTCACTGTTACCAATTTAGCTACTTTGTGGCTAGATTTAGCCATTTGTTAAAGCATTTGGCCACATTTTTTACTTTTACCTCTTAGCCACTTTTTCTTTCCAAAACTGTTTTTTCATCACAGACATTTTTAAAACCTTTTCCAAATTTTTACCCAGGGCTTAGTTTTAAAAAAAATTCAAACAATCTATACGGGTATTCAAATATTTGTATGTATGGATGGACGTGATTAGATATCATTGTTGTTAAATATGTATATACATGGGACAAGTGGCGAAACCGTAAGCTTCAAATTAGAAGGAAGCTTTATTTGATATCTGTATTCAGGAAAAAGTTCCATGCTTATTATTTGTAGCAAAAAATGTGTGAAATCAGTATCGTAAGGGATGTTTTGGGTATAACGCAATTTTTTCCACGAAGGTCAAATGCTGGGTTGAGTTAAGTTGAAATAAATCAAGGAGAATGAAAGTGGAAATGAGCCACTTAAAGTTTTAAAAGTATGTGATACTCGTTGGCTGTCAATTGAATGCTATAACTCACATACATACTAGAACATTAGGATGAATGATCGCTACATTTTCAATCGAGTAGTGAGAAAGAGAATTGTTATAAAGCCGATATTTTACACTCAATGTACAAGGACCCGACAGATCAACTTTATTTAATTTACTTAAAAAGTGTTGTTTCTGAAGTACAAGTAGCTGTAAAATTTTCGAAGGGGATAACATCGATCACTCAAAACTTTTAACTTTTCCTACGTCTTTAATTGATTATGGAAAAATCCTGATTCCAACAATTTACATCAGATTGACTTATTTTCCTCAAATATTAATTATCATATACACAGATCCCTCACCGTTCCCGGGTTAGTTTTCTGTTTGCTATTCGAAAAACTGGTATAACGGCTGAGGAAGAAAACATTGTACCTACGCACCCGATGCAAGGATTTTACATTGAAATTAATAGAAGAGCTGCAACAAAAGCTACCTACAAATATTGAAATATTGAAAAAAATTGCAGTATTAAATGTAGTAGAAGTCTTAAAAGTTGTTAAAGGTAAAGAAATAATGAAATTGGCGGAGAAGTTATGGGGACCGAAAAAGAAATTATTGACAAGATTTTAACTCAATGGAATAACATTAATTTTATGAAGTGAGAAAACGTCAATTATTATGGATCGAGGTATCTAATTATAAAGATGCTGCAGACAAAAATCAATTTAGCGAATTTTCTGCGTTAGCTATTTCACTGCTAAAGATAGCATTCGAATACAGAAGATTAGAAGAGTATTGTTGGGGAAAACTTGTTTCAACTACGAGCTTCCTGAAGATCTCGTTAAGATAACCTATAACAGGTACAAACGTTTCTTAGCCACTTTTTAGCCACAAATTCTTGAAATTTAGCTACTTCTAGCCACTTTTTAAGTACATTTTAGCCACAAAGCTTAGCCAAGAGTTGGCAATTCTGGCAGCAATTTTGTTCAGTATTCATAAAGAGTTCAATACACTTTTATAGATTTGTCTCATGCTAACTGGCTTACATCTCCTCAGAGAGGACTTATAAAGTTGCTTTGAAGTAGAATGCATAGTATCAAAGAACATCTAACAGAAAGAATACGCATCTCATATATTGAAAAGTTTTGTATGGCGGGTAGTTCCATTATGACCCGCTCTCACAAATTGTATGAAAAATCTCTGCTTGTTAACGATCCGCCACTCATCGGTTGTGATAATACGACCCGCTTTCACAAATCTTATGCGAACTCTGCTTTGAATGACGGCCTTCCGTCAGTCACCAGTGGTGAGTGGCGGCTGGCAGGACCATCATTGTCAAAACACCAGCACAGCACCAGGGGCAGTACCTGTGCTCCACATCATCCTCATGGATTGCATTGCGTATGCCATGCCAGCCATAATATTTTATTTTGTTTGAAATAACTTTCATTTACATTGCATTGAAGTAGAACAGAGGGAGAATAGTAAGATGAGCGGATGGGATAAGAATTGGTGGGCGACAAGCTGTCTAGGCACAGTCAGTTGCATTGATTGTGTGACTGGGCAAAAATGTTTATGAATGTAGGTAGCCATTCATTTTTTTTTGGGTTTTTCGATATAGATAATTTGTTGGCGAGATTATTGGACGATAATGATTAAGAACAAGTAAAAAAGCTAGAATTGGTCTACGACCAATTCTTATGATACCCTAGATGAATGCCCCTATAAAATTTCGTATGGGCACCGATCTATGCATGTTTGATTTTTGAAGTGGGTGTCCCGTAAGTCGACGTCAAGCCGGAACCGGGTGATAGACCAAATCGTAACAGTTACCAGAAAAATATAAAAAAAAATCGTAAGTCATGTATTTTTCAAATTATAGGCATTTCTTTTGTTTTCGAGAAAATGTACACCTTGTGATGTTTTTTTAGCTCCTGTTGCTACAAATCTTTACTTTTTTTCAATTTTATTTTTCTTATGAAATCCCGAATAGTGCTTATGTAACCTCTTGCTTTAAGTTCTAAGCCAACTGCTCCAGCTTGGAAGAAAATGTCACATTTTGCCGAACCAACAATATAAAATTAATAATTCGTTGAACTTTAACTGACTGTACTGAAAAAAAAATGTACTACGCCAGTCTGCCAAGTAACTTTAAAAGTTGACGCATTTAATAAGGATTCTAAAATGGTACAACACGTGCTACATTATTTCTTAGATTACGGAAAAAAAAAATTTTTTCAAAAAACCCAGTTTCGAAAAATTTCTTTTCACCTACTAAAATTGATTCTAGTTTACAAATGTGTACCATCTACTCTCCACAGAGGGCCGACTGCCAAATCAAGTACATGGTAAAGGAAGAAGTTCCTTATATTACGAGGACGTAATACTTCAAGCAGCTGAAGAAGGATCCAGGTAGTTTGGTACGGGCAATCCAGGAATGCACAGGAGTGCCCAAAAGTATAGCTCACCGAATATTACAAAAACATGAGCTACACCCATACCATGAACAGCGAGTATAAACCCTGCTACCTCGGGATTATCAACCTCGGGTTGTGTTTTGCCAAACGATGCTACAAAAACAACGGGAAGATCCGCGATTCTTCGAGAAAATTTTGTGGTCGGATGAATCGACATTTAAAAAAGACGGTTACATGAACCTACACAACTTACAAGAGTGGCACGTAGAGAATCCGAATTTAATGAGACAAAATAGATCTCAATATCGTTTTAAAATAAACATGTGGACCGGAATTTAAAACGAAAAAGTCGTAGGAACTTTTGAGTTGCCAGAGGTTTTTAATGCTGAAGTTTATTTAGATTTTTTGCAAAATCATTTACCTAATATACTGGAAGACTTGCTACTAAGTATTTACAGAGAGATGTGGTATCAGCAAGACGGCTGCCAAGCGCACTATGCCCTTTCAGTTAGAGAATATCTCAATGAAGAATATCCGGACAGATGGATAGGGCGGGCTGGTACGATCTCGTGGCCAGCCCGTTCACATGATCTAAATCCCTTAGATTTCTTTTAAAGTAAAAGAGAAAGTTTATAAGAAGTCAATTGAAAATTTAGCTGAGCTTCGGCAAAGAATTACGGAAGCAGTTGAATTTGTCAACAACGGAAGAATTGCCCGTCTGATAACCCGATCTTTTTTAACCCTTTCGGTACATGTTTATTTATTTCGAGGAAAAAAATTATAATTTTGTAAAAATGCTTCAATAGATATCAGTTTAATATTATACAAAAAATAAATTTGTCAAAGGATGTAAAGGAAAGGAATTAAGGATTGTTGCCATATGGAAACAAAAGTTCTCAGAGGTTAATAATTATGTTAAAATTCACTTTTTTCATATTTATTTTTAAGTAACTATATTAGCAATATAATTAAAGTAAAAAAAAGACTTCAAACCGGAATGGAAACATAACTACATATATTGAGAGACATAAAAATTATAAACTTAATAGCACTCGTATAAATTTAAAAAAAAAAAAAAAAAATTTATTTAAAAAGTTCACTCATGCTTATGATATGATATGAAGCAGTTTTATTTTGCGTTGGAATACATAAATGAATATTGCACTTCTTGCACTTGTACCGTGTGAGACTGCTACAATTATCCAACTTACATCTAGTTTTATTCATGGTGTATTCGGGCTAGTGATTACAGCATTCATATATTGTAGATACGCTGGGAGCACTTTCGTAGGTTCTTCGAGGAGCAATTTCGCATGCTTTTTGTGAGCTCGTTGTCATTGAGCTTCCGCCATCGCTTTCAACATCACTTATATCCAGGCGTGGCCGCCCGCGTTTTCTTTTTTGTGGAGCTGAAGTTATAAGGAGCGCTGCCGATATGTCGTTTCGAAACTCTAGTAGGTCCATACGTTCTTTATCAGGTATGTTGAGAGCATTTCAATCGCGTCGATATTCCAGCCAGGAGTTGCAAATGGCTATATCAATCATATGGTCGAAGACTCGCAAAGCCCACTTATTGGATCTAATGCTTATCCTGTAGAGAGAAAGTAAAAAGTCTACTTTGTCGACGCCACCCATATGTTGGTTGTACGTCCTTACAATTTCAGGTCGCGCAATTTTATTATTTTTTTCTTTTCTTGGTAGAACCTTTCAACTTCATCCACACTTTCGTCTCCATAAATTGAAGAGGACATCTGAACAAGACCGCTGTCATACCATGGAAGTAAAAATACATTTGTAGATCTTTCCACACGGAAATCGTAAGATCGTCGACCTATTTTTTTTTAATTATTTCTCAGATTTCATTTGAACTTTTCCCATCCTATTTGCTTTTATCATACCTGTTGCCAAAATACCCTACTCTTTTAGCTGAATTATTAGGATTATGCCAGTAAAATAGTTATCAAAGAATAATTTAAAATTTCCGTCTTTTGGAATCGTCCTTGATAGCCGCATAACTATATCATAGCAGAATTCCATCTTAGTGTTTCCAATTTCTGTATTCCTTCCTTGGTTAGATTAGATTAGATTATTTGTTTATTTAGCAGCATTAACTGCTATTGATATACATTTTCTACAAATTCATATAATTCAGGTTAAAAGTTTTGTTTAATATGTTCTATGATAGCTCTTTTAAATAATTTTATATTCCTTATATTTCTAACTTCACTTGATAATGCATTAAAGTATTTAAAGCCATTATAAACTATTGAATTTTGCGAGCTGCTGTTTCTAAAATTTGGAAGTCTTAGCTGATCATTATTTCGAAGCATATACGGTTGACAATCGCCTACATAATTTATACATGCACTCAAGTACGCAGGAACAAGACCATTCTTAATTTTAAATACAAAAATAAACACATTCAAAAATATTCTTTGTCTAACACTTAACCATTTTAGCGTATTTAACATATATTCTACACTGGTATATCTATTACACTGAAGTATCACTCGCATTGCTTTGTTTTGAAGTCTTTGCATCTGCATAAGTTGTTCCTGGTTACATAAAAATAGGACTGTTGCACAATATTCAAAATGTGGCTTGATGATTGTGTTGTATAGATTAATTGTGCAGGAAAGTGGTAATCTATTTCTTATCCTTCGCATAAAACCAATTTTTTTAGAAATTTTCTTGCATATATAAACAACATGTGCATCAAATTTCAATTTATCGTCAATTATTACTCCTAAATATTTCATTTGCCTTACATGCTGTATCTCCATACCGTCAATCTTCAATTTAACATCTATATCTACATTGAAGCACATGCTTTTAGTTTTTTCTATGTTCAGTTTTAAACGGTTTCCTTTCAGCCATGAACTTACGCTATTTAAGTCTTCTTGAATTAGTTTTAGTGCCATTTCCACATCTCCAGATGTAATAAATAACAAGGCATCGTCGGCGAATAAGGCTATTTTACAATTTTTAATAACTGTTTGTATATCATTTATGTATATTATAAATAAAAGAGTTCCCAATATAGATCCTTGTGGGACGCCTAGCTTGACTTCTATGGGTTCTGAAACTTGTGCATTTACTTTTGTTTTCTGCAGTCTGTTCATCAAGTAATCCTAGCACCACTGCAATTCTTTACCTTTTACACCATATTTGAACAATTTCTTTATCAATATGTCCCTATCCACCGTCTCGAATGCTCTTTTCATATCCAAGAAAACTGCTACAACGCTGTGTTTATTCGCGATCTACTCCTTCCATATATTCAACACCATGTTTATTGCTGATTCACATGAATGATTCTTTCTGAAGCCTGATTGGTTACTGAGCAGTATATTATTCCTTTCTAGATACTTTTCCAATTGCAAATAGACGCATTTCTCTAATATCTTTTCTCCAATTAGCATCGAATTAATTGGTCTAAAATTGCCGCAATTATTTGTATTTTTCACTTTTCTTATCGGAGTTATCAGAGACTCTTTCCACAGTGTTGTCCAAGATCATTTTTCCATTCGCAAGCTTGTAGTCTCTTTTATTGTTCATTTTGCATATGATATTTCGCAAGTCCTCCAATTGCAAACATTTAAAAGTAAATACTGTATTGACCTCTGTGATTTGATCACCAAAAGAAATATGTGGAATGGACCCCTGAATTTCTTCTACGCTCTTGATAAAAAACTTGTTGAATTCATTTGCGATTTCTAAGTCGTTTTCAACAAGCTTAGCATTAAAGTATATACTTCCAATTCTTTCTTCACCTTTATTTAAAATTAGCTTCTTCAAAGTTTTCCACATAGAACTTTGATCGCAGCAGGTATTTAATCTATTCTGCACATACTTATTTTTAGTTTGTTCCAATCTGCGTTTATATACATTTCGAAGAACACGGTAATTACTCCAATCTGCCTCTGAATTTGTTATTAGCGCACGACTTCTTTTTTTTTTGCTTTTTCAGTTTTATCAATTCAACACTAAACCAGACATTTTCCACGTATCTCAATTCCTTGTATGACGAAAAACAATTTATCACGCGATCTACTTCTGTTTGAAAATGTTCAGCTAAACTATCAACACTAATATCAGTTATTTCATAATCTAAGTAATTCATATTAAATTCATTATGGAAACTTTCTTTTTCATACTTGAGGATACGCTTTTTGTTTTTTTTGTTTTTTGTACTACACATAATATTTTTACTGATTACAATCGTTTCATGATCTGTAATATTTAAATTGTTATCTGTCTTCGCGGTAAAGAGACTATTATTTGTAATCACCAAATCAATTAACGTTCTTGAGTTCCCGTTTATCCTAGTTGGTTCAGTAACTATTTGCTACAACTATTTGTTACTATCGCGTTTTCCAAATCTCTTCTATATGTGTTATTTAAATCCAAGTAGTTAATATTAAAATCTCCAACAACCAAGAAATCATTCGAGCACTCACTCAAGTCACTCAACCATTCACTAACTTTATCACAAAAGCGCCTATTTTGTGCTCTTGGAGATTTGTATAGAGCTAATATTTTATATTATGTAAAATTATGTATTATGTATAGAGCTAAAATTATATATTATTATACTTCAAAATCTTGAATAATACCACTTGAGCTACATAATACGAAAAGCTTTAGGCCTCACTTTATTGGTTTTTTGGGCATGTATTGCGTTAGAGATGATTTTCCCTTAAACGGTATCATCATTTCATCTATGCATAAATTTTCCTCCTTTGAAATGCTTGTACATCTTGACAGAATTGCGTCAATCAATGGACGGGCTTTCCACAATTTATCATTCTGATTTTCACTAACACAAAATTTCAAGCTGTGTCTAATCGAATGGAAACGATTTCTTGAAAATAGTACCCGGAAAAGCATTTATTTGTGTTGCTTTTTCGCAATACATTTTAATAAGTGGAAAATTTATTGTCCCTATGATAATTTCCAAACCAATTAATTTTTGTAGCTCTTCGATTGAAACAAGCTTCGATTTCCCTCTCATAAGTGTATGCTGATTTGGGTACAGTTCTTTGCTGAAATATTGGCTGAAGTATGTGATCGGTGTTTTCACATTTTCTGCAACATATCCCTCTCCAACAAAAATGGCAATAAAAAGAATTATAACGAAGACAGAAAGAAAGAACAATAGTTGAAATGCGTGTTGCCATATGGCAACAAAAAAACCGAAAGGGTTAAGAAGATGTCGAGCTTGTATTGAAGCTGAATGAAGGCAGTTTGAACATCTTTTGTATATAATAAATCTTAGCATCCAAATAATTGGTGTTTAATTTTAAAATTAAGGAAAATTTGTCCTAAATTTAACAAAAAGTTAGCATCTCTAACTTGAAAGCGTCACTATCTGTCTCACTCACACTTCATGGAATGACTCTCCATCTCACTCAAGCTAGAATCTTAAAGTTACGCTCTTAAGGCAAGCTTTGGGTACACTAGAATCAATTTTAGTAAGTGAAAAGAAATTTTTCGAAACTGGGTTTCTTGAAAAAAAAAATTTTTTTTCCGTAATCTAAGAAATAATGTAGCATGTGTTGTACCATTTTAGAATCCTTATTAAATGCGTCAACTTTTAAAGTTACTTGCCAGACTAGCGTAGTACATTTTTTTTCAGTACAGTCAGTTAAAGTTCAACGAATTATTAATTTTATTTATTAAATTTATTTGTTGGTTCGGCAAAATGTAACATTTTCTTCCAAGCTGGAGCAGTTGGCTTAGAACTTAAAGCAACAGGTTACATAAGCACTATTCGGGATTACATAAAAAAAATAAAATTGAAAAAAAGTAAAGATTTGTAGCAACAGGAGCTAAAAACCCATCACAAGGTGTACATTTTCTCGAAAACAAAAGAAATGCCTATAATTTGAAAAATACATGACTTAGATTTTTTTTTTATATTTTTCTGGTAACTGTTACGATTTGGTCTATCACCCGGTTCCAGCTTGACGTCGACTTACGGGACACCCTGTATATATATAGGATTTCGTATTCTAAAAAAGTTTTTAGTAGAATAAAATATTGTTAGTTCGGAAATGGGACAAATCGGATAACTCCTTTGTAGGGTTGCTATACAAAAATTTCGTTTTTAACATTTGGACATTGCCTGAGTACACGTAGATGTAGAGAGCTGAAATTTTGTACATAGCGTTTTCATAAAAATAGTAAATAACATCTCAAAAATTAACTTAATTGGAATGAAATGAATCAAAATATTGATAAAATAACTTCGATATATTGTTTTCGTTCAACCACCTTTCACGCTCAATAGTAATCTACTTTTGCGCCTCAAGTAGATTTACTTCCTAGCTAATTCTGTTATTACACACCCATAAGCGAACATTAGTTAACAGCCAGCATACCTTTCGTAACAATTCATGCATACTTCACACTTGGGAGTATTCCTTGTCCTTGACAAAAGATTCATACTATCTAATAATGATAAACTAGTACCTACAGCAAATAATCATATTGTACCTTACTGCCCAGCGGCTTTATGAGTGCCTAGACAAGATATGTCTTTACACAATGGTGCCAGTGCTATTGTCTTAATTATTTCATTCAAGCAGAACAACCTCTCCTTTTAATTCAGATTTTGCCGAATTCTAGATGTGTCCGCCTTTCACGTAACATACTGAAAAACAAAATTTTTGTATGCAGCCCTATCAAAAAGTTACCTGCTTTTATATGCTTCAAAAAAATAATTTCAATATTTACCCAAAACTTCCTATAATAACAGTTTAGATTTATTCATTTCGCGTAAGGTTTAATGTAATTTAATGTTGTTTCATTTTGCCGACATAACACCTTAGGGGACTATTCCATGCATTTTAGGGAATATTCCCTACATTTGAGGGAATATTTCCTACATTTTAGGGAAAAATACATAAGCTTTGTGGCAACAATTGTGCATTTTTTTTTAATGTGTACCTTTCCTTTTATGGAGTTAATCCATTTGGCAAGGGGCCGGCTCTTAGTTGCAATTGGTAAATGTAAGAACACGGCATTTTGCAACAATGGAGGATATTCATCGTTTAAACTGCACAAGAATTCCTCTACCGGCATTAATTTAAATTTTTCTTGCAATGATGACCCAGATGTCATTTCAATAAAATTTTCATATTATTTTGCTGACAATGATGTCAAGGTCGTGCATTGACTATAAATGGGTTTTTAATCCACAATTCATTTTGATATAAGTTAAGACGCATTTAATTTACTTTCCCACAACACAACAAGGAATCGTATTTCACCCACGGCAACATACCGGCAGCACCTTGCAAGGCCACATTTCATTCCCATGCATTTTATGCTGACCAGCCAACTTTCCGTTCACACGGATTTCAGCCAGCAGTATTTTTCCCTAAAGTAGATTTTTAGATTTTAGATTTAGTCAGTTGTAATTTGAATTTCAATAAAATCGCTTGAAATAAATTTCGTGTTATTTTTTTTAGTTCTGACCGAATTAAATTCATTAACTGGCGCCCGAGCAGGGACCGTTGTGATGTTAATTAGTCCAAATCCAAAGGATTAAAATTTTTCTTTCTTTTCGCAAAAAAAAAAACTGTGAAATCAAATATTTTGTGCTGAAGTTTAATCAGTGATTCAAATAAATTTCGAAGTGAAAGTGTAACTATCACATCATTTCTATTGATCACTTTTATTGAACTGTAACCATCAATTTATTAACGTTCAAAGTGAAAGTATTAAACTAGCTACCTTCGATAATTTGGATAACTTTCTAACATCAACTGTGGAAAGTAGGAAGTATAAAATCTTTCGAAGCTCTCAGAGTTATTAATTAGGAAAAGAGGCCCCGGAGTCACCTGCATTTTATCAGGAAAAAACGGAGTTGCTAAGTAGAAGGAATAACCAGGATAACCAGGCCGGATTCTAGTAATATTTATCAACAGCCGCCTAATTGGCTCTGAAGAAATACCACAAACGTGTCCAAGATTACAACTCCAGATGTTAACCACACATCTGTTTTATTTAATGTAAGTTACGTGATTTTTATTTGAAGAAAGAAAACAAAACGTAGAAATTTACAATTAGAATGAAAAATTATAGATCTAGAATAAATAATTGAAATTAAAGTGAAAAAAATATTTAAGTGCAAAAGAAGTTATAACAATTAAAAATTATAATAATTTGAAAGTATTGAATTGAGAATTTTTGAATCTATAAGTAATAAATTACGATTTTTTTTTTATTAATTCTTGAAAGTGCGAACAAAACAAATATTTTATTGATTAAATTACGAATTTTTAATTTAAAAATAATAAATTACTCGACAATATTTCAATTTCTCAATTCTCATGTTTATAAATTGGAACATTTAGTCAACAAGAATCTGAAAGCAAATCTAAATTCTATTAGCTAGTATAAGTGTAGAAATTCTTCAGGTAAAATTTTTTTTCTCTAGAATTTTTGTGCTTTTTATTAGAAGTGCCCACTATAGTTCATGCCCGTGCGCTATCAATAAAATTTTTTTTGCAATAGGTGAAGTAAATGCTTTAAAACTTAACGTAAAGGTACAAATTCCCTTTCTCAGATGACTTTCTAAATCAGACGCTTTATACGAAAATTTATAATTTTTTTTAGTGAACCCAAAATAAAAGAAAATGCCTGACGAACACGTCATAAAACCATCCGTGCTAGCACAAGGTATTGCTAGTAACTCCTCTTTAGATACTCATAACATTCCTACCAATAGTTTCGACCTTACTCAATTAAAACAAGTTATTTCCGAAGTTGTCAGAAAAGAGAACAAACAAACTTTTCAATTGTTTACTAACTCTAGCCTAAACGGTACGACAAGTGATCAAACCATAGAGCCTAAATTTCTCCAAAACTTAGAAGACATGGATAAAGTACCAGACGTAGTCAAAAGTTTACGTGAGTTCTCAGGGCAGGCAGGACAATTTAGCTCTTGGAAGAAGAGCGTGGACAGAATTTTAAATATTTATAATGATCTCAAGGGAACCCCGAAATATTACGGCATACTTAACGTTATAAGAAATAAAATTACTGGAAACGCGGACACCGCATTAGAATCCTATAATACCCCTTTAGACTGGAAGAAATTTCAAAATGCCTAACGCTGCATTATGCAGATAAGAGAGATTTAGGTACGCTCGAATATCAAATGACAACCTTAGTACAGAAAAATGGTTCCATTCCTGAATTTTACCAACAAGTTTATTATCACCTATCCTTAATTCTAAACAAATTATCTTCGATGGATATGGGACAGGAATCACTTAACGTGATGACACAAGCCTACCGCGATAAGGCGTTGGACACATTTGTCAGAGGCCTCAAAGGAGATTTACCAAGACTCCTGAGTATGAGAGGACCTGCAGATTTACCCGAAGCCTTGCATTTGTGTTTGAAACTCGAGAATGTGTACTATCGTGTTCAGCATAGCCATGGTAATATTCGAAACCCTCAATTCACCCTGCCTCCCCCGGTACCCCCTCCTAGACGAATAAATACTCATCTACAGCGTAACCCCTATATTCCACAAACGAGGAACTTCTATCCAGAATTACTACACAATCTTCGAACATTTCAGTATACTCAAGAGCACCCGCAGAGATATCCTCGACCATACCTACAACAACATGTAAATCAACCACAAAGGCAACCCTTTAGAAATGACTATCCTAAACCAGAACCGATGGACATAGATCGTTCCCTCCATTCTCGACAAGTTAATTATCAAAACAGACGGCAACCGCAAAATTTTGCTAATAAAAGGCCACTCTCGAATCAAGTACACCAGCCTGCAAAATTCCAAAGAAACTACCATATTGAGGAAACCACCGAAGACCCCGAACTTCAATTTTATCACGAACAGGTGTCCAACAGTGACCCAGAATACGACCAAACATTTATTGAATATACCAATTCGCAGGATATCTCAGAATTAGAAAACAACGCAAAGCCTCTAGAACACAGCGATCTTCAAGAAATTACAGAAGAGATTGACGATGTCCATTTTTTAGATTAAAACGCTCTTCGCTGCCATATTTAGAGCATGTAGCGAGGAGCGGAAAAATATTTAAATTTCTAGTTGACACAGGCTCAAATAAGAATTATATTCAACCACAATACGTTAGAAATCCCATCCACAATGAAAAGCCATTTGTAGCAAGCTCGGTAGCAGGCAACGTTAGAAAACAACTGAAGGCAACAATTCACACAAACCAAGAATTTATGACCATCGACCCAAATATATGAGTCTATTAACAACATTGACCCTAAAACATCGCAGGTTATCACCACTCTTAGAACGTCTCACCTCAGCCCAGTCCAAAAAGGGAAATTGAATAAAATAGTAGAAAACCACCCAAAACTATTCGTCGAGCCCAATGAAAAATTAACCTACTCCACAATAGTCAAAGGTGAGATCCGGACGTATAACTCTGAACCAGTTTATTCTAAAACATACCCTTATCCCATGGCTCTTAAAGAAGAAGTGGACAAACAAATAAAGCAACTTCTTGCAGACGGTATAATTAGGCCATCTAAATCACCGTATAATTCTCCAGTCTGGGTAGTCCCCAAGAAAGAAGATGCATCCGGAGAAAAGAAATATCGAATGGTGATCGACTATCGCAAATTGAATAGTGTCACAATTCCCGATAAATACCCGATCCCCGAAATCAACGATGTTTTAGCCAACCTAGGCGATAACAAGTTCTTCACTACCATAGATCTGAAAAGCGGTTTTCACCAGATTCCATTAAAGGAATCTGATATTGAAAAAACAGCGGCAACATACCGGCAGCACCTTGCAAGGCCACATTTCATTCCCATGCATTTTATGCTGACCAGCCAACTTTCCGTTCACACGGATTTCAGCCAGCAGTATTTTTCCCTAAAGTAGATTTTTAGATTTTAGATTTAGTCAGTTGTAATTTGAATTTCAATAAAATCGCTTGAAATAAATTTCGTGTTATTTTTTTTAGTTCTGACCGAATTAAATTCATTAACTTATATAACCTGTTGTCCATTTGGAAAATACTGATTAAATGGTCCACCCAAACCTTGAATAATATCTACGATAATTGTCTCTCGTATTTCAATCCTTTACTCTTCTGAAAAGCCTTTCACTGTTGCAATAAAGCTCGTTGGATCGCACACAAATTGTCCAAAGTTCTATATTTTTCTTAAAAACAAGAATCTTCCGTGACCAATAAATACAATTACTTGTTTATCCCAAAGGGTTAAATTAAGGTCATTGATCTTTTAAAGTATCCTCGACCACAAAAATCTGTGAAAAAGTTCATATGAAAAATTTTCGAGTAAATTAATTAATAGAAAAACCGGTTTGCCACTTCAACTAGGCAGCGGCAGCATAGTGAAAAAAAACTGTGCATCTCTGCTGGCGTTGGCGTGTATACAGGTACAGCTGTGGGGTGGCGGAGAACAGAGAGAACAGAAATATTCTGTCTCAAATCTTTGCTTCTCCCGTCTATGACCACCAGCCGACCGCATCAACAAATAACCATACAACTTGTGCATTTTTAGAGGCCAGATGAAACTTCTTGTTAAGTTATATGTTCTTTGATAGTATGTAGGTTGACACATTAAAGAGAATGCGAGTGATGTGTGCCGATATTTAGAATTAGTGCATCATTTTGTGCTAGTACTGCAGAAAATGAAACCGAGAATGAATGCGATGGAAAATGTACGGTAACCTCAAATCCAAAGAAGACATCTTAATGTACTTCTTTTCATTTTTATACCCTAGATGAAAATACATATATGGTATACTAAGTTTGTCATTCCGTTTGTAACGTACTGGAATAATGCTGGTAGACCAAAATGGGTTGGACACGCAAGCATAATATTAAGTTATTTTGATTTTTGCATGTCCGTCTATCCGACCGTCTGTCTGTAATCCTGATCTTACAAAGCTGTATATCTGGCAAAAATTTTGACTAATTTCCGAATCTGCTCTTTAGGTCCAATATTCTATACCCACTTCTTTGAAATAACAACCGAAGAATTTGATTTTGAATTAAGCTCACCCATTTCCGAATATCTTGAGTTTATTTGCAGCCATCAATATGTCTTCCTTTGTTATTTCTTGATGGACTGCTTGCTGCCCTCTAGCATTCACTAAGCGTTTTCTTAACTCTTCTAACTCCATCAGACCCCCTTAGAACAAATATCATAAGAAAATCATATTAAAGTAATCCAATAATGATATGTACCTGTTTTCTGATTTGCTGCTAAGCATACTTCAACCACCTGCACTCCTAATTCATAATAAAAGTCTCCCATTCCTAGGACACTCCAAAACCCCTTTCCTGATGCCAAAGGATCAACGCCAATTGCGGTACACATTTCTTGAAATTGTCGACGAAATTGAGCACTCTTACGAATATCATGTTTATGTTTAACAGCAAAATCTTCTAGTTTTTCACGAAAAACATCCATTTGTTTCGTCATTTGCTCCAGTTGATTCTCCTGTAATACGTTTCCTTTACTTTTATATTTTTCAGCTTCCAGTTGCTGTTGCTGGATCGCTCCTAAACCAGCCCTTCGCCTCATTGTTACTTATGCTTAATATCTAAAAACATAAATTTATCTCTTTAAAGTTTGATTCCATTATTATTGGATTCGAATTTGTTAATCAGTCGCAAAACCACCGCACTTGTCAATATTTGATGTGTTGATAAAATATCTTCTTCTTCTTCTTCTATTTCACATTTTATCCAAAATGTATTAAACTATGGGCCAACTTCCAGGTAGTAGCACGCAGCACGCGTAAATTGGTGAACTTGAGCCTAGACGTGACAGTTAATCGGCCAGATTGTAAATGTTGATATCATAAATAGGATAACACCACCAGTTACAGCATGCTACCACTGTTTGTATATGAGGGATAATCGGGAGTAGTAAAAGTTCATCAATAAAAATTGATAGCATGCTTTAACGTGTATTTTCTACCATATTTTGCCAATTCGGCTATTTTTTCGTACAAAGCTCTACACTAACCCACGATATAAAGAGTAACAAGGTATGATTGTCCGGGCTGTCAAGTGCGTGTGACGTCACACGAATCGACTCTTAAAACGGGAAAAATAAAGTGATAATATTTATGTAAATTTATTCCACTGGATCGTAACCCCCGCAAGATACAAGCCATGAACAAAGTCGAAAAAAGAGAGCAGCAGGCCGGTCAGCAGGCGACATCCACAGTCTTCTTGCCTTGTCTTACTGAAGGAGTTTTTCATATAAAAGTTGCTTGTATTTTGTTCAAACGCTATAACTTTCGTAAATTTTTTCTACATGCTATCTTTTTTTTAAACTATTAGAAAGAAAACATATTTGGCTGCAATTTCTTTTAACTTCATTTTGCTGTGGGAGCGACAGTTTTGGGCTTTTGGACCTGTTTAAGATGAAATTTTAGTTTTTTCTCCATAACGAGTATACAAAAAGCAGTGAGAGTGAGAACTTTCTGCATGCTGTACCCGGCACGTTAAGGCTTTTTAATGTGTCGGTGCCTTCGGCGACTTACGGTTTGTATTATATTCCGGGGGTTACGACTGGATCCATTAAAAAAGGTTGCAATAAATATAATATGAGTTTCTTACCATAAATATACCTTGAATTTGTCAGTTTAAAGCTCATTTCAGGGAAATCAGTTCGGATCTAAACAAAGTGCTACGAAAGTTTTATCGATAAAAAATGCAAAATAAGACTGAAATACCTATTATTTGCACTCCTAATTGATAAGTTAAGATCTTTTTATTATTTCTATAGTGAAATTAGTTAGTGGTAATCGTAATTTTCTCAAATAGAAGGCAAATTTGCAATGCATCATAACGAAGTGTAAAAAGTGGGGTTAGTGTCAAATTAAAATGAGGAATTCAATTCTAATAATCTTCCTTCAATTTATCTTTCTGTTTAGAAAGCAAAATGGTACTTATTTAATTATTTTAAATGGATCCAGTTGAATAAATTTACATAAATATTCAACTTTATATTATTTACTTTTTAAGAAACGCGTCATGCGAATCGATTAACACCGAAAATGGCGAATCAATGGGGCCGGATAGTCATACTTGTTAGTACGTATACCGTGACACTAACCATTCTGTAGATAAAATATGCCTGAAATGCGACATTATTCGTCGTTATTTCAAGATAGTTGAGTTGAGTTTTGCTGTTTTGTGATGTCTACGGAATTGTTTTTAAATTTTTCAATAACAAGTATAAGTTACGTTAAAGCTTATATGCAGTTATGCCAGTTGTAAAAGAAAACTACGTGAAATGTACCAACTCACGAACTCTAAAACTCAAACGTCGCACTGCCTAACGACAATTTTTGACGACGACATTTTCGCGTCGCAGCATTTAGGCTTATGCCCTAGACACATAGCACTCTTAATGAAGAAATAACTAACGACTCATTAGTGTATAATGATTCATTATAAACTGCAGACACACAGCCATTTCTTTAATTAAGTTGATCTGTCAAACTGGCTTTAAGAAACTTATCACATTAAAAAAGCAATATGGATCGAATTAACGCAATAAACTTTGTTATTATTAATTTTAAATTTTATTTATTTTTATTTTATTTCATTTAATTATTGAGAAATGAAAAAAACATTTTATTAAAAAATATTTTGACATAATACTTTGTGATTTGCATTTCTTCTTCTTATTTTTCAAATCAGCAGATGCACAGCGGAGCTCAATACTTAAATTATATGCTAAATCTAGCACATTATTCCTCATTATAGCTATAATGAAAGAAGAAAACACTTCATTAGTGTTCTTCATTATCATCTGATTTTCGAGCCATAATGACGTATACTGTGTGACACACAGCATTTTAATGAATAGTTAGTACTAATGATTCATTAGATCGTGCTGTGTGTCTAAGGTATTAAACACAATTCCGACGACAGAAGACAAACGACAACGATATATCGCTGTCAAATTTCTAAAAACACAGCATCTTATGCGAATGCACCAAATTGCGACGACCGACGTTGAGCGATCGACGACATTATCGCCGGGACTGATCAGTTTCTAATTTTGCCGTCGTCGCTGCAGTCCTACCAACAAAATTAATCGAATGAAATGGTTGTGGCATTCACTTTTGTCTTTTTTAGGTGGTAGCACGCCGCGGTAATTTTAAAATAATGAGCTTTGAGGAAAAATTAATCGAGGAAATGCGAAATCCATAAAATAATTTATAGTTTACAAGATAGGCAAGACAAGTGGACAAAAAAGACAAGGGTTGGATGGATATTTTAAAGCGTTTAATTTACTTGATTTCCGCATTTTCAGTTTTCTTCCACGCTTTGGTTCATTGCATTTCTTTCAATATAATATAAAATATTCTTGATAAAAATCTCCTTTTAAAACGCTCAAAACATTTAACAAAAGAAATTTCAGTATCTTCTTCTTTCACAATCGTCACTCATCGCCTGTCATTGCAATTGTGTTCCCAATTTTTCGAATGCCTGTTTCGCAGCGAAATTTTCGCTGTCGTCTGTCGTTCTGTCGCTCTGTCGTCGGAATTGTGTTTAAGCCTTTTGCTATGCCCTAATGTCTAGCATATATTCGAAAATTATTTTGGCGTCGACAAATGCGTGTCGCAGTCATTGTATTTCAGCCTAGAAGAAGAATCCTACCCAGTTTTATGCAGATGTAAGCATTGCATTGGAGTAAACATTAGTCTTTTGGAAGAATTTTGTATAATTTACATGAAAGAAGATTGTAGATATCTCTTGGTATCTATTAATCAAAGAAGAGTATTATATTAAGGTAAGATGAAGTGCTCTATATGTGCCTGACAGCCGGTATTGGTAAAAGCTAAATTAAGGTTAAGATGTTTTTATATTATAAACGTTTAGGTTTCAGATACAATATCTGCAGTTATAATTGGGGAGGATCTCGGGTAAAAATGAAATCACCCCCTTCGGAAGTTAAGTTTAGATTGGAAAAATACAACAAATCTCTGTAACCATTGCAACCCCTTCAAGAATAGCAAACTATACATAACGAAATACAAGAATCTGTAAGGACGTACTATGGTCCATTAGCTGTAAGAACTATCGTGTTTATTAATATCTAAGTGAAATACTGCACATGTTATAGTCGACTAGTTTACTTCTCTACCACCAGTGCACTAGTTAAGGTCACAACTGATATTTGCAGATTGCGTGATGAGTGAAACAGTGTGATCCATATATTGTTAGATCTCAGCAGGGCATTTGACTCTGTTCCGCAGGCTCGGTACATCATTTTGCCTCATCTCCACGGCGTGTTCCCTCATATCCAACTATCTCACTAACAGAAGTTTTGCTGTTGCCAGTGATGGTGGTCGCTCAACCCGTCGGCCTTCCCCATCAAGAGTTCCGCAGGGAGCTGTCCTTGCTCCGCTTTTGTTTTCCATCTACATTAATGACATCACCTCGGTGCTGGGTGACGTGAAATTCCATTTATATGCTGAAGATCTTCAGATTTATAAGGCTGCCAGTATGAGTGATCTTCCGTCGCTGACTGATGAGCTCAACTCTACGCTTAATAATATATCCGATTGGTGCTAATGGTCTGGCCCTAAATCCTGCTAAAACCCAAGCCTTTAGATATTCTGTCCGAGCCAATGTTCCTAGGGTTGGTGACACACTTCCGAATCTGCGTCTACGTGATCAGATCATTCCTCAAGCGAGTAGTCATGTCAAGAATCTTGGCCTCCTTATGGACCATCAACTTACTTGGCCTCCTTATGGACCATCAACTTACTTGGCGGCCTCAAGTGAGCAAGACGTGCTCTAGAATTTACTATGGCCTCCGTTCTTTATATGCGGTCTCGCACCACCTGCCACAATCCATTAGGCAGTCCCTGGTATGAGCCTCATTTTTTCTATGCTGATGATGCTTTCTATCCGTTACAGGCCTCTGAGATAGCCAAACTGAACAGAGCGCTCAAATGCTATCGTCTCAAGAGGCATTCTCATGTTCCTCAATTGTTGCAGCTTTTTATGTCTGGCTCTCTTACTAAACTCTTTGAACTCAGGGCTTTATGTTTGATTCATAAAGGCAGGTGGAATCAGCTACCGAGGTACATATGTGCATTGCTCTCATGGAGCTCTCTCAATACCTCGAGGCTGGTCTAACACCGAACGAATACCCGATTTGGTTCTAATGTTTTATTTGGTCAGGGAACCTCCCTGTGAAATTCGCTGCCCGATTCTATCAGGAATACTACATCGTCTATCAAGCAGTTCAAGGAGCTTGCGACTATGCATTCCTTAAAAAAAAAGATAGGTGCTCAGCTCAGAATTTTCTGAACATTTATTTTTATATTTAAACTTTTAATATATTCTATTACATTCTGTGCAATTAGTCTAAAGTGTTACGTTAAATCTTATATTTTACTCTATTCGCTTATCATACTTTCGTTATTTTGTTTTATTTTAGTTTGGTTTATCTTATCTGATTCTATTTTATTTCATTATATTTTCTTTTTCTTTCTTATTGTATTTTGCACTACATCAACCTTAATTTAAGTCCTATAACTTTATCACTCGTTAGTATTACTATTACCTAGATAGTTTTCTACTGCAAAGAGTTTGTTCGTTGCATTTTTGTTATTTTTCTAAGCCGTGTATTCATTCGACATGTTATCAATATCTAATGTATACTGATGTACCTAACGTTGTAACGTAGCGTAAGCTGAGGTTCTTTAATAAATGCTTTTCTATTCTATTCTATTCTACGAATAAAACATTTCATTCTTTATCGAACTACAACCCGATATGTTGAATTACATCGACCTAAATGCAGCTCTGTTATGTACACTAATGCACATACACACAATCTTTACTTGTAGAAGCTGTGCATATCGTGGCGTAACTCCGTTATGAACCCTAAGGCATGAAACGAAAGCATATGGGCCGTCCGTTCTACAGCGTATACTGCACGCGCATTTCAATTTTTGGCGATAAGTGACATTCGGAGGAGGAAAATTTTCCTCCCTCGAATGTTTCTTATATTGTAACGTCGCTTAGTGTTTTTTATCGGAAAGCAATAACATAAACGTTACCTGTCTTATTGTCTAAATGATTTATATGGAAAAACTGTCAGTAATATTTAAACTTCCGTAGTTACCCAAAGATTATCAACCTTATATTCTGTGTAATTGTTAAAATTATTTAAAAATTGTATTAAATCTGTTAAAAAGGTGTATAAATATGACCAGTTTGAGGAAGCTACGAAGTCAAGTCACTATGTCACTGCGACTGATTTGATCTTATTTGATCTGGACTCCTTATCGAGCCTGCTCGAAACAGATTTTTTTTTGTAACAAAAAATACACCTTGTGTAAAATTTTATATTATAATTATTATTTTTCCTTATTTAGATAAAGGAAAAATATGGATTCCGATCTTTACGATGAATTTGGAAACTATATTGGTCCAGACTTAGATAGCGACGACGATGACGATCAGAGTATTTACGGTCAACAAGATCTACAAGATGACGGAGATGTAACTAAAATTTAGTTATTAAGATGAACTGTAATTTTTATAAATATTTAATTTTAGGATGATGCATTGGACGAAGAGGAAGCAGAGCATGATGAAGAAAAAGATTTGCATGCTGTTGTTCTGCATGAAGATAAAAGATATTATCCAACTGCAGTTGAAGTTTATGGACCTGATGTGGAAACAATAGTTCAGGAAGAGGATGCTCAACCCCTGGATAAACCTTTGATTGAACCAGTTAAAAAGTTAAAATTCCAAATAAAAGAACAAGATTTACCAGAAACGATTTACGAAATGGAGTAAGACTATTTATTTGCATTAAGATTTATACATTTTTACATAAAATTTTATCATTAGGTTCATGGCGGATTTGATGGATACTCCACCTTTAATTAGGAATGTTGCACTAGTTGGACATTTACATCATGGAAAAACGACATTTGTTGATTGTTTGATCCGACAGACCCATCCACAATTTGATACTATTGAGGAGCGCTCTCTTCGCTACACAGACACTTTATTTACAGAGCAGGAACGCGGGTGTAGTATTAAGGCCACTCCGGTGACACTTGTTCTTCCTGACATCAAACAGAAAAGCTATTTGATGAATATATTCGACACACCAGGTTTGCATGAAATTTATTAAATCCACCATATTTTTCCTAGTTGTTCCTGCCAGAAGAAAATCAAATTAACTTGTATGCTAGATTTCATGTTACCTACATATGAGCCGCTCACTGCAAAAATCGGTTAACACCATGAAAGAAAAGGTAGGAAACATTGATACATGCTTATGCATTTGTTGTGAAAAAACATTTATTATTAAACGACCATAAAATCTGTTGTCATGAGAGACTACATGACATCATTTTTATGGCCATTGAAAAAACAAATATATATATATTTTTTTTACAAAAAATGTATCAATGTTTCCTGCCTTTTCTTGTGTGCAGTTGATCGATTTGTGCAGTGAGCAGCTCATATGAACGAACCTCCGCGAAATCCCATAATTCACTGTTCATCCCTTGTTGATAGTTATCATTTTGATATCTGATCGATGGTGACCAATTAATAGAACAATAGCAAAGGGCTATGAAATAAAAACAAGGAACTTTCTATACATTTATTCCACCCAAAGTAAGTAATAAACCGTCCTCAAGCTTTTGGTGATATTTTTTTTATCATTAGCTCGCTTACTATTTTGGTGTAATAAATGAAATTATGCAACGACATTAAAGTAACGAGAGCAGCTAATTAGAAATGAACACAAAATTTTACTGTTTGGTTCAAGTATCTGTGTAAAATAACTAGATTATTGTAAAAAGTTGTTCTAATTTTAAAATTTAAACAACTAATTTATTTATTTATTTATTTATTTAGTTTAGCTACGTGAACATGAATGGTTACGTACCTATTTATGCGCACTCGGTTCCTTGACCATATGGCGCTCTATCTCTAGTTATATAATTCCTTAGTATCTACACTTAACCTAACTTATGCTAGGATTACATCTGTCTATTCTAATTCTATGATTCCTTATCCTATGGGTGTTAGATTGGGAGTGGGATGCTTAGGTGGGTGAGGAGTTGGAATAAACGGGAATTTTTGGGCTGAGCTGGGTCGAGGATGGAGCTGAGGTCCGTGCTGCGCAGTATGTTCTGGGATGTGGGGCAGGCAGTCAGTAGGTGGAGTATGGTTAATGGGATTTGACAGGTTGAGCAGATGGTTCTTTGGGATATTCCTATTATATGTCCGTGTGTCAGTTTGGTATGTCCGAGTCTTAGTCTGGTTAGGCTTACGGCTTGCCTCCTGCTGAGGTCGGTGTTGTAATTTGGTTTTCCTATTGTGGGCCAGTGGGTTCGTAGAAAGGTGTCGTTTCGATTCCATTCTGCTTGCCTTCTTCTGTCCAGCTCTCTTTTGACAGTTTTTATGAGCAATCTCGGATCTACTGGTATTGTCATTTCTTCAGTCAGGTTCCTAGCAATATTTTTGGCAAGAACATCGGCTTTCTCGTTCCCAGTGATGCCAACGTGTCCAGGTATCCATATTAGCGTTAGTTTAGAGTTTTGGAGAACATTTCTGGTTGCCTGGATGAGTGGGCAGTCGTTTTTCCTGTTTTTTATCGCTTCTAATGTTGCTCTGGAGTCTGTGCAGATGGCGATTGTTTTATCCTTTGTCTTGGCTATTCGGATGGCTGCTGAAATTGCGTGCAGCTCAGCGGGTTGTGCCTGGGTCTCCGGGTGGAGCTTCGCTGTATAAACTGTCTCCCATGCCTCCTTGTTTTGTCTAACCACTGCTGCTCCTGTGCCATCTGGTGAGCAGCTGGCATCAGTGTACCAGAAGTCGCTGTCCTTGAATTTTTCCCTCATTTCGAGGAATTTTTTTCTGTATAGTTCTGTCGGTGTCTCGTCCTTTTTGTGTGTGGTAAGTGTCATTTGGAAATGTCTATGAAGAGGATAGCAGTAAGGGATGGGGTCTAGGACTGTGGAGTCTGGGATAGTAGGTATTGGGATGCCAAGCTCTAGTGTTATGGAAACGGACTTGCTTAGAGTGGATGGGACTCGGGGTGGGGGATTGCTTAGATAGTAACTTATTCTATTGTGAAGCGGTTTCCTAGGGTCCGTGATTGCTTTTGCCGTGATATTTAGCGCACTTTTTGCTATCCTGTACTTCATTGTTGTGAAGCCTCCTTCGATATGCATGGCCTCTATAGGTGAGGTTCTGAATGCTCCCATGGCTGTTCTGACGACATTATTTAACTTAACCTGCACCTTTTATATGGCCGTTTGGGCTGCATGTCCATAAATTGTTAGGCCGTAATTGGTTTTCCCGTCCGCGAGGGCCTTGACTATTTTACCTAAGCTGTTAGGTGGAACCCCTCTGTTCCTGGACGCCAGGGTTCTGGTTAGGTTGTGAATTTTATCCAGGTCTTGGGCTATCACGTTGGCCTGTAGGTTCCATTTCAGGTTCCTGGTGATGTGAATCCCTAAGATCTTAAGGGTGTCCTTGGCTGTCAGGTTCAACTCTTGAATATGGCATCTGCTAGTCCTGCAGTCTCTTCTCCTACAAACGTGCAGTAGCTCCAGCTTGCTTATAGGAAATCTCGCTCCGTTAGTGTCTGCCCAGATGTTGGCATGGTTGAAGGCGCCCTTGACCCGTGTGTTAGCCTCCTGTTCGTGGCTGTGTCCTGCAATTAAAAGATTGTCTGCGTAAATGAGGCTTTTAACATTAGGTATGCTTTCTAGCTTTGAGCATAGAGTGTCTATGTAAACTTTAAAGATGCTGGTTGAGAAGGGTGAGCCTTGTGGAACTCCGTTATCCAGGGGAAAGATTGGGGATAGGAAGCCGTTCACCTTGACCCGTATCTTTCTGTTGGTTAGAAAGTTTTGGGTGAGTCGGATGAACTTGGCATCAATTCCCCAGACAGCTAGGCGTTTAGAGACTATGTGTTTACCTACCCGGTCATATGCCTTCTCCAGGTCAGCCGATAAGATTATCCCGTGCTCTCTCGAGGAAAGTCCCTCTGCTAAGTGCTCTTCTAGTTCATGTAGGAGCGATATAGTCCCTCTACCCGGTCTGTATGCGTGTTGCACTTCAGACAGTGTATTTTCCAGTACGGAGTTTAGTCTTCTTGTAAGGATTTTCTCCAGTACTTTGGAGAGACATGGTAACAACGAGATGGGCCTGTAGTCGTTTACATTCTGTGAAGAGTTGGATCTTTTGGGGATTGGGATAGCTGTGGCAATTTTCCAATCGTGTGGGAAAGTTCCTGTGTTAATGATGTTGTTTAAGAGAGATATGTATCTCTGCTTGAATGGAAAAGGAGCTTCTTTAATCATTTTATAAGAGATCCTATCTTGACCGGGAGTTGTTCCTTTGAGTAGACTCAAGGTGTCATTGAGTTCCTCCAGATTGATTGGGTAGGATAGGTTTTTAGCTGGGTCCGCTACATAGGGCATGTCCGTTAAGGAGAAGCTTTGTTTGTTTAAGAGGAAATCTTGGGAGAAGTTGTTATTTGACGAGTAGCTCGACCAAGTTTGGGCAAACTCGCAGGCAATTTCCGTGGAGCAGCTTATGCTCCTGCTTGGTGTCGTCAGGCTAGCAATCAGATTTTGATGTTTATTGCCGGAGATGGCTCTGACTTTCCTCCAAGCGTCGGCGAGATCGAGTTTGGGGTTGATGCTATTTGCAAAGAACTCCCAAGATATTTTCTTTGCTTCCTTGATCTCTTTCTTGGTAATCGCCGATTCCCTGCGGTAGATTTGCAGGTTTTCTGTCGTGGGATGCCGCTGGAATTTCTTCCAGGCTCTGTTTTTGCTTCTTATTTTACACAGGATGTCATGGTTCATCCAACCTGGTTGGGTTCTGGGTTTAGGAGAAGATGATGGGATAGATGATGCTGCGGCTGCCCGCAGTATTTTTTTAATTTTTGCAGCTTCCTGATTAATGTTTCCGCTGCTTGGTGCCTTTTCCAGCTCCCTGCCTACCATAGCATGGAATCTGGTCCAGTCAGCTCTTTTTTCTTGGAATCTAGCTGTTGCTTTGTAATTCCCTGTCTGCACCCTAGATGTAATTATGATAGGAAAGTGGTCGCTACCTTCTAGATACTGGTGTGTTTTCCAAGCGAATGCCGTGGCGAGGTTTGGGGAGGTAAGGGTGAGGTCTATGTGGGTTAGTGTGTCTCGAGTGCTTAGGTGTGTGGGGGCTCCGTCGTTGAGGACGACGTATCCCTCCTCGCGGATCCATTCGTCTACTATTCTTCCTCTGCGGTTCGTTCTGATAGAGCCCCACATTGGGCTGTGGGCATTGAAATCGCCTGCTATCAGTTCATTGGGCTCCGTAGTGTTAATGATTTCTCTGAGCAGCTCTGGTTGGAGGTATACGTCGCACTCCAAGTATACATTTCTTATAGTTATTGGCGGATTGGTCTCTATTTTAGTAGTGATTGTAAGGGTGTAAGGGTTCGAGGGAATTTGGGAGAAAGGCAGTGATTTGTGGATAAATGTGGCTATTCCACCACGTCTAGTTTCGTACATCTTGTTGTGGAATGTACATCTGTATTGCCCTAGTCTGTCCGGTCCTTCTCCATTTAGCAGTTTTGTCTCTTGTAGCAGCACAACATGAGGGGAGTAGGTGCAAAGGAGCGCTTGTAAATGTGGTAAGTTGTTGTAGAAGCCATGAATGTTCCATTGTAGAATGGTGAGTCCTCGCGTGGAGCTAGTCAAGGGCTGGTGGTTTTGGTGAGATGGGTTGGGTGTCGTGCTAGGTTGGGGCGTTGGGATTGGGTAACGAGTTCCTCGGGGTGTTGTCATGTGTTTTAATACTAGTCGATTTCGATCACCTCGGTCTCGCGCTCCTGAGAGCTCGGGTCCAGGTGTAGGGGTCGGCTTGTTTTGCTCAGTTCCTTATTCTTAGAGTTGGGTGTGAAGTTGAAGAGTTCATTTTTGGCGGGTATAATGGGTTGTCTTGGAGGGGTTGAGAGGGTTTGAGAGGAAGTGGCAGCATTTCCTGGTGAGAGATTGAAGGATGGTTGGTTGATTTCATTGGTGGTGGATTGTAGTGTTTTCTTTATGTTGTTGGCTTTTTCATCTTTTGTTGGTTTGGTGTTTATTTTGTTTATTACTGATGGTTGGGAGGATATTTTGGTTAAAGTTGAGGTTTCTATTGAGGTTTTTTCTGTGTTATGGGTGTGGAGGGAAGGGGGTTTGATCATGGTGTTGGATAGTATATTTACGATTGCGTTTGCTTGGGTACTGTTTTCTGTTGGAGTATTTCGGTTTATGGGTGCTTGTGTGATTTGGCTTACAGCATATGGCTTTGAAGTCTGTTGAGTGTTGGAGTTGGTGAGTGTTGGCATTACAGGGCCTAGACCTTGTGTAGCCAGAGAGTAGGAAATCTGTGGCACCTTTGTACTGGTGGTTGGTCGATTGGCGAAATAGGCTTTTTTGGCTTCATATTTGGAGCACTTCTTCCTCGTTTTAATGGCCAGGATTTCTTTCTCTTGGAGGTACGTTGGGCAGTTTTTGTCTGTCGACGGGTGCCCTATTATGCCGCAATTTATGCAAGACGGAGTGTCTCCATTTTCATGTTCATGGGGGAGTTCTTTGGCACAGAAGGCGCAGATATCCTGCGTTGCTGAGCACCATTTGATGGTGTGTCCTAGTTTTTGGCATTTCCTGCATCTCATTGGATTAGGAATATATTCTCTAACCTGAACTATTTCGAATCCGACGGGTATTTCACGTGGTAGGGCGAAACGGTCAAAGGAGAGTATTACCAAGCCGGTGTTTTTTTCCATAGTACTAATCCTTTTTTTTATATGGACTGCTTCCACAACTCCGTAGCTTCTCAGCCCTTCCACGATATCTGTTTCTTTTAGTGAAATCAAGGCAGTGTTGTAGATTATTCCCTTGGTCTTGTTCAAGGTATCATGATACGAGCACTTGATTGGTATGTCGCCTGGCAGTTTGTTTCTGCTGACGAATTTTTCTGCCACGCTTTGGTTGTTGCATAACAGCAGCAGGCTGCCGTCCCTCAGAAAAGAGGAAGATGAATATCTTGTTGATATACCATCTACCGCCTTTCGGAGTAGGAAGGGGTTTACGTCTTTTAACGCTTTTTCAGGTGTCGTACATTGGATGGTGATGAATTTAGCTTCATCGGCCGGGTTGTTTGCTTTCTCTATTAGGGTGGGGAAATTCTCTAAGAGTGCTTCACTGGCGCCTTTCCTTTTCTTGCTTTTCCTTCTATCCTCCACCTGCTTAATGCCGCCTAGAATGTGAAAGTATCCACCATTTTCCGGCCCGGAGGCCATTTTTTCTTGGGGCCGTGCCCCCTACTAAGTAAGGTGCCTACAGATCTAGCTTATTTTAAAATCTTAAAAAATTAACTTAATTAGGTGAGAAAATATACTTCCTTTATGTTTTTGTTGCACCTTCTGTTGTCACTTCGGAAAGCTTTCAGAAATATTGAGCTTCGCTGGTATTAGTGTTGTTGTGTGTCTTGGATACTATTTGGTTGGGCTTTTCTAGTAGTTAGGTTCGCCACCTAACCTGACTGTTTTCATACCACCACGTGTTTGCGTGGTGGGCTATCGGACTAAGCCTTTATAGTCACTTGTTGGTGTCTTTCACTTTTCGTTGTTTTTTTTAAATCTTCACTTTCTGCCCTTTTATTCTTTACTGTGTTGTACACGGTATGCTTTTTAAGTACTTTGGAATTAATTCTTAACTATTGACCACTATTAACAATTAATCTGCTCGAGTTATTTCTCAGTCAACCTTCTGCTCTGACAGCTTGTTGATGACTGTTAAACAACTAAATTATTCTTAAGCAGATAGTAAAAAAAATTGTTTTTTATGCACTTTTAAAAACTGCAAAACTGCGATCGTTATAAAACAGTGGTAAATGAAATGCATATACATAAGTTCCTTACCAGTGGCAAATCATTATAAAATCAAAAACCTAAATATTAAGGAGTTTTGAGTTCATGATACTAATCTTATATTTTAATCTGCCTTCCTATGATTATACGATTGCGCATCCATCAAAAATCTCATTTGGCTATTAAACATGGGGGAATGTTAACTATAAATTTCAACATATTCATGTCAGTTCTTTTTTTCCAACTAATTAATGTGATATTTTTGAGTGTGCCTGTAGTCTGTCCTACGATGTGCACAGAGACCACTGAGCAAAATGAGATTTTACAGTCGTTCCCTTAGACAGAATTTGTTTTGACCGTCTGCCTCTGCAGCAAAGTATAAATAAGGATAGGTAGAGACAGAGGCGAACAAAATGGGAAATTTTTCGTGTTTTTTAGAATGAAACAAGTAATTTCATATACTTTCGTCTTTTACATAAATGGGGGAAAAGAACTTGTCTATGAACTATTGTAGTGCAACTGAGACAACGAGTTAAAAACAAAAATCGAGAGAACGTAGGATTACCCGAACGACAAAATCTTATTAAATCCCACAAAATCCTTTCAACCTATTCATAATAATCATAATAACGTACTTCGGCCACACTACCTCCCATTTTTAAGAAAAAGATAAATTTCGTTTTGGCCAAGATGCTGAAAGGAGATGTAAAGTTCCTCTCAAATGAAATTCTCATTTTTCCCGAAAATATCAGAGAATCCAGCATGAGTTCTCCCACTAAATCTCTTCATAGCATAGCAAATGTAAACAGAAAAACGTGCTATTCAAATATCATGGGATTACACCAACAAACTTAAATTCCTGCGAAAAACATTGGGACAATTGCCTTAGTATTTCAGAAAAACTTGTTTTCACAAAAGCGCGGGAACATTTTTTGAGCGTAAAATCGGAAAACTCCGCCCATCCTCTCTTATTTACGTTTCGTTGCATGTAATCTTCGCTTTCACATTTTTTGTCTTATTCGTAAAATGTTCATAGAGGGTTTCAGTTAGATTTTTTTTTTTTAATTTTTTTTCTCTTTTTTCCTTGCTTTTCTCGCCGTGTATATTTAAATGGAAAACAATCGAAACACTCTTCTGTGTCTCTTCTTTTAGTTATTCATTCTTTGGTCTGCAGCCACCAATAACGGAGCGTTTACAATGACAGAGTAGAGTGGAGTCACCAGATTGCATCTTCTCTCCTTTACTCAAGCTTGCACTCTCATATAAGTTCTTCGCGCTACCCACCAGAGTGGATTTCACAGAGTAGCGTCAGATTGGAACAATTCCCAATCTCACGTTGATAGTTTCGAAAGCTTTCAACATTTGTTTCGAAATACAAGTTTTCTGTTAGAAACTACAGATGTCGCACTGATAAATACAAAATTTAACTAACGAAAATTGATAAATTATAACAAAAAACCCATAAATAAATATTTTTTATAAGAAATTAAAAATGTATTTAGTACTTTTATGATACAATTTTAACAAAATAAAGTCAATTAAGAATGAAAATTTTCTTATGTTCGAAATGGTTTATCTATGGAATATAGATGGCAGTCGTTCATTTCGAAAGTGTCTGTAATAAATGTTAATTTGTATTTTGTGATAATTCAAATCGTTCATAGCTCATTCTGGTGTAATTAAAGAAATATCTTCCGTAATTTAACACCATTTGTGATCTGTTTTGAAGTATATTTCAAATGTAAACACATGATAATCTGTCACACAATTTACATGTGATTTCGAAAATCTGAATGAAGCTCACTCTGTATTGTGCATGCACGCTACTCTGGTAAAAGCTCACTCCACTCTACTCTGTCATTGTAAACGCTCCTTAAACCAAACGAATTCTGAAGAAATATGGTCGATTTCAATTCTAAGAAATAAATCATTCCTTTCCTCCATTGAAAACAATTTATACAGGCCTGAGACAAAAATCTGCGCTGATGTACCAAGATCTACGCTCATAAAAATTTTTAGCTAACAAGCCCAAGCAACCAAATGAATCCAACAATGCACACGAATTCTGAAGAAATATAGTCGATTTAAATTCTAATGGCCAGTTTCACAGTGTGAGTTTAAACCAAATATTTAGTTTAAACTCGACGAATGAGTTCCACAGTTTGGCTTAAACCCCGGCTTAAACTAGAGTTTAAACCGTGCCCTCTCTCGGTTTAAACTCAGGATAATTTTATTTTGACAGTAGCATTGCTTTTTTTGTATCAAGAAAATAATTTCATCATGGATTTAGATTTAGACATTTCTAGCGATGAAGAAGATTTTTTTGAGTTAAATTTACAACTCTGTCGATGACTGAGAGTAATTAGAAATCGGCCAAATCATTTTAATTAGTGGGACGACGTTGTCAGTTTGTCTTCGAATCTATTCTTGACCGTCCTCTTGTGCTCTATTACATATCTTTTTTTTTATGCATTAGTGAAGGCAATAGCTCAACTTCACTTATGCTAAAATGTTCATCCTTTTTGAATGTTGGCATATTTAAAATTAGAAAATATAACTACATATTTTTTATTTTTTATTTCTGATCTGCTTACTTTTTCTGATTGACAGATTGATTCATTACAAAATTGCTTCGCAATGGTGGCGATAACCAATTTAGTTCACAATTTAATCAGTACTACCAACGTTACTAAAAGAATGCACTGTGAAACCCGATTTGGTTTAAACTACGTTTAAACTTGGAGGGTGGTTTAAACTAAACCTCGGTTTAAACTCGACTGTGAAACTGGCCATAAGAAAGAAATGAATTTTTACCTATATTGAAAAACATTTTTGGTTCGTATCGATGATATATTTAGCCGAGATCAGTGAGCTATTGAGGTTTGCTATGAACTCTTCCATATATCACTTTCTTAGTACTACTACCGTCGATACCTGGGTATTTCTTGTCTGTGCAGCGGGTAAACCTAATGTAATGACATTTCTCTGACAGTTCTCGTGAGTATAATTAATTGTAAAAAGTTATTTATAAAATGTGCTCTAGGTCTTTTTCTATTTCTTTTCTTCTAATTTTTGGTTATTTTTGCTCAAGAAGTAATTTATATGTCCCAATCAACGAGGTAATAACTAAAGGAGATGCAATCATATGTACGATCCGTGTACATGAGCGTACCCAAAATTGCCTTTCATTTGTGTATGTTTCACTCCGCCATTTTTGGTCTTCGCTGTCAAATCCATACTTAGGTTTGGATGGTTTTGGGCTTGGTGCATTGACGCAGGAAAACCCGTGAAATAACCGTAGGGGCCACGAAGCAAATATTACTCACAAACTTTTTACCACTGAACTATTCTTCAAAATTATTAACTTCTTTACGTTCACGTTTGCAAATTCAGTAAAGACTTTTGAGTATATGAAAATAAAAGCGATTAAAACTGCGCATAGGTTGTACAATTGTGTAGAGGTGTACAAATTTTACGGCGCTTATGTACAAACAATATCAGTGTCATAGTGTTAGAATTGGGTACGCGATATTTTCTCATTTGCATCTCCTTTAGTTCTTACCTCGTTGGTCCCAATCAGCAGAAAATTGCAAGTGACAGTTCTCAAGTGACAACTGTCAAACCATTACCCCGAGAAATTTTTAGTGTAAGCTCGGGGTAGCCCAGTTTTTTTTTAAAAAAAGGTAGTCTATTCCAGTGTAGCCCTAGGTTTACGCGGGGTTTTCATCGAACAGATTTTGTTATTCACTAATATTTAATTTCTTCTACCATGCCTAGCTTTATTTAGATCGCTTTCTAATTTTCCTTTTAATAGGTTTGTTCGATGAAAACACCGGGTAAACCCAGGCAACCTAGTGCAACATTATCTTGCTTTTTGAAAAACCTAGGGTTACCCCGAACTTTAAAAATTTCTTGGGGAAAGAATTTGGCATTTGTCACTTGAAATTTGTTGTTGATTGGGGCATATAAATTACTTCTTAAGAGAAAATATGTAAAAATTAGAAGAAAAGATATAGTAAAATAGCTAGAGCACATTTTATTTGTCTTCACCCATTTTATAAATAACTTTTCACAATTAAATAATAATGCTCAGGAGAACTGTCAGAGAAATGTTATTGTACTAAATTAAAATAAATGAGTGCACAAAGCCCCGGGTAAATATTGTAGGGGAAAATTTACACCGTGTTGGTTTCATCGAACAAACCTAATGTTTTCTTATGTTTCCTCAGTGCAAAATATTAAAATTATAGAATAATCTCTTCAATTGGACCTATCTATACGTTGATCCTATATAGGATTTAGCTCATCACAATGCTTAAAGAACATAAATTCGCAATCCTAATTCTTATGTTTTCTTTGACAAACTCCATTACACTTCTTTTAAATAAGTTTAAGTGCTCTATTTATCTTATCTCGTGGAAAATTGTTAATTAACCTAAGTCCCTTATATTGATTTGAACACATTACTGTCTAGCAATAGTGTAGACGAAGACGTTTCTAAATTTTGCATAATTCCTTTCGATTTATTTTCCTCTCACGTTCCCCGCGAGCGACAGTGGTCGTCTAAATCATCTCCGCCATGGTTCAATAAAGCACTAAGACATCTAAAAAATAAAAAGAACAAATTGTGGAAAAATTACATGAGGGACAAAGACTTTATAATTATAAGTCACAACAATTTCCTCACATCCTGTAATGAGTTCAAAGAACTTTCCTCTACACTTTATGATGAGTATATTCAAAGCATACGTGCGAAATTATTTCGTGACCCACGTATCTTTTATTAATACGAAGAAAAAAATGGACAACTACCTCAATACCATGAGGTACAAAGATTCTGCTAGTGTTGATTCGTCGGAAATTTGCAATATGTTTGCTTCATTTTTTGACAATGCATTTTCTTCATCAAATTTCCTTCCTCGAAATAACAATTTTAGTCATATGAACGATTCTCATAATGTTTCATTCACTATATCTACAATTGTGCAAGAGGATATACTCGATCATATTAATGGGCTTCAAAATGACTTCACAACGGGTCCTGATGGCATCCTTCCAGCTTTCTTTAAGTCATGTTGCCATGGCCTTGCAATTCCGCTGAGAATTATTTTCCAAAAATCGCTTAATAGTGGTTGTTTTCTTCAGCTATGGAAAAATTCTTTTATCATACCTATCCACAAAAAAGGTAGTAAAAGTGAAATTTCTAACTATAACCATATTGCAAAATTGTCTTGTATGCCTAAATTATTCGAATCTATCATTTACTCTCAGCTATCAATTTTCAGCAAGAATTTGCTTTCTTCAAACCAGCAACTCTACAACCACTAACTTGTTGGAATTTGTCTCGGATACCATTGGCGGGTTTGCAAAAGGCTATCAGACAGATTGTATTTATACAGACTTTAGTAAAGCGTTCGACAATATATCTCACTCTGTGATACTCTTTCAAATGGAAAAGTATGGGTTTCCTCCAACTTTTCTTAAGTGGACGAAGTCTTAGATAAAAGAACATATCAAGTCTTATTTCGACACTTGGGCCCGCATTTTTTATTCTATCTATTGACGATATTGTATCTGTTATGAGACACTGCAAAGGCTTGATTTATGCTGACGACATTAAACTTTTCGCTCAGATTAAATCTTTTAGCGATTGTGAACGGGTACAAGGTGACCTTCCAAATTTTCCGTTTGGCGCAAAAACAATAATTTGGTTCTCAATATCGACAAATGTGAGGTTATGACTTTCTACAGGAATCAGAAACTAATCACCTACGAGTATGTGTTCTCGGATTCTACGATTTGCCGCCGCGAGGGTGCTGTTTGTGATTTGGGTGTCAAATGTGACCATAGATTAAATTTTATCTCCCACATAAACTACATTTTATCAAAGAGTAGTTCTATGCTGGGCTTTATCAAACGTTAGTCTCGATAGTACTCGAGTCCCACCATAACATTGCGTTTGTACACTTGCTTTGTGAGACCTATCCTTGAATACGCTAGCCAGGTCTGGTCTCCATTTTACGGTACACACATCGACAGCAGAACAATTATTTATATCTTAAATTAAAGGTAACGAAGAGGTCTAGTAAATAACGTCGGGAAAAATAAAATGTATCGGAACGGATATATTAGCTCGAAAATTTGTAAAAAATGGTAAAAATTGAAGTTTTTTAAATCAAATTCCTGTTAGTAGGTACTTTCTTTTCTTTAGATTGTGACTTTCAAAAAGAAAAGGCATAGATCTAGCAAATAACGTTGAGTTTTTTTGATTTTTAGTGGCGCTGTTTTTAATTATTTGACTCTAATAATACTTGTTTTTTCTCCCGATATTTCACCGACTAGAAATTGCAATATTTCGTTGAAAGTTGTTGAAATACAAAGCAAAATAGTATATTTAACAATTATGTAAAAAAAAAAATTAGAGAGTTAATTCTCGTCTCAGAAGTTCCCATCTGTCATTACAAGTTTCTGTTTTCATGCTTGTTTTTTTGTTAATTCAGTGATTTTATCGTTAAATATTCGTGAGTGATATTGTAATTTAGCCATTACGTGCCATAGTGTTGTTTGTTATCATCTGCTTGTCTTGTACTCGGCTTGGTTTTAATGCAGATTAGTGACTGCAGCTGTTCTGCCCTTTTTGTATGCCGGTTGAGGCTCGTCGCTCGTGCTCCTCTTTATTGTTTATTGTTTTTTCTCTTTTGTGAATTGAGAATGGGAGCTTCTTCTTAATCGCTGGTATTTGTTTTTAAAGATAAATTATTTTTTATCTATATTCATTTTTCATTGTTTTCTATTGTATTTCCGTCCTCTATTTGTGACTATTCTCGCTGTGCATTTTCGATATTCTTTCCGCGGGCTTAAACCATTCAACGGGCAAGTACATTGCGACTCAAAATTTTTCTTTATTTTTTTATTTATTTTTTCTGTACATCTCCAATTTTTTTTTTTTTCAATTGCCGTCACTGAGAATGGCAACTTGTAAAGTCTGCTCTTTAGAGAAATCAGAGGAGGTGGTGGCTTGTGACGGTATATGTGGTAAATCTTTCCACGCTTCTTGCTTAAAACGGAGCTCTAGAGCTCCTACTCCTGGACTTACAACCTGCAGCGAATGCTCGGATATAAAGCCCTGCCACACATTAAGGTTTTTAAAAAGCTTTACCGAACGTCTTGACTCTTTCTCTACCGTTCAGTCTCTCATTGCGGATAAATTTAATAGCTTATCTATGAACTGCACTGGTCTTGAAGTATTTTCCGATGACATTAATGTTTTAAATGGTAAAATTGATAAGCTGTTGAAACTTGTGGATGTATTGAGCATGAATTCAGACACACTCCTTGAAAAGTCTCATAACCTATCTTTAAAGGTTCAAAATTTGTCTGACTCACTGGGTGATGTTAATGCAGTATTTGTCAATGACTCACCATCTGCGTCTCAAAATTCCAACAGCACGTTACTTATCCCAGTAATTGACGACGTTCGGCGTAGTTTAAGGCGTGTTGAAGGCGATATTGGGTCTTGGGTATCTGCTGTTTCCGAAAACTCGAGACTTATCAGCTCCTTGGCGACTGATGTCAAGAAAATATCTCCAGTGGATAAGGAATTGTCTGACTCTCAACCATCACCTCTCGTGCAGCAAGGAGTAGACTCTAACCGTCCGGTACCTAATACACATCGTAGTAAACCAGCCAAAAAGCAGAGGAACCACCGAAGACGCCAACATAGCCCCAATGAGGCGATTCTTTCAAATCAGGACACTGTTCAATCTACAGCAAGCGGTGTTCTGGCTCTCGTTACATCTGCTTCTGTAGCTGAAGTGAGGGAGCGTTCCACAGTATCGAATGATACTTCATCTGTGTCCTCTCTAGGAAATGGTAGTGGTGCCTCTTTGAGAGCGGTACCTAAACCTTCGAGTGTTTTTGTCACCCGTTTCTCTCCAGAAACGATGTGCGAGGACATATTGAAGTATTTGAAGTCCAAGAATATTGCAACAGATGGTATTTCTTGTCGAAAAATTAGTAAATCCTCTAAACCTGTTGCATCTTTTGTTCTAACTGTGTCCGCGGATGAGCAGGATAAGTTATTGGATCCCACTTTTTGGCCCTCTGGCGCTTTTACTAAATTGTTCGTACCTTCTGGGCACCAAAATAGAAGTACAGCTAAAAAAAGCAGCGATATCTCAAAAACCTCAAGTCGCTCTCCCTTTATTATCAAAATGTAAGGGGGATTCGGACAAAAACTGCAGAAATCTTTAAATCCTCTGTTGCAAATTGTTTTGATACAGTTGCTTTCACTGAAACTTGGCTGCATCATGGTTTTCGCGATGCTGAAATCTTTGACAATTCTTATCAAATTTTTAGAAGAGATCGGTATACTGATTCTGAAGCTCGTGGCGGTGGCGTACTCCTCGCCTGCAAAAACCACTTAAATTGCAGCCTAGTTGAGCTCCCTAGTTTCTCCAACACTCTCGACATTGAACTTATAGTTCTTAAGGTGTCTCTATTAAAATATGACTTATACATACTTTGTAGCTATATTCCACCAGACTCCATAAATATCGTCGACGACAAAGGTCAGAATATTTATGACCTACTCATTTTAACATCTAATTTTATCCATGGTAAGATGGAACCTCTTGACGAATTACTACTTATTGGTGATTTTAACCTACCCAATATACAATGGGTACTTAATGATGATGACGATGACTATCTTCAACTTAATAACTTGACAACAAGGGAATCACTTTTCCTTGACACTATTTCATCTCTTGGTCTCAGCCAAATCAGTAATGTTAAGAATGACATGGGTAGGCAGTTAGAACTGGTATTTTCTACTGACGCGGGTAACTTATTAGTTGAACCTAGCCCAGTTATAATGTCTACTCTTGACAAATACCACCCCCCTCTTCTAATTACACATTGCTATGTAACCGAAAACCTCACATATTGTGACGAAGCGGAATACCTTTTCAATTTTAGAAAGGCTGACTTTTCAGAACTTTCCAGTAGACTTGCCTCTATTGATTTCAGCACACTGCTGTCTTGCAATAGTGTTGATGAAGATGTTTCTAAGTTTTACGCAATTCTTTTCGATTTATTTTCTTCTTGTATTCCCCGCGAGCGTCAGCGGTTGAATAAAACATCACCGCCATGGTTCAATAAAGAACTGAAACGTCTTAAAAATAGGAAGAATAAACTGTGGAAAAGTTATATGAGGGACAAGGACACTATAACTCACAACAACTTCCTCACATCATATAATGAGTTCAGAGAACTTTCTTCTACACTTTATGATGAGTATGTTCAAATGATGCGTACGAAATTATTTAGTGACCCACGCATCTTTTTTAAATTTATTAATATGAAGAAAAAAACTGACAACTACCCCAATACCATGAGGTACAAGGATTCTGCTAGTGATGATTCGTCTGTAATTTGCGATATGTTTGCTTCATTTTTTGACAATGCCTTTGCCTCGTCAAATTTTCATCCTCAAAATAGCGACTTCAGTCATATGAACGATTCCCATAGCGTTTCATTCACTATCCCTTCAATTTCAGAAGAGGATATACTCATTCATATTAATGGGCTTCCAAATGACTTCACAACTGGTCCTGATGGGATCCCTCCAGCCTTTTTTAAGTCATGCTGCCTCGCCCTGGTAGCTCCGCTGAGAATTATCTTCCAAAAATCGCTCTATAGTGGTTGCTTCCCGCAGCTATGGAAAAACTCCTTTATCATACCTATCCACAAAAAAGGTAGTAAAAATGAGATTTCTAACTATAGACCTATTGCAAAATTATCTTGCATGCCCAAATTATTCGAATCTATTATTTACTCTCAACTATCATCTTCCTGTAAGAATTTGCTCTCTTCAAACCAACATGGGTTTATTTCAGGCAGGTCTACAACCACTAATTTGTTGGAATTTGTCTCGGATACCATTTGCGGGTTTGCAAAAGGCTACCAGACAGATTGTATTTATACAGACTTTAGTAAGGCGTTCGACAAGTTATCTCACTCCGTGATACTCTTTAAAATGGAAAAGTATGGGTTTCCCCCAACATTTCTAAAATGGACGGAGTCTTATTTAGATAACAGAACATATCAAATCTTATTCCGCCATTCCATCTCTAGAGTCTTGAAGGCTTCGTCTGGCGTGCCTCAAGGTAGTCACTTGGGCCCGTTGTTCTTTGTTCTATCTATTGACGACATTGTCTCTGTTGTGAGGCACTGTAAAGTCTTGATATATGCTGACGACATTAAGCTTTTCGCTCAGATTAAATCTGTTAGCTATTGTGAACAGGTACAGGCTGACCTTCACAAATTTTACGACTGGTGCAAAAGTAATAATTTGGTACTGAATATAGACAAATGTGAGGTTATGACTTTCCACAGAAATCAGAAACCAATCACTTATGATTACGAGTTCTCGCATTCCTCGATTCGCCGTGTTAGCTCTGTCTGTGACTTGGGTGTCAAATGTGACCACAGATTGAATTTTATCTCCCATATAAACTACACAGTATCAAAGAGTAGTTCTATGCTGGGTTTTATAAAACGTTGGTCCCGAGAGTTTTCAAATCCTACCATAACATTGCGTTTGTACACTTGCTTTGTAAGACCACTTCTTGAATACGCTAGCCAGGTCTGGTCTCCATTTTACGGTATACACATCGATCGTATCGAGTCTGTTCAGCGGAACTTCTTACGATTTGCTCTCAGGCACCTACCCTGGAATAATTCATTAATTCTTCCACCCTATGAGGATCGCTTGAAGCTGCACTCGCTTGAGAAACGTCGTATGGTTGCCGATATAACGTTTGTGCATCAACTCTTAAACGAGAATATTGGATCTCCATTTTTACTTAACAAAATCTCTTTCCGTGATAGTAGGCACAATTTAAGAAGGCTACCTTTGTTGCATATTAACTTCTCAAGGTCTAACTTTAGCATGTATGAACCTGTTAATCGCATGTGTATTACTGTTAATAATATGGCTGAGCATTTTGTTCTCGACGTTTCTAAGCATGTTTTAAAAAAACGTCTATATAATATTTAATCTATTTTGTTTAATGTTTTCTGCATGTAATTTCATCTGGTGTTTGGTTTATGTTTAGTGTAACATACTAGTACTAACACCGACTAAATGATGAAACGCATGTATTGTTGACCGTTTATTTATTAAACGTGTCCATGCAGCGAGCTTGTGTTAAGCTGGTTCTGATAGTCAATAAGAAAAAAAATTTCAATTTCTTTGAACTGCAAATTTTCACTTTTCGTCTTAAATTGTCGCATCTGGATTTATGTCTTTAACGCTGGATGTCTCTAATGACACTTGTGCTTTAGGTCTAGGCTAATTTTATATGAATTTTCTTACTTTCAGAACACAAACCTGCGTATAGTAATTTTTTATTGCCGGTATCTAAATTGAAACTTTTGCTGAGTACTGACTCCTCTTAAATGCAAATATTGGCTCTCCCCTGCTACTTAGCAAAATCTCTTTCCGTGATAGTGAGCACAATCTGAGAAGATTACCTCTGTTGCATGTTAACTCTGCACGATCCAACTTTAGCATGTATAAACCCATCAATCGCATGTGCATTGATGTTAATATTAATGCTGAGCATTTTGTCGTTGGCGTTTCCAAGCATGTTTTAAAACAAACGTCTATATAATACTTAATTTTCTATTTCCATGCCGCATTGCATGTCATTTCATCCAGTGTTTGGTCTATGTTTAGTGTAACTACCTGAGACAACCTACAACTAGATAAGAAAATCTCCATATAAACCCGGATCACTTTTTGAAAGCAACATTTTATTCAACCAAAGAAAGCTATCATTGCGAAGAATTTATGTGGCATACTACAGCAACAGCAGGAGAGAGAGAATGTGTAGAGGTTTCTATTAAAGAGGGCCATTAGCTCGTTTTAGTTGGACCGCGTTTTGGTGAGGTTTTGTACATCTAGATTTAAGTTGTCTCAACTAATACTAACACCGACTAAGTGATGAAACTCATGTATTGTTGATCGTTTATTTATTAAACGTGTCCATGCAGACCATTTTATATATTATATCGTTGACAATCTCTTGTATAAAATATGTATTTATTCAAATAACTCGGAGCTAAGTTAAGGCTGAATTACAATGGACAGCAACGGAACGGAGAGAAATGTCAAACTGGTTTTTTTTTTTGCATGTTTCTCAAATGGAGCTGCGCACAGTGGACGGAAGAAGTCGCAGTCGTACGCAACAAGCTTGATAAAATCTGAAATTTTTCCATTAAAGTTTTGACACATTGCAGCTGATAGCCTGTGACGTATTCTGTGACTATTGTATATACATTTTTATAGGAAAGACAGAGAGAGTAGTGTTCTCTGTACCGTGCTTTCCTATACATTTTCACGATAATTCGTCACTAATGGCGGAACGTGGTTCGTAATGGGAATACTTGTATTCTATATACCTTGGGATGAACATAATCTCAATTTGCGTTAATAGATTGTTTATCTCGCTCCTGCGATAAATAAATGTGCAGATTTAAGTTAATGAAATAAAAGAAATAAAAATAAAGAAATTTGAGTAGCGTTATTAATAGCTGCTGTATGAGAGAATTAAAACCATTTATAATTAAGACAAGTGATTTCAATAAACTCAACAATAATTCGTACACTGGTATTCTTGCTTGTTTAAAAAAACTGCTGTGGGTCATTCTTTTTCATCTTCCTTAAGATAATGTTGTAATATCCCGTAGGGTTTCTATTATAAATAACAATTTCAATAGGGATTCTTAATTTTCGTCATATTTTTCGACTCAATTTTGTGGCTCAACTTTAAATTAACTATGCGCCCATTGTAAGCAACACCGTTCACCTCAGTTTTGCTGCGTAAATTTGACATTTCTCTCCGTTCCGTTGCGTTGCGTCGCGTCCATTGTAATTCAGCCTTTATTCTTAATTTCAAAAACTAAAATTAGTATATTCATTGTTGAACGTCTTAATTCACTCAAAATAAAATCTGTCTTAGTATATCTGTCATCTTCCAATATAACTCTTACTGCTTTATTTTGAATTTTTTGCAATTGATCCTGCTTTTCCTGTCTAGTTAAGTATAAGATTATACTGCAACGCTTGAAATGCTGTCCATCAAACCGATCTTCTTGCTTACTTTTTTGCATATGTAAGTTACATGACTATCCAATTTAAGTTTTGAATCAATTATTATTCCTAAATATCTTATCTGTTCAACTTGCTCAATTCTAGTACTACGTAGTTGTGGATATTTAGCCCACCATACAAGCACTTACATTTCGTTCTTGATACATTTAATTTAAATTTATTGCTTTTCATCCGCATATATACTCTATTAAATCATCCTGCATAGTTAAGTTTTGTTCTAATACTTGCAAATCGTTGATATATAAAATAAATAATACTGTTCCCAACACAGAGCCTGGAGGGACTCCTAGATCCACCTCCATGATCTGGACCTGTGTCCACGACCCTTAGTTATTTGTTTCCAATTAGTTAAATAGTTCCCTCACCAAGTAACTTCTTCGTCTCGAATTCCATATTTCCCCAACTTTACTTTAAAATTAACGTATTCTGCTCTTTCTTGCAATTTGTTGTTGCCTGCTGTTCTAAACATTTAGCAAATCGATCTCATCCTACAATAACCTTCCCTATTTCTGTAGTATTCCAGTAAGTCTCACCTCCAATACAGCATTGTAAAACTTTATGTTATCTCTTTTCTGTTTTCTTAGGCAATTGATATCACCTTTTCTATATAGTCCGGGAAGTAGCGTTACATTTTTTTTATGCCGATCGATTGTTATCTTTTTCGATAGATCTGGTATGACTAATAAGAGAACCAAGCGTCAATTGACGTACCCGTGGCGGGTGTGGGAGGCTGCGAAAGTGGTAAACAAACAAATTTTTTAAGTACGAGTATGCTGGCTGAAACTTTTTTTATAAACAGTCGACATCATAGTGAGTTTAAAAAAAATCTTCAGCTGCATCGTGGAGGGTGGATTATTCGTCAGCTGCTCGCATGAACTGGTACATGATGTTTTCATAGCAAATTTCGAAAATGGACTAAATCGGGCAACCCTTTCTTTATGTTGTCATATAAAAATTTTGGTTTTTTACGTATACTGTGAAAACCATCGGTCCTAGACGGTTTTATTGTACTGAAAAGTTCTTCAGAATATGAAATCCTATGAAATTGGTTATAATCATTTTTGCTGTCCTACGAACGAACCGTTCTAGATATGCGAAAAACCACTTCAACATTCAAACTTGGTTGATAAGTCACCATACGAAATTACACACAAACATTCATCTAGATTCTAGGGCAGTGGTGACAAACCTATGACCCCGGGGGTCAGACGCTGAGCCACGCAGGCTTTTAAGCGTTGATTTTCATAAACTTATTTATTATCATAAAAGAGAGAACAAACAATTAAAAATATTAATCACTCAGCATTTTAATGAACTGAATAAAATACTTCAAGGAAATGGAAAAATTTCTTTAATATTGTTTGAAAATATTAAAATATTTATGACGAAGCTGAACATCTTTACTAAGGATTTGGAAATGAAAATCATAAAATATTTTCCTCAATTACAAACACAATAATTTTTGGAAATACACTTGAAGTTCAAGAAAATGCAATTGAAAAATATTTAATGATTATACAGGAAATAAAAAATGCTTTTGAGGAGAGATTTAATCAATTCAAAAGTTTGGAAAATATATTTCACTTTATGGAGTTAACTGAATTTATTGGCTAGGTATCAATAATTAAGAAATGGAATTAGTTGAATTTCACAGCAGCATAGTCTGGAAAAATAAATTTGAAAACTTGATTTCCGCAGTAGAAAGAACAATAATGATCCCACACCAAGAAGGGGTTTCCCGATTTAGTCCATTTTCGAAATTTCATTTACTATTGCTATGAAAACACCATGTACGACATTTCAACTTTTTACGTCGACGAGTTCTCATGCTACTACTATTGCTTTCTTTTATGTGTTTTTTTTACAAGCAGCTGACGCATAATCCACCCTCCGCGATGCAGCTGACGACTTTTTTTCAACTCACTGTTTATAAAAAAAAAGTTTCAGCCGGTATACTATTACTTTTAAAAAAAAAATTTACCACTTTCGTAGACTGCCAAACCCACACCCATCGCTACTTGAGCAGCTGACAGTCGGTTACTGATTAGTTGTACGAGATCGATTATCGATATCAAAATCAGCCGGCATACTATGACTTCATCCTGGCTAATATGGCCATTCTGTTTTTTAATAGCTGCTATTAAGTAGTCATTATCCTCAGTTTCATATGTACCTCTTGAACTTTTTCGCTTGTCCTCTTTTTCAAATTTCTCTTTATTTGTAAAGAGTTTTCCGAACATTCTTATCATTTCTCTTACTTCATTTTTTTTATTAATAATCACTTTACACGCACATTACTTAATTAATTAAATTTGAACTGCATTATTTCCTTCGCATCAATCAAAAACCCTAAATAATGTTATTGTCGATTTTCGGTATCGGTACAAGCTGATATTTTTCTCTTTTTAATAGGACACGTAAATTTCTCTGATGAGGTTACTTCTGCAATGCGTATCACCGACGGCATTGTTTTATTCATAGATGCTGCTGAGGGTGTAATGCTCAATACAGAACGGATACTTAAGCATGCAGTTCAAGAGAAATTATCTATAACAGTCTGCTTGAATAAAGTAAGTAATTTAGACATCCGCATAACGAATTGTAAATATTATCGTACTCACTTCAGATCGATCGCTTGATTTTAGAGCTAAAATTGCCACCGCAAGATGCTTACTTTAAGTTGAAGCATATCGTGGAAGAAATAAACAGTCTTCTGAGGTAAATAGAAAAGATAAATAATTTTGTATTGTTTGCCAGATTTAATATTTAAATTTTTTTCCCAGTATTTACACAGAAGGGGATGAATCAATGATGGTTTCACCTGTGTTAGGAAATGTATGCTTTGCAAGCTCATTATATGGTTTCTGCTTTACGTTGAAATCTTTCGCTAAATTATACTCGGATAGCTATGATGGCGTAAACTATATAGAATTCGCCAAAAGACTTTGGGGAGACATGTACTTTCACATTAAATCGTAAGTAAATAATTTTCAATTGAATGTGTGCCACTATACGATTGATCAAAATCTACTTCCAGGCGAAAATTTACAAAGAAACCACCCCATAACTCAGCACAAAGAAGTTTTGTAGAATTTATATTGGAGCCAATGTACAAACTTTTTGCTCAAGTTGTTGGTGATGTGGACACGACACTCCCTGATACTTTAAATGAGTTGAATATTAAAATAACTAAAGAGGAGATCAAGAGCAACATAAGACCACTTCTACGGCTTGTTTGTAACCGATTTATGGGGGATTTCAGCGGATTTGTCAATATGTGTGTGGAACATATAAAATCGCCATTGGATAATGCCAAATCGAAAGTCGATCACATCTATACTGGACCAAAAGAGGGACAACTCTATGACGATATGATTAAATGTAACCAAATTGGAAATCTCATGGTGCACAGCTCAAAAATGTATCCTACAGATGATTGTACATTTTTCCAAGTAAGTTAAATGCATTGTAACGTAGACTAAGAAAACTTGCGCTCCAAGTAGATTCGAAATCGAGTTTATTTTACCTGTCTAGACCACTAAGCCAACAGACAAACCAACTCTTAAAATAGTCAACATCTATGGAAAAAACTCTTATGCAAACGAAAATCTTTGAAAAAAGAAATTTCATTGCAAAAAGGGGGCATTTCATATAAGCAGGAACCGTATAATCGTCAGTACGGCTTGGTTCCTGCCTGCCGTATACGCCAAAGCAAACTTAGCAGACTTGGCTGCAAACTGAGTCAATTTCAGATTGGCTTATTTCGCTATGAATTTTCATAGCAAAACTCTATGAAATGCTAATCTTGCTAGGCATTCAAGTAAATACGTAGTATTTCGCCTCATATAACTCATGCTTAAAATTTATTTTAAGTCTATATATGAGGTCAGCTTGGCTGTTTGCTTTGGCGTATATGGCAGGCAGGAACCAAGCCGTACTGACGATTATACGGTTCCTGTTTATATGAAACGCCCTCTTTTTGTAATGAAATTTCTTTTTTCAAAGATTTTCGTTTGCATAAAGAGTTTTTTCCATTCAATTCTGAAGCTGAAGACTTAGCAGCAAACTGAGTCAAATTCAAGTTGGCTTATTTCGCTATGAATTTTCATAGCAAAACTCTCTATGTCAACATCTATGTTTAATGAATGGGAGGAAAATCCCAAGAGGCTCGAGTTGATCTGCTTTATAATTATCTGGAGCCTTTATCTTCTCTTGATTATGTCTTTTATTCAATTTTCTGAATATGCAGATTCAAAAATCGGCTCCAAGGTATATTTGCCTTTGCTGAGCTTGGAGATCGACGTTTTTATGGGTTTCGAGCTTGCCTAAGTGATTTAATTGTTCAAAAATTTAATTTAGTTAAAACGGTTCCTTGGAAAAAATAACAATTACGAAAATTCTATCTCTGCCACCACCATCCACAATCAAGTCAGCAATTGAGATGGATCTTAATCATTTTAGAGGTCTGATATTCCCGAGGGGAACGCATCTAACAAAATTTATAAATCCTCTTCTTTACACCACAGCATTAAATACACCCTCGTATAACCCACCATAAAGCAATGACAAATATATCTCGTTACTTGGTGATAGCATCTTCCACAGAATATTTCTCACACATAACATGTCCATGTAAATTTGGTTACTAGATGCCGCGATGGATTGAAGCTTCTATATTTGTTCTTTGATGTATCAATTATTATTTCGTTTAACTTTTCAACAGGTTTTAGCTCGTGTTTTAAGCGGAACATTACATGCCGGGCAAGAGGTTCGTGTCTTAGGAGAAAATTATTCACTTCAAGATGAAGAAGATTCACGTATACTTCAAGTAGGCCGATTGTGGGTGTATGAAGCACGCTATAAAGTCGAACTGAATCGTGTTCCGGCTGGAAATTGGGTACTGATTGAAGGTATCGATCAGTGTATTGTGAAAACATCAACTATTACTGGCGTCCATGTTTCCGAAGACTTGTATATTTTCCGACCTTTAAAATTCAATACACAAAGTATAATTAAAATAGCTGTAGAGCCCGTCAACCCATCAGAACTTCCCAAAATGTTAGATGGTCTTCGAAAAGTCAATAAATCCTATCCGCTACTATCCACAAGAGTCGAAGAGTCGGGTGAACATGTTATACTGGGCACCGGAGAGCTTTATTTAGATTGTGTTATGCACGATTTGAGAAAAATGTATTCCGAAATTGATATAAAAGTTGCAGATCCTGTAGTAGCATTTTGTGAGACTGTGGTTGAAACAAGCTCATTGAAATGTTTCGCCGAGACGCCGAATAAAAAGAATAAAATAACAATGATTGCCGAGCCCTTAGAGAAAGGTCTAGCAGAAGATATTGAAAACGAAGTGGTATCGATAAATTGGAATAAAAAACGCTTAGGAGAGTTCTTTCAAATCAATTACGATTGGGATTTACTTGCGGCGAGATCTATTTGGGCTTTTGGACCAGACAGTACAGGTCCAAATATTCTTGTTGATGACACTCTACCATCAGAAGTTGACAAGAATTTACTTAGTTCTGTAAAGGATTCAATTATCCAAGGTTTTCAGTGGGGTACCAGAGAAGGTCCACTATGTGAGGAACCTATACGGAATGTAAAATTCAAAATTTTGGATGCTGTTGTTGCTAATGAAGCATTGCATCGAGGTGGAGGACAAGTTATACCTACAGCAAGAAGAGTAGCATATTCTGCTTTCCTAATGGCGACGCCGCGATTAATGGAACCATATTTGTTTGTGGAAGTCCAAGCTCCTGCCGATTGTGTATCTGCCGTGTATACAGTTCTAGCAAGACGAAGGTACACCAATTTCAGCTAATTAATTTCATGTTAATATTGAATTTTTCATTTTTTTTAGGGGTCATGTAACGCAAGACGCTCCAGTATCTGGATCTCCACTCTATACCATTAAAGCATTCATTCCAGCTATCGATTCTTTTGGTTTTGAAACTGACTTGCGTACACATACACAAGGACAAGCTTTCTGTTTATCAGTGTTTCATCATTGGCAAATCGTGCCAGGAGATCCTTTAGACAAATCAATTATTATTCGCCCACTAGAACCTCAGCCAGCTACACATTTAGCTCGTGAATTTATGATAAAAACTCGTCGCAGAAAGGGTCTATCTGAGGATGTCTCTATAAACAAATTCTTTGATGATCCAATGTTGTTAGAACTTGCAAGACAGGATGTCTTGTTGAATTATCCTTTATAAAGATTTTTATAAAAGAACTTGTATTTTATTTACTCAAAAAACAAAAGAAAAAATTAAGAGCTAGAAGGGGAGGGAATATCGGTTCTTCTGTGAAGGGGTGGAAAGGCAAGAGGAATTTAACTTATGTTAACTTGCTAATGTCAATTAGACTTGGACTTGAATTAATAAATGTGTGAGCATTTTAATAATCAATTTTGCCGTGCGGTGCTATTGCAATAATCCAGGAAAGAAGTTTTTTTTAAGAAAGTTGCAGTCGTGAAATTAAACTTGAAAGTTTATTTTATGGGTATACGTGCGAACGAATTGAAAAAAGGATAGGAAAACAAAAATATCGAGATAATTGTTCAAAGTATTTCTTTCTTTACATTTTTGTGTTTCAACTTTTTTTTATCTTTAATGTGGCAGTACACAATTTTGTTTTATGTTAAGTAATTGCGCCAAACCCCCTTCAAAAATATATCCGATTTACTACTACGAATGCTGCAATTTTTTGGGGCTATTGCGGTTCCTTTAGATACTCTAAGGAGTCCCAACAATTTCACCATACGTTTACGTACGAATGTCATCTTTCATAATCCATAGAACCACAGAAATTTTATTAATTCATAAGGACTACGCGAAATCTATTGTTCAGTCCCCGAACAGATTAAGCATCAGCACCGGACATAACCAGAATAATGCAGATCAATATGCTACAATTAATAGAGTGCAGCAGAAGCTTTCCCTATAAGTAACTGCTCACGCTGCATGTTTTGCAACTAGTAAAACACTCAATATGAAATTTGAATCGGTTCTATTCCGGGAGATACACTTAATTTTATTACATGTAGAATAATTTTGTTTGACAAATGCCCCTTATTTCCGTAACTTCTTTTAGAATAATTTTGTTTTTATGAGATTTTTCTGTTTGTTATGCAGTTTAAGCAGCTACCTTTTCTGTTATGAATTTTTATATTTGGATTGGATTGGTTCCACATGACCCCATCTTTGAATTCGATCAGTCTATCGTACCTGACATAGACAGGGACAGCGATCACCCCCTCGAGACTATGCTGAACAGTAACTTTTAATCGAAAAATGATGCAGATAGGGTAGAATGGGAATCACATTCCGTGCTTTAACCATTGACAAACCCTATCATATACAGACGGCGGCTCCAAATCGGAAAAGAACAGCAGAGCAGGGGTTTTTTCCAGGAGCCTCACATGGAAATTGGCTACACCTTGAAAACCATGTAACGGTTTTCCAGGGGAAGTCAAAGCCATCCTTGAAGCGGGACAGTATCTCCTAAACTCAGATACTGATAAGAATGAGATTGCAATCTGCTCGGACAGCCAAGTAGCTGTCCACGCCTTGTGAAAACCTTTTACAACCTCCAAACTTGTATTGGAATGTAAAACCACCCCTTTCTCGGACAACGGGGTACTGCTGCTTTGGGTGCCAGGTTACAGCGACATTAGCGGGAATGAAAAGGTGGACGAGCTTGCTCGTCTTGGTTCAACCTCGAAGGAAATCTGCTCAAGTGCGATCGCACCAAAACACCTTGCCTCTACTATCTCGGCTTGGGTCGACTGTAAACATAGTCGCTTTTGGTTAAATGACCCTTCAGGTAGAACTACAAAAGAGGTGTTGAGCATACCCAACCCAAATGAAACGAGAAAGCTACTGGGACTAAGCAAGCCAAATTTAAGAGCTCTAGTGTCAATTCTCACTGGACATTCTCTTCTCAGGGGTCACCTGCATAGGATGGAGCTTGTTGCTGATCCGGTATGCGGAGAGTGCGGAGAGAAATCCAAAACGGTAACTCATTTTCTATGTCAGGAAAACGTTACAGATTCCTTAGGTTACACCACCTGGAACAACTGAATGAAGCCAGAAAGGAGGGTTGGGCGCCAATTTTGTTAGAGCGAAATATTGATGATGTGCAAGTGATTTACCAGATTTTAAAGTGTATAAAATCAGTGTATAAATTCATTTCGTGACTTAACTGAGAGCTCCGTTAGCTCCAACATGGAAACACCAAAAAGGTAATTGAACTTCTACAGATCTTACTTTTGCATTACTAATTGAGCTCTTTAGTTCTGGTAATTTTCCTGGTTTTCCAAATAGTGAGCTCTATAGTTCCTACCTGGATAAGCCGCTTGGCTAATAGCGAGCTCTTTAGCTCCTACCAGTCAAGCATACAGCGCTTTACAAAGCAGTCTGACAATACGACGGAAAACTCAAACGTTCTTTTTCAATCGACAGATTTGAAGAATAAAAGAAACAGCTTTCCACATTATGTATGCTCTTGGAACAATTCATCTAGGGCTTGAGTATTCAGATCGCCAAATTTTTCTCCACTAAATACATTTATTAGTGTAATCTTGGACTATACAAATTACATGAGCTTCTTCCATTCGCTTTGATGTTGTGGAGCAATCCTGCTTCTTCCTTTCAATTGTCCGAATAGTTGCTTCATTTAAGTTTAAAAATTTTGCTTAGGTCGATATTTTTGCTTTTTCATTTAACTTTTCCAAAATTTCAGTTTTCTCCTCAAGGGTAATAATGCGTCTTCTCGAGAACAATTTTTATTTTCCCAATGACATTTTGCAAACCTGAGAATCGGGAAAATATTTTCAATTATCGCACCAATGCAGTGCGTGGGAAATGTAAAATTTCACATTTGCCGTTAGCAGAATTTTAACTATTCTAATTCGTTTTGAAGAGCTTACATGAATGAATACTACACAAGATAATGAAATGACTTAATCTCCTTCCTTTTGAAGCTTAAATATTATCCAACTCTACAGTCAGCCCTTCTGTTTCCGGGTCTAGGCATTTACAGTGAGCAAAATTTATGTAGACAAATTGATTGAAGAAATAACTGTATTACAAAATTAAAAAGTCTGAGATAGTGGAATTTTTGAGAAGGAGCTTTCAAGGAGGTAATATTATGATTTGGGGAGCATTTCCTTATGAAGGCAAAGTTTGTATCATCCAATCAAGAAGAATGCACAACTTTACACAGAGTTACTCAAAGATTCTCATTTAGAGGAACTTTACGAAGTGTTGTCTCATTTAGAAGAACTTTACGAAGTGGACGTGTCATTCCAATTGCCCAACTCACGAAACATATATTTAATGCCTATTGAGTGCCTTCATCCTTTACGGATCATTTGACTTCTTGAATATTCTGTTATCTAAAATTAAATCACTCCTTAAGCTGTGACTCCTACTTACCAGATTTCACTGTAATTATTGCAATGTTGCATGCTGCACTTTTTCAAAGAAGTTTCGTAAAATTAAATCCATAAAAATTATATATATGTATTTCGCTTATTGTAATAAATATTTAGCTAATAGTAATAATATTCGAATATTTTAAAGTCTCCAGTTGCGATCATGCGATTGATCTATTTGTGGCTCATTATCCCATAGTAGGACACTCCGTTTCCTTTGCTCCATTTTTTGAATACGATGCATTTCTTGGACTTTTCGAAAATGATTTATTAATTCTGTAAAATCGACTTCTTGTTGTCCCACTAAGGTGTCTTTGTTCCTAAAAGAGTTGGCAGTATAAATTTAAATAAATAATAACACAATGTGCAGATAAAAAAAAAGTTATTGCGCTAAAGTTTCTGAAAAGACTGTTCGGCAAAAGCGATCAAATCTACATACAATACAGAAGATATCTAATTTGCACCAAAACAAACGAATTGAGAAGCTTTGCGATTCTTTCAAAGAACATTGGTGCTTAGGCTGCATTCTTTATGCTATCTAGTAATTGCTGCGATTAGATTGCCGATTTTCAGAGTAGTTTCTGCAGAAATGTGGACTTAGGAATAAAACTTATATCACCCATAATATTTGCAGGTCTTTTGGAATGGTTTTATCATATATAAGAAAGACATTACGCATATATTTTTTAGCCTAGCATTGAGATGACGAATTCGTTTGAAATTCATACGAGTTGGGGTTGTGCTACTACAATTTCACAGAATCTACAGTTTATCATAATTATCAAGAAGCATATCGATATCTGAATGGATAGCAAAGCCAACTTAATAAAATAGTCGGTTTCACAGTCTGAGTTTAAGCCCAAGATGCGACTTAATATAAAGTTTACTTTCTCTATTTACTTTTGTGTGAGGAAGCAACATTCCAGCTTAAAGTATATGTTGGTCTTAAGCTCGGACTGTTAAACTGCTCCTAAGTCTTCGATGAACAATCTGCTAGACTTATATTCATTTTTATGTGCAGTGGTTGCCATGAACGTTGTAAACTCATAAAAGAGGAAATACCAAACTCTTTTATAGGAACTAATAACATAATTTGAAGTTTCTAATGTTTTTACTTTAAAGTAACAGTAGAGACTTGTTATTATATATTCAGGGCTGTCAATATCAACTTCGTGATAAAAATCAAAAAACTTAAAGCACGTTTCCATTATAAGCAGATAGTTGTCTCGATGTAAAAATCGAGGACATCAGGGAATGATAAAAGCGTTGTGAGGTTGAAGTAAAAAAAAATTCTTAAAATGTTTCAGGTACTTCAACAAAATTTAAAATATTTGTATGTGCGAACAATCCTCATTACATAATACGCTCATAAAGATGATTTTCTTTTCTGTTAATACTTACGTTGGCACTTTTCCCCAGTAGTTTGGAACGCACTGCAGGCGATTTTTAAGTAATGTGAATGATTCAGTTTGTGGTAGTATCATTAATATGCCAAATAATGCATGCGCTAAGTGTAGTGCATCTTCGCAGTTATTGGATTGAGAAACCAAAGTTAGTCTTAATGCTGTATAAAAATAAAAATTTTCATTATAAAAAAAGAAAGTCTAGCCTACAAAAAAACTGCATAAATTAATTGAGTTTTTCTTTATAACTATTTATAGCAATCAGGGAAGATCACATAAGCGCCAATCAAAATGATCGGTTTGCAGAAAATCAGCCACATACAAGTTCTTCCCTGATTCCTGAAACGAAAATTTCGTTCGTTTTGTGGAAATAATTAAGTTTTAACTTACATGCAAAAATTGGACTTTCGATCAGTTGAACAAGTTTATCCAGCTCTGTTAAAAGTTCAACTGTGATTTCGATACTTCCACTAAAAAGGCTTATATAATTCAAGTACACATTCAATTTTATCATAATTACAATAAAACTACGAGGTCAGAAACATGTGGATAGCACTGTGCTAGAAGGCAAAGCGACAATGTTGACACAGGACAGTGGGCCCAGCTTTTGTATAAACATTTAAATAACTGTGCGGATTTCCTGTTGGAAATATCTCGTAACGAATTTCGTAATTCAAATAATTCAGAAGAGGTTAAAAGAATCATGTTCAGTAGTCGAACTATTGTTGATGCAAATTTTATATTCGGTGTTTCCTCTAATATGATTTCAGCAAACGTTCGGTAAATATACTCGGCATTAAGAAGGACACAAAGCTGCCTGAAAGTAAAAACTTTTTGTTAAGCTGGCCGTATTTCATTATTATAATTTTTACCGAACTATTAAGCTTCCCCTGTTTTCAAGGAATTGCTTTTCCTCACTAAATATGCTTAGTAGATTTAAAAGAAATTTCCGGTAATGTAACTTATTGAAATCTCCCTCTGCAATAAATATGGATTTAATTAAATAAACTTATGATTGGAATGTTAGATCAATACCGTTAGAATGTGTTGAATTAACTATTTCTGCTAAAACTACTAATCCTTGTAGTACCACTTCATCAGAGTTGTCTGATAAAATTCCCATCAAGACAGAAAAAAGACTTGTTGCATGAACAGACATCTTAGAAAACAAAAATTTAATACATGGCAGAATTGCAACAAAATATTAACAAATTACTACTTAGCCAGCAAATTAACACGGTTTCATAGTCCCGGCTTAAATTTTTTTCCTGTTTCAGTCAGGGCGTAAGTGACATAAGCCTATGTTTAGTTTAAGATCTGCATCTTGCAGAATGCGAATATTAATTTCTTATGAAGATTATTGGAGAAACAATTACTATTTAGAGTAAATATATGCCTGACATAAAAAGTGTTCAAACTAGTTTTCTGTATTTTCCCAAAGAGTTATAAAGTTAAGTAGTCGAGTTTCTGTGGGTAGATTGCCGTAAGTGTCATTATCCTCATATAAAAACAATTTTCAAGTTATTCCAAATCGTACAGCGATAATTTTAATTATTAATAAAATAATGCTGCAGTTAAGATGAAAACCGAATTGTAACCAAGCTGCCGCCGAGAAACGTCAAATAAAACGTTGGAAACGGGGAACGTATAGAAAACACAAGGTTCCGACAGACAAAGAAAAACCACTGGTAGGGTAGATGAATGTCTGTTTCATGTGAAAAAGGATCACTTCAGGCCGGGGCGTCGAGAATATTGCATGAACTCATGCTAGTAAGCGAAAATTATGCTTTTTTACGTACGATTCAGAAGAAGTTTAGTGGTAGGCGAAGCCTGCGTTATCAAAAGAAATGAGTGATAATTGGTTAATCTAAACTCGGGAGCATTCGAATTGGACTAAGGATGTGGATACACATTTTTTTTTATACTTTATACAAGTGCAAATATAAACTGCATAGTGGGGCTTTTCGGCTCATGATACGTAGTATGAATGGCGAAAGGCTTGGTCAGTTAGTGCCTTAAACAGTTCTCCAACAAATAAAAAGGAATTATTGGTTGGGGATAATTTTGTGCATCTGAACTTGGAGAACTAGCAGTGGCATTTCAAAAAGTCAATGCAGAAATTTATACATACATGTTTGAAAGCCAATTTTAAGCCTTCCGTAGTCAATCTTTTCACCGAAAATAACGAATTCATTTTCAACACAATAATGCACCATACCCTACAGCCAGAAAGGTAATTTCTTTTGGGCCTTTAGTTAAATTTCAAATATCCTTTGCTAGGCCTAAAACTCTTGTCTTCTTTTATAAAAGAGTACTTGCTTCACAAATGATTTGGATGTATTGGATTGGCCAAGCTACAGCGTAGAATGAGATTCTATCATTCTGTGGTGAATAATCAAGTTGAAAATCAAACGAAATAGTCCCAAATCTTGTTCAAGCCTCCAAAGGATAATCGTCGATGGAAAGGCGGAGACTAGAAAGTTTTGTGGGTTTTATAAATCACCGATGTGAAGCTGTAATTAAAACAAGAGATATTCTCGACAAAATATTAAATAAAGTAACAATAGTCCATAAGCTGTAAGCTGTTAGTTCATTTAATGAATTTTAATAATTAATACGTGTTTTTGTGTTTACCTTCAAAGCAGAGAAATTTCCATAAGAAATCCGAGGACTATCGATATTTTCTTATTCTAGTTATTACTTTCAGCCTAAATATTGTTAAAGTTTCAGCATGAATATGCTTACCGTTGCGAGCATTTTTAATCGTATTCTTGTATTCATTCATCCTTTTCTTCATCTCCGTGAGGCGAGGAAAGATCGTTATAAAACTGTTGAAACTAATTGTTACTCAAATATTGTTAAGCACGTTGTCATTAAATATAACAGTAAGTGTTATTTTTTGACTATCTGAACCAGCTTAACACAAGCTCGCTATAGTGACACCTTAATAAATAAACGGTCAGCAATACATGCTTTTCATCATTTAGCCGGTGTTAGTATTAGTATGTAAAACTAAACATAAACCAAACATCGGATGAAATGACATGCGATGCGACATAGAAACAGAGGACTAAGTATTATATAGGGCGTATCTATAAAACATGCAACAGAGATAACCTCCTCAAATTGTGCCCACTATCACGCAGTGATTTTACTAACAAGAAGCGGAGAATGAACATTCGAGTCGAAGACTTTATGCACAAAAGTTACATCGGCAACCATGCGATGTTTTTCAAATGACTGCATATTTAAAAACTTCAAACGATCGTCATAAGGTGGAAAAATGAATGAATTATACCAGGGTAGGTGCCTAAGAGGGAAGTGCAGGAAGTTCCGCTGAGCAGACTTGATACGGTCCATTTGTGTACCGTAAAATGGAGACTAGACCTGGCTAGTTGACTCTAGATGGAATCGTTTTTTGGGCAGAGCAGTCTAAAAGGCATTTACTCTTAATTGGAGCGGCTTATCAAAGCTCTAACTCCTATGTCGATGAGAGAGCAGAACTCCTTATAAAAAAAAACGCTTCTTGTTCTTTGATGTTACTTGCAGAACCTTTAACTAAAACTCTGTTTCTTTATTTCACTGTTAATTTTATATATACAAAAATCTGTGCTCATTCTATATGATTATCGATTGTTCATGTGTATAATTACTTACGGTGCATAGTAGGTTGTTTCGTAATAACATTTCAGTTGAGGTTCAATATGCCTGGCCTTGCATTCTTGTTTTATTATTAACACATGACCCATACTAGTGATTTGTTTATACGAGCTTGATGTCGCTGACCGCACTTGCATGGGTCGAAACTGTTTAGTTGCACATTCTTATGATTTTGGGTTTTGCGTCACTTTAGGGTATTGCAAGATATTGCGCCCATCAGTAATGTAAGACCCATATCATTGTTTGTTTATGGATGTTATGGCCCAATATACGGAAGATTCTCCCAGCAACCAAGGTCGCATTCTAGCGAAACAATAACCTCGCATGGTATTGTTCTGCAACTGAAGGTATCTAGGTACCTAGGAATTTCAAATTGACTTACGTATTCACTGCGTATCCTGGCTATATTGTAAAAAAATGGAAATCCATGCAATACTAACAGAGGAACAAGGATTTTGTCTCTCAAAGTACCCGCTAAAAATTACAAATCACGCGAAATTGATCAATTTGGTCGTCGTCCAGTACAGAAGAGATGCTGTAAAATTTTTAAATATACACGGTAAAGCTTGTGTGTAGGATGAAATCGCATCTACATTTTGTCCCCTAATTTAATATGTAAATAAATTTTGAATCCGATAAACCGTTTTGGAAATAACTCTAAAAGAAGTGTAGCAGTCCTTTTTAAGGTGAAAAATTGGCCGTTTTTGGTACAAAAATTGACATACTAATGGATGTGAAACAAAGAACGGAAGAAATATATGCAAAATATGGAAACTGGGGTGTATATGGCCGTAGTGTAAAAAAATAGTTTTTCGGCGGTCAAAAGTCAGCTATCACGTTAAAACGATTAAAGACAAACTACACCACTCGATTACCCTCTCCTCCCTCTTTAATTTGGTACCAAACATGACGTAGTTTGAGCAACCCCCTATGAGGGGTGGTACGACCCCAACCCCCAAAACAACCTGCCCCAAAAATTGTTCACCTATATTTTTGTACTCTAAACCCTTAATCTATCAAAAAAAAACCAATACTCTACAGCCCTCCCACATAGAGTTAGGCGCCCGTGAATATTGCGATAGCAAAATTTACCGCCGAGGCCGCTCAAATCTGCAAATTACCGTTAATCGAAATAAAATATAGCCTATAATACATGCATGCCTAATACCAAAGTGAATTCTTACTTTTTTTTATTGGGCTTAGAGATCCTGAGCTTACCCCTGCGAATTACTGCAGCTACTGATATTGTCTTAATTTTTTTTTTTAAATTTCCCTTAATCAGCTCCCATTTCTACCCCGCATTCTCCCCGCCCCTTTTCCTAAACCTATCTTGTTCGCGCTGAGCTCCCATTTTTTTTGATACCACATACATTCTCCTTCTACTCTCCATTCTCTCGTTATCCCGGAAAAACTCGAGAAAACCTACCCTCCTACATCCCTCAAAAACTACCCCAACAAAAAAGGAATTTAAATTTATTTCGACAGTGGAAGGTAATAGGCAGATGTACCTCACATATGAAAAAAAAGTCCAACCCTCTACAACAAAAATTGATAACCTTAATCGTCCCAGGCGATTCGCACTTTTTCACATTTCTTACGTTTTCCCTAATTCTCCAACCATGTTAGTGAATTGGGAATGGAGAATTAGGGAATTAAGAATTCTAAGAAAACGCAATTCTCATCTCCCAAATTCTCCGTGCTACAGAATCCGGCCCCTGCAGAGGACATCACGGAGCTCGCGGATCGAATGAAAGAAATGCGTGATCAGATAAAAGAGGCTGTCTCGGCCAAATACCCGGGAGGGGAGAAGGGATTACTAGCCGAGTTGGAGGCCGATGTTGTAACTACCTTTAAAGCTGTTGTATTGAGTAGACCCACGCAGTCACTGGAGGAAGTGAGAGAGGAAGCCAGTTATTTCGAAAAAGATGCCAAAAGACTTCAAGTGAGAGAATCGGGAGTATGGTAAGAAGACCGAAAGCCAAACATAGTAAGTGCACCAAACAGATGACCAACGGGGGATTTTAGCAGAGACGACCCCAGACAGAATACGACACCGCTCTTACCCTGAACAAGGCCAGAGTCATCAGGAAGATACCAAGCATCTTCGACAAAGAGAACACCTCCCAGATCTATTGAGTGTTTTCAATGCGGACAGCGTGGACACTTTGCGGGAGAGTGCCAGCAAGTACTCTTCTGTACTGAATGTCAGGAATATGGACACGAGGAATCCAATTGCCGAATTCATCATGTCAGAGTGGCAAAATATGCAACTGGCATTCAAGATGAATTCCATTCAAGACAGCAGGGGCTTTATTGCCAATTCTGTCGAACAGAGGATCACTGCACGGCAAACTGTCTGAAAAAGTATTTAACCGAGAGGGAGAGTGAAGAAATGAATTCCAAGAGGAAGTTTGGCATCACAGTGCTATCGGACATAGCGTTAGAAGGTAAGTTTAGACTTTTAATTGACACTGGGTCCACCTGTAGCTTAATTAAGATCAATCGAATAAAAGGAAATACGTCCGTACAGACACAACAGAAAATAAGAATTGAAGGACTCTTTGGGTTCGATAGGAGGCCCATAGGCACTTGTCAGGCAAACTTGCGGATAGATAACAATCAGCAGGCTTGTCAATTTAATGATATTGGGGATACTGATTCAATTCCAGCCGACGGGATACTTGGAATGGATTTCCTGAGGGACAGAGCTATCATAGACTGTGTAAGGAAATTATGGATACAAAACGTCGGCCAGGCAAAGGAAGAAAGTACCGTTTTCGAGAATGTCGCAACTAGCGGACAAGTTGTACCAAATACTCTGCATTTGTCCAGTCAAAGAAATCCTTTACAAGCCAGAATAGAAGAGATTGAAAGGAGCATGGCAGAAATCATCAGTCCAGGTGTACAACGAATGGGAAGTTAAGACCGGCAGTGTAGAGACAGATCGCGACAGTGCTTGATTTCACGAGGTAAGAATCGAAGAATTTAGAGAGGAAAAGAGGGGCGAGATGAATATTATGGCCACAGCTGAAATAACCTCCACGGACCTCGTAAGTATCCTGAACGATTTGCATGGCGCTACAAGGGTAGGAACAATTTGGCAAATACGAAAAGCCCAGGTGATTCTGCAAAAAGGTAAGTTTAAATTTCAGGGATATAATAGTAAGCCGGATAGGACAGAAGCACGTCAAGACAGAAGGAAAGTAGGGGAACGGAACTTCATTCATGTTGAAAATGCTACTTCTACTTTGAACTTGCAGTAGTTCAATAACCCCTTACAAGGTAAGTAATGGTTATGACCCAGGAATCGGGGGGTTTAACTAAATATATGTCCAACAAATTCCGTCTAATTTCAGAAGAAATTCGATGAGCGGAGTTTAACATGGGCCGGAGAATATGGAAAGGATATAAAAAGGTAACGCAGTGGATTCAATTTAAGGTAAATTTATAAATTAAGAGGTAAGGAGGTAAGAAAATGTTTTTAAAAAGAAGATATAATGAGAATTAAAAAACAAAAAGGAAATAATGGATTTAAAAGAAAGGCAAGTTAAAAAAACAATGAGAAATATTAGTTGACAAGAAATAGAAAGCAATAATAAAGTTAGAAGAATAAGAAATGTATGAAATCAACTAATAAAGATTTAAAGCAAAGATCGAAATTTAAAAAATAAGTAAGGAAGATAAAAACATAAGAGTAGTGAAAATAAAGAAAAATGTAATATTCAAAAATCGAGATCCATAAACAACAACATTACTGTAATTGTATATTTTAGACGTTAAGAAAGATTAAATATAAATAGGAAAATATAGCAGTGTAGCGTTAGCCTTAAGAGCAGGATGTTAACTTACATAAATAGGACATCAATATGGCAACCGAGATGCGAAAGTTCCGGTAGGTAACTGAGAGCAACACCATGAAGTAAGCAGCAGAATTAAGGAAATGATAGGAAAGGCAATGTTTATGCGGAGCCCTGGAGAACTTAACTTATAGATATGGATGCGAATTCATGAGTAAAATCCGTAGCTATCTTTTACCTATTTATCTATTAGATAAATTTATCTTGGAAAGCTACTATTAAGAAACAGTACAGAGTTACTAGCGCGTAAATGAATCTTGAGAAGTCGGTATTCTGGTGACACATACAGGGTGTTTCACAAGTGGTGGATAATAATGAAGGAGGCGATAGGTCATGTCGAGAAATGAAAAAAATTGTATGGTAGAGGGAGTGCACTCTAAACCCTTTCCGAGATAATCGGGGTTAAAGGACTAAGGGTACGTGAAACGTAGGTTTGTACTAAAACAGTTATATCTCCTAAATGACAAAGAGTAGAAAGATGGTCGGGGTGCTAATTTATAGAGAACCTCCTGCCCTTTTGATTCAATGTGTCAGTGCTTCTTCTACAGTATGTAGTTTAGAAGAAACGGTCTGCCAAACTTAAAGTTTCAGCTTTTGTACCTCATTTTTTGTGAGTTTAAAGCAAAAAAACTGAAATAAAAACCTTTTAATTTTGTTTTCTGTCTTACTCCTGTTAGAAGCTAAGATTGTTTTCTTTAAAACGCACTTTGTTTTCATATTGTACCTTTCACCGTTTATGAGTTATGACACAAAAAGACAAGCTGGCTTTTTATTTTTGCCAGAAAAATTATAAGCCTTTCCAGCTCAGTTTTTTTAGCTTCAATCTATTATCGGTCAAGAATAACAAGTAAAGTAGGCTTTTTTCGTAAAAAGTCATAACTAAATCGGTCTCTGAGAAAACGGAATTAATTTCTTGTTGTAAGCAATAACTATCACTAATTTCACTAACTTCATGTGCAGGTAAATTATTCTACTATAAATACCAATGCTAGTAAAGATTTCATTATTCGTAATTCAAAACTAAGAAGAAAAACTTTAAAGCAACGATGGCTTCATTTTCCAATGACGAATACGCGGACATAATGTAGGTACTGTTACGGTTACAGCGACGGAAATTCCCTTGAGGCTTAACGCGAATATCATCGAAGATTTCCGGCGAGAAGGCTGCCATCCGTACGTGTCTTTCAAAGAACCTACCATAGAATTAAAAAACTGGCAACTTTGGAAATGTGTCAAGAGAAACCTTCAATCCTTTAACGACTACAGTTGAAGCAGAGGAGAGGGTCCTAGAAATGGGAAGGAATTATCCTGCTATAGGAACTGGGCGCTTAGCTTTTTGCTTAGGAATGTCTGTGTCAACAGAAAATCCACAAGTGTGTGTGAGCAGGTATTGCCGGCGGAAAGCTTCTTGGTCCACACATTCTACCAAGTAGACTAAATACCGAAAACTACTTGGACTTTTTGGAAAATGAACTTCGAGATCTTATGGACGATCTACCTCTATCAATAAGAAGAGATATCATTTACCAGAACGATGGAGCACCTGGACACACCGGACGAAATATCCTGCAGTGGATGAACACCAATTACCGAAATAAGTGGATTGGACGGCACGGTCCTTTTCCTTGGCCACCACGGTCTCCTGATTTAACACCCTTAGACTTTTACCTCTGGGGAACTATGAAGGAGATTGTGTACGCGTCGGAAATATCATCAAGAGATGAACTTATACACAGAGTCCAAGAAACTTCCAACAAAATTAAAGATGATTTGGCAGCAACTGATCTTAAAAGATCTATTAAGCGTAGAGCTTTACTTTGTATTCAAAATGACGGGGGCATTTTGAAAATATTTTAAATAGTTAATGTTATTAATTATTCCTATCTCGATCATAATAAATAAATATAAAAATTTTGTTTATGGTTTTAATACTATTTCATATTTTCTTGCAAGGTAGACTTTTCATGCATTGGAATAATTTTTGTGTCATAACTCATAAACGGTGAAAGGTACAAAATGAAAACAAAGTGCGTTTTAAAGAAAACAATCTTAGCTTCTAACAGGAGTAAGACAGAAAACAAAATTATAAGGTTTTTATTTCAGTTTTTTTGCTTTAAACTCACAAAAAATGAGGTACAAAAGCTGAAACTTGAAGTTTGGCAGACCGTTTCTTGTAAACTACATACTGTAGAAGAAGCACTGACACATTGAATCAAAAGGGCAGGAGTTCTCTATAAATTAGCACCCCGACCATCTTTCTACTCTTTGTCGTTTAGGAGATAAAACTGTTTTAGTACAAACCTACGTTTCACGTACCCTTAGTCCTTTAACCCCGATTATCTCGTAAAGTGTTGAGAGTGCACCCCCCTCTGCCATACAATTTTTTTCATTTCTCGACATGACCTATCGCCTCCTTCATTATTATCCACCACTTGTGAAACACCCGTATATAGTATTATGTGGAATTAAAAATGTCTATTTCTTTAGGTACGGATGGCCTCTCGATATAACTGAGAGAACTCCATCGTACCCATAAGAAAATCAAGAAAAGATAAATAATATTTCTACAAATATTATCATCAATCGTTCGACCCTCATGGCAACGAGATAATTGGGAGCACATCTCCTGGAAAATAATATACTCATAGAGCATCGAAAATGAGACCAACGATTTTTTTTGCCAACTGGTTATGGTACAATTAGAGAAGTGCCAGTAATAGGAGCGGTTTTGTACGTTCTCTTATGATTGGACTTTTAAATGTTGCTAACAAAGCGCAACTAAGATCTGGAATGGTCTATTCAGTGGGAATTTAAATGATAGTATAGTATTGATAGTTCCGATAACTGAAAAAGATTTTGACATGAGTATCCAAAAATTGTTCATTATAAGATTTTAATACTATTCAGGAAATACTACACAAAAACTAGAAGTGGAATAAGTGTAGCATAAAAACTCTGGCAGTAGAAGTTTGGAAAACATCTCTTAAGGCAGAAGATGAACAACAGACTCAGGCCAACAGTAACAGATGAGAAATTCTTCCCAGGACGACATACTCCAGACTCGTAATTCAGTACAGCAGCAAGTCGAAGCAGACGTCGACCTTACCATTATATGACATTATCCTTGTGGCGAATCCAGACCATACTTTCTGACCATCATCAACAGTTCGAGCGACTACAGTAAATTTAAGGCCCGTAATTGTATTAAAGAATTAAGGTATAATTAAATTAAGAGAAGTAGTCAATTCGAAAGTGAGGTTAAAAAGGAGAAGATCAATATATATACGTACAGTTAAAATAGTTGCTCTATTGAACAAATAAAAATTAAGGTACCTAGTTAAGATATATCAAGGGAAAGAAATGTAGAATAGATAAGAATGTGTAATAGAAATAATTTTGTGTGATGTCTAAAGGTGATATAATGTAAAAAGGAACAAGTAAAAAAGCTAGAATTGGTCTAAGACCAATTCTTATGATACCTAGATGAATGCCCGTATTAAATTTCGTATGGTCACCGATCTATTCAAGTATTGATTTTGAAGTTGTTTTTCGCATATATTTTTAGAACAGTTTGTCGCACAGAAAAAATGGTAATAACCAATTTAATAGGATTTCGTATTCTGCAGAAGTTCTTAGTACAATAAAAATGTCTTGGACTGATCGTTTTCAAAGTATACGTAAAAAACCGAAATTTTTATATGGCAACACCAAGAAGGAGTTGCCCGATTTAGTCCATTTTTAACATTTTATTTGATAATATAGTAAAAACATCATGTACGAAATTTCAGCTCTCTACGTCGATGCGTTCTCAGGTAATGTCCAAATATATAGCGGAAAACGAAATTTTTATATGGCAACCCCACGAAGGAGTTGCCCGATTTGTCTCATTTTCGAACTTAATTTTATTTTTATTTTTTTTAAAGTCCGTGTACAAAATTTCAGCTCTTTAAGTATACGCGTTATCGAGTTATCGTGCGCACAGACGGACAGACGGACGGACGGACATGTAAAAATCGAAATAACTTTTAATATTATGAATGGGTGTCCAATCCATTTTGCTCTACCATCATTATTTCGAGGTGTTACAAACGGAATGACAAACTTAATATACCCCTATGATTTCATCTACGGTATAAAAAGAGAAAATTTTAAAATTAAAGAAACATGAAAAAAAACTAAGAAAATAAATGTAAGAAAGGCATTAAAAGATAATTTTTTATAAAATTAAATGTGAGAAGCCATACGAAAGAAAGTAAATTCGGAAAAATAAAAAAATAAATAAGAATAGAATACAGAAAGCAAGAAAAAAATGTAAGAAATGAAATATGAAAAGAGACGATGATAGAAAATGAATAAAAAATAGAAAAGAGAAATTAAATTTAATATGAATAACAAGTCTACGAAATGTAATATATGTAGAAACATTTTTTTGTTATGACAATGGAAAAACAATTATCTCTTCTTTAAAGAAAATGTTAGGAAGAAAAAAATGAAATGTAATAAGTATAAGAAAGATAACAAAATTAAATTAGGAATCAATGGAAAATGTAAAAGAATCGGAACCGAACGGGGATTAAAATATTTGCAATTTTTAAGACTGTTGCACTCTCCAGATCTAGTTTCCTGCGGAAACTAGTTTTTCTAAGAGGGGAGGGATGTTATGGCTCAATATAAGGAAGATTCTCCCAGCAGCCATGGGCGCATTCTACCGAAATAATGGGCAATTGCTAAACAATAACCTCGCATGGTATTGTTCTGCAACTGTCGGTTATTTTGCTGATTAGCCCAACAGCTGGCTGCGATGAGCGCTTAGTGGAGCAATCGCCGATTACGATAATAATTAACCTCGCATGGTAATTATTATGTAAAGCGATTGTTTACTACAACCGGTAGAGCAAACGACAAGGTTGTGTCGTTTGTTTACATAACCGCGTTCTTAGTAAAGTTTACTTCCGAATATCGGGTATAGAAGACCAATGACTGGTCTGGCGAGTGCCGCTCAGTATTCAGTGATAGTAGTATCAAGTTTCCGTTCGGTTGGGAATACTTGAGGTGTTAAATTAGGTCAGGGAGAGTACCTATATATTACGGAATAAAGTGTGAGTTTGTTTGAATTAAATTCGGGTGTTTTATTTATTCGAGAGGTTTTTATAGTTTTCATTATTCGATTGCTTTTGGGACACGAAATACATGGTGCGTTGCAGTTTTGTATGTTGCAAGATATTTGTAGTTAATTGCTAGGCATATTACGCTGCTTTCAAATTTCATTAGAATATATATTATGATAAGTCAATATCCGGCTATGTTGGAGCCTGATCACCAGAATTTTCGCTTAAATTTTCCACCTGTACTTTAATAATAAGTTTGACTATTTAGAGGGTTATAGTCTTATACTACTTATATTTTGGTGTTGAATGATTTTCTTAGATTTTCATTATCTATTACTGAATCGAGTGTATAAAACTTATGAGCGAATGTAGGAGAAAAAAGGAAGCAGTTTGGTATTCTCGGTTTCTTTTTAAGTTTGTATATTTTTTTCTAAATTTATAATTTCAACTCGATATGATTAAATTGTATTCGTAAATAAGGCCCAATTTATAGATGATTTGATTGTAAGCCTCCATTCTCTTTCTAACACCATCTCACTTCTCCCACAAAATCCTTAATAATTTTGTTTTTATCTGATTACTGCCAAAAGGCCCGTTTAGGCCTTTTGGTATGCACCGGGACCAAGTGTACTGGGTTGCGTGTACTCTTGAATTTGTAATACCTGAGTATTTTTTTCTTAATTGAAGTACATATCATCAATTTCACCCTCCTAGATTATTTAAGTAGCCAGACATACCTTCCAGTCGGCCAATTTAATTTGTTAATTATGTTTTTGTTCTCTTATCATTTTACATATGCTGGATATTGTAGAGTAATAAATAAATGGACTGAACTGAATGACTGCCAATACATACCTCACTTTGAATTTCCGTAAAAAGATGATGTATCCATTTAAGTACCGCAACCTTCGTGTGCACCGAGTTATGAGATAAATATTGTCGCAAGACTTCCATAATCGAACTAAGATCAAGTTTCTCAATGTTTCCTCTTTTATTGTCTTTCATAGATATTAGCTCACGTAAATTTTTATTTACCGCCTCCGCACAATCTTTTATATCTGCAAACATATGATTAACTACGGTCATATTCAAACTATACTTACAGATACCTATAAGAATTGCACATACGTTTTCTTGACTCTCCTTCATATGCTAAGCATGGTAAAATTGCTGTAAAAATCCCACTAGCGAATGGTAACATATCACATCCAGCCAATTGCACGAATTCTCTAATCCAATTTATTGCTGTGGACTAAAAAAATTCTTATATTATTGACAATTGTTAAAAGAAGGTCGTACTTGGATCAAATCATTTGTGGATTGAGCATGACCAATCAATATATTTATCGTATGCTCCATATTTGCTGAAGACGGGTCATTTCGAATCGATTTTAAAAACTGAGCCATCAGGGTTTCACACCTACAGAATAAAAAAGGAAATGAAACGTTATTGTAAAATTTCTGAAAATAAACTACTTGTGCTTACATTCTGTGGATTTCAATCATGTTGTCTTCTAGCATCAGAAATAAGCCGTCAAGTATATCCGTCAAATATAGAACCAAATTAATTCCAGGTACAGCATTTAACACAGATATCCAGGATATAACGTACTGTCTAGCAAAAGAATTTTTTAGATAAACTCGCTCTCTCAAAAGCGGTATAAATGAATTCAAATCGAAGGTCTCTGATGACTCTGTAACAATATCCTGCAATAATTACAAGGAAAAGTAATAATAATATAATATAATGTAATTATTCACAATTTACAATAAGTAGAAAATATTTCTAGTATCGCAACTACAGCTCTTTGAACATTAAATCTCTCCATTTACTTCTATAATCGCAATCTCAACTAAAGATTCGAAAACTTTCTAAATGAACGTTTTATAAAACGCATATAATTTATGTGGAAGATAAAGATCAATTTACAGTCACATTAGATACCAAACTTGTAGACGCACATGTCGAATAGTTGAATCTGAGAAGTCAGGCATAAAGATTTCTGCTTTCCGCGGAAAACATAAATCAATTCTAAGTTCTAAATTATTGCTAATTATACCAAATAAAAATATATAAAAGTCACAGACTTCTCTCATATGTCGATTTCTATGGTACTTCAGTGTAACACCAGTGTTGCACTTTTTCTAGTAGTGCAGCACTGAAAATGTTCGATACACTGACATACAGTATATGATCATTAAATTAGACGCACTCCTCGATTTCAGTAACTCACACCAAAATCATCTTTTATTTTTATGGTCTTTCTTTGTGCAGATGATTTTTTTTTCTAATTATAATAGACGTATTTGTCTGCAACCTTCCAGAGGTAGGAAAAGGTCATAAATAGTCTAAACTATGTTTTTCAGGTATATAATGCAATTCGATCCTTTATTATCTCACATTAGTCGTGTTGTTGCATTGTGAAAATTGGATTTTATGCACACACATTAAATTTAAAAGAGAAGGTCCCGGTCCCATATATTTCGTCGAGGGAACTTTACGCCAGGTCCAGTATAAAACGATTTTGTCAGATATCCTTTTACCACATATAAAAACGTTTTCATATACAAGAAGCAAATTTATATTTATGCAAGATGAAGCGCCTTGTCACACCTCGAAATTAATTAAGGATATCTTAAATCGTGAAGAAATTGAGGTTTTGCCATGGCCCGGCAATTCTCCGGATATAAATCCGATTGAAAATTGCTGGGCATAGATCAAATCAAAAGTTTATAGCCGTCCCAATCCTACAATAAAAATTCTAAAGGAAAATATAACTCATATTTGGAATAGTGATACAAATTTGCGAGCAATGATAAATGCATGTATAAATAGTATGCCACGAAGAATTAAGGAAGTAATTCAAATAAAAGGAAATGTAACGAAGTATTGAACAATTTGCCGTTAAAGTTAATGTAAATTAAATACACAATTGCACAATAAATTGTTTCCTTCTAAAAAAGTCTTTTAAGTTCTAGAATTTACGCCTTTATTAGAAAATTTAGTTTTTTGCAAGGTGCGTCTAATTTAATGATCACATACTGTATATAATATGGACTGACTACGTTCATAGAAATATACTGCAAAAAGTGGGCTCACTTCTATATTGCTGACTCTTTCGGTCTAAGCATCAAGTACCAACTGAGAGAGAACTGTAAAGAAATAAATAAGTGGGCCTGTCGAAATAAATGTTTTTAAATTAATTATTTGGGTTAATTACTGACAAAATTGTTTTACCAAACGCAATATACTCATTAGATATGCAGCAGATATTCGAAAGGTTTTATTATAATCGCTTTTCCAGCTGTGTTATGGGCCAATATAAGTGTTTGTATAGCGAAGGAACTCCTTTGTTCTCCGCTAGAGTACAAGTTCTTGTACTTGCACTCTTGTCGTAGTATACATATGCCACTGGTTCATGGACCAGTACCTTAAGGTATTGTGCAAGGGTTCTTGGACCGTTATACTGTTTGAACTGCTGATTACACTGCCTATAATTAGCGCGGTGTATGAAATCGACGTATAGTAGAAACACAATTTTCTATTGAAAATCAAAACTTAATGAATGATTTATTTTCCATTATCGGCTTTTTATATGATTAATTTGCTGTAATTACATTTTTAGTCGCGTCGGAAAGAATTTCCAGACGGAATTTAATACTGCTAAAAATTTATTTGCGCGAAAAAGTGCTGACATTTCCAAATCGAGTGAATTGAACTTATTTACAATTATTGGAATATTTTTTATAACTGCTGAATATACAAAATTATTGTGATACTTTGAATTGAAGAAATGCAAGAATGCAAGAAATTGAACAAATTATATTATGACTAAATTATATGGAAATTATTGCATGGAATAAAAGCGTTGTTGTATGTATGTATGTTATCCTGCCTGAACATCTTCCCCGCGTTGAACAGCTTGTTCAAACTTCCTCATCACGGATGCTAATTTTGAAAGGCTCTCCAGAACTCCTTGTGGGTATAGCTTTGCTCAGTCCAGACTTGTTGCATTTTTGTTTTGGCCACCTGTATATCAAGCAGGCGGCAATAAGTAGTCCAATGACATGTTCTGTATAGCCCAAGGTGAAATGATGAACATCGACTGGCTTGATTTCGTTTGGTAACTGTTGGTTTCTTTGTAGTTTGGCAATACCCTCGCGTAATTTTTTGAGCTCATCCGAGTAAGCTTGATAGCCTATAGGGCTGTGCTGCATTTCCTTCAAACGCTTTGATTAAATAAGATCCCCCGGATTCTCCGTTGGCAGCAGTGATGTTCGCATCGCGCTCGGGTAGACATTGTGGGCTTGAATTGTAATGGCATACCACATTTATGGACGTTTTTTCTTTTAATGAGTAAATCCATCGGTTGGGATTAAATAATTGTATCCACTTGGGACTGTTTTCAGTCTCCATTACCTGACAGTTCGGTGAAGGTGTTCCCTGATTTATGAAACTCATTTCACAGGCGCTGATGTTGGCTCCCCTTCTGTATATAGGGTGTTTCTGTTTACACAAGTAAGTAACCTTTTCCATAGTTTCCCATGTGGCTAATTCTTGTTCGCTAAGCGGGTAGTATTGGTCACGATGCAGGTTAATTACAATGAAATCAGCCGAAGGTTTGATAGCCATGAAGGTGTTATTGATTGCCACTGGAACAGGAATGATGCGAAATAGTTCGAATTCTTCATATGCAAACAGTGGCAATTTGATTCTAAATATTACGTATTTGTCGGCGACACGACTTTGTATAGTCATCAAACTGTAGATCTGAGTCAAAGTTTCGCGATTCCCTGGGAGCCTTAAAGTCGCTGGTAAATGGTCCTTTATCGTAATTAGTTCTTGTCTTAACTGTCTCGGACAAAGTAGCTGAGGATTTATCTTGCCGTGATGTGTGTCTATGATCACGTCTATCATGGTAGCTTGCACGCGTCGATAAGCTGATGTCATTAACGTTAACTGTAAGACTGATGACATAAATAGCTGTGCTAGTCTTTGTTGATGAAGCTCTTCTGCGATGTTGTTGATGTTATTGATTATTTGACGTAGCCGAAAATCTACCTCATTGAACTGGTGCCTGCTGATTTCTTCGTCCTTCTTCAAAATGTTGGCAGTAGAATCAATTAAGGATGTTTGATTTTTTATTAAGCTCAACAAACGATCCTCGTTGTTTCTGATATTGCTAATAGCGGAGGCCATCTTTTCTGCATATTCAGAGTCAAGGACTCCAAATAGAGGGTTGACTATATTCCCTACTATATCCAATGGGGCTCTAGCACTACGTTTCATTGGATTTGATAAGAGTAGTTCATTATTGCTGATCAATTCGTTCTGTAGGATCGTGAATTGCTTCAGAATCAGCGAGCAGTAGAATGTGTCTGTGGAGATGTTACAGATTTTTTGTAGTTTGTTGATGCCATTACTAGTGCTGTTGTACTCCTTCCAATAATTGTCCATGTTGTAGTACACCACTAGATTCTACTCATTAGAGATCAAATGGGTAGAGCCTAAGTTTACGAAATATATGCCCGGCTGAGATTTAAACGGCGATATTTCTACTGGTGAATTTCCTAGAAACGGCAATATGAGACACGTGAAAAGGAGCGTGGTGAAGCCTTTCCTGTGTTTCATTCGCTCATATGTCATCTTTATCATCTACTGGCAAAGGTGCCAGTTTATGTATAGGTCTTCTAAGAGTTGAAGACGTGGTTTTGACGTCAGCAACTCGAACCAAGCCGTCCTTTCCCTGAATTGCCTGGGTAATCATGCCGAGTTGCCATCTGAGGGGAGGCAAATTATCTACTTTGATTAGCACCATCATGCCAGGGCGAGCGTTCACGGATTGCTGCTTCCACTTGTGTCTTTGCTACAGCTCACATAGGTATTCGTGAGACCATCGACGCCACAACTCGTTCCTTATATGCGACACAATTTTCCATGTTCCCGCTGTACCCACTTGTTGTGTACTTGAATGTGGATCAATTATTGAAGTCAGGGGCTCCCCACAAGAAAGTGTCCGGGTGTTAATGCTGTCAGATCATTCGGATTGGACGATAACGGGGTTATCGGCCTCGAATTCATTATGGCTTCGATTTCAGATGTGAGTGTAGTTAACTCTTCATATGTCAGAGAAGCTGCAGCGACACCCTTGTATAACAGCGATTTTGCTGATTTTACTGCTGCTTCCCATAATCCACCGAAATGTGGGGCGCGTGGTGGGATGAAATGGAACTCCATATCCTTTCCTGACATATTGAAGTAATCTTCTCTTGAGATCTATTTGAGTGTATGATGTCTTGAAGCTCATTCAGCTGATTTCTGGCTCATACGAAGTTTGTGGCGTTGTCACAATATAAGTTGAGACAATGCCCTCGTCTCGCTATAAACCGCTTAACTGTTCTTTTCAAAATGAAATACATTATATTTAAAAGTAAGATTATAAGGAGTACGTTACGGCTACAATGAAACCTATACTCGGCGGTGTCGGAACTATGTCTTCAATATTATCTTCTTGTTTTTGCTTTAACTCGTTTGGGCTTATAACAACGTCGAGTCTTTGCTGATTGGGTCCTTGAAATGCATGAAAATGATCCGGAATTCCATCGAAAACTCATCTTGAGTGATGAGGCCCATTTCCACCTCGATGGCTTTGTCAACATGCAGAATTGTCGCATCTGGGGCTCGGAAAACCCAAGAGTTATTGTTGAAAAGCCTCTCTATCCTCAAAGTGTGACTGTTTGGTGCGGTTTATGGTCCCGCGGGGTCATTGGACCTTAATTTTTCGAAAATGAGGCTGGAGCAACAATTACGGTGAATGGATTGCGCTATCGACAGATGATTAATGATTTTTTATGGCCGGAATTGGATGGTATTGATCTGGACAACGTTTACTTTCAACAAGACGGCGCTACGTGCCATACAAGCAACGAAACCATTGATCTTTTACGGGAAAAGTTTCCGGACCGTGTTATCTCTCGAAGAGGTGATCACAATTGGCCACCGAGATCTTGTGACTTAACACCTTGCGACTTCTTCCTTTGGGGCCACGTGAAAGAGAAGGTCTACGCCAACAGCCCAGCGTCGATTCAAGACCTCAAAGATGGAATTCGTGAGGCTATCGAGGACATAGGGCAGCCACTTTGCGATTTGGTTAGGGAAAATTTCATGAAAAGGATATGGTTCTGTAGGCGTGGTCGTGGTGGTCATTTGGCTGATGTTATTTTCCATTATTAACGGCATACCTTCCTCTTTATAATGAAATAAAGATCCGATCATTTTTTTTTTAAAAATGGCATTTTTCTTTGAATATCAAAATTACCTCTTATTGGAAAACCCTTTACAAACGCATGACCATGCGAAAGGATACGGGCATTCATTTAGTGCATCGTAAGAATGCTAGCTTTTTTCTATTTGAGTTAGAGTTACTCTCACTGCTAAAGATGGATAAGACTTTTTTGTGGCGGATAAGAGCTTCATTATGATGGGCATGTACATGTTATCTCCACCCCTGCCACATTGTCTCTTCACCTAACTATTTTATCCCAAGCCCTACTTCGGTTTCTTTTTGTCATAATTAATACAATTTGAAATTTTACTTGTCTAATGCTTAATAGCGTCAAGCTCACGAAAATTGCAAAGGGCAGAAACTATTGATGGTTGGTTTTTTGTATCTGCTACAAAAAGTGGTAGGTATGACTAAAAGATCTGCTCCAGTATCTATTAAAAATTTAAATTTGTTTTCTGTGTCGAAAATGAATAAACGTTTAGAATTATTATTAAAAGAACATGAATACGTCGAGGGGTTAACTAGTTTTTTGGATTCTGAGTTTTTTTAAAAGAACAAGGTGGTCTACGCCAACAGCCCAGCGTCGATTCAAGACCTCAAAGATGGAATTCGTGAGGCTATCGAGGACATAGGGCAGCCACTTTGCGATTTGGTTATGGAAAATTTGAAAAGTCCTGTAGGCGTGGTCGTGGTGGTCATTTCTCTGATGTTATTTTCCATTATTAACGGCATACCTTCCCCTTTATAATGAAATAAAGATCCGATCATTTATCTCAAAAGATGGCATTTTTCTTTGAATATCAAAATAACACCTCTTATTGGAAAACCCTGTATTAAGCTTATCTAGATTTACATTCTCTATGTTAATGTTTTTTGAAATTTTGTTGGAACTTCTTCATGTGAAACTGTAAAATTGAAATTTTCATCAAGTAATGAATTATTGAATTGGTACAATGTTTGTCGTACGTCCTTTAGAATTTTAACAGTTTCTGAATTTACTTGACTTGTTGCACCTGTACAACCTGGTTTTAATTCTAATATTCCCCTTTGGTGCATTTTGATTGAGTAAGCTATGTTTTCACAAACAATTCTAAAACTTAATTCTTTTGGAAGGACATAGAGCCAAGTATTAGATTTATTATATATGATTGAAGATTAGAAAGTTTTATGTACAAATAAACATATTTTCATTTATATTAACACATTTGTCTAGTTCGTTTCTGTTTAGAATATAGTCCTTTCGTTTCTCATTTATGGCCATTAGATGATAAAAGTCGCTAATCAACGGTATTGAAACTTGTAGAGTTAGATTATTGCGAGCATACAAGGGTGCACTTGGGCAAATGCGTCGAACTATTCTAAGTTTGTTAGTGTTGGCTTAAGTCTTGGGGTAACTCTAGTTGTACTTCTTTGAAAGCATTTAGAGCAAATGCTTGTCGAGCTTTCCTATTCTGGCTTCATGTATGATATCAGTTAATTCAGTTTACTTTTTGATAAATTAAGTAATAGTTAGAGTCATTAAGTTAGCTATTTCATCAAATATGTGAAGCGTTCTTACGAATTCGGTTCTATTTTGAGGGTATATAGTGAGATTTTGGAAGGCTTCAGTTAATTCTTGCACTTGATGGTTTATTATGTTTTGATTTTTATTTAATGTTTCAACTGTATTGAGGATTAACGAAGTACGGGAATTGATAATATGGTGAAGCTTATTTTCGTTGCTCTTAAGAATTTTCAGATTCGATTGGATTCTTTCAGCATCTTCATCGTCCATGGTGTCAAACAAAAATTTATAAAGTCTCCCAATACCGTTTATAATTCCTCGTTTTGTTTTTGACGGTTGATGAAAGAGTTGCTGAAGAATGTTATTGTTTTCGGTTATCTCGCTTAAGTATAGTTTACACAAGCGAAATTACTGTCCCAAGTAACCTCGATTTCAGTTCCTCACCTCCTCTTGACTTACCCACCAGTTTACTTGCGCCAGTACGAAAACGAGTTCCACTCACTTCAACTTTTTAGCGAAGTGGAACCTGGGAAATAGTCAAATTGAGTGTATTTTCTGCAATTGGTACATTTTTTGATTTAAGTAGTCTTTAATAATATCAGCTGGTGTGGAACTTGTAAAATGTCAACACATTTGTGTTTGCACTTTTAAACAAAGGAGTGCTTTCTATTTTTCAGTAAGAAATTTCGTAAATTTTAAAGATAGCAAAAATATTATTCCTTAGCAATCAATATGCCAGGAACGTACTACTTGAATTTGTAATTTTTCACTTGAAACCATTTTCTCTCAAAAATTAATATCTTCACATTTCACAAGTTCCACGCCAACGTGTATCAATTGCAGAAACTGCACTCAATTTGACTATTTCTCAGGTTCCACTTCGCTAAAAAGTTGATGTGTACTGGCGCAAGTAAACTGGTGGGTATGTCAAGAGGAGGTGAGGGACTGAAATCGAGGTTGCTTGGGACAGTAACTTCGCTTGTGTAAACTATACTTTAGTGTAGAGTTAATGACTTGGATTGTCATTCTGCAAGTTTCGCAAGGAGAGTGCCTTTTTATACCCTAGATGAAATCATAGGGGTATACTAAGTTTGTCATTCCGTTTGTAACACCTCGAAATAATGATGGTAGAGCAAAATGGATTGGACACCCATTCATAATATTAAAAGTTATTTTGATTTTTGCATGTCCGTCCGTGCGCACGATAACTCGAGAACGCGTATACTTAGAGACCCCTCGTGGGGTTGCCATATAAAAATTTCGTTTTCCGCTATATATTTGGACACTGCCTGTGTACATGATGTTTTTACTACATTAGCAAATAAAATGTCAAAAATGGACTAAATCGGGCAACTCCTTCTTGGTGTTGCCATATAAAAATTTAGGTTTTTTACGTATACTTTGAAAACGATCAGTCCAAGACATTTTTATTGTACTAAAAACTTATCATTTTTTCTGTGCGACAAACCGTTCTACAAATATATGCGAAAAACAACTTCAAAATCAAACTTGAATAGATCGGTAACCATACGAAATTTAATACGGGCATTCATCTAGGGTATCATAAGAATTGGTCTTAGACTAATTCTAGCTTTTTTCCTCGCATAAGGATAATAGAGTGGTATATCTCCGTAATAGAATATATGTACTCTTCATGTTCAAAAGGTGCGAAGTCAAATATGATGATAAATTTCCAATAAGATGTAGATTTCCCTAATGCTCCCATTTCCTCGAAGTAGATACCACTGGCATTATTTATCGGATTCACTGTGTGATGGTTTTGACTCTGCACTGAGAATATGGCGCAGACTAGGAAAATAGTGATAGTCCTGCAAGCGAAATTAGTTCTGAGTCGATTAGTTAGAAAAGAATCGAACGCTTTACAGTATATAATTAAGAGGTTCCCTTTTGAGGGAAGAAGGACAAAAAAACTTATTAAAGAGAGAATATCAAAACATAATGGGATGCAACAATGGTGCGATGATTTAATTTAGTTGTTTTAACCTTGGTAATGTGTCATAATTTATAAGAAAATTATATTTTAATCAAATTTAGCTAATGAAGTGTTTGAGTATGTTGTTATGAACTAGTTTGGCTCTCCTGATCATTTTTCTCACAGATGTTTCTGGTGTATTTGTTTTAATGATTTCATAAGGACCTTCATATACGGAGGTTAACTTTTTATTCTTTTTAATTTGAGATTGGAGCAAAACTTTATCCCCTATAGAATAGCTTGACTGCTTAGTCCCTTTGTCGTAGTAGCTTTTGGACCATATTTTGGATTTAATTTAATTCTCCCAAGCGAGTTGATAAGAGTTTTGCAGTCGTGTCGTCTATAACTAAATTGTCGTAATTATAAACAGGATCGACGGTTTTAGTTAAAGAACTTGGGATTTCAGGTTTCATTCCGAGAGAACTTCATACGGGGTAAGTTTGGTTGCCGAATGTGGTGTGGTGTTGTAACAGAAGATTGAATAATCGATCCAGGTGTCCCAGTTGTCGGGATCTTTAGTTGCATAGCTACGTAGGTAGTCACCCAAAGTTCGATGGCATCGTTCAAGTGATCCATTAGATTGAGAACGATAAGAAGAAGTTTGTATTTTACGTATTTTTAACAGTTTGCGGATGTTTTTGAATAACTCACTTAGGAAATTAGGTAGGTAAGAGTACCAAAAATACATATTATTTTACGGACATAAGCTTCCGCAATTGTATTACTTTCCGAATTTGGAATTGGAATAGCTTCTATAAATTTGCTTAAGTCATCTTGAAAGGTTAAGATGTAATTATTTCCACTCTTGTAATCTGTTAAAGGGCCAATTATATCGAGAGAAACTCGTTCGAAATGGCCTTTTCGAAGCTGTAGTGATTTTCATAGGAATTCTCGCTTGATTCGTTTTCTAATTTTTTTTTACATGTTTCGCAAGATTTAATACAGTTTTTTATATCTTTAAACATCGATTTCCATTTGTAGTTTTGTTTTATATGTTTAAAAGTGCGGCATACGCCTTGGTGTCCGCCAATATTGTAGTATTCTTTCGGAACACGTGCGATGTCTCCTTCGTTCGAGAGTTCGAGAGGACGATTTATTGAGCTAAAATTCTCATCACCTGATTCAGAGTCGTTAGCAGACATTGGATTATAATTAGTATGCGTAAGATGAGAGTTTTTGCTTGGTTTTATTTGTGAGTTTGGATAGGTATCAGCTAAGCGATTGGTCGGTTGGGACCTAGTGACTAATTTAACCTCAGTAGTTTCCAAACGAGATAACGCATCTGCATTAGTATTAAGATACTCCGATTTATGGATTACATTGAAGTTATATTCTTCGAGCTGGATTTTCCACCTCATTATACGAGATGATGGAACTTTTAAATTGAAGATCCACACGAGCGGTTTGTGATCTGTAACCACAGTAAATTGTCTTCCGTAAAGATACGGTCGAAATTGTTTAGTAGCCCAAACTACAGCTAGTGCCTCTTTCTCAATGGTAGAATAGTTTCTCTCAGCTTTATTGAGTACCCTACTCGCGAAAGCGACTGGTAGGTCACACTGACTAGAATCACCATATTGCGAAAGCACTGCGGCTATTGCATTATTGCTAGCATCTGTAGTTATATAGAACCTTTTCTCAAAATTGTGCAATATAGGTGACTGAGACACTGATGATTTCTTTAAAATATGAAAGGCTTCGTCACAAAGAGGATTCCAATTAAAAACTGCATCTTTCCTTAATAGTTTGTGTAAAGGGTCGGCGATTTTTGAGAAGCGAGGAATAAATTTGTTATAATAACCGATTAGTCCTAGAAAGGATTTGAGTTGCTTCGCATTTTTGGGAGGTGCTAGCGATTCAACAGCAGAAATTTTTATGGAATCTGGTTTGATGCCACTGTCTGTTATCACATGTCCCAAATAAGGTACTTCATTACGTAAGAATTTACATTTATTAGGTTGGAGTTTTAAATTATGTTCCTTAAGACAGTTGAACATGTCTCATAGTGTATTGTTATGATCGTCCAGATCATATCCGTATACCACTATATCGTCTAGATAGACGAAACAACGTATTCCTTGGAGGTCAGTGAGAGCAATGTTCATTAGCCTTTGAAATGTAGCAGGAGCATTACGCAACCCAAAAGGCATTCTGTTAAATTCAAAATGACCGTGAGGCGTACTGAATGCGGTCTTTGGTTTGTCTACTTCTGATAAATGGATTTGGTGGAAACCATTAGTTAAATCCAAAGTAGAGAAGTATTTTGATTTACCCAACTGATCTAGTATGTCCTCAATATTTCGCAAAGGTGATTTCATTTAGTTTTCTGAAATCCACCACAACACGCCATTGTCTTTTTCCCTGTGCATCCGGTTTCTTTGGCACTACCAATAGAGGCGAGTTCCATGGGCTATTGCTTGGACGAACTATACCGTCATGCAGCATTTGATCCACCTGCCCTTTGATCTTGGATTTGTAACTTTCAGGTAGGGTTTTTTATTAATTGGTGTTCGATTCGGCTGAGTCTGATTCGAATGAGTTATAGTGGAAGTATTAGTGAGCTTATCACCATCGAGATGAAATATGAGTTATATTATCGACAAATGTCTAAGATAGAAGATTTTTTTTCGGCGCTGAGATGACTTAAGTCTAAGAGGTCTGTAAGTTCTCTCAGACACTTGTTAACTGTCATAGCTTTTTACGTGCCGGAGATTATAGATTTCGAAATTCAACGACTTTTCATATTTTAACTGCTTTTCGCTAGTGATCTCCACGTTCTTTTCGGAAGAATTTAATATAGAAATAAAAATATATCCATTATAAGGTTTACATATACAACCGGCGGTAAAAACGCTTGGGGCAATTGCAGTGGGAAGACAAATTATTTCTTCATGGTCAGGGAGAGATCCAAACTTGAAGATTTTTTTAGTTCTGGCAGGAATGGTAATGGTTTTATTGGAATACTGAAAATTGTATACTGTTTCGTGATTTATAATTCAGTATAGAGTTTGCCTTGGAAAGAAAGTCTTCACCAAGTATGCCATCTCAACTTATCGGAAAGTCATTTTTTACGATATGATTAATCTTAATTGTTAAGTAACAAGTACCATGAGTTAAAATACTGTTCCATGAGACACCTTGTATGTGTGTTGCATTATCGATATCGACTCCTGTTGGTACTTTCAATAAACCGAGTTTAATTAGACTAATAGAGGCTCCTGTATCGAGGAGTAGAGTATTCGAGGTTGATTTGGCTTCATTAAATGTAATGTTTATTTCACTTTGAAAAGTCTTGTTAGTACTAAGATTTAGTATAGAACTTCGTTTGAAGGAGGGTTTTTCTGTCCGGTACTGACTTAGAGATCTTCCGCCCATATTACAGTGCCGTTCGTATCGGACGGGATAAAGCTTCCCGATTTATGACACTGCGCTGGTCTTTGCTTAACTGTCTGATTAGAGTAGTTACGATTGCTTGAATTGGAGTTATGTACGTTATCATGATAAAGACATTTACGCTTGGAATTATTGAATGCTCCTTTCCTACATTCCTCTATTGAATGACTGATATATTTACAGTAACGGCAAGAGATATTATTTCGAAAGGTATTCACACGATTGTTGGAAGTAAATTGGGGGAAGGTATTACCGACAGATTGAAATTTTCTACATTCGTAATGTCCGTGTCCTGTTAGTTTACAAAATCCACATGTTTTTTGAATAAGAGATTTAGTGTCGCTCTCAGATATTTGTTCTTCTGATATGGCATAATCGATTGCATTGGCTAAAGAATCGTGTTTAGTAGCCTTCACTATTAACTTAAGAGGAGCCAGTGGCGGATTTACCAGCAGGCTGAGTAAGCTTGAGCCTAGGGCGGCAGATTTTAGGGGCGGCAAATTCGTGTTCAAGAGATCTCGCTTTTAGAGGAAAAAGTGAAAAGTTCACTGATCCACAAAACGGAAATTGTTTCATGATTTTAGAACTGTTAGCTTAGTTTGATCCTTTTTAATTCAGTCATATTGAATGGTTTGGGAATCAGGGATCTAGAAGTACTAGTTACTTATCAAAGACCGTTTGCGATGAGTTTATTCACTTGATGGGTCATAAAGTCTTGAAGCAGAATGGATACGAAGTAAGAAGAGCGAAATATTTTTTCTTAATCATCGATTTAACACCACACATGTGGACCATTTCACTCTCGTGATTCGATACGTTTTGGAAATGGCAGAACCATGTGAAAGATTTCTCAAGTTTTTGCCTTCAGTGGGACATAAAGCTGTGGACAATCAAATGATAATGCCGCGAATATGTCTGGAATATATAATGGCTTACGAGCTAAAATTCAAAGCCAAGCACCGTTTGCTTTTTTCAATCCTTGCCCTCTTTAAATTTAGTGTTAACTGCGACTGCTAAATCTTGTACAGAAGCTTGTCGCTTTCTCATGTTGGTCTAAGAAATCTGCGTTTTATTTTTGTGTAAGTTCGACACAACGCTGGAAAAATTTAATGACTGAAATCGGAGAGGGGAAACGTTAAAAAGAGTAAATCTCATACGTTGGTCAGCTAGAGAGGATGCATGTAGAAGTTTGGAGAGATTATTGGCACGAAGTTCTCAAAACTTTGGAAACAATCAGGTATGATTGTTCCGAAAAGCCTGTCATACGAAACAAAGCGACAGGAATTCTCCTAAAATTAGAGCAACTGGAAACCGTGTTAATGGTTGTTGTTTGGAATGTTGTTCTGAAAAGAATAAAGAAATTGAGTGTACAAACTTAGGCTTCTAACGTAGATTTGATTACCGTAGCCGATCTTTATGAATCTCTTCGCAAATTTTTCATAGATCAAGAAGAAAATGTCAAGTATTTCGAAGAAAAGGCGATGAATTAAGTGTGTCGAAGCAGGGAAAAAGACAACCGAAAAGAAAAAAAATTATGATGAAACGCCCTATGAAGAAATGAGAATGACCGCGAGTGATTCTTTCAGGGTTAACACATTTCTCGTCTTCATTGATAGACATGTATCCAAATTAGAAAAAAGGCAGGAGGTCTACAATAAGTTCAATGCAAAGTTTTCGTTTCTAACCAAAATGAGTGAATTGTCATCATCAACCCTTACGAAAAAATCCCTCTCCTTGGAATCAATGTATTCTAATGATTTAGAAACTGATTTAGTTCAAGAATACATACATTTTCAAAGCCACATTTCTTCGGAAAGAATTCCGGTTTCTGCGCAAACAGAGTTTGTAGAACGTTTATCCTAACTTGGACATAGCTCTTCATATGGCATTCTATACTTCAGCGATAAATTGTTTGGGTGAGAGAAGCTTTTCTTATTTAAAAAGGGGAAAAAAATTATTTAAAATGGACCTTAAGTCAAGAAAAATTAAACGCTTTATCCCTTTTGTGTATAGAGTCGGAATTAACGAACAAGATTATTTACGACGATATTATTGATGATTTTGCCAACAAAAAATAGCGTAAAAAGGTATTGTAAAAAACTTTAATAACTTAATTGAATATATTATTTTTTAAATATTTGTAAGCGCATTAAAGATTATTTAACTACATTTACCGAATGTACATTACTGTGTTAGTAGTATTCATCCCGCCTTATTAGTCGTACATGATTTTGAGTTTTGATTAGCTCAGAAATATACCCAAAAACTATTTCTTGTGCAATTTGATCCAAATTTTTAGATTGTAAAGATAATCTAGGAACTGACAATTGCAAAGGTAAGAGCGGCAAAAATTTAACGGCCTATACTTAGGAAATGTGTAAATCCGCCTCTGGCTTTAAGACCTCTTTTGAAATTATTTAACGGTTATTTCGTTTAACTTCTTAATACCAGAGGTTCCAGAATCTTCATTCTGCGTACTAGAAATGTTCAATTCTTCTAAAAGAGCATCAATCTTTTCAGCGAATACTTTTACGGAATCTTTCGGGTTTTGTTTGATCGAAAAGAGTTCGGATTGTATGACTTGGATGGAACGATATTTTAAAAAGTGTTTTGTGATGTGAATTTACACAACAATTTCCTAATCAATTGAAAATACAAGAATGCACATTCTGCATTCTTGCATTAATCAATTGACCCAAAACTCATCGCTCAATTAATCAATCACAATAAATGCGATCGATTGATTAATTGCAATTAAGCAAAAATATACGCTGAACAAAATATATGTCACAACCTTAAGAAGTGACTGTAATTGTTTACATTCGTTTGTTTACATTTTTGCAACCAGCGTAATACGGGTCAATTATATTGCGTCACATCTTTTTGCCGGAGTTAAACAAATAAATGCAAATATGCAATTGCGTCATGATCTATAATAATTGTAAACAAAATGCAAGTATGCATTTTGTATTAAGAAAGAAGAATTGTGTTAACAGTAAGTAATAATTTTAGTATAAATAAAATAGCAACAACCTAATAAAGAACAATTGATTTCCACTAGTCATAGACAGAACAAGTAGTCTTTTATTCACTCGGCGTATGCTGTTTTACAGCTGCGCCAACGTACCATCTTTTACCCTTGATACTACTACCGGGAATCTGCTGTTTACAGCTGCGCCCGTCGTAGTAGCGGAGGTCTGCTTTTCACAAAGCTTCTCCTATCTGTTGTACATTCATCTATTGCTACATGGCGACCTAATCATTCATACTACTACAACATGGTGACAACATCTAACATCATCTCTGTTATAATATTACATGGCAACGACTACTTCTCGGATATATTAATACATGGCGACCGTGATAATTAAACTGTAATCTTCGGACCGTGACGTTAAAAAGAACGATATATTCCGACCATGATAATTTAACCTGTAATCATCGGAACGAGATTGAGTGAGCATTTAACCAGCATGAAGGAACTGGACGACATTTCTAATAGAATCTTCAAGCAGATTGAGGCCGTTAGAATGAAGGGAAGACCTTAGGTTTGTTCAATGAGAGACGAATAACTGTCGTTAAAAAGAATATATCACATATTTTGTTTTTGACTGTTATTATTGACTCAACGAATCTATCTCAAGTTATGTAAAAACAAAGTCATATCGTAAAGAAATGGAACGTAATATTGGAATTTTAGCGATTAAATTTGCAGGTACTGGATTCTGTTCATTTGATAAGGAAATGACTAAATTACACACTTGGGTGCAGAAACGAAAACAAAAATTAGCTTTATTTGAATTAACCGTTGACTTCAGTGAATAAGACGGACAAATTAATTAAGACAAATTTCAAAGCAATACTCCACGTACTTTCACATTTGCAAATAACACTTTTCTATTCACTTCTTATTATCTAGCACTCAAATTTAATTTTTCTTTATTTCACAAATTTTACAAAAGTAATAAAATATTAGTTTCTAATAGTCGACTTATTGTAACATCTTCCAAAAGTAATGAAAAGCAGTTAAGCAGGTTAAGAGTAATCCAAGTCAGCTATCTTGCACACCATGAAATGTCGTTGAACGAGCAATTAGAGATCAGAATACGTCGCAATAATCTGGATGATCGATAATCGATGAGAGTTATCCTAAATCACCTGTCTCGTATGCAATCCAGCAATCAGAGATAAGAATAAATAAAGTTGCAATCATCCGTCTTGTACGCAATAACATAGATTTGATATGCGATAGAATGACATTGAAATCCGCAGCAACCAGAGAGGAGTAAATCAAGTTGCAATAATCTGAAAGAATTATGCGACGAGTCGTTGGCGTTGTCGGCAGAACGATTTCACAAAATTAAATGAAACATCAGACACTTTCTTTTAAGATAAATTATATGTGTGTGTATATAATTGGAATCGACCGAATTATCCGATTTTACCGCTGCCACCAATTATTGTTGTGCGTGATTTCAATGTTGTGAATAACAAGAACTCAATTGTAAATTGACTTTAACCTTTATTTTCATTAAATATTATTTTACAATCATTTGCTTCGCGACACGCCAGGCCCGACTCGTTCGCTTTACGTTCTCGATCACACTCTTCGATTTGTTTAGTCCCTTGCTTGCTTGTAATATGAGAAAAGTGTCCAAAATATTTAGCATTGCATTTTTATTCCATGCACTTGAGTGTGGAAAGTGATTAGTTAGTTATTTTTGGATATGAAAGTGGATATTGTAAGATGTGCATTTAAAAATAAGCAAGGTACTTGACCCAATAATAAAATTGAATATTTATTATAGTACTTGGCACGTATGGGAATATGCTTCACTACAACCTCATGAAAGTTCGGAGCTTAACAAGCCTATAACCGAAGAATCTAGCGAAGGATTGAGCAGAGAAATTAAGGGAAAGAGAAGTGTTGAATTCAACCCTGGCATTAGAGTTAATTAGTTAAGATATTGTAGCATTAAATTCCAAATTCCAAGTTGCACATTCACAAAGAACGCATTCCTATTACATTATAATAAACAAATCGCATCAGATTTCTTTCCCATAGTCATGAAATATTTATCGTAGCAACATTGTATCGTCGCGCCGTGGATTTAAAGCCGACAATGCAATTCTTTATCTTCACTCTTCAAGTGAGAACGAATTGTTATGTTTAAGTTTGTATTTTTATTACTTCTCAACTTGTATGTTATCGAGTTTCTGAAACTAAGCAAATTTATTATTATAAATTTCGTGTTGGAGAAAAATATAGTTATTACTGTTTGAGAAGTAGACGCGTTTTTATTTAATAGTCGAGAAGTGAAACTAGTGTGATTTACAGCATAAAAGTGGAGGCAGTCAATTAGGTCAATAGATCAAAGTCAAGTGTTTTACTACAAGCAGTTTAAGAATTTGGATGTTCTGGTGTTTCACCAGAGCATTATACACCAGTGCACTGGTTTCTGTACCAGGGCTTCCCCATCCAGGAGACAAGTAAAGGAACTTGTCGCGATATAAACAAGAAGTGTGAAAAAGAAATGAGAGATTTTAAAGAAAGAGAAATTTAAAAGAAAAACAGAGATTTTAAAGAAAGAGAATATATAAAAAAACAAAAAACAAAAACAAACAAAAATTACTTGACAAGAAATAGAAAGAAAAAGTTAGAAGAATAAGAAATGTATGAAGATAATAAATAAATGCTTAAAGCTAGAGATGGAAAACTAAAAAGTAGGCTCAAGAAAGATAAAAGCCAGAAGAGTAATGAATATGAAGGAATACAATATGTTAACAATGTAGAAAAACAAACGAAGAGATTGTTAAAAATAGGAGTTAAGAAAAGATTGAAATTTAGAAGAAATATAAGATTTAAAGAGAAGATATGGTAAAAATTGAAAGGTTTTTAAAAAGAAAAGTTGTAAAGGAGACACGAATGAAAAGAAAAAGATTTGAAGTAGAATACAGAACAAAAGTAAAGATTTCTAAAGTAAAAAAAAACACACATAAGTTTAAGAAGGATAAAAGGGTTGCCATAGATTAGTATCATATAAGCATAGGGTTTAGTTTTTCGAAAGGAAAGCGGTAATCACGGTAATTTTTCCACTGTTCACCTTGCTGGAGGTAGAGAAGACAGGATATAGTATGAAGCCTATACCTCATACAGGAGTGTCTTTCCACAGTGGGAAAGTTAATTTATACACCACACATTGGAATATCCTGCCCACACGGGAAATGCTGGACTTAAAAGAAGACACAAACTCCGCAACCATAAAGATTTGCGTTAGACATGCACAAGATGATCCGGATGCCGAACCTGGAGCAACAGTGAGAAAGTCCGAAAATGTAGCTACATCTATATTAGATCAACATTTAATGGAAAGCTAAAATTAGGAAACCTGACGGAATTCCTAGCGCTAAATTTTGTGTTAAGAGGTCTGTAATATGATGTACTTTCTAACATATATATATACAGTACTATATGAGATTAAAAAAAAAACAAATCTTGAAGTACGCATGGACTCTCAATATAATTGAGAGAATTCCATCGAGCCCAAAAGATTTTTTTCTTTTTTTTTTTTGAAACATTTTGATCAATCGTTCCAACAACCGACACTGAGAGCAATAAGCGCCTGTAGAAAGAAATTGTCATACGTTCTATGATGATCATGTCTTAAAAGCTGTAAATTGGTGTAATGGTTTCCAGAAATGCAGTATAGATGAAAACATTCTACACACATAATTCATGGTATATATTAGCATTCAAATAAAATCTGGAAATTCAAAGGTGATAAAATGCCATCAGCATTAGCAGGAATAGTGTGCCGTTTGAAACGTCAGAAAAGTGAAAAAGTTCGAGCCTTCATCAGCAAACCATCAATGGCATCAATAAACCCGATGTTATCCAGGCAAGCAGAGGCCAGTATACATATAATGATAATTTACCCATGGATTACACGAGATAGTACAGCTTGCATGCAAACCTCCCTTCCAAAGCGATTTTTAACTAGACAGCAGAAGGCAGATGTCTTATCATCTTGCATGCAAGTTCATTTAAAAAATGGCATTGAGGTGTAAAGTCATGCGTATATTGGAAAATTATAGCAATAAAGGAAGTAGCAGAATGATAAAAACCCAAGAAAAAGTTAAGAGGAAATTGTTGATAAATGATGTAATGCAAATGATCCCAGAAAATCTCATTTTCCTAGAATAAATTTATCAAATTCTCTCAAGCATTTCTTTTCCGTCATCTTGAAAACTGTATAATGTCAAATTACTATCACCTCAGCTGCCATGGTTTTTTATTATGCAAGTTCGCTGAAAGCTGAACTGCCAGCATGGCAGTAGAAGTAACACGTGCAAGAAGTATGGCAGTTCGGCTTGAATACAAGCTGTACTATTAGGTGTAACCCCGGGGTTACTCTCGTCGTAAAGCAGATGATACAATTAGAATAGCCATAGTATTGTAATTAGAAAAGTTTTGGGCACCCGTAGAAAGTATAGCCTTAAGGCTAAGATAATTATTAGAATTTTGATATGATTTAGATATAATTTTTGTAAGTATTCTTGTTAATAAATGATTAATATAAATTAATTAAATGATTGTAAAAGAAACTTTTTTTTGTAATGTAATTTTTTTTGTAATTGTAATGCTATCTAACATTGTAATACGTGTAAAGTAATTAAGGAGTTCTTGTACGATATGCTAATAATAAAATTTTAATGTAATAAAAATAAATAGCTTATTACGATAAGTGGAGGAAATTCCAAAATAAAAGATATGCATGAAGTAAAAAAAAAGATGTTTGTCGTTAAAGAAAAATGTCATTGATTAGACAAAGAAAAAATATATATAAGGAAAAATATGTTAAGAAGAAAAACAGATACACTAAAAAATTATTAGAGAAATTAATTGTGAGATAAATAGAAAAATTAAATGTGAAATGATGTAAAATCAAAAAATGTAAGACAAAGAAAATTTAGAAATATGTAAAAATGTAATGTAAATGTAATGATGTAATGTAAAGAATCTGAACCGAACGAAGATTAAGGTATTTTCAATTTAATTGTCAGGTCTGTATGGACATATTATGTGCGGTGTGTCTCTAGATGGTTGGGTAAACCCTTAGTTATTATTTTATTTTAAATCAACCCAGCCTAAGCTTAAAGTTATAACTGCAAACAAAACTTGCTTATATTCATTCAATCAAAACTTTTAATTCTATATATGTAATATTCCAATCGATGTACTCAACTCTTATTAATTAATAAATAATTGTTTTACCTTTAGTAATCGATCCAATAGCTCACTGCCATCCTTCACAGACTGATCAGGATCAGTAACCAATTTCGTCAGAGCGGAGAAAATTTCAGGGAATAAAGGTATTATAGCACCTCGAGCTACTTTAACAACATTGTACAAGGATTCGCAAGCAAAAAATCTAACTCGTAAATCTGGATCAGAAAGGCAATTTAATATAGGTGTCACCAGCTCCTGAATGTATTTCTCTGAATCCTAAAGCAATATATGTTAGCCAATTTTAGACATAAACCAACCAAAATATATACTTTTCCCAGACCAAGGCTTGTCGCTGCCAGTCCAATTAAACCTCCCTTTCGTCTATTTGGATCTCTAGATGTAGCAAAGTCATTTGCAAGCACATCTATTAACTTCTTAATTTGCGTAGAATTATTTTTATTGTTGAATTCGACAACAGTTCTAAAAATAAGTTAGGTTTATAGTTGATATTTTGTTTAAATGGTAAGGTAATACCAACTTTTCAATTTCAACTGATGCTAGTTTCCTTTTGTCGTACATTTTATCTCCAAGTGCTTTAGCACAAGATTCACTTAAGGGCGCATAAGGAGACTCCATTTCAAGTTGAATCTTAGATGCAACGTTATGACTACGCCCGTTCGTAATTGTTTAGCTGGAATTTTCTAAATTTTCCCTAATTATGTAGAGGTAAAGTTAAGTTAACTATCTAGTATGTCTAGTATGAATTAAATGACAGCTTACAGATAAACAGATACCCAAATGTCATCATGAAGGTAGAATGTGGGAAGTGATGCCAAGTCATGTATAGCGGCAACAAACGTTTAATGGCAGATTTTCTTTTGAATGGTATAACATGTATGGGCTGCCGTACATGCTAGGGCTTGCTGCATTGTTGACTTGTTATCAATAGCTGTGTTCTTTTGTATACCTTGCTCTAGAACTCCCATACATTGGAGAGAACTATTTGCTCTGTGGATTGAAGCGAACTATTTGTGCTGTTCGCTTCATTTAAATCTTCTATGAAAATGTAGGGGCGCTGTTCTACAATTTTCTAGTTGTAGAAGTTGGTAAAACTCAACTGAAAATGCTTGACATTTGTCATATTTGAACTGTCACAATAGAACATAAAACATACCTATTTACATTTTAATTGAAATATTTTTTCTACTTTAAACTGAGGTGAATAGTTCCTGGTGCCAACAAAAATTTACGTAAGCGCAATAAAACCTCTGCTGGAAAAGAAGTGTATAAAAGCAATGGCACATATTACTGGAGGTGGATTATTTGAAAATATTCCTCGTGTCCTCACCAAAGAACTCAAAGTTCATCTGAAACTCCATCGTCGTAAAGATCAGTATCCGCAGCACTTCCAGAGCGTGAAACCTCTTTACCATGGGTGTGGTAGCGCATACTATTTTTCAATGTCTTCCAAATTGCTTTACAATTCTCAACTGATGTAAGATATATAATTTATTTAATGGAAATAACAATAAACATAGCTAGTGTTTACCAGTTTCACCCATATTTTTTGAGACATAATTCCATCCAGCTGTCACTGCGTGGCTATTATGATGTAGCTTTTCATCAATTTTCCATATAGCTGGCTTTTTCTGGACCAAACCGGCAAGGATTCTTTTCTGCTCCGTCGAAAATATTTTGCGAGCATTTTTCCTCTTTAACATAAACATCCATTTATTTGAGCACCCATGCCAAAGGCACGCTGAGCGCTGGGCACATCATAGCAAGTTATATTAGTAGATACACATTATAGCCAAACGAAATATAAACAAGTAAGAGCAGTAGAGGCTTAGAGCGTCCATAGTAGCTAATTCATTAAGAATAAACAATATTAAAAATTACAGCAAAATATAAAATTTGTAGTGTGATTTATAGTGTGATATAACAAGATGACAATACAATAGCAAAATAGAAAATAGATAGACTGAATAGACCAGCGACAAGTAGTAGAGGATTTTAGCAACTAAGCAATACCTATAGTAGAGGTAACTAATGACTACTTAATGCTGAACTTAAAAGTAAACTTAACTATATACATCAGATGACATGAATCATCCCTTACTAGAGGTAAACATTGCACATTTAGCTTGAATTAGTATTAGAGGATATTAGCAACTAGGCTATACCTATAGTATAGGTAACTAATGACAACTTAAGGTTGAACTTAAAAGTAATATTAACTATATACACCAAACGACATGAATCATCCCTTAGTAGAGGTAACACCTGAACATTTAACTTGAACTTCAGATTTAACTTAAATATGTACATTGACTTTATATATAAAACAAAATGAACCATCCCCATGGCTTTTACTGTTTCTACATTGGTTGTAAGACTGACTTGACTTTATTTGATTTGATTTGATTTAGCTTGGTTATGCAGTTAAACATATCGGACAGAGAAAATAAACAATATAGAGGGAGGCCCCTCAGAGCAATTTTTGTTTCAATCCGATTCAGATGCATCAAATAGAATTAGTACTAAAGGGGGGGTTGGTTGATGAGTGACGTGAGGGAGATGGTGTTACAGAAGGTATTATAGAAGTTGGCAAATTCTACCCTGCATTCAGAAAGTCGATAGCTGCTGACCTAAATGAGTTTAGTGAGTCACTGCCCCTGGCTTCATCAGTCATCTGATTCCAGATGGTCGCCCCACGCAGAAAAATGTTTCTTCCACCATACTGCGACAGCACTATTGGGAGTACAACTCTCGAGCGGTTCAAAGTACTCCATTTTATCCGATGCATCAGGTAGCCAGGCAATAGACCATGTCTAGCCTTGAAAATCAACTTCAAGACACTGAGCTCGTACATCTTGGCAAGCTGGCATGGGATGAGCATTTCAAGGAGACAAGCGGGCACACGTGAGCCACGCTTAAAGCCGAAAACATATCTGGCACAAGCCATGAAAGCACGGCCCAATTTATCGAGGTTGCCGCAGGAGATAGGATACCACGTCTGCATAGAAGAAATGTGGTAAGATCAGAGCAGAGAAGAGTCTAGTACGTGTGACCCCGTCTAGGTGTTGTGACGCTGCATAAAGTGAGCGCTAACCGTAATACACTCTAGCACAGATTTTATTAATCTGTGGTTCCCATGTCAGACCAGGATCCATGACAAGCCCAGGTTGACCACCGCCTTCGCAGACAACTCGATATTGTGTCCTAATAAATTCAATGCTGGAAAGTCTGAAGAATTGGACCCATTCGATGGACGAATGGAGTAAATAATGGCTTGTGTTTTGGTGAGATTAAGAGATAGTCTGCTATTAGCTGACCATTCAGCTATTCCCGCCAGAGTCCTATTAATGACCATTGCGGCCTCACTGAGGTTGTCTCTAGGAGCACCACAGTAGATTTGAAGATCGTGTGCATAGATGTGGAAGTGTACATCACTCAACACAGTGGTGATATCATCCATGAAGAGTGTAAACAGGAGCGGCGCCAAAACAGCCCCCTGAGGGACTGCTTCCACCACTGGCCTCATGGACGAGTATGTGCCATTGCTATTTACCATAAAATATCGGTTACTTAGGTAGCGGTCAATCAGTCTACATGCTGTGGCGGAGAACCCAAAACAGGAACGCAGCCTAGCAAGCAGCATAGAGTGTGGGACCGAGTCAAGAAACTCGCTAAAATGAATCCGAATGTGCGTAAAACCACAAAATTAAGGAAACTCAAGAACGTGAAAACTGAAAACTTCCTTCTTCACAAAAACTTTTTATTCTATGTTGTTTCAAATTTCAAATCAAAGAAACTCTGAATTCAAATGCGCGTACCCAATATATGATAATAGAAAAACCACAAAATTAAGGAAACTCAAGAACGTGAAAACTTCCTTCTTCACAGAAACTTTTTATTCTATAAATTGTTGTTTCAAATCAAAGAAACTCTGAATTCAAATGCGCGTTCAAAATATGATAATAGAAAAACCACAAAATTAAGGAAACTCAAGAACGTGAAAACTGCAAACTTCCTTCGTCACAAAAACCTTTTATTCTATAAATTGTTGTCTCAACAAAATACAAAATATGAATATATGAACTTTTTCACTCCCAAACTTACTTTTTCAATTTTCAATGCACCTATATGATTTGAAAAAAAAAACGACAACTTACCGAATACCGAATACCACAGAAACTTTCTTTTTTTTTTTTCTTTTTTTTTTTTTTGATTACGCTTTTCTCCGCTGGGGGGTTGCAAAAAACAAAAATTCTTCTACGCCCCGCCGGAGTGCGCCTCGGAACGTGGGTGGGGGTGTATTGGGAAATGGTTCCGGAAACGGTTTCTGTAAGGCACGGGCGGGTGAAAATCTATTGGCTACAGTTGGCGTGGCGAGCTTTTCCGCTTTTCTACGCCCCGCCGGAGGGGGCGGCCCAAAACCTGGGTGGGGACGTAAAGTGTTCCATTTCAATTTTAACCATTCCAGATTCAGACAGAAATTGAGTTCCGTCAAAAAACTTCGAAACATGCGCCCCTAGTGAGTAATCTTAACAATGATAACTTCTGTTATATATACGCTGGTAACTCCATTTCAATCTATTACGTTGTTATAATTTAAAATTCTGGTTGTAAACAAAATCTATTCCAAAATAGAACACGTTCCAGACGATCGATGTCAAAAAAATAAGAAATATAAAATAGTGTCGGCCATTATGGCTGAGGAACTGATGGTTGTTTTAAAACGGGGTGACTCGGGATTTGGTTTCTCTTTACTTGGAACGACGGGTCCGCCACACGTTATATATGATATTATTGAAAATTCTCCAGCAGCCGAATGCGGAGAGGTAAGTAAACAAATGCCCCGAGAAACGCTATTTCCATTGATTTGGTGGCCAACACCTGTGTCAGTGATATAAAAATAACGTGAAAATTTAGTTAATTTATACACATCAGGAGCCTTAAAGTAGACTTTTGCTCATTATTTACAAGTATGCCATCAAAAGCCACTATGATTTATTATATTTCTTACGAAAAAAGTAGAAGAAGTTGTATTTTCCTTGAATACAAGGAATATTGACAAGAAGTGCCTACGATGAGCTAAGTGCAATGCAACGCCCTAAGGCTATACTATATAAAAGTTTTATGTTTTCTTCCAGCGTTCTAGGTTGCAACAAATTATTCCAATATTAAGCTCTTGGCTATATTTTTTTGTATTTTGAAAAATTTATTGGGTTTTAAATTATAGATATTTTTTTTTTGTGATTTGGATGATTATCAGTTGCCGGATAATGCAGGTCATTGTTTCTGTTTATACAGAAATCTCACTAGCTATAATTACTATTGGTTTGATTGAATTAAATTTAAGCTTGAAGGAAATATTTGGGCTCAATACAGGGCGATAAGGAACAATTTGGTGAAAATTTACAAAAACAAACTGTGCCTTTCAAGATTGAATAGAATAGAATAGAATAGAAAAATACTTATTGAAGAACCTCAGCTTACGCTACGTTACAACGTTAGGTACATCGAGTAAATAATAGCTATTTGGTACAAGCAACATTTAAATGAAATTGGCACTAACATAAATAACTATATACATTATTCGTTTTTTCTCAATCATAAAATCGTCTGTTCCAAAGTGCCCCTTATCTATGTTTAATGAGTTCACCTTAGCATCTCCATAAAACAATTCTTCAGTGATCTTGTACTGAACGTAATAAATGTATACTTTTCAAGTTGATTTTGGTGGCTTACTTTAAAATACTAATTGGAAAATTATTTGTTAACAACTTAGAAAGAGCTATGTAATTTGACGGGTGTGTTCGATGTTAACATACCTATTTGATACATTTGCATTTAATCGCAGAATTGCTTATAAAACACAAAAATTAGTAAACACTAGAATATACAGTATAGATAACTATTAGAAAATACAAAAAATAGGAATAATAATTAAACTGAGATAAATAACTGAAAGATTACAGTGGTAATGCGGAATGGTACGCGAGGCGTTTGTTATCCGTTGTTTCATGAAACCTTTGTCGTTTTCGTTTGAACATCAGTTTCGCTCTAGAGGCAATCTAAGTGCTGTCAAAGCGTTCGTTTGAAGCAAAAATGACGTCATGGGTTCTCTTTGGTGGCAACCCAAAAAGCATCAGATTCGCTCTGAAAATTTTCTCGTGTACACTGAGCTCACTCATACAATCAAAGTCTAGTTTTGATTTGATATTAACTTAAATATAATACAGGATGTGTGATAAGCCAAATTTAGCGTAGTCAAAGTTTGGTTGGTTGTGTTAGTATTTGTTGCCGCTGTAGTGAAAGTTCAGTACAGACCTGTAGTAGAATCAAAATATAGAGCGGAGCAAAAGATATATGGTTGAAAATATTGCGTTTGCTGCCACCGAAAATGTTCTTATTTGGTGTCACTACGCCAGGATACCCAGGGAGTTTCTCAGCTGTTATAAACGTAAACAAATCTCGGTGGAGGAACGAATTTTTCGATATTTCATTGTTTTTGTTATGTATTTTTAATTTAATTTATTTATTTATTTATTTATTCAGTCTACCGATTTTTAACAATCTTACAGACAGGAAATATTACATATTTACATATAAAGCTATGTATAATATATTTAGGCAAGCATTAGAAACAATCATAGATCATAAATCATTATTAACATAATCTAGACATCATTACACTTGAGGAATCATTAATTATAGAAATTATTATAGATACATTAGCTAACTTTTTTCCCTTAGAAATATAACATAGAAACATGTCAATTACAAAGTTATATCGAATATATCCTTAGAAAACATAATTAAATTAATATAAAAAGGTGTGTAAAGTACACAAAATAATATTTTATAACTGTACTTGCCTAAAAAATGACTTCTCACGTCGTTTCTTGGTGTTGTGCCAATTTTTCACCGAACACTTCATTCTGAAAATACATGAACATCACTTAGATATTTAATATCAACAGATAATTAATTACACTTTTTACTTTATTTAGCATTACTTTAAAAAAAATATCTTTCACTTTTCAATTTTATCACGAGCTCTAAATTAGATTCAAATTCTTTTGAATTAGACAAACTTCGTTTGATAGCTGAAAATAGATTTGTTTCTTTCTTCAATATAATGCTGACCTACTTCATTGGACCCTGAAAAAATCCACGCTCTGCACACGAATTTTACTGGTATCAACATACACAAACGAACTTTTTCAGGTGCACTCTGAAACCGTTCGACTGAAGGGGTTGCCTCCAGAGCGAACCTGGATGTTCAAACGAAAACGACATTAGATTCATCAATAGCTAGCGGACCTGCGCAATGTATTAGGTCGGTAGCAAGGTATTCCCATTACGAACCATATTTCACCATTAGGTGACGTAATATCGTGAAATGTATAGGAAAGTACGGTACATAGAACACAATACTCTCTCTCCTCTCTGTCTTTCCTACAAAAATGTATATACATTAGTCACAGAATTACGTTACAGGCCATCAGCTGCAATAGGCCAAAATTTTAATGGGAATACCTTGTCTTTTATACAAGGTGTTTCCCACTAGGAGGTCAGTAGAGCGGGAGGTGATAGTACTCAAATAGATGAAAAAAAAATTGTATGGCGGGGGGGGGGGGGCATATCAACCGTTTAGGAGTTACAGGGTGATTAAGAAAGAAAGCTATTTTTTCACAAAACACCCTGTATCTTAAAAACTACAGAGTGCATCTTCATAGTTCGGAGCTCATTGTATGCAGAACTCCATGGCCTTTCGAACGACTGCTCAATCAACCCCATAGCCCTCAAGAATTATGGTTGTCTAAACTCAAAATTTCGGATTTTCTTACATTTTTTTTTTTTAATTTAACTTCTATTATTTTTGCAAAAAGGTCGTTAACATAACTTTTTTTTTTATAAAAACTGTAAACTGTAGACTCTCCTCTTTAAGTTGACCTAGTACACCTTATGTGTTAACACCAGCCTTTAAACAGTTATTAACTCATAACCTATTCAGGTCACATCGAAATTAGACGATATTTTGTAAAATGACGTTGAGATCGTTGAGAATAGGTTTGAAAATAGGTTTGAGGATAGGTTTAGAGCTAATAACACTTAAAGGGCTTCAGATAGCACATTGGGTGTAATAGGTCGTATTAAAGAGGAGAGTCTACAGTTTACAGTTTTTATAAAAAGAAGTTATGTTAACGACCTTTTTCCAAAAATAATAGAAGTTAAATTAAAAAAAGTAAAAAAATCCGATATTTTGAGTTTAGACAAACATAATTCTTGAGGGGAGAGCTATGGGGCTGATTGAGCAGTCGTTCGAAAGGCCATGGAGTTCTGCATACAATGAGCTCCTAACTGTGACCATGCACCTGTAGTTTTTAAGATACAGCGTGTTTTGTGAAAAATTAGCTTTTTTTCTTAATCACCCTGTAACCACTAAACGGTTGGTATGACCCCCCCCCCCCCCTGCCATACAATATTTTGTTCATCTATCTGAGTACTATTACCTCCCGCTCTACTGACCTCCTAGTGGGAAACACCCTGTATACCTTGGGTCCGTAGGACTAATAATTGTTCACGCCGAATTTCATATTGTTGGCTTAGCCAACAAATCCCCTTATTTTGATTACAATAAAACTACAACTCCTTTATACAGTCAAATACTTTTCAATATTTCTTTGTATCACATCATGTTGCAACTAAACTTGGGATCTAATAACAAAAAAAAAAAAAAAATTTGTCTCAACATGTTCTGGCTCCCAATATTAGGTCCCATTCGAAGTACCGATCAGCTTTGCCGCAAAAAAATTTCATGTACCTACCAAATAATTTACGAAAATGAACCAAAAAAGTATCAAACAGTACTAAAGGGTTTTCCAATAAGAGGTGTTATTTTAATTAGCCCGCTATTTCGGTAGATGTCACTTTTGGAGCTGTCATTTTTTGAAATTTGACAAGTAGAAACTACGCCATTAATAAAAATGGGACGATACACGATTCAACAACGCATTGAAGATATTAAAATTCACTATAAAAATGGTGAAAATGTGGCAGAGACGGTTCGTAAAACTCGAACATTTTTGGGTCGTCGTGAAGCACCTTGTCGGACCGCAATACAGAAAATGGTAGAAAAATTCGAGCTGTCGGGACAAGTTAGTAATGTGAAGAATAAAACCCGTGCACGTCGCTCAAGAACAGCTGAGAATATTGCTGCTGTAGCCGAAAAAGTGTTGAAGAAAACCCAGGTTTGTCCATTCCTCGTCGTTCTTTGGAATTAGGCATTCCACAAACGTCATTACACCGTATTTTGCATAAAGATTTGGGTCTTAAGGCTTATAAAGTTCAGTTAACACAAGAACTCAAGCCACTCTATCCTCAACGTGTGACTGTTTGGTGCGGTTTATGGTCCCGCGGGGTCATTGGACCTTACTTTTTCGAAAATGAGGCTGGAGCAACAGTTACGGTGAATGGATTGCGCTATCGACAGATGATTAATGATTTTTTATGGCCGGAATTGGATGGTATTGATCTGGACAACGTTTACTTTCAACAAGACGGCGCTACGTGCCATACAAGCAACGAAACCATTGATCTTTTACGGGAAAAGTTTCCGGACCGTGTTATCTCTCGAAGAGGTGATCACAATTGGCCACCGAGATCTTGTGACTTAACACCTTGCGACTTCTTCCTTTGGGGCCACGTGAAAGAGAAGGTCTACGCCAACAGCCCAGCGTCGATTCAAGACCTCAAAGATGGAATTCGTGAGGCTATCGAGGACATAGGGCAGCCACTTTGCGATTTGGTTCATGAAAAGGATATGGCCCTGTAGGCGTGGTCGTGGTGGTCATTTGGCTGATGTTATTTTCCGTTATTAACGGCGAAATTATATGGGTAGATCAACAAATTTTAATAAAATTTATCAAGTATAGGAAAGAAAAATTGATTTATATCACTTAAATTATTAATTGATTTAAATCCAACTAAAATAGAAATTTAAACTCAATTAGTAAACAGTATTCAGCCTCTATATAAAAATAATTAATTTAACATTAACGAAATGAAATGCAGCTAATACCTGCTAGGTTTAATAACGACTTTTATTGTAAGTCTTAAGGCATTCTTATTCAAGATAGAAAACCACTCTCTGATTAAGGCTTAAAGGATACAATAACAAAATTGTGGGCAATATTTGCAAATACTCGCGGGCATTTGGTGTCATTAAATAATTAAATCTTCTTCTTATTGATGTGTTTTGAATATACCATTTTACAAAATTTCATACCATCGTACCAAATAAATTATAATGTACCAAAATGGTACATTTGTACCACAATAGCAACCCTAGTATCGATCCGGTACTAGATTGACGATAATTTATTTTATCCACTTTTTTATGCAACTCATTTCAAACGGGAGCGCTTAGAGCGATTTATTTTAAAATAAAACTATATCGTGTCAAGTACATGATACGACTATGAGTGCTCAACACTGACGGCCTCAAAGTAAGACAACGAAACCCCCAGGGGATATTAACAAGCCGTGAAGTAGAACTCTTAATTTTTTTTATTATTCTCGAGATGAAATTAATGGGTATATTAAATTTATCATTCCGCTTGTAATACACAGAAGAAAAATGTTGGACACCCACGTACACTGACATATAATAAGAATGGACTAAGTCTTATCTAATTCCTATAGTAAAAAAAGGCACGAATTTTGAGTAAAATATCTTTGTCTGATTCGTGCACAAAATTTACGTTAAAATATTTCCAATTTCGTGAGTTGACACATTTAATTATATTTAATTGACATTATTATGGTAGTACTCTAGAGTGAGTATTCTTGGACGTGAAGTCCCTCCCGTGATCAGCGATAGCACAGGGCGGTAAGCTAGCACCTCGACTAGTGCAAGAGAGTTATTCGGGAGGGGTGGGGGGGTACCCAAATCCTGCCGCCGATCACGAACCATAAAAAAAATAATTCGTGCCTGTACAAAATCTACTAGCACTACATCCAGTCCTGAAGTGACCTTTACATCATTTGCCTGTGTCTCTTTGATTACCTGAAATGCGAGTGGAGTAGTAAACCTATTCAACCATCGCTAAGAGAGGGCTCCGGGAGAGTGAGGAAAAGAAAAAGACTTCATGATAACAAGAATTTAAATTCATCTAATTTGTGTATTCTACATGCATTTTATAATATACGAATATAATCAGCATTCAAGTTCATCTAAATCGCAAAAATATTATATAATTATAATATATATGTTTGTTTTCCTATAACGTAATCTTTAGGGCTAATAAGGCTAGATTGGTTTAAAACTTTTCTTAACGATCCTTATGTGAGATATTTCTTGAAGTCTGAAAACTTACGTCTACAAGTTCGATATAAAAAAAAAACGGCAAAATTAGCTTGAGACATCATTACGTACTAGATTTTACGATATTCTAACATATCGGATTATAATCCATCTGTATCAATATGGAATTAGATGGCGATTTTATAGAGTAATAATAATAGTAATAGGCACATAAAAAAAAACAAAACCACATGTATGCACATATGTATGTATATAGGTATAAAATAAGATCTAGGTATAAAATATAGGTATAGATTAAAATTCAAATTGCAAACCAAAAATACTCACGACTAAAATTTCCGCGGCTTGATGGAGCGCTCCAGCATCCAGTGAGTATCATTCTTCCTATTTTAGTAGATGAAACATTTAAAAAAACTTGGAGATCTAAATTCACTACCTTGGTTGTTTTGCTTCATTAATAGCACAAAGTTTGCTATTGTGCCTATGCAATCCAATTACCCGCTGGATTAAATCAATAATCTTACTTCTAAATTAGACCACCTGCCAGTTCGGGTCAATTTCCTAAATAAATTATGAATAATAATTACAAAAACCTACAAATCTATTTAACTTGCCTAGACTAGGTATTTAAAAAAACGAAAAAAAAAGTTCAATGGCTCTGTAACTATGTATGTTGGCAGGAGCAAGGTTTTTCACATCGAACATCTCAAGAGTCTTTACATTTTGGATTTTCTCTACTAGGCTGGGTTTAACCAAGCGAACGCTCAATATTCTTTTAGGACAAAAAAAAATACACATATCGTTCCTAAAATAGTTTTACCCCCCGTGGAGTCTGCATTCAAATACGAAGAAATATTCAAAATTGTTACCTCCTGGCATCGCGTAAGATACCCTATCTGTTTTGCTGGGATTCCGTGGCTATTGTTCTGCGGTAGCACTGTTAAGTGGGTTGGTTATTGGCGTGCACTAACCCTATGAAACGTATTCCAATATAATTTGCAGTTGAAATGTTTGAATATAGATTCTAGCAAACCATAATCTTTGACACAGGTCCAGGTCGCAGTTGAGTGTCGAGCCAAACGAGAGCCTCTTTTATGGAGGCTCTTCCTTGCCGAAACAAATTCAGATGCTCAGGAAAGTCCGGTTCACTGATCCGCGGATAGTAAAAGTAATCCTGCTTCACGCAGAAATAATTCCAGCATAGTTCAATTAAGATGTACTTTGAGATGCCAACATCCAACGAGAAATATAAAATTTTAGTTCAATTACTTGTTCCAAAGTAAAATGGCGGCGCCTACGCTGCCACACTGGCAAGAACATTTTCCTCAAAAGGTCTACAAGTAATGTTAGCACGACCGAAATTTTATATACCCCAAATAGCCAGTGATGCAATGCATAAATTAACCTGGTTATAATAACCTTAACGCAAAAACGGATTATATATTTGGGCACTGCCTGAGAACGCGTCGACGTAGAGAGCTGAAATTTGGTACAGACGGACATGCAAACATCAAAATAACTGTAAAAATTATGTGTGGGTGTCCAACCCATTTTTCTCTACTAGCATTATTTCTGTGTGTTACAAACGGAATGACGAAACGTAGTATACCCTATGATTTCATCTAGGGTATAAAAATGGACGTAATCGGGCCAATCTAGCTTGGTGTTACCATACAAAACTTTGAATTTTCACTTTAACTCTTATTTTCATCTAGGGTATAATATTATTTGTCTTAGACCAATTATAACTTTTTCTGTTGTTTATCCTATAGTATATATAGACAAAATCCTATAGTATATATAGACAAAATCGTTAAAAAAACTAAATTTAATTTGTCAATATTTAAAAGTTCCCTAATTAAATTTGCCAAATTAGAGGTACATATATAATAAGATTGCAATATTTGTTCATTAATTGCAAAATAAATTATTATTATTTTTATGTTTTACATTTCATTGAAATCATATAATTTTTCGAATATGTATGTTTAATTCCACACCAATTACCTATTCACTTATTAAGAAAAAACTCGAATTCTTAATCCAATTGGAATTATTCATATTTTTAAGGATATTGCCAAACAACTGTACAAGCACATTGCAAGTTTATGGCTTTTATTATGACTTAAAATATTGTCAACTACTTTTTGTCCTTCAGATCTAGCCCGACTGGGCTATATATACGAAATTTGTAACCTTAGTTTTTCAAATAGACTAAATTTTTCTTTTTACATAACAAATTATTTACATAAGTATGTATAATGTATATAATATCGTGTAGTCTTTCAGAAGAGTAGTAACTTAAAGAAGTTATCTGCTACTCATTCTCATTTCTTGAAAATTATCTATAATTTACCAAAAGGTGTTTTATTAATAAAAATAAAAAAAGAGAAATTTAATTTCGGGTGGAATAAGCAAAAAAAAAAATAGGCTACGCGGTGCGAAGAGTTACTCACTTTTAGGTTATATGAAATGGATGCACGTAAGAACTATATGTGTCAACATTTTGTTTCAGAAAATATACAAACAATTTTGGAATTTCAATGGAATTCCTAAACTACATATTTGCATTTGTTTTAAAGTTGAAAAGAGACAATTTGGAAAAAATAACTTTTTAGTATATTTAAATATGTAAGAAAAAATTAGTAATTAATATATTTCGTTATTAGTCTGCTCGCTTGTTTCTCGTGCAAAAACTTGCTAGGTAAAAACTCGTGTGGTGTGAGAAAGTATGGAAAAGTACCTGAACGGCTCTCCTGCGACTTGGTTAAAAACAAAAAGAAGTGTGGAATCCCAAAAATAAAGAAGCTCTTTTATGACAACTGCCAGTTTTCCTTGAAAAAATGATGCAGTAACTAAAAACTTCCGGTTTATTCATGCAAGAGGAGACGATGTGACGGACATAAACAAAAAAATGTCAGTTCCAAAAGTAAACCCACTATCAAGTTTGCTTTGCTTCTTTTCAGAACAATCCCAAGTGGAAAAGACCAAGCTACGTCTTGTTGAAGTTAAATGAAGAAACAAGACTACTCTATGATTTTTTTTCACCGAGGCAAACTTAAATTTGTTCAACAAGGCACTTTTTTTTTATTCTCCGGCATAATAGCAAAAGCGAAAAAAAAAATTTATTTGTTATTCTATCGCACAATTAATTTGATTTTGGGTGGCAAGTTTCAAGTCTTGGTTTTGACTCATCAACAAATCCCAAATAGTGAAATTGAGTGACTCGAAACAACAAATGAAAAGTAAAAAAATAGAAAGAAATAAAGAAATGAAAAGTTGAGAAAAAAATAGAAAAAAAGATTAATTCGAAAGAATTGAATCTGCGTACGCCCGCAGTGGACTGAAAAAAGAAAAAAATAAGCGTTTCGTATTGGAGAAAACCTTATATTCTTCAGTACGGTCTGGTTTTCTGCCTGCCATAGATGTTTGAAACAGATTAAACTGATCTCAACGCACATAAACTCAGAATAAATTTTGAGTGTGAATTATATGAGGAAAATACTCCTATATTCCATCAAGGAGGAAGAACAAGACTACTCTTATGATTTTTTTACCGGGGCAAACTTATATTTGTTAAGAACGCATTTTCTTGTATTCTCCGGCATAATACAAAAGTGAAAAAATTTTTTTGCCTTTTTGAACAAATAGAAAAGAAAGGAAAATTAATACAATTCAAGCCTGTTATTGGGGCTATGATCTTGGTTGCCGCGTATCCACTGATTTTGAGCTCACACATAGTTACTTCAGTAAAGCCGAAAGCGTTCTGCAAAGCCAATTGCTCCAGATTGTTTTGTGTATTTTTTTGTTTCATTTTTTATACACGTTCTGATCAAATCTAATTCCCCTGAGTTTTAGTAATTCGCATGGAACTTCTCTTTATTGCATATTTTTTTCCTAGAATGCTTTGCCGATACAGCATTCTACTGGTGGTAGTGATTTTTCACTTTTAATGTAATTTTCCTGCAATTATAAAAATTTGCAGCAATAAATTATTACCACGAAAGTAGCTTGTGAGTGTGACCAAGTACCGCCTTTCAAAATTCCGACTGTCGAATTTTGACTAAATTCCGACTTCAGTTATTCTCATTTTAAGGAAATGTTATAGAAAGGAATTTCTAAGCTCTAAGGATAAGTATAGCCAGTTTCAAACGCACCCTCAAACTACAAAGTTCTTAATCGGGCAACTATTTTGTCAAAATGACTTCCGATAGCGTTTAGAATATTTAGTTAGGTCGATTTCGAATCAATTTGAAATTTCCAATATAAAAGAACACAACTTTTGTCGAATTTAAAGTTTACCGTTTAATTGATCTTAGCTGGCTTTTAATATTGAATAAAAATAGATAATGATATATGATTTTCTCATATTGTGTTTTTTTCCTTTCGGATAAAGCAACTTAAAAAAAAACCATTCCATGTACATTATTGTACGCTACTGCCCTTTGTGACGATATGGTGATATCTAAAAAAATTGTTAACATTGGTAGACTTCAGGAGACTTAAGTTGTTACTACTGTCTCCCGAGTTCTTCTATCAGCAGTTTTTATATTTCTTTTCTTTCAATAAGCTTCCTTTAGTATAACTCTACTAGAACTGGTAAATTATGTTATAAACTCATATATGAAATGTTTTCTGTGGCCCTGACTTGTTTTCTGATAACCTTTTCCAACCCGATGTTATCGATTCCTGTTTCATATCATCATTATACCCATTAATTTTAATCTATTTCCCCTTGAATTCTATAAATTACTCTTGAACCTATGAAGAACAAGTAAAAAAGCTAGAATTGGTCTAAGACCAATTCTTATGATACCCTAAATGCATGAGGAATTTTAATTTTTGCAGTGGTTTTTCGCATATATTTCTAGAACGGTTCGTTGGACAGAAAAAATAATTATAACCAATTTTATAAGATTTCATATTCCGAAGAAGTTTTTAGTACAATAAAAATGTTAAGGACTAATCGTTTTCATAGTATCCGCAAAAACCCTAAATTTTTATATGGCAACATCAAGAAGGGGTTGCCCGATTTATCCCATTTTTGAAATTTTATTTGCTATTGCCATGAAAACACCATGTACCAAATTTCAGCTCTCTATGTCAACGCGTTCTCAAGCAGTGTCCAAATATATAGTGGAAAACGAAATTTTTGTATGGCAACCCCGCAATGGAGTTGCCCGATCTGTCTCATTTTCGAACTTAATTTTACGCGTACAAAATTTCAGCTCTCTTACGTACACGCGTTCTCAAGTATCGTGCGCACGGACGGACAGACGGACATGCAAAAATCAAAATAACTTTTAATATTATGCGTCCAATCCATTTTGCTCTACCATCATTATTTCTATGCGTTACAAACGGAATGATAAACTTAGTATACTCTATAGATTTCATCTAGGGTATTAAAAGTAACATCTTAAGATACATTACAAGAATCAATGATTATAATCAGATAAAGAACACTGAAAGGACAACGGCAGTTATATTCTATTTTGGGCTAAAATATGACACAAAGCTCTTTTATTCTACTTTATGTTTGTTTTTCTTTTCACTAAAAATTAAAGGACTTGCGCAATAATATAAGGATACAACTGGACTGCTTTAGTGACAGTTTATAAGTGAAGGCGGAGTGCACTTTAATATAATATTTTGGAACAAGTATTATGTGAACGTGTAAAATTAAGTAGTTTCGAAAGAAAAAACTTTTAAATTAAACGATTCAATATTGTATCTATCGTGTCTATCAATTATATGACACAATAATACATGGAAATCAGGCTTGCTGCCGGCGAAGAATATATATATATATATATATATATATATGTGAATCTATCTACATAACATCGTAATATGTTGTTGCCTTTAACACTCGTATTACAAAGATTAATTCAGCAAAAGTTTAAAGTTATTAAAGTTTCATAAAGTGTTTCTGAAAAGCCGAAAAGTGCAAAAAATCATTTTGTTTGTGACTTTAATTTCTGGGAAAAATCGATATACATATGTAGGTACATATTATCTGAATAGACTGAATTTATAAAATTAGTGAAAATGATTTACTGAGGTGTTAACGCTTCAATGCAAAATTTATTTCAATTTTATTATGTAAAAATTAGTCTTAGACATATTTTATTTTCCTTCCCCTAGCAACAAGTCAGTTTCGTTGAGGGTACACAGGTCTAATTATTCTCGCTTAAGGTACGATATGTAATATTACTGTTTTCAACCCTAAATTAAAGTGCAGAGCGTGTTTTTACTGATCCCAAAATATGTATTTTGATAAGTCCCAGAAATGTGCAGTGCAAGTTAAATAAATATTCTACAATGATGTACGCTAATTTTAAGTAAAACACTAAAAACAAATTATACAAATTCTAAAATTAATTATTTTTTTTTCAGGTTGAAGCGGGAGATATAATATTAAAAATAAATGGAACGGATGTTCATCGATATACCACTAAAGAAGGTATTTCATATTAATTTTTTTTAATTGCATTTTTTATGTTAAGGATCTTATTCTAGTTTTGAAATGTTTGCGGCTTTCTGACGATTTGGTAACTCTTCAACTAAAAAGAGGTGAGAAGAACTTTTCAGTTTTTTTTTTATATTTATGTGCACATATGATCATATTTCATTATAATATAATTTCCCTATAATCAATCGGGGGACATAGAGCAATTACTGTATCTCTAAATTCTTTCTTACAAAGGCTTAGGGCGGCAGTTTATTGTTTCGAATTGTTATTTTTCTTATATATTAATTAAATAGTATAAATAGTATAGTAGAGTCTGTTCTAACATTTGTTGTATATAGAAATAGTGATAACAAAAGTTATGTGATGGTTGCTTGTCTTTCTGTCTGGACATGGTGTCTATTTAGGAAATATATGAATAAGGTCTCTTAACGAAATAAATGAGAAATAATAGATTCAATGTTATGCTATCCAATACTCCAATAGTAATTTATTTAGCTTAGGTTATTTATGATGAAATAAAAACTACATTATTTCATAGAAAATGAACCTTCTTCAACTTTTCTTAACTTATTATTGGTTTTATCTTTTTTCATCTGTCTTTATGTCCACTTTCTGAGTTTTTTGCAATGTGTTCTTGGGCAGATGGACGTCTGCAGTTAGCAGTAACTCACGCTTTTTAGTGGGCTTATCTGAACTGATACTATATTTACGTTACGATTAGAACGGTTGAGAGTAGAGATGTTACTCGTGCACAACGCGAGTGTGGTTGGAGGGAGGGCATTGTCATAAAATCCATCACAAACAATGAATTCGACAGAACCAAAGAAGAAGAATAGCAAATTAGATTGTGATGCTAATCAAACATTTCGGCTCTAAAGCTGTGGTATAAAATGTTTCATTCATTTCCCTTGAGGCTATTAGATGGCACTCTCAATTTAGATCAGTGCAATTATATTAACTTTGTTTATATTTTGTCCGCTTTTCTCCTTTTGGATCGAGCTGCTGATTTAATAATTGAGCCAAATCCAGGAACAAGTTTTTAAAATTCATCTTTGGAACACGAAATTAAATCGATTTGACTTGACCCCTGATTTCTGTGATGAGCATTACGCCAACACCATAAAGCGAATCTGTTGTTTCGTATCATCTGCTGTTGCAAGTTCCATCACCGTTATATATATTCATTGATTTCTATTTGGACCAAATTACATTTTTCATTCAGCTCTTGTTCGAAAAACTCAAGTTCATTAACATTTAATCATTGCAATTCCGATTAGTATTCCACAGTTTGTAATAGTAAACCTCACAGAAATATAAATAAATTTTTTTGTATATTAGTTTTTGTTTACCTAAACAGCTGTGTTGTGTTTTATAGATCCAAAAATAAAGGCTCATATTAAAGAACATCTAGCGCGTGCCAGCAATTTACATCATAACTCAGACGCAGAATCTATTACAATTTATGATGTTAGGCCAACTCGAAAATTAGATTCACCAACAAATCAATATATATCGGATAATGTTTCTCCATCAGAGAAATCACATAGTTCTTCCCAGCGTAATTGCACCTCAGAGCCAACATGTCGCCCTTCACGTATTCCAACAGCAGTTCGAAGTCCGCCACCGAAAAGCGTTCCACAATCACCACAAAGTAAAAAGCATAGACCTTCTCACATTCCCAAAGCGAACGGAAATAATCTGGTGAATAACGGCCAAAATCAGCTGCCTCCCCAGCCGACATCTGCGCCGCCTCTTGGTAAAGCACGTTTCGAGGCATACATGATGACAGGAGATTTGATTTTAAATCTTTCAAGAACTCCTCAAAGTAGTAATCTAATCACATCACATTCAAAGAAGGTAATAAACTTGATAATGGCTATGACAAATAAAATACATTATATAGTTTTGCACTCATCTTTTAGATTGATAGCCTAAGAGATTCTCCTCAGCGGACATTTCAGCCAAATGGTGCATTAGCCCCGCGAGCATCTGGTGAATCGACACCTTCGTCTTCTCCGACGCATTCTGAAAATTCAGATTCAGTGCATTTTATTAATAAGACAGAAAACAGTAAAAAAGACTTTTTCATAACAAATAGCGATAAACTATTTGAAAAAGACTCATCCGACGATACATTACATGCTAATGAAATATTTAAGTTTGAAGAAGACGCAAAAAACAAAAGATTTTGTCACAGAGGAGGAGGCGATGCCGAACAACGCTTAGTGATTGATATTAATGATGATACAAGTGCCTGTGTTTCGTCGTCCTCCTCCTCAGCAGTAAATAAAAGAGACAATTCAGATAATGTTGATTTTGTAGACTACAAAAAAGAATTATTTTCGAGAACTGAGTCTCATAGCCAACAAATTTCATCTTCATCGTCTTCGACAGTAAAAAGCGAAGCTGTAAGTTCTTCTGATACGAGCTTCTCGGTTCCTACTTCGCCAATTTCCCTATCAACACCGTTGATTGATGTTAAAAACACTGCTTGTTCAGTTCCTACAAGTCCTGAACAAAGTACTCAAGACGTAGTGCGAAGGCAACACAATGGTGTAGTTCGTAAATGTGACGCTGCCGGATTTAGGACTAGTAAATCAGAGGATCACTTACAGCAGGCTCAGCGGGAGGGAATCGGTGCAGTTATCCCTATTGACATTGATGAGGATGTTAATAGCTCTCTTAATACCCTGCTTGATACTAGGCAGGATTCTGAAGACTCCCAGGTATGTACAGCTTGTCTTGTGCATTTCTTTTTTTTTATATTGATTTGTATATCTCTGACTGAAGTCAACAAGGGAATGTATTATATGATGAATTTATCTTTTATGTATTTATTTGTCATAAAATGCATTATAAAATCGAAATAGTAATCTCACGGGAAATCGAGTTAGCCAAGTGATAAATTGTCATCCATCAGTGCTAACAAATTGGGTTGTGTGTTTAATATTTTTATGAAAAAATTGTATCTAATTAGAATGGGCGACCTCGGTTCGATTCTAGAAAGTAATACATTTTACAAATACGGAAATTTAGAGTTTAGATTTTGACATATAATGTTAAGTTAATAATGTGGGTTTTTAATGAATGAATTGCATTTTCAACATTTGATGCTAGTGCAAACTAATAAAACTATAGTTACAGCAGAATGCTCCACCGCTTTTTTAAGTGGTTTTAGTGTTTTCTCTTAAAAATAATTTAATTGTCCCGATTCTATGACGAAGTGCCCAAAACTTTTTATGTGGGAAATCTTTTACTAGACGAATTAATAATAAATAGTACTTTTTTGAAAGTTACCATTTTCGGGTTCAAATTTCACAAATCAATAGGGATTGAGTGAAATATTTTTTATTTCTGAGATTTAATCAAGATCTTTCTAAAAAAATGCCCAGGTATTGATAAAAAAATTCATAAAAAATGATGTTTGATTTTTTCCTAGAGGTAATCGGAAGAAAATCTTATTCAAGTTTGGACCTTTCAATTTCGATTATCATGTCTGTTCTTTTTCAAATAAAGTATTATTACTTCTTCTGGATGAGTTGACTGCATATTTGTGCTGAGGGATTTCCTTTTAAAAATATGGCTTTTCGAAGTAATTTGTTTTTCACACCATAATATCGAAAATGAAAATTTGTCTTATTATTTTCTTGATTTAGATTAAAATTTCAACTAAACAACTTAGTTCTTGTACAAGAGAAATTTCGATTTATGTGAGCAAACATACAATTCATCTGTCTCTCCAGGTAAATAATCTTGAATCTTGTATATTCTAATTTCGATGAAGCTGTAATATATTCAAGAGAAAAGTATTATATTGGTGATTCTCAGAACATCTAAAGGTGTTTTTACAAGGACATTTAAAAGACTCGGAGAAATCGTTCAGTGGTCCATATTACAAATAGAAGACGAAATTCTTCAAGCAACCGCAGAAAATCATATTGGATTGTGGGAACTTCATTCCTCCCATGTTATATCACTACAGACCGACATCATAGTTTTCCGTGAATTGGTGGGAAGGGCAGATTTTACAGGACAAATAAATAGTGAAATTTATTTAAAATCTCTGCATTTATATTGTGCATATATTTTGTTATTCTGGGTAAATACAAATCCTATGGTACTGTCCTACAACTAATTCAGATTAACCTTTATAGTGTTTGTTGCACGTACCTTACTGTGACCATATTTTAGTATTATTTTAATTCACAGTGAGGTAGTGGTCCTTTCCAATTTCTGATCTCTTACAGCTTTGCACGGTTTTCATAATATTTCTCCTTACGACTGACAAATTGTATTTTGGATATACAAAGGAAGATATTTTATATTATTTGTTTTTTTATTTTTGTAAAATCTTTATTATTAAGAACTTATTATGAAATCATTCTAAACTTTTATGAAAAATTGTTTTTTTAATATTTTGTCCATCACTTTGAAAACTATCTTAGAACACTTTTCACTAGATTCTCAATAACAGTATTTTTTTAGAATATCATTCCCGTTCTTATTGCTTCATATCGAACTAATCTCCGTTAAAAAATTGCCTACAAGCTTTCAATTGGGTTAAGGTCAGGACTTTGTGGACAGTTAAAGTTACATATATAAGTCGAGAACATTCAACCATTATTTTCTTATTTTGATTGCATGCTTATGATCTTCCATTGTAAGCTACGAATTTTTCGAAATTCAGCTCGAGTAACATCTTTAGTCTAATACCTTGAGATTTTTACAATACGCCCCAACCTACCCAAGTGAAACAAACCTAAGCCAAAGCAGAGACTGCTTTTCGTGATAGGTCTAAAGTTTTTTACCAGGATAATACTACCGATCGACCATAAGATCAAATTCGGTTACCTCTTATTTCGTCAGAGCATATCACTCTTTCCAATCATGACTGTGAAGTATTTATTTGCTCTGGCAGAAATGAGTCTGGCTTTAATATTTTTGTTGTTTCAGTTTTTCAGAAACTTATTTCAGCCTTACCATCGACTTTCCATAGCATGATCAACTTGGATGAAAGTCATGGGTATATTTTAGAAGATATGGATTACAAGCAAGGAATGGTTGCAAAACCAAAAATTTATAACTAGATAGATTCTATACACTAGAACCATTGGCTTATTGTGCACATCCTTTCAATATAGTTCTCTTATCAGTCCTATTCTTTCTTGGAGGCGCAGTATCATTTTAAAGAAAACCTTGACAAAGTCGATGGACCTTAGAAAGTGTAAGCCAAACACCTGTAAACTTGCGTTCTGCTAAATATGTACGCAAATTTTTTAATTAAATTGATTAAAAACTGTTTTATTTTGGAATAGGGGTCATAAAATATTTTTATATATAACTACAATTTAGTTTTTGTTTCTTGCTCTTCACTATCCGTGGTATATATGTGTGCGATACGAGCTCTTCGATATACGCAGGCGGATGCTTCAAGAATCCGTATCACCCATTAAAATGACGATATTGTTATTATTATATATTTGTTCAAAACAATGCACATTAGGAATATTTCTCTTAAGAGTACATGCTCTAAGTTACTAATCAGGAAATAATTTATTATTAAGACTTAAATTATAGCATTAAATCAAAAAGAAGAGAAGTAAAAGCAAACTAAATAATAAATTGTACAGATTAACGAAAAGAAAGCATATAAGTATTTATCAATTAAAAATAATAGAAGGAAATACAGTACTAAAAAGCATGAAAAGAAAAAGAATAAAAGAAAAAGAATAAAAACAAACGAGATAAAAGAGTGATCAGTAGTAGCAAAAATTAAACACTATTAGTAAGATGATTGAAAACAATATGTTTAAAGCTGTCAAAGGTGCCCTACCTTAATGAGTTTCTTATATCAATTGGTAAGGAGTTCCAAATACTGACTGCTTGGACGAAAATTGCCGATCGCTCACCAGAAATCTGCTGGTAGGTGGTATAAAAGTTAATGCTCTACTTGATCAATTGAAGTGCTAAAAGTTAAACAAATAGTGCGGACACTGAGATTTTATGACCTTAGATAGTAAGGCTACTATCCTAAATTTGATATACCGCTGAAGAGAGCAGCCAAATAGAGTGTCAGCAAAAGGTGAAACGTGGTCATAGCGCCGAAGTCTAAAAATATAACTAATGATGGAATTGAAAGTGACCAGAAGCTTTCTCTCAAAGATACTATCAAGCCCATTATAAATTTCACAATCATATAATGAAATCGGTGCAAATAAAGCTTGTGCTAGTTTTAACCGAGTTAATAAGGGAGTGACGTCGCTATCTTATCTCTTCTAAAGAAATTTAACAGCATATTTTATATTTTCTTCCGCTGCTTTTCTAAAGCTTTTTAATCTGGTACGCTCTCCAAATCCTCCGATCACTCAATGAGACTTGATCTAACATTTCTGTTGTTGCTTATGCATGGTTTATAGCTTTTTAATGGTTCTGTTATGCTCTCTTGGGAAATATTCCATTGTCGGCAATGTCCACAAGCAGTTGGCGCCGATGTAGTTTGAATCCAGAGTCATAAAACTGAGCAGCTGTTATCCATTATATCATTATAAGTTACAAATTATTTGTCTCGCTTATCCACCAATCATTTCCCACTTTATCTTTCTACTGAATGAAACAAATGGACAGAGCCTCAGTTCCTACATCTTTGCACTTTATACAAAAAAAATGATTCGGGGTAAGAGTAACATTAAAAATTACGAATACGAAAAATTTTTCGCTCTCTACAGCCATTATACTAAGAAGTTTTTTTTTTTTTATCAAATTAAATAAGACAAACTTTTCTCGTTAATTTAATCTGAAATCAAGCTCATGTAAAAAATAGTGATAGGCTCTTAATTATTATAAAATTTAATTAATTTAATTAATTAAGCACAAAATATAATATTTTTTTGCAGGACTCGAACAGAGATCGTATTGTGTGGACATATAATGCTCCAATTCCACATCAGATTACAACGACATCTCCAAACTCACATTCTAGTTCAATAAGCTCTTCACCACAGAGATCAGATAGTCCAGCGTCTCCCACATCAGTATCTAGTTCTGTAATGTCATCGAACTCGGGATCAAAAGGTGCTGTGGGTGGATTTACTGGCAATACTGCTCTCCTACAGTGCCCTATTAATGGGGATCAAAGCGTTTCTGAGGCTGTTTCAAATATTTCAAGTCCCGATTATCAAGATGATGATAACTTACTAAGTTCCAAAGATTTAGCAGGTATGGCTCTAAGTGATCCCAGTGATTCAGACTCTACAATTTTAGTGTCTGAAGCAATGCAAAGAAAACGAGAAATGTCGGAAAAGGACCATAAAATTGTAATACAGATAAAAGGAAATGATAATAGCCTTCGTAACAATCATGAATACTCGGAGCTGAAAGATTCAGAAGATGAATTAGCAACTTTGACTGAGGATACGCCAACTGTTTTAATTGGCTGCCAGGATGTAAAAGAATCTTCTCCTCCAGTTTCTGATGATGGCAGTGATGTTGAGTCACTACATTCTTATCATTATTCTCCAAAGGCTGTCGATATGCCTTCAGCTGTAAGACTTGCCAAAAGACTTTATTCTCTTGATGGATTTAAAAAAAGTGATGTCTCAAGACATCTTAGCAAGAAGTATGATTTTATATATTTTTTTATCTACGATTTAACACTATTCCTAATTCTTTAGTAACGACTTTAGTAGAGCAGTAGCTGATGAATACTTGAAGTATTTCAATTTTGATAAGAAAACTTTAGACCAAGCCTTACGAGAATTTCTTCAACAATTTTCGTTGTCTGGTGAAACGCAAGAACGAGAGCGAGTTCTTGTTCATTTCTCCAAGCGATACTTGGATTGCAATCCAGGAACGTTCAATTCTCAAGGTGATTCAATTGTAATATTTAAAAATAATATATATATTAAAGTATTTGTTTTAGATGCTGTTCACACATTAACATGTGCAATAATGCTATTAAACACCGATTTACACGGTCCAAATATTGGCAGAAAAATGACATGTGGAGAGTTCGTGGACAATTTAGCTGAACTAAATGATGGTGAAAACTTTCCCAAAGATGTGCTTAAATATTTATACCAAGCAATTAAGAATCATCCATTAGAGTGGGCATTGTTAGCGACATGATCATATTAAAAATTTTCAGTTAATTACATAAACTTCGTTTTGCAGAGACGACGAAAATTCAGAACAACAAAAACAACGAAATGAAAGTAGTCTGGTTACCAATCAAATAGGCCAAAATCCATTCCTAGATATACCGCAATCTTCAGCCGCTATTGAATATAAAAAAGGATACGTGATGAGGAAGTGCTGTTTTGATTCAAATTACAAAAAGAGTATGCATGGTCAATTATTTCTATGTTTATTTAAATTATTTGGGAGTCCAAGGGGATTTATGCCATAATTTTTGAGTTTTTCTAACCATCAGTGATTTTCAGTGTAGCTTATGACGCAGATTGTTGTGGTTTTTTTTCAGCACCTTTTGGAAAACGTTCATGGAAAATGTTCTACTGTACATTAAGAGACTTAGTATTGTATTTACATAAAGACGAGCATGGGTTCAGGAAAAATCAGGTATAATTTTAATGTAATATATTCCATATCATATATCAAACTTTCTCTTAGATGTCTGATAACGTTCATAATGCGATCCGTATCCATCATGCTCTTGCAACTAAAGCTACTGATTATACGAAAAAACAACACGTATTCCGATTACAAGCAGCGGATCAGTCAGAGTTTTTATTTCAAACAAGTGATTCGAAAGAACTGCAATCGTGGATTGATACAATTAATTTTGTTTGTGCATCATTTTCTGCACCGCCCTTAGAAGGTGGTGTGGGTAGTCAAAAACGATTTCAACGACCACTTTTGCCAAGTACGCACACAAAGCTGCTTCTTGTAAGTGAACGATATTGCAATATAATTGTCAATAATTGTTTTCTAATTCTTAATTCGTTTTTTACAGAAGGAACAGCTTGTCTCACATGAACAACAAGTAGCACAGCTTGAGACTGTTTTGGATGAACATAGAAAGGGGCCTATTCCTACGAAAGGACTTCCATTACAAAATTATAAAGAAAAGGAAGCTTATTTACAATACGAGGTAGGTTTATATTTTTAAACCAGAATTTGAAGTGAGTGGGTACAAAAATAGAAAGAAAGTTATACTTATTTCAGTGAAAATAATGATAAATCTAGGGCTCAACTGTGAATAAGATCATCGGTGTTTATATTTTCTACATAAGATTGTTGCTTTTTGGTTTTCCAATATAAGTTTCCGATTACTATGTGATTTTGATAGGTTTTTTGATTCGGCATCTTAGCTTTTGACTAATTAAACTTCGATTTAGTATGAGTATGGTACGATTTTTGTGGTGAATTTTTGGTGAATGAAAGGATTTACTTCAAAAACATTTCGAAAGTTATTTCAGCTATATTAATGACTTTCGAAAAAATGTGGTCTTCTATCCGACCAATTAATATATTATTACCATAATTTTGCGTATTTCATACAAAAATTTCATAAATAATTCACTAAAGCATCTTTCATTCAGTTGTTATTTTACATTTTAGGAAAATGTATTCCCAAAGCTTTTATAAACAATTTTATACCAAAGGAATAAATTTCGAAGAGTTTTTCAGAATTGAGAAATTCCTTTTACTCCATATTTTCTTTATTTTTTTACACGCACACAATATCATAAACGGTAGATTTTAATACGGTATTCATATTGATCCTATTTTTATTTTGAAAGATTAAAATTAAACTTGTCCGTTGATGTTGCTCGGAGAAAAAATGAATATAAACTGCAGATTTTTGGTAAGAAGTACAATATTAGAACAAAAAAGTACACTGCCACCATTAACTGTAACTAGTAAAAAAAAAACACAAAGGTAAAGATAAGAGAAAGAGGGAGAGGAATGTAATATGATTGAATCATATTAGGAATTAGCCTGATATCATTTTATAAGAATTTTGCATGAAGAGGAACCAACGCTACAAGTACCAATTTTATCATTGAATATTTTTGAAATCCTGAAGACAGGTGATGTGACTTAAAGATCATTCCTGGAATATCATAGAGGACAATATTATAAAGTTGATTGATAATTTTTTAAATTATATAGGTACGCATTATAGTTAGTCGCCATGTGTTCAAGGTATTGGGCCGATAGAAAAGGAGAGAATTTATCTTATTATAAGTCAATAACTTATTTATCATATTTCTTCTAAAGTGGAATATTTAATGAAAGCCTTGGGAGAAATTGTCCGCCTTGATTTGGACAAAATCTACTAATTTTGAGTTTTATATTTTCTGGGGGTTGGTTAATCCAAACATTAAAATTAAATTATAGTCATTTAAAAAAAAGTGAAATGCTGTCAAGGTTGGCCAGTGCTGTCTAGGCTGGCTAGTCGACGAAAAATGTGCTGAAATGAGTGCAAATGACCTGGAAAAAGTAACTGAATGAAATAAAAAGCTGAATTTGTTGCATTTTTCTGTTTTTTAGCAAAAGGACATTGACACATTGACAGTTTTTGTAAGGGAGATGGACCGAGTGCTGTCCAGAATGAACACTTAGTGCATTTTGTTCCTCAGACCAACACTAATCTATAAACCGCAATTAAGTTCCATACCCAACCCCCTGTACACCACGCCATGAATGAAGATACGAGAGTCCAAATAAACCATATACGATAAATAATTCACCAAAACAAAAATACGCACAGTGTAAACTCTTAAAAAAATACGTTAATTTATTTCCTCTCGAACTGATTTTTCTTTTTTATTTATTTTCTTTTTTTTTTCTTTTCTTTTTTTTATTTATACATTAATGCAAGAAACTTCTTGGAGGTACTCCCACTTCTGGACAGCATTTGTCCCATACTCTATCAATGTCCTTTGATGAACACATTATTCGAAATCGCATTTCCGGAAAATGTCGTTATATTGACGCACTTCAAATACACTTCTCTCTTGCATTGTACTAAGAGGCCTTTTCTAGGCTTTAGGGGGGGGGGCATCTTCCTTCAGCTGGTGTTTCATTGACGGATTTCGTTGGGATTGGAGCTGGACGTTTTTTAGGCATCATCCAAGCACACAATCACAGCGGGCCAACCCTGACTACACAAAGTGGCCAGCCTTGACGCAAACGCCATTGCCGATCACGCGACACCACAACCAAGCATGTTACAGGTTTGAATTGTCGCTTGGTTTATTTTTAAGCATGAGTCACACAATACATTCACAATGTTTACCTTGATGATTGCATATTTTCTCCTCACTTTCTGGCCGTATTCAATGTAAAAACTAAAAAAATCGCAGATGGCCGACCTAGACGACAGGCCAACCCTGACGACACACCCCTACATATGCTATTTTCTACAGGGTGATTCAGATTAAATCAGAATGAAAATGAGATCAGACTGCGCTGGACTATGAGTTACTAGGAGGTCAAATTTCCTGCTAATCCCAGTGTAAGTAATAATTTGAGAATTATGGCTTCTGTTGATACGTAATAGGCCTGTTCGATGACCTTCTGAAATAAAACCTGAAACTGAAATCTGAAGCACCGTCGTTGGTTTGACTTGGTTTTGCAATTTTGCATTAAAATAAATAAATAATAATAAATAAAAAAAAGCCGCATCCTTTGTAAAGGCTTAGTTTTCTCTTCAATGAAAACTTCAATTATAATTTGTTTCACCCAGCTGTTTTTATTTATTTTTTTTTGTGTAACCGAATTTCCTACTACACCTCAAAATTCAAGTCTTCATTATGAACTTTTTGACTATCAGAACCAGCTTAACACAAGCTCGCTGCATGGACACGTTTAATAAATAAACGGTCAACAATACATGCGTTTCATCACTTAGTCGGTGTTAGTATTAGTATGTTAAACTAAACATAAACCAAACACCGGATGAAATGATATGAAATGTGACATAGAAACAGAGAACTAAGTATTATATAGACTTTTTTTAGAACATGCTTAGAAACGTCAACGACAAAATGCTCAGCCTTAGTATTAACAGTCATGCGATTAATGGGTTCGTACATGCAAAAGTTGGATCTTGCGGAGTTAACATGCAACATAGGTAGTCTTCTCAAATTATGTCCACTATCGCGGAAAGAGATTTTACTAAGTAACAGCGGAGAATCAACATTCGCGTTTATTAGTTGATGCACAAACGTTACATCGGCAACCATGCGACGTTTTTGAAGCGAGTGCATATTCAAAAGCTTCAAGCGATCCTCATAAGGTGGAAGAATTAATGAATTATTCCAGGGTAGGTGTCTGAGAGCAAATCGTAAAAAGTTTCTCTGAACAGACTCGATGCGGTCGATGTGTGTACCGTAAAATGGAGACCAGACCTGGCTAGCGTATTCAAGAAGTGGTCTTACAAAGCAAGTGTACAAACGCAATGTTATGGTAGGATTTAAAAACTCTCGGGACCAACGTTTTATAAAACCCAGCATAGAGCTACTCTTTGATACCATATAGTTTATATGGGAGATAAAATTCAATCTGTGGTCACATTTGACACCCAAGTCACAGACAGAGTCCACACGGCGAATCGAGGTATCCGCGAACTCATAACCATAAGTGATTGGTGTCTGATTCCTATGGAAGGTCATAACTTCACATTTGTCGATATTGAATACCAAATTATTGCTCTCGCACCAATTGTAAAATTTTTGAAGGTCACCCTGTACCTGTTCACAATCGTGAACAGATTTAATCTGAGCGAAAAGCTTAACATCGTCAGCATGAATCAAGACCTTACAGTACCTCATCACAGAGACAATGTCGTCAATAGACAGAATAAAGAACAATGGGCCCAAGTGACTCCCTTGAGGTACGCCTGACGAAGCCTTCAAGACTCTAGAGATGGAATGGCGGAATAAGATTTGATATGTTCTGTTATCTAAATAAGACTCTGTCCATTTTAGAAATGTTGGGGGAAACCCATACTTTTCCATTTTAAAGAGTATCACGGAGTGAGATAACTTGTCGAAGGCTTTACTAAAGTCTGTATAAATACAATCCGTTTGGTAGCCTTTTGCAAACCCGCGAATGGTCTCCGAGACAAATTCCAACAAGTTAGTGGTTGTAGATCTGCCCGAAATAAACCCATGTTGGTTAGAAGAGAGCAAATTCTTACATGAAACCGATAGCTGAGAGTAAATGATAGATTCGAATAATTTGGGCATACAAGATAATTTTGCAATAGGCCTATAGTTAGAAATTTCACTTTTACTACCTTTTTTTTGTATGATGAAAGAGTTTTTCCATAGCTGAAGGAAACAACCACTATCGAGCGATTTTTGAAATATTATTTTAAGCGGCGTTGCCATGGCAAGGCAGCACGACTTAAAGAAGGCTGGAGGGATCCCATCAGGACCCGTTGCAAAGTCATTTGAAAGCCCATTAATATGATTGAGTATATCTTTTTATAATGAACGAAATTCTTTGTTGCAAAACAAAGACTTTGTACTTACATATGTAAACTATTAGCTTTTTTTTTTTTTTTTTTTTAATAATCACAACAAACTTTTTCTTTACAAATCCAAATTCTGTACAATAAAAATAATTCTTTTGCCTGTACTTAAATAATTGAAAAGAAAAAAAAGGAAATATTATAAGATAAAAGTTAAAATTCGAAAAACAAACAACTAAAAACTAAAATTACTTCAGTCCAACCTCATATCTATATTACCATGCACCGTCAAAATTTAATGAAACTAACGATAAGTTTCATTGATACTTTTCAATTCTACACTGCAATATGCGCTTCTTAAATTTGCCAGCCACACCTACATGTTAGATATGAAAAGGTAACTTTTTCCAGACTAACAGCGCGAACATAAAAAAACCATTACAGAATAAGTAAAACAACGAATTGGTAAATAAAACGTCTGGGTGAAGTTGGAAAGTCCAATTTTGTGTATTTTTGTATAAATTATTGTATGAAAAGCAGTGAGAAGCCGGCGCTTTAAATATAGATCCAATGTGCTCCCAATAACCTTTCACAACATGGTGAAACATTGTGAAATCATCGCAATCTGAAAACAAATCTAGTGCAGTCATTGAATACGATAGGAAATTTTTTCTTGTAAACAGAGTCATAAGTGTGGAAACAGAACAAGTCCGATGGTGAAATAGGGCATTATCACAAGCCAGCGTAGATCTTCGCGGATGTGATCGTAAAATGTAATTTTAGAATTAAGGAAAATTTCGAGAGGTCAACATATGGTATGGTTATATTGTTTACGATGATTGGTAGAAGATCCGCTGCATTAATTAAATGACGATAACACGCAATGCATTGCGATTTGAAGGGATTAAGCAGTAACTGATTTTCATAAACTCATTTAGAGATTCTTTCATAAACTTTTTGTTAGACTCTCTGAAATTCTCAGATTGACTGACATAAGAAATATTTTACAAAAACAATATCAAAAACTTGGCCTATTCTGATAACTATTCCGAATTCTTAAGACAGCGTTAACGAAAGAATTTTAACGAAATAGATTGGACTGTAGAATAGTGCCAGAAGAATCGGTGGAGCCTATAAAAAATAATTAAAGCTAGTTCAGAGTCTGAATGTCCCCAACCAGTTTACAAAGTTGTATTAAAATCTGGTAACACCTGAGTAACACCGTACACCTCCCTTACGCATCAATTTTCGTACGTGGTCTACACAAATTAAGCGCCTAATTGGAATAGCTGACATTTGTCTACAATCAAAATTATTTGTGGCGCATGCGGACAAATTATCAATAGCGCCAACAAACGCTACAATGCGAATGACACTACCCCTGTTTTATTGCTTTTAATTATTATGATTATTGCCTTGATTTTACACCTTACAAGTCCTTCCAATAATTAAAAACAAAACCGTTCGTCGAGCAACCATTTGATTGTCCTCTTCTGAAGAAGTTATAGCACCTTTTATTTGAAATTGCCATAGCTATAAAAGCTGTAATGTAATAATATATATATTTATTTATCTTGTACCTTTCTATTTCAGCTCAAGAGATATAAGACATACGCTAATGTTTTACATGCTAAAATGATTAGTGAACAACAGCTGGATATGCAAAATTGCCTATTGAATTCGGAGGATGCATACTCAGCTCAAGGAACGCTAATGGTTGGAAGCAATACAGCAAATCAAACTTCGCCAAACAACTTAATTCAGCAGGGCCAACAACAACAAACAAACAGGTACAGTTACCGCGCTGCAATTTATCGTACTGATGCACAACAAGATCTTGGCTGACGGGTAATGGGGGTTTTCTCAGCTTGTGTGGTGTAAGGTAGTCCTTTGCTTACCTGTTAAGATTTAATTTCCCAGAAAAGAAAATACATATTTTCTTTCGTCGTCTTTGTACGCAAAGTTCTGATTTTGTATATTGCCTAATAAGCTTATGAAAGTTCTAAAATGTTGTCATGAAATTTAATATACAAAGCCATCCATCCCTTATAGGCAATGCATATAAATTATTATATGTACATCAGAAAACAAAAAATTTGACATAACTCTAATTAATAAGAACAATAGAAATGATGTGTCTTTTTGTTCAATTTCATGATTACGTTTCGACAACTAACATTTGTGGTGATAGCTTGTTTATATATTTGACCTTATTTTGTTAAGCATTTGTAAATACAAATACAGCAAGTAATGTATAATGCATGTTATAATGTTTTTCGCTATTTATTTTTATATATATTATGAAATTCCCTTAAATTGTAAGCTCATGTAAGCTCATAGATGTTTTTTATATTTGCGAAAAATATATTTATATTATTGCCAAACATATATTTAAATATTTATATATGATCATCATATGTGCATTTATACATAAATTCAGATCGTAAATTTTTTTATAAGTATTATGTACAGTTTCAATTGAACCTGATGCCACAAAAACTGCGAAAACTCTCTAAATTCGAAGTCGAGAAATGCACTACTTTCAAAAGTAGCTTTAAATAAGGTTTGTTTTTACTCTCCTTTCATATAGACAATGGACGGAAATCTGTCTGCACGAAGTCTTATATCGAATGATGTAAGAAATGGTAGGCTAGGCTTGCAAGAGCATATTATTAGAAATTTTATAAAAATATCTATTCGAATTGCTATAATCGAATGAGTTTTTATTAGTTTTTCTATTTAAAAAAAAAAAGAAATAAACACTAGAAGGATATTGAACACACAGAAAAAAAATATGGTTAAAATTCCACAGATTTCTTGTTAGTTGATGTAGATCAGTTTATGTTATTTCAGACTTTTCGTGCATAATACTCACGGTTTTTGCACAATTTTATTCATCATATTATTCATATTTTCATTGATTTGATTGAACAAATGTTTTTAATAATTTTTAGGACTACATTTTTCGATACAAAAAAAAAAAATTAACGGCAATTGTGATATTTTTGATCTAAAGAAAAGTTCACAAATTTTGTTGGATGGCGCAATGTTTTTTTTCTTCGTATAAATTAGAAGTATTATAAAAAGTATTAATTTGTTTTCTATCGAACTAATTGAATTGACAAGATAAGAAAAACTAGTGATCTTAGTTAAGGCTCCATTACGGTATTTATCTCACTTTTCAGCGATAAGCTTTCATAGTAAATTTTTTTTCTATAAACATTCATTAGAAACTTACAATTATTTAGACCCGTGCCCTTTTACCCCCTTACGCTTGAAAATTTGTGACAAAGAAGTAACTAAAAAATAGCAAAAAAAGTGCGTGCTAATTTTAAAGTGATGTTAGTTTGACGCCAGCATTTTAAAAATTATTTATTTGAATTAATTAATCAACGGGTTTAGATTCCACTAATTATCAGTATACACTTGAAATATCGCACCGAGCATAGTGACGTACTGAGCTCTGCTCTTTGAGTATAACCTGAAAACTCTTTAAAAAAAACAGTTTTCCTCAGTTGGAGCAAGGAATTTTATCAGTTGAAGCTAAAACTTTTATCAGTTGCAGCTAAAACTCTGGAGTGGAGCTATTACAAACAGCGAGATATTAGTTGATCTAAGATGCTCCAAATACGGAGCAAAAATATAAAGCACCCTAAGTAAGAACTAGGCGAATTTAAGGTTAAAAATTCATTAATTTAAACCTTGAGAGAATTTATTTTAAAAAATGTACCTACTTATACATGTTCATTAGGTCTCCTCAATTCGTTATTTTAATTGGCTTTTAGCCATATATGGCTATTGCTATATTATTAGTGAGTAAACATTTAGCTCCAATTAGAGCTTCGACGTTGTTAAAATTCAAAAATTATTTGGAATTTTTTTTCCAGAAGGAACTAAAATATAGTGCTCCGAAAGGAGCTTAATATTTAGAGCAACACGTCCTAGTAGGAGCAATATATCAAGCCCCCCACTAATATGTATGTATGTATGTATTTACATTTATATTTACATGTATGTATTTACATACATACATGATTGAAACTACAAACATTAATTTTGTTGGAAATTATATAAGTTTTATCTATTAAAACTAATGTAGCTATTTGTCGAGAACGAGGAAAATAGAAAATTTGTGAAATAAAGAAATGAAATAGCAGAGTATTAAATTTAGAGGAGTATGTGCCTTATAATAGAGTTTGAAAAAAAAAAAATTGTTGTCACGCTTACGTACAGGGATTTTACATACATTTCATCTCCTTTAGTTATTCGATTGATATACTATTTGTAATAGGTGTAAGACAGCCCGCTCCACCTCTCCTGCGATGAGCCAGGCGGATCAAGTGTTGGCTATAATTCTTTTATATAATTTCTTGTATGTCTATACTGGTCACTACCTGCTTTCGGCACGCAACAACATGTACATAAGCCATTTACATATAAAATAATATTAGTAATATGTTTTGTAACGTCTTGTGTCTCACCCGATTGATGATAAATTCGAAGCTTCGGGGGCAAAAAGTCAATTACGAAGTTTTTCAAATTGTAAAGATCGTCATGCCAATTGAAGACTTTTAATTTAACTCAATAGATGGAATCACCAACCTGAGGCCGTTGCAACCCTTCACCGAAAACTACCCCTAGTACAAATAATTTGTTTTACAGATCCCCTAATACTTTCCGCTATGCCATGCTGTGCTTTGCATCATAGCGTATCTCCTAAGTTTGGTTTAATATATAAAAACAATAGCGAGTGTGCGGAAAGAAAAAATTGTAGAACTAAGAACGTAGGTAATAAGAATTATTGAAGAAGAGCACTTTCAAAATTCTAGTGCAAAATCGAATTTAACGAAATTTCAATAGCCACTTATAAATTTCACGTCTGAAAAATAAGTTGATTCAACTTTAGGCGACCATAGCCGCCATTTAGAATTTCCCAATTAATTTTCATAATTTTCTTAAGATTTTGATTAGTTTTTATCTACTTGCAAATTTTCAAGTTGCTATCATGTCTGAAAGCGACAAAACAATTCATCCGTACGCGAAGATATTTATAGCCCGTTATGTTGCCGTTTATAATATACATAGATATTAATTTATTAAACCAACAACGGCCTATCGTGATTATTGAGATAACGAGGACTTTAAAGGAAATTGACATAAGTTAAGCACAATAGCAAATGTCATGTGTTGTAAATCTCAAAAATTTTCTGTATATCAGGCTCTTATTAGATAAAATGCCTCGACGTAATTGAGACTGAGTTTTACAACAATTGGGGATCGCATTGTAAAATAGAACTTTAGAAGATTCGTTGGTCTCAATAATTTTTTTTTATATTTTGTGTACATATGCCGAATTAACACGGATTAAAAATGCCTTATTTATCAAATGAGCATAATTACACACACACGTAAATATTAAGGCAATCAAATGCAAATTGCCCTGGATTGGATTCTTTTAAAAAATGTTATGTGAAAAGTTTTGCAACCTTCACACAGATCATTGAAAATAACATTACGTTTTTAAGTTTCTTAAAGCGAATCAGAGCACTATTTACAAAAAATTTTCGCCGGCCTAAAGGATTGGAATATAATAAAATTTCCTCAAGTTTTTGAAAATTCTGTAATTTTTTATATATACTTCCAACAATGGCATCATTATTTATAGAAAGTGTTGTGTCTCGAGTTCTCGTGAAGACATTTGAGCATATGTAATTTATCTGATATTTGTTCTCTTTCTGGCGTATTAAGCCTATTTTCATGTGTGTCTGTTAAATTTTTTGAAAAAATTACAAAATTGCGAAGTAGAGCATTTTGCTTATAGGTGAAACGTAGTGCAACGACTATGTATTGGGCAACCCTTGAAATGCTCAAATTAGGAATTGTTCCTCCTCCCACTTAGCTTTTTCCGAAGGTGAAAGGGTAAACCAATTTATTTTGTAAATAAATACTTAGGCATAATTAAGTCTTAAGCTCTTTGACGAATTTTGAAAATTTCGCAAGCTGATGTAAAATTTGTATCTGGAGAATTTTTAAAATGCTTTGGAGAAATAGTCCAGCATTCGCTTCTATCAGGTAACCGAGTTGATGGATTTACGAGAAAACAAATCCTTGCTTTTTATGTCTAGTACTCTACCCGGACGTATATTCAAATGCTAACCAAAGCTGTACTTCCTGTTGCCACAGTTAATCTATTCCAATAACAATTAAAAAAGATCAGTCTTATGAAAGGTGTTATACATAACTAAGAGTAAAATCATAGAGCTACATAGAAGCTAACTTATTCTAATAGTAAAGTAGGAAATAATAAAAAAAGATATTTCCATCATTGATTTTTTTTTTTTTTTTAATATAGTAATATAGAGTTTTGGGCTTGACCTCCTCTATAGTCTTACGTTACGATGCAGTACGTGTTTGTGTCAATTAATTTGTTCTATATATTTTCTTGAATCACCAAATATATATATTTATAATAAAAATCATGTCGAGTATAACGTAACTGATCGATCAATATTAATCAAGGAATCTGAGCAATCAAAAATAAATTAACACATTCAAACAAAACTAAAATATTATAAACCACATAAAGTAGATATTTGCATTAATTATCATAGCTTGAAAACAATGCAGACGTTATTATTTTTTATTGCTATAGTTTTTATTTGTGAGTGTTTCTCTGCAGAATTACATTATGTACTAAATTTTATAGCAAATCATAGTCCTCGTTTCTTTTTCACTTCTACATATATATTTTAATGAAAACGTAGCTGAGTTGAAAACTCTTCTTTTGAAAGTTTCCACCATTTTGAAAAACCATGTTGCTTTTTCATAATGTGTATGCAAATCTGTCATAGCGCATTCATAGCACTTGCCATTGCATTAATTATGGCTGAATTCCCATAATATGTAGACATTTCCGTTTATTAAAAATATTGACATTTTAACTGGATTCTTTATTTTTGAATAAATCACATTGTTCTTTTTACTATTTACCACTACATACAAACTTAATCTCATGAATCCATATTTGTAATAAACGATCAGAGCGTAAGACGCAATGTCATTCCGGGAAAGCTGATGCGACTAATTGAGGCGGAAGCTTCAGAAGGAGAAAAGAAATGTTTCTGAGAGCTTGTCTCAAGAAATACTTTCTCTCAACTCCTGTTTTTATATGTTTTATCTAAAAAATACTTTCAACTCTGCATAACTTATTTGCTCCTTATTGTACTACCAACTGCATCCAGCTGAAAGTTAAATAATGCCCTTCTCGGTCAATATGGCGTTATGTTAGTTTGTATATTATTAAATTAATCAAAGTAAGTTTACATGCCTGATTGAAACAGGAATGTATCGGGGGAACAGAACGAGATCAGTTCAATCCTACCAAAATAATGCATTGATTTAATATATATATGATATATGACACTGCCGAAAATTAGTAGGTTGTATGCATTATAGGCTGTTGTAACATATTGACCCTGGCTAGGTCTTGGATGAGTTGGTTTAATAATTAAGGCAATTAGTCGATATAAGTTGTCTAAACAAGCTACACTACGAAGTACTAGCTCTACTTCAATTCGGTATTTTATGAGGTATTGACTTTTTATAAATTTATAATTACAGGTAGACATGAAATGAATGAATTAAGAAATGATTAAGTGGTCAGAGATAGAGATAAATTCCCCTATATACTGCTGTATGGAAAAATAATTCCACACACAACAAATAATTAAAGGAGAAGTATAACTTTTAGAAATTTAATACGAATGGACGGCGGTTTAGTAATACGTAAAACAAATTTTAAGTTTTTCTAGTCTCTTATTCTCAAAATATGATAGCAAAACTCATGTCGACTCAGGTCGGCAATTCTATATCCTTTGGATATATCCCTATATTCAAAGAATTATTTGCTGTACCCCATTTTTACTTTTTTGTTTTGGGATATGAATGATTACTTAAATTACTTGTATTCGGTTTCTTATAAGTCAAGTCTCAGGCGTTTTAACAATCTTGTTGTTCATTCTCAAAACATTTTGTTCCAGCCTATTTGGACTAGTTTTATACGAATGACCCCACATCTACTAAATGATTAAATATTCAGTCATTTTTCTAAAATGTGTGTCGAATCATAATAAATTTTTTTTGTAAAATTGAATTTATTGAGTGAGGGCCACATTCTGCACTACTCACATTTTGAGTCTTTTCATCTGGAACAAATATGAAATACTATTGCACCGGTTTAAATTTAGATAGTTTGTCGGTATTAAGAAGATTTAAGGTTTACTGACACTGACTCCGGTACTTTCTGGATTCTAAAAATTGAGATTTTTACCCTTTGAGATCTCTCATTTTTTTTGTTCAACATTTTAATTGAAGCATTTTCCGACTTATATGGCCTTCTCAGAATTGGACAGCACTATAAAAAGTTCCCTTAACATTATCCGATTTGAAAATAATTTTTTCATTTTCGTTTTTCAACTAAACTTTGTTAAATTACTGGCATAGTTTTACAATCAGGCCTATCGGAGAATTCGATTCACAAATCCATATGGAATCGAATTTTTTTAAGGAGCATTTTCTACTGTTTAATACAATTGAATAGAAAATTTTCTTAATTCAATGGAAAGCAATTGCCGCTGAAGAATATTCGATGCGAATAATTTTAAGTAAGTAAAAAATGCTATATGGAAAACCTTGATTCAATGGAATCTCCAACGAATCGAATTCCCCGGTAGACCTGAATATATTCATCATCCCTAAACCAATGTACATTTTTGTTAGTGATTTGTTTTTGTATTCCAAGTCACGCAGATTCTCACTCATTATTATATTGAAGGTGACTTGGCAGGAACAGTTTGAATCTTTCAACCACAGATTGAAGAAACTCAACCAATTTTTTTTTCTCCTTAAAATGATTTTTCATCTTCAAATTTCAAAGAATTTCAATTATTTTCGTTCTCTTCCAAAGCGAAAATGAGATCTGTAAGATAACTAATGAATTTCTCGAGCTTTTACATAAAATGTTTGTTCAAAAATAGGTCAGAATGAGTCAAATGATATCTGACAACTTCCAAGTGCTTCTAGTTATACACCAATTTCATATCGTTATTACTTTTCTTTTTCATAGAATAAACAAATATGTATCTTGAAATTTGTAAAGTATGCAACCAATTCTATTTTTCTGACTCAATACCAATAAACTTGTTTAAGAAAATACTCCAGTGCTTCTTTTAAAACTCGATTATCTTTAATGTTTACGGGTTCTGGTTTATTAATTAATCTCATCCTCTGTATGTGTCCATTGAGAGAGTAGTGACCAACTATTCGAGCTCCAGGGTTTTTAAGGAAGACTTGCTTAGCCTCAAGTTTTTTTTTCCTTAGTTTTGGTTGGGTTTTTCCTACATTCTGCTCGTGTGGTCATCCAGTCAAAGGTAACTTTGCTAGCTGTCGATGCGATTGTTGAAATACATATTTCAATATGTACATATATAAAGGTAAGACTATTCGGCCACGAATAGAAGCGAATTTGCTACAATACATGATGTTGGTTAAGCAATATTTTTACACCAACACGACATTTCAATTTAAACTAATCACTTAAGCTGTTAAGTATCTTGGTCAATCCCAATTGAAGATGTGTGAGCCTTTTCATTTTTGTCCTTGCACTCATAAAACAAGTACCTTTTTGTACTGTGAGAGGGAACAGAGAGATATTTCACTCTTTACCAATTTGTAGGTGACAAAAGCCTAAATCATTTTCTAAATTTTATATTTGCATATCCTTGTTTTAATGGGTTTACATAAGCAAGCTACAGTTCAAAAACCTTTGATGCTAACAATATCATTTCCGCATCGTTAAGACCGTTTATAATAGGATACTTCCAGAGAACTGCACTCATTGTGTTTTTCATGCTCAGCAGTTTTCCATAATTTTTTTTTTTGAACATACAAGAAAATCTTTACCAAATCTCATTCTTATGGCTTTATGGCTTCAAATCAAATATGGCAGAAACATTTGGCCATTAGCAATTGTGCATAGAATTTCATTGATACGCTAATTTTCATAACCTTAAGTATCAAAAATTTAACTTTTAGTCTTAGTAACGAACATTTTCTATTTGTAATATTATATTCCTTTAGCTTCTTATTTTTCTTAATCGAAACCAGTTGGAATTCAACAAGGGGCTCTTACTAGATCGATGTACAACGCTGTCGTTACAGTTACAATCCCCGGACATATGAATCGGTCACAGTTTGTAATTATTTTACATGAATAAACTACCTATTTTGTATTTTTATTCTGGCGCATCTATTATTATTATTACAACAAAAATGGTCACCAATATTTTTGAAAACATTGTTTCAGTGACGACAAAATATGAAGAAAGTCTTGGAATTGATAAGTTTCTTTTCATTAAGCAGTAATGCTAAGAAATTCTTAAACGATCTTACTTTTACACACATTTTCTTGCATCGCCTCCGACAAATCTAGAATCTCAGGCAAGACCCTTTACATCGCTCCTTATTTTATTTACAACCAAGTCTTTACCATGACAAAATCTTTGAAATACTATCAGAGCTTCAATTCAATTTTGTTGATTTTCTTATTTAAGATCTTCAAATGATTCATCTGCAAAAAAAGTGTGAGAAGAAAAATGCAGCAGAAAGGCAAGTCAATCGAAAAATATCAACTCTCTCTATTTGAGCTATAATTTGTCATAATTATGTCGCTTTATGGTCAAATTTCTACACTAACTAAATAATATTAATTCATATAGGTATTATAAAAACGAATATATTTATTTACACAAATATCATTAGTTTTTGTTTTTTTCTACTTATTTACAATTTGTTTGGAATCGACTCTTTAGTTTTTAGGTTTAATTTGTAGGCATTCATAATATAACATTTGTAGTAAGTACATACAACCTGTAGGAACAGCGAATTCGTAAGCAATTCGAATATCGATAATAATATATAAGGAACAATTACAGACTTTTTTAAGAGAACTAATAAGAAGAAAATAGACCTAGTATCGAAAAAAATAAATTTACTACGAAACCAGAGTAATTAAGTATATGGACGTCGTCGGTCGTATAATTCTTTGGTTTCACTTACGACTAGAGATTTTATCGGAATAAAACAAATTAAAAAAAAAAACAGAAAATAGTTAGGGCTGTGAAAAATATTTAAAAAAAATAAATAAATTGATATCTTAGTAATTTCAGCATAAGTTCAATAATTCAATTATATAAAGATTTATCTATCGATCGAGATCAGTACACATATATACCGAATTATGATGTCTAGGGTAGGGTTAGGATTTGGAATTCATTTAACCAAAACTACTTTCCGACAGTAAGTTGTGCTCAGATATCAATTAAATATTAAACTGAAGTGTATTTAACCGAAATCACTGATAATATGCATTTATTGTGAAATTTATATTTATTAAAAATATATTAATACTGTTCATTGCTTGTTCTGATTATATCTTTATCACCTGTTTCCATTGTTCGTTTTTTTGTTGTTCTTTTTATATAATTTTTATTACTTAAAATCAAATCAATCAGATTAGCTTAAATTTGTCTTTTCTGTTTTTTTTTATACTTTAACTTTCAAAAATTTCCTTTTCTTCCTAAAAATTTTCCCCAGAAACTTATGTACATACATCTAGTTTAGAAAAATATTCTCAGGCAACTAGGGCCGGCCCCCCTATCCATCATAAGCAGAGTTAGCTAAAGTTTATTTTCTCATTTTCTCGATTTTCTTTGAGCTAGATAAAAAAAACATTGACATATAATTTAATCAGAGATTTTACTAATTGTGGTTAGTGCATATAGACCGTAATTCGTTTGTTTTTTAGTTTCACTGTATCGTGCCGGTTGCGGGACTTTTCATTGTCTGAAATCTATAAAAAAAAAACTACAAAATCACATACGAGATGCGATCAATAAATAATCGCACTGACGCGAATTCAGCGTTTCTGCCATGCTGTAAAAGCCCTCAAAGTCATTGTTTTTTAAGCTAGTTAAGCAGCTTTTATCTTTTAAACAGAAGTTCAGCTGCAACTACATTTTTAGGAATAAGAAGAAATCACGCGGAGATAAAGTAAAGAAGGAGTTAGAAGGGCGTGCAGCGACAGTCATGTTAAAAATGTAACGTAGTACGACACCAGCCCAAATATAGGAACTATATTCCATCTGATATGAGATTTGTAGATAAGCATCAACGCTAGAGAGATGAGTGCAATAATGGGTCTGGTGTTGTCCATGGATGAATCAAGGGTTTTTTTTTTTTTGTAGATTATAGCCCGCTCTAAAAATTATCCTTTTAAATGAAGTTTCCATATCAATCGTGGAGGGTGTCAGATTTGCAATTTATAAAATTTCAAAAAGGCTATGTCCAGGCAGAAATGGTTACATTACATTTGGACGACCGAAAAGTGATTGGAAACAAATTTTCGGCCTTCTCACATAATTTCAAAAAATAAAATAAAGAACATTCCTAAAAATGATATCCATAGACGATATTAGGCTCAAATCTTTTGTCTCGATATGCTGAATGCGGAAATATCATTTTCTGCCAAAATCGATCTATCTAAATATCGAAGGAATGTAATTTATCTTCAAGTGCGTGCGGCAGTCTCTTTACGCGCAGCATAACATGGCTTTTATTCGAGAGTTATGTTCTCCATACCTATCCTGTATGTATATATGAATAAATATATCCAGTTCAGAAATCTTTTCCCACATTAAAATAGAATTTAAATACTATCTTTCCGTAACTTATATTATTTGATGAAATGGGCCCGTCAGATTGGCCGATTTGAGTGAAAATTGGTTAAGAACTCCACAAAATAGTGGCATAATATTTTTACATGTATTTCACATTTAGCAATATTGTCATTTTTTACATTTTCCAAAAATCACAACATCAAAATGGCTGATCTTGAAGACCCAAAATTATTTTTCTATCAATCTTGGCTATGTGCCAAGTTTCGCATTAAAATTCCATTTTTTTTTAATCACTGCCACAATTGACCGAATGGGCAGAAAATTGCTTCCCAATCACTTTTCGGTCGTCCAAATGTAATGTGTGACCATTTCTGTCATGGACATCGCGTTTTTTGAATTCTTGTAATTTACAAATCTAACGCCCTCCACCACCCTCCACGATTGATATGGACACTTCATTTACAAGAATAATTCGTAGAGCGGGGTATAATCTTTGTCACCCGTGCACAGCACCAGACTCATTATTACACTCACCTCTCTAGCTATCAGATCCAATAAAGTAAAGAACTCTTTACACCTCCAGATAATATTGGAGAAGTTAGGATTAGCTTAGGTTAATATTTGATCTCTATTCCAAGAATGTTGAGAAAGGAAAAATCATGAATCGACAAACCATCGATCAAAATCGGATCAATACCGTTTGGATCACCTTTCATTGAAATTATACAGCTCTAGATCTTCGCTTTGAAGCGAATATATATATTGATGTCAATGTTCATTGAAGCAATCGCACATGACCGATTAAGTAGCATGATATTCCTGCAGAAGCCAATAAGTAAGCGAAATAAAGTTTGCTGTCATCCGCAAAGCTATGAATAGTATTGGAAGTGATAAAACAATAACATGTCTCTAATGAATATTAAGACGAGAGTCGGAGAGAGGACACGATGGTTTTGATGTGGGGGTCAAATGATGCATCATCTTACAATTCATAATAGTAGGTGCCACTCATAGCCTACAGCTTTGAGTCAGAGTCTATCGAAAGCCTCGAAAATATATAGGGCAACGATTTTAGGATCACCAACATTGTGAAGACAATATTCATCCGACGATCCGTCATCACGAAAGCCATACTGGGGATCGTTAATCACCTGATACGTTCAATATATTTTCTTAACGGTTAGGAGAGATTTCGGAATCGTAGCAAGAGTTATTTTATTGATCTTTAATTTGTTTGGATGATCATGCTTCCATGAAGTGGGGAATATTCTTACAGGATATGATAGGTGAAATATTTTACTTAGCCGTGGACAAGGCTCAGCTAAACTATGATTGGGATTTTATTATATACTATGGCCTTGGATATACTGAGATTTTAAGCTCTTTAAATATCTCCTTAGAACAAAAATAAGTAGATACAATAACTTGTATTGGTGGGTATTTCCAACAAAATTGTCTGTAAGTAAATTCACTTTCTCCAGAGAGTTTACGACCACTTCCCTTTATCGAAAAAAAAAAAACAAAAACAAAAAAAAACGATCGAGGAATTAGTAAAATTGCCTTGCTGCCCTTTTTGCTAGTGAAAAATCTTATTAGGTGTAAAATTGGGGCGAAATTAGACGATGACGAGGATGAGACTTATATTTGTCTGCATAGGATGTTAAAAACCAATATAGAAGATTAAATCTTCCCCCGATGTCATCAGGTGGGACAATCGACGAGCTATTTTAAATTAAAAGATTCAGAAATTGCTCAATTGTAGTAAACAATTTCTAGGCTACTGCACATTATTAAAATTTACATGCCCAGCTAAAACAATTTCAGTTGAAGTGGAGACGTGTGTGATAACCAGGATTGTGGACCACTGCTGAATGTCAATATCAAAAACAATCTTCTGACGATTTCGATTTGACCTCAATGAAAAAGTATTGTTGTACTTTTCTAGAAGATCTCGACTAAATATGCGATGGAACCACTCTTAGAACAGAACTCCAACTCTAGTTTTACACAGAATTTCCTCTTCTTTGCGGTGGATATAAATAAGCTACTACAAATATACGTACGACGAATTGTAATGTGCCAATGTAGAAGAAAGGAAAATTCACCTTCATAGTTCAATTGGTTCTATTAATCAAAAGTGTAAAGTTAGTGCAGTTCTTATCTAAATAAAAAAGTATTTTTATAATTATTTTCATTATAGCCACTGCTAGAAAATGTGGTTCGGTATATCAAAGTTCCAATGAAATCGGGCTTAGCTTCATTTTGTGCAAGAATTGCTGTTTTTTTATTCTTTTGAGGAGAGATGCTTACTACTTATTCTACGAAAATTGCCATATTCAAAATTCTGCATGTCATTAAAAAAGTAAACCAGGGGCCGGATTCTGTAACACGGCGAGTTGTGGAATTGGGGAGATAAGCGTTCTTTTGATACTTAAGTCTCCTTTCGGAGCTCTGTAGCTCGGGGAATTTGTTTTGGGGATTACCAAACTTTCTATTTCACTCGAAAAAACTCTCGGCTGTTTTAGTGGTAGAGAAATAAGAAGAATATTTGTCAACTGACAGTGTTGTCTATTTTTGTGAAGGTACCTAGGAATTTTCATATTAAATTAAGGATTCACCGTATATCATGGCTAATTAGATATGTAATTAGTTTTTGAGTCCGATAAATGGTTTAGGAGATAACTGGAAAAGAAGCGAATCAGTCTTTTTTCAGATGGAATAATGGCCGTTTTTTGGTACAAAAATGGTCATATCATCATTACGAAGAACTGGTAAGGCATGGAAATTCACTTTTCATGAGAAAATTTTCACAACAGAGTACTAATGGATGTGAAACAAAGAACGGAAAAATATATGCAAAATATAGGAACTGGACTGTACATGACCCAAGTGGAAAGAAGCCGTTTTTCGGCGGCAAAAAGTCAATTATGACGTTAAAACGATCTAAAATAAACTACACCACTCCATTACCCTTTCCTCCCTCTTTAATTTGATATGAAACATGATGTATTTTGGACAACCCCCTATGAGGGGTGGTACGACCCCGATCCGCAAAAACCCCTCCCACAGAAATTGTTCACCTATATTTTTGTACTTTAGATAGACCCTAAATCCATCGGTAAAAACCCCAATGCTCTACGATGCTCCCACATGGATTTAGGGGTCCATCAATATTGCGACAAGGAAATATACCGCAGGAGCACCTCAAATCTGCAAATTATTGTTAATCGAAATAAAATATATCACATATCAACACCCGTGCTTACCTAATTACCAAAGTAATTTCTAAGTTTTTTCATTGATCTTACAGCTTATCCCTGCGACTTTTGTAACTCCTGAATATTTATTTTTTATTTTTATTTATTGTTATTTCCGTTAATCCATTCCCATTTTTATCCCCGTACCCTTCCTGCTCCATTTCTCCCCCGCATCATATTCGCTCCGAGGCTCCCATTTTTTTTTATAATGCGTGCATTTCTCTCCTCTCCATTCTCCCGTTATACTGGAAAAACTTCAAAAAACCTACTCTCTCCTACATCCCTCAAAAACTACCCTTATAAAAAAACTTTCATTTTATCTCGATGCTAGGTGGTAATAGAGACACATGCACCTCGAATATAAAAAAAAAAAAAAGTTTTACCCTCTAGAACGAAAACTGATACCCTTTATCGTCCCTGGAGATTCGCACTTTTTCGCACTCCTCACGTTTTCCTAACTCTCCAAGTATGTTAGAGAATCGCGAATGGAGACGGAGAGTTAGGGAGTTTTAATTGGGGAAAACGAAAATTTTCATCTCCCAAACTCCCCAACTCTTCGTGTTACAGAATCTGGCCCCTGATCACAGAAAAATACTTAAACATAGTGCATAGTTGAAATACACGCACACAACAATCAGAACTACTGTGGAACTTGATTTCAATTCGATTTCTTCACTTCACATTTTCAATTCAACTGGCAACGGTGAATTCGATCGAGATGTTATGTTAGTTAGATTTAAATCAAATTGCATCAGATTCTAGAAAATTCAGTATGTATTGCTTGTCAAATTAATTTTGGTAGAATTTCGAATGTTTTTCAGTATATATTTGCGTGAATCTAGTTTTTGCTTAAATATGATTTTAAATTATGTACAAATGTTTACCAGAGTATGACTTTTTTAAATATGTAAGGAAGAGCATACCATCAATTTGAGAAACACTAGAAAATTTTTACGATATTATTCAAATTCCTTAGATCATCTTGGGATGAAATTAATAATGATTTCAACCAAAAAATGGACGATTACCAACCGTTCCAACTTTTTTTTTTAAGTATATTTAAGTGTATAAAATTAAGCACTCAAACTTCTTATTAGTTGGAAGCTTTGTCCTAACACGATAAAAAAAAACATTATTTTGAACTCTATCATGAAAACGCATCGAAAACAATTACTGGATCGATCTAATCGAATTTGGCGGTTCGAAAAGATCCTTAAGTTAATTGAAATCTTTTAATCGTATCGAATTCTCCGGTGGACTTGAATAGCCTCACTACCAACTACAAGACGGAAAATAGCAGTAGTACTGCTTAAACTGTCCAATGAAAAATATCACGTCTAATAAACGTGGAGTTCAAGAATGAAATATACCAAAGTAAAAATTACAGTAGACAACATTATTATTAAATATTATTTTGTGGGTGCGTGGTGGTAATTACATTCGGCGCTGAAGACAGTTTACTCTTTCACGGTATGCGCAGAATACAAAATTTTGCTTAACATAAACCATGCTGCACAAACATATACATAAGTAAGGGTACGTGCACAACGAGGCGAGGCGAGTCTATATCAAGAGTTGAAGAAATAAAATGATTGCACGCTGTACTATAAGAGTGTTAATAACAACGCTGTGTCAGCGCGCGATATGGCGAGGCGAGACACCTCGAGGTATCTTGCTCAAGAATGAAATTTTTAATTTTTTCCCGAGATGCAGCGCACTAATTTTGATAACTGGCATATTCGTATAGGTTTTTTGTTTGATATAATCGAAGGGTTCTTATGTCATTCTCATATACTGGGAAAATATATGAGGATCAGTATGTAAATCTTCGTATATGTGAATGACGAATTCCCCAAATTCTATAATCGCTTATTATTTATCGGGTCACAAGCAAAACTGCGGAAAGTACACATGAAAAAACGTGCATATAGTTGCACTACTTGACAAACACAAAGTTCCTTCTTCAGATTCTGATGACATAATTTATATGCTTTCACTCCGCAATTTACCAAGAAACTGAACGCCTTGTTGTGAACACTACACCTCGAGGTGTATCTTCACCTTGCCATGCTCAAGTGCCTACCCTAGCCCCGCCTCACCTCGTTGTGTACGTGCCCTAACCTTAAAACGGCTAAATTACTGTATGCGCGAGTCCTATGATTTTTGTGATTCCTATATAAAGTTCTATCCGAATCCAAGTCTACGCCTCCGAATTTTGCTACTTTGTATAACAGTTTAGACATCTGTACCGAGATTCAGTTAATTTGTGAGTGTTTCACTTCATTCACTTCTTTCACTACTTCTGAAAATGAAATGATTCCTTTTAAAAAGTGAAGTGAGCAATTTCGAAAATTAACTTCGAACGTCAATCTAGCAGATTTTTGGCTTTTTTATGTGTGAAAATGAGCGCGGCTGAGAATTATTGTCCTCTAAACATTTTATGCGAATAATAATGAGGAATATAATATAATATACCGCAAGAATTTAATTTTTCCGCTATTTCTTTGCATAATGCCGCATTCACAATGCAGAGTGGAGCAGAGTGAGCTTTGAGTCCAGAGCGAAGCTGTTCACAATACAGCACAGAGTTATATTCGAACTTTGAAATTAAACGTAACAAATCACTATAACAACGCCAAATCAACAACAAACTTTGAAATTAATATAACAAAATGCCATAGCGACGCCAAATAAACTATAACTAATAAGGAAGCGGGGTATCGTGCGAATACAGTGTTCGTGTTTAATCAATTCAATGACAGTCAGACCCTAAGATCGGGGGGTGGAAATGACAAGAGGGCTGTGCATTATTTGACAATTCTGCTTGATTTCAGCATTGAATAAATAATTAATTATTAGCTATTTATTCAATGGATTTCAGACATTTCATTTGACAAGTGCATTAAATTATTAAAGGCAACTCCAAGAAATATTATCTGAAAATAAGCTGACGCTAAAATTTTGTTTATTTTACATAGCAATTTGGATTATAAAAACTATCGCGCTTCAAAATGTCACGATTTCATTACTATCATGACGATATGCCGTTTCCTTATTAGTTATTTATTCAATGAAATAAACATGCTTGTCGTTGTTAAAATAATAAATTCAAAAAGGAGACACCTGTTGCACCATCAGATTGCTTCGAAATTAGATAAAAATTAACGTAATTTTTTCGGTTTTTAAATCATGAAGTTCGCAAAAAATACCTCTTGTTTTTTATTAGCATTCATAAAAAATATTAAATTAGAAAATAACATTAAAACATGTTAATTATGATAAAAAGAAGTATGGAGCTTTTTCCAGGCCATCTACATGCTAGTAATTCGAAATTCCAGTTTGAAAGCTTTCGGAAATTCCAGCGTGAAATTAGAATAGAGCCTATTTTCATCAACTCCACTCTACGCTACTCTGACCCAGCAGAGATATCCATATGTGCTACTGCGTACGAAAAAACAGATGCCAGTTGCCACTCTACGCTACTCTACTCCACTCTGCATTGTGAATGCAGCATTAGAGTTCTTATACACTAACAAACTTCCGCTCTAATACATCATTAATTTGTTTTAGTCCATCAATTAACACTTTCCAGTCTGCAAATGGCGAGTTACATTTTATTAGTAATATATGCTTACCATTTCTAAAATAAAAAAATAAAATAAAATGTTTTCACTTCCATTCACCGCAAAATCGAAGGTTGATCGCCGAGTCAAGAACGCAGTTGACTTATTCAAATAGACAACATTGTTAGGTTATGCTTGTTTGCTGTCTGTGAAATCAAGCTAAGCAAACGAATTCGAACATGTAAGCTCCGTCTTGAGAACAGTCGAAGACTTCAATTCAGACAGGCCCTTAACTAAAACCCTCGAGATTCACTTCCCAAGCCATGAAACAGAAAACTATATGTGTAGGTGATAGTCCGATTCTTTAAAATGTTTTATATTGATTTTATATATGCCATAACGCCTAAACTACTATCCACACAGGAAAATAGTCTTGCAATAATTTTAAGCTTGGCTCCTTACCTTCCCAAAGGCTACACTTACTACATACCTTACTTAACGAAATAATAAAATAGGTTTGATTAAAAAGTAACGTTACCATTTTACACACAACACAATACCGCTCAGTTGAGTAATAGTTGCAATAGTGTATGTATGTGTGGCCGTAGTCCGAATCGGTAGGTGCAGAAGATTGATTCGAACTCATCGGACTACGCCATATTTACATATACAATTTTTACTCAGTTGAGAGTTTTTGTTTGGGGAATCGTAATCATTTGGTTAATACCATTTTTTTTTTGTAAATAATTTTGTTAGGAAAGATATAAAAATTTGATTACGGTTAAGCGACTACAATTTAATTTGTTTTGGTTTTGTGGTGGCATGAAGATAGCAATTTACATATATTTACATATTATAGTAAATTTCGACATTGCTGCGAACTTTAGCACCCGATTACAAATGTAAACAAACATAAATGTTGAGGTTAAGAACATCTGTGCAATAAATTTTATTATTATTGCACGAAGCTTAGAAAGGATAACTATGTTAGCGACGACAATATTGCTGCAGGCAAGCAGAGCTGTATAGCATACGATATATCGGGCTCATGAAAATCGACACGGCGCGGTGACAGTAGGTCAGGTAGAAACTTATGTATATAATTTCATTTCGAGATTTCCATGCAAATCTTCTACTTACTACGTAAGTGTCGTGACCCCTGCTTACACGGGTGCAAAAAACTGAAAGAATTTTATATGGCAACCCTACGAAGGACGTACCCGATTTGTCCCATTTTCGAACTTAGATCCGCAAGTTTTTTAAAAAGGCCGAGTGCAAAATTTCAACTCTAAGTTCCCTAGTGTATCAAAGATACAGAGGGTCCCAGAATTAGGGCAGAAGGTCGCCCCAGCTTCAAAACGTGCATTTAAATTTAGATGCTTTAAAGATTATTGAAACTCCAAGCTCATTAAATAATCTTCCAGCTATATTTTTCATAGATACAAAGCTAAGCGACATACGATTAGGTTTTTCCCGTCTGGTTGACCGCTTGTGGTTTTTACCGTCGCTGTGATTACACGACATATGATGCGACGATTATTCTCGATAATTGTGTGAATACAAGCCAGTGACATCGTTTCAGTAATTTTAAAAGGTGCTATTGATTATTTTACTTTTAATTGAAGATGAAGAAGAAAGAAAACAACAATTACAACGTAGATTTTCAGTGCATCCGTTAACTTGACTTGTGATATTTCAATCAAACAAAGCAGCAGCACTGCAGAAGAGCGAACAGTAAGAGATAAATTCGATGATTATTTTATCTCACCAGAAGATGAAGCTCCTTGACAGTATCGTTTCATTATAATGTTCAACTGAATCATGAATTATAACCTGATAAGCTAATTATGAACTTTAAATAAAAAATTTGCCTAAACTGATCTGACTTTTCTTCATTCTCGCATTCTGGGAAGATTTCTATATATATTTCCTCCAAAGCCCTATCGTTTCATCCCTTCTCATATAGCTTTCACTACTCACTTGTCATATACAAGGCCTTTTCTCGACCTCCAAGATTTTGCGTCAAGCATTTTACAACACTATGTAGAAAAAAAAAAGACAAATTATTTTAAATATTGTACGAGCACTCCGAAAAGCTATCATTTTATTTTATTTAATGTATGTACATATTACACATGCGTTCAAAAGCTTTCGTTGCATCTGTATCATAAAATTCCACAGTACGTAATGATAATTAAATTATTATATTATCACCTCATATCGCAGGTAAACATCTGTAAAGCCGTCCGATCAGAAATTTCGCAATTTTATAATGGCCGGATCAGTTTGTTTTCAGTAGTATTGGTATGCTGCCCGGTATCCCGATCGAAACTTGGCATTTCGGAATTTTTCCTACCCCCAAATGCATGTATGAATCAGCTATCATAATACCGTGCCCGAAGCCCGACCACGGTTGCCTTCATGTTCTGAAACTAGTCCGGTTTTAACCTGATCATATGCCGCTGCTAAGTTAATCACTTGGAATTAATTTGGCACGGAAAAAACCTAATCGTATGTCGCTGCCTTAAGAACTTTCCTAATGCTTCATTTATTTTTTGATATTTCTTTACGTTGCCTTTTTATGGATTGACGTACACGTAGCTAGCACGCAGTACGCTCAAATTAGTGGGCTTGTGCCTAGACGTGCGATTACAATAATTATGCTACGCTGTAGTTCCTAATATGATTACCGAGGTTAATTGCGTACGTGTTCAAATAAGTGACAATTATTGATATAAATAATAATTGTATTACAAATTCACAGTACGTATTGAGAAATGATTTATTATATTATCACTCAAATCGCAGGAAAAGATCTGTACAGCGTTCGATCAGAAATTTTAAAATGGCTAAAACTATTTGCTTACAGTATAATTGGTATGCTACGCAAACTCAAAACCCTCCAGACATACTGCCCAAGCCATGTAACAAAATCCATCGCTACTTCATGTGAGCCCAAATATAGTCCTAACATTTTAAAATATTTGCAGTGTTTTTATGTAAAACTGAAAAAAGATTGATTTGAATAGCTCCTGCCTCCTGCGTCCTGAATTTCGATTCATACAGAAAAACTCTCTTCAGATAATCTTAAGTTTACTTTCTTATCTTCCCAACCGTAATCAATTTTTTATATCTTTCCTAACAAAATTATTTACAAAAAAAAAAAAAATTGTATTAACCAAATGATTACGATTAGCCAAACAAAAACTCTCAACTGAGTAAAAATTGTATATGTAAATATGACGTAGTCCGATGAGTTCGAATCAATCTTCTGCACCTACCGATTCGGACTACGGCCGCACATACGCTATTGCAACTATTACTCAGCTGAGCGGTATTGTGTGTAAAATGGTAACGTTACTTTTTAATCAAACCTATTTTATTATTTCGTTAAGTAAAGTATGTAGTAAGTTTAGCCTTTGGGAAGGTAAAGAGCCAAGCTTAAAATTACTGAAAGACAATTTTCCTTTATGGATAGTAGTTTAGGCTTTATAGACCGGGAGATGATGATAGAAAAATCCAAGTCATTTGTTACAAGTATGGCGACCCTTAAAGGGTCGAATTAGGTGATTTAAGAAACGAAAATCATAATTTTAGGTCTGGCCGGCGCGGCGTAATTACAGGCTAATTAATTCAACTTGTCGGAAAAATTATTTGTTACAGAAAAATTTTCACATTTTTTTGTAGTCCATGAAAATAAACATGACGGTAGCACAATGCGGGGCTTATGGTTCGCCATACTAATTAAAACGCATTAATAATTTTTTACACATTTGTTACAGGATAATTTTGTTTAAATGACAATATTCAAGTAAACATTCACGAGAATCACAATGCCATTCCATTACGACGGTTCCAAATAGCCGTCATACCGCTGCAAAGACGCAGATTTTTTTAATTATGCAAAACGATTTGTTACAGTATGGTACTGGAATCCTGAACTATAAAAATCTTCGTTTTTGCAGCGGTATGGCGGCTATTTGGAACCGTCGTAATGGAATGGCATTGTGATTCTCGTGAATGCTTACTTGAATATTGTCACTTAAAAAAAAATTACCCTGTAACAAATGTTTAAAAAAAAATTATTAATGCGTTTTAATTAGTATGGCGAACCATAAGCCCCACCAGAAAAGTATGGCATTGCGCTATCCCCATGTTTATTTTCATGGACTACAAAAAAATGTGAGAATTTTTCTGTAACAAATCGTTTGAATACCGTATTTTTTCCGACAAGTTGAATTAATCAGCCTGTAATTACGCCGCGCCGGCCAGACCTAAAATTATGATTTTCGTTTCTTAAATCACCTAATTCGACCCTTTAAGGGTCGCCATACTTATAACAAATGACTTGGATTTTTCTATCATCATCTCCCGGTCTATTATGGCATATACAAAATCAATGTCCTAGTCACATAAGAATCAATATTAAACATTTTAAAGAATCGGACTAGCACGTACATATATAGATTTCTGTTTCATGGCTTGGGAGGTATTTCTCGCGGGTTTTGGAATGCTGCATCTTAGAAAAGTGTGCCATGGATTTTTTCTTTCCCCCAATGCTTCTCATTCACGAAATGTATAGCATGCTAGAGCGTTCAGTCTGTGCTCTTCCATAGAAGTCAGTAGACTTAAGCAGCACTGTTATACTATAAATCACAATACCTTAGTTAGCACTTCTTTTTGGTTATATAAATGTTTTATTAAAATAATTATAATTTAACTTCTAGTTTTATAATATGATTTATAAATAAAAGGACGACACATTTTCTGGCTTAATTTTTTATTTTGTTCAGAAATAAATTCAAATTAACGACACAATTTTCATGGCAAAGTTCGTTTACAGGTGAGGACGCAATACTTGTTGTTAACAGAATCGGCTTGATAGTCTCATTCAGACATTTAAATTATAAGTTAAATACCTAACGAAACTTACAGCTGTTGTTTTTTATTTTTAAACTTTAATATAATTTTTTTTTAATTGCTGATATTATTGGTACTTTTTAAATTGAATTCTTCCATTACATTATCTTACAGAAAATCATCCTAATTGAAATCGTTTAGGCGATGGAGGGAGAAATCACTTCCAAATCAGGTAAGTTTCTAAATAATTGCTTCATGTGCAAATGAAAATGAATATTCTTAGGTTTGATGAATATATTCTCGGATAGCATAGTATAATACCCGTTATAGAAGATCTAAAACTATTTTCTATTTTAATTTTCTCCCTCTTATCTGAACTTTGCTATTTTTTATTTTTTTATTTTATAATTAAAGTTTTTACTTTTAAGTACCCAAACGGCTCAATAAGTTAAAAATATAAAGCTCAACAGCCTAAGTATATTGGGCTCCTTCCTTTTTAATCCAGTAATCTTGAAACTTTCTATATTTATTGTTCATTCGGTAAACGGGCTAAAAGTCAGCCATAAACACTCAAGCCTTACAGCATATAACAAATGCTTATAAGCCTAATTAAATGAAGCCTTTCCGTATTTGTGTTGAGCATTCCTGTTTGACATAAAAGTTCTAAGGCTCAAGAATATTGCCAATATTTTAGCAGTGAAAAGCTGAATTGAGACCATATGAACGACTTCAAGCCTACACAATTTAATTTTTTCCAAATAGTTTTACAACTACCAAAAAACTGTACATTTTAACTGTGCGTATGTGAACAGCCTCAGCCATCTAACTCTGTCAAGTTTTATAAATTTTTTATTTTATTTATGGTTAAATTTCATGTTTAAAAAAAACTTGATTTGATGAACTAAAATTTTAGACTTAACTGAACAATGTCGGCAAAGTAAGGTTAGTATTACTCTATTACAGAGAAAAAAAAAATTCGCTGTGGGGTCACCAATCAAATAGGCAACATCAGTGACATGACCATTACCATTTTTTTTTAAATTTTACATACTTGAAGGTTTGTGAAAACAAAAATACAAATTAAAAAATTTCCCGATACAATACGTATTTCGCGAGTTATGGAATTTTCAAAATTTCCTGCCCTGGTCTTCTTTAAAAATTCATATATATTTGTCTATTCAGACAGTGAAATATGGCTCATTTGTTGATAGAATTTCAATTATTTTTTTCCTTATATTACCCACTAAAACATTAAAGTTTTAACTCGGAATAAAATATTAAAAAATCAAGAAAACTTCACCAAAATACACTTACAAATAAAAAAAAAAAATTGTTTTTATACAGTGTGTATCGTATGTGGTCTTGCACCTGGGGACGGATTCACTAACACGGAGAGTTGTGGATTTGTGAAAGATAAGAGTTCTTTTGACACTTAACTCTCCACTTGGAATTCTATAACTCGGGGATTTTGTATTGAGAATTACGAAACGACAAAACTCTCGGCTGTGTTAGTTGTGGAGAAGTAAGGAGAATATTTCTCAACTGACAGTATTGGCTGCTTTTGTTGTGTTTTGTGAAGGTACCTAGGTACCCAGGATTTTCAAATTGAATTATGGATTCACTTCATATCCTGGCTATGTTTACAAAAACAAATTATGGAATACTTACAGAGAAATAAAGATTTTGGTGTATCAAGGTACCCGTTAAAAATTTTAAATTACGCGAAAATGGTCAGTACAGAAGATATGCTATAAAAATTTTAAATATGCACGTTAACGCTTGTATGTCGGATGAAATCGCTTCTACATTTTTTCCCCCAATTAGGTATGTAATTAGTTTTTCAGTCCAATAAATGGTTTTGGAGATAACTGTAAAAGAAGTGAATCAGTCCTTCTTAAGATGAAAAAGTGGCCGTTTTTTTGGTACAAAAATAGACATATTTTGAACTCATCATTATGTAGAACTGGTAAGTCGTGAAAATTCATTTTCCATGAGAAAAATGCTCACAACAGAGTATTAATGGATGTGAAACAAAGAACGAAAGAGATAGATATATGCAAAATACAGGAACTGGGGTGTATATGACCCAAGTGAACAAAATCCGCCTTTCGGCGGTAAAAAGTCAATGATGAAGTTATAACGATCAAAATAAAACTACACCACTCGATTACCCGCTTCTCCCTCTTTAATTTGATACCAAACATGACGTATTTTGGACAACCCCCAATGGGGGTGGTATGACCCCCCATCCGCAAAAATTGTTCACCTATATTTTTGTACTTTAGACCCTAAGTCCGTAGGAAAAAACCCCAATGGTCTACCCAGAGTTAGTCGTCTTTCAATATTTCGATACTTCTCACGTTTTCTTTAACTCCCCAAGTATGTATGTTAGAGAATCTCGAATGGAGAGTTGTAGAGTTTTAATCTGGGAAAACGAAAATTCTTATCTCCCAAACTCCCAAAGTCTCCGAGTTACAGAATCCGGCCCCTGGAAGGTGATTCTGATCATTTGTCGTACTTAAGTGTCAGAATATACGCCTAGGAATGAATTGCTTTTCTTCTTCCTTTTTATTGTTATTTAACTCATTCAGGTTGTGGTGAACTAAAAATGAACAGAAAATGACACAAACTAATCACTTTGACCGTCAAGTGAAATTTTATAAAAAGTCATGTACACTTCGACAATAAAGTGAATAAAGGCAGCTTCAAAAATTCCTCATATCATAATTATACAGGAATTTGTTCTCAATATTCTGCATACCTAGCAAGTGTACACAAGATTTCAGTTACTGAAATTCAATGCCTTCTCATTTCTTAGTCAGTCAAATTTATGTAGTTAAAAACAAATTTTTGTATAGTGCCTTTATGATGAAGTTGCGCTCATCCACTGTTTTGTGGATTTTTGCTATTCGATTTCTTGAATTTGTGTTTAATTTTTCATTATCTGTATGGTTTTATTCTGATCGACTCGAGTTCAGTAATAAGGTCCAGCACAGATGACGTACTCAAGGCGTCTCAAATTCTATTGCGTATGTAATATACACATATATGTACCTACAATGTGCATAAGAAATGTTAACAGTTTATATTCTTCATAAAAGCTATAAAAACTTTTTATTTTGCAATTTTTTGCATGTTCCGGACCTATGTGATCGTTGCAAAATCAAATTTATTATTATTTTACTTCACCCAACATTCCGTTAAAATTTAATACCTGTTGGAAGTAATGTGAATTGATTGTCTTCTTTGACTGGCCTATTATTCTTATCAATATTTTCCAACATAATTAAAGCTAGTACGGGGAAACAACAAATACGGTTTTGTTATTTTTGTATTCCATACAAATTCTGCGAATTGCATCCAAATCGCAAATGATCAGGTACAAAATTAGTAGAAATGTATCGTTTTCTTGTGAAATGGCTCTGTATATATGGCCAATTTAAAAATTGATATCTTCAAAACGAAACCAAACCCCATTACAATTTTTTGCAAATATATAGATAAGGCATAGAGCTTCATAATAAAAATACAGAAAAAAATGTGCACAGCCCCTCAGTTCAGTGCTCCCATAGTGCGTTACTTTAGGTATGTGTTGAGTTTAAATATTCATATCTCCAAAACATGCCAAACACCATTACAATTTGCTGCACATAGATAGACAAGATTTCTAGCTTCAAAATAAAAATATAAAAAAAAAACTGCTAGAAGTCTTTAATAGTTAATAATTCAATTTTTTTGAAAAAAATACTATTATTAACAAACTTTTTTTTTCGTTTGGTACTGCTATATATTTTTTAATAAAAATGTAAAGAATTAGGCTTCATTTGGCATTTGATTCAGAAAAATCGGTTGCACTGTTCTCGAGATATAATTTTTTGAGAATGTCGTTACACCGTAAAATCACGCAATTTGTAACTCCCCTAGGCGAGGGGTTAGGGCGTGGTACGGGAAAACAAAATAAAACAAAATAAAACAATTTTTTTAAGTAATAGTATGCCGGCTGAAACTTTTTTTTATAAACATAGTGAGTTGGAAAAAAATCGTCAGCTACATCGTGGAGGGGGGACTATGCGTCAGCTACTCGCATGAACTTGTAGAACTCGTCGACGTAAAGAGCTGTAATTTGGTACATGTTGTTTTCATAGCAATAGTAACTGAAATTTCGAAAATGGACTAAATCGGGTAAGCCCTTCTTGATGTTGCCATATAAAAATTTTGGTTTTTTGTGTATACTGTGAAAACGATCAGTCCTAAACGTTCTCATTGTACTGAAAAGTTCTTCAGATTATTAAATCCTATGATATTTGTTATAATCATTTTTGCTGTCCGACGAACCTTTCTAGAAATATTAGCGAAAAACCACTTCAAAAAATCAAACTTCCACAGATAGGTCACCATACACGAAATTATATACGGGCATTCATCTAGGGTATCATAAGAATTGGTCAGACACGGATATTTGTATTATAATGCTCGGCAATATGAGTGCTCTTCAGAATGGTTTAAAAATTGTAAAGTCAAGCGGGGTGAAGTGGATCACGTGAGACATGGAGTGAATTTGATATATTTTTTAACATCTTTACTTAAATTCTGAAAATATTTGTATAAAATTAATAGTTAGTGTAACTACTTTTTGCGATTAATTTCAGAACTTAAACAAAGATATTAAAAAAAGATAGGTGATATCTATGATCCAAATCTATCCACATATGCCGGCTACCGGCCAAAAGTTCTTATAATTGTGTAAATACATGAAGATTTAGCAACAGTTTTCTTGTTGATGAATTATCAAATTACAAAATTAAAATAGAATGGAATATAAGGATCGTTAGTACTTGATTAAGATTATTTTGAAGTTTTGTTTCACTACAATAAATAACGCATATTACTTTAAGTAACTATGAAGTATTCAAAGTTAACTAATAACTAACTAAAGAAGTTTTTAGTAGCTAGTTAGTTCTTTTTTTAGTAGTAACCAGTGTTGGCAAAATGTAAAATGATTAACGATTAACAATTACAATTAACCATGTAATCTGTAATCAGATTACTAATGTAATCCATTTCCATAATTATATAATGTAATCGATTAACGTATAGTATGATTACAAGTTAATTTGATTACACATTAATCGATTACATGTTAATTCCACTACCTACATGTTAATTCCACTACATGTTAATCTAATTAATGTGATTACATTTAAGATATTTGTATTTTAATTCTTCATAAAACTCCCTAAAACTAATTTCGTACGAGAACAATACTATTTTCTTTCAATTCATTTTATTATATTAATAATTACTTATAAGTAATCTGCAAAGTAATTTGTTACAATGTAATTAGATTACAAAATAATCGAATTATATTGTAATTAGATTACAAAATAATTATATTGTAACAGATTACACATTTGATAGATTACATATTCTCTCATAAGTAATATGATTGAAATGTAATCAAATATAATTTAATTAGATTACTTGATAATTTGACTAAACTGTAATGGACTTATTAATTATATTACACTGGAATTAGATTACGCCCAACACGGGTAGTAACTAATTAGTTATTTTTTTTCCATCACTAGGCACGTCCACGAAGTCATGTGTACGTAACTAACTTCCTTCAATATTTACACAATACTCCAGTATGCAAAGATTTCATTTGGGAATGAAATTCATAAAATTTAGAAGGCTTATATCTCGGCAATGTAATCACATTGCATTGAAACTCAATTAATGTGTAATCAAATTAACTTGTAATCAGTGTTCAAGCCTAGCCATATGCGTAGTATTGTAACCCATAATCAGAGAAGCACATTCCTTAGCTTTACATACTCAAAATTAATTTCTCACCTCTTCTCATCACAATTCTCACTATGCACCAAACATGATCATATTGCATGAGAATTGTGATAACAGAAGGCGCAGTGACAAATTATTCGGTAGGTAGGTAGGCACTACCTTTGCAAATACGTAGATCTGATTTCATGTGACTTCATGGTAAAGAAATAATTTAGAATTTTGCTGATTTTGATGTTTCTTGATTTTGTAAGGTGTAGATAGTAGAATTTTGTATAAAAAACGTAATTTTGGGAAAATAAATTAATCAACTATTCGTCAGAAGTCGAGAGTTATTATTTACGATTTTTCATCGACAACGTATTAAGGTTGTGTACCTTTAATACAACTATTTTCTATTGAGGTTAAGTACCTCAATATAAATCTTCAGTGTAAACACCGTTTTAAGGTTGAGTACCTTAAGACACAAGTTTTATTAAGGTTGAGTATATATACCAGCACAAGGAAGTCGCAAGCAACCAAAATAGCCTGATCGCTATACAAACAATCAGACTAAACGTCAATCGATTAGATTCTGTAATTATGGAAATGGATTACATAGTCTTGTGTATCCAGGTTGGGAAGGAATTCAAAGGATTAAAATAACAAGTAAAAAAGCTAGAATTGGTCTAAGACCAATTCTTATGATACCCTAGATGAATGCCCGTATTAAATTTCGTATGGTCACCGATCTATTCAAGTATTGATTTTGAAGTTGTTTTTCGCATATATTTCTAGAACAGTTTGTCGCACAGGAAAAATGGTAATAACCAATTTTATAGGATGTCGTATTCTGCAGAAGTTCTTAGTACAATAAAAATGTCTAGGACTGATCGTTTTCAAAGTATACGTAAAAAACCGAAATTTTTATATGGCAACACCAAGAAGGAGTTGCCCGATTTAGTCCATTTTTGACATTTTATTTGCTAATGTAGTAAAAACATCATGTGCGAAATTTCAGCTCTCTACGTCGACGCGTTCTCAGGCAGTGTCCAAATATATAGCGGAAAACGAAATTTTTATATGACAACCCCACGAAGGAGTTGCCCGATTTGGCTCATTTTCGAACTTAATTTTACTTTTTTTTTAAAGTCTGTGTACAAAATTTCAGCTCTCTAAGTATACGCGTTCTCGAGTTATCGTGCGCACAGACGGATGGACGGACGGATGGACGGACGGACGGACATGCAAAAATCGAAATAACTTTTAATATTATGAATGGGTGTCCAATCCATTTTGCTCTACCATCATTATTTAGAGGTGTTACAAACGGAATGACAAACTTAGTATACCCCTATGATTTCATCTAGGGTATAAAAAAACGGTCAGTTCAATTCAAATTGTATTGAAAAGACAATCTGTCAAGAAGAAATACAAGAGTGAAAAGCATCTGGCTCTTCATTAACTCAGTTGTAAGAGCAGTCGCCCGGAAAGTGGAAGCTCCCGGACGAGGTGGCTGTTTCTATACCCTAGATCAAATCTATAGGGTATACTAAGTTTGTCATTCCATTTGTAACACCTCGAAATAATGATGGTAGAGCAAAATGGATTGAACACCCACGCATAATATTAATAGTTATTTTCATTTTTGCATGTCCGTCTGTCCGTCTGTGAGCACGATAACTCGAGAACGTGTATACTTTGTACACGGAATTTAAAAAAAAAAGTGAAATTAAATCCGAAAATGACACAAATCGGGCAACTCCTTCGTGGGGTTACCATACAAAAATTTCGTTTTCCACTATATATTTGGACACTGCCTGAAAACGCGTCAACGTAGAGAGCTGAAATTTGGTACATGGAGTTTTCATTGTACTAGCAAACATAATTTCACAAATGGAATAAATCGGGCAACTCCTTCTTGGTGTTTCCATATAAAAATTTAGGTTTTTTACGTATATTGTGAAAACGAGCAGTCAAAGACATTTTTATTGTACTAAAATCTTCTTCAAAATATGAAATCCTATAAAATTGGTTATAATAACTTTTTTTCTGTCCGACAAACCGTTATAGAAATATATGCGAAAAACCACTTCAAAAATCAAACTTGCACAGAAGGGTGACAATACGAAATTTCATAAGGGCATTCATCTCTATGGTATCATAAGAGTTGGTCTTAGATCAAGTCTAGCTTTTTTACTTGTTTCCTCTTGTATTTATAATTTAATTTAGAATCGTTGAAAATAAAAGTTCTTAAAATTCTTCTCTTCTCCATCTATGACCGATTCTAAAAATTGTGAGTTCGATTTCCGTATGGGAAAAATAAGTCAAGAGTGCATTATTGAAAATTAAAAGTACAATCCAATGTAAAAGCTTAAAATTAGGTAGAACAAGTAAAAAAGCCAGAATTGGTCTAACACCAATTCTTATGATACCCAAGATGAATAAAGGTTCGTCGGACAGTAAAAATGGTTATTACCAATTTCATAGGATTTCATATTTTGAAGAGCTTTTCAGTACAATAAAAACGTTTATGACTGGCAACACAAATAAGTTGCCCGATTTAGTCTATTTTTAAAATTTCAGCGTTCTATGTTGACCCGATCTCAGGTAGTGTCCAAATATGTAGTGAAAAACAGAATTTACGAAGAAGTTACCCATTTTCGAACTTGATTATACTTTTTGTTTTTTAAATCCCATTTGCAAAATATCAGCTCCCTAGGGAGAGTTATCATGAAGACGTACAGACGAACGGACGGACATGCAAAAATCAAAATAACTTAATTTTATGCATGGATGTCTAATCCATTTTGTTCTACCATCATTATTTCTAAACGGAATGACAAACTTAGTATACCTTATGATTTCATCTAGGGTATAAAAAGGAGGAATAATACAGACTACTCGGCATATTAAGGATAACCGTTTTATTTTCCAGTCTATGAACAGAGTTGTATGATATTCAAGTAAATTGTTACTCATTACATCGCCTTATACTGTTAAATAAATTTAGAATTTTTTACTGGTACGTAAAATGTTATTAGTACCAGTACGAAAACTGGTACTGGTGTGTACCAGTACGGAGACTGGTACTGGTATGTACCAGTACAAAAACTGGTGCTGGTGTGTACCAGTATTTCCCAGTACTTTTCCAGTACCTTCCATTTATAACGCGTAGTGAAAATTAATTGTGGGAGACAAAGACTTGATGCTTATTATGAGGATTTTTTTTCAACATAAAGTTGGAGTAGGTATTTATTATTAGAGTATATGAAAGAAAGGTAAGAAGCATATGATATATTACACGGATTTGAAAGACGGCTATGTAGGTTACCTATTTTTGCGAGCGTGGCCTTTGGTTCGTTATTTAAAACACAATATTAAATATTTAATATACAAAGTCTTTATTTCACTCTAATAATACAAAATTCATAAACCTTCAATTAATCAACTAAACTTTAATTATCGCTAATACTGTACTTTCAATTATCGCAATCCAATTACAACACTTTCACCCGTTTGTTACTTGAGCTTGTTAACACTGCAACGTCTAAGACAAGACTCTTTTTTACCGATGACAACTGTTATATTTATACCATAGAAACTATCCAGATTATTCTGGAGTGTTCTATTCCAGAACCTTCTTGACTATTCTATTCATTCTATTCCTGAACCTTCCCGAAGATTCCATCATCGATTCTCCGAACCTAAAGTTGTTTACTCTCCATTGCCAATAGATGTCACCAGTTGTCTCTTTCTATTTCACGTAACAATATGATTATGTGAAATGGAGTTCATTGACTTAGGGCATTCTGCACAGAGCACTCCGAGCGCTCTGAACAACGATTTATTGTATCTTTATTTAGTTTCAGAGTACTCTGAGCACTCTGAACGTGTATCTTTATTATTGCTCAGAGTTCTTTAAATAATCGTAGATAAATCTCGGAGCATTTGGAGCAATCCGTCAGTAATACCAATAGAGCGCAAAAAAATTCTATTGAAAATTTGAATCTTTTTTTAATTCCATATTTCCTTCCTTTCCTTTACTCCTTATTTATTTTTATAACTTTATTATTATTATTATTTATTTATTTTTATAAATAATTTTGTATTATCAATAAATATTTCACAAATCATAAGTCTTACCTATATAAAAAAAAACTACCAGAACACCCAGAGTACTCCGGATTTGTATCTTTTTTCCAGAGTGCTGTGAACATTCTAAAGAATCTGTTCGATCTACGGAGCTGAAAAAAGATGCACGTCCATAATAAAATTTTTTTGTGTACATCATTTATGCGTCTTATTAATTACAGTAAACCAGAAAATACTTAAATGGTGAAAATTTATTTGTACTTAATTGTAATTACTGGTTTTTATGGTACTAACAAGTACTGGGAAATACTGGACAGTACTAGAAAAGTACTGGCACTGAATGTTACCAATACTTTTACTGGTACTAGCAAATTTTTGAGTAAAAGTAAAAAAATTTTACCTTAGGCTAAATATTTTTTTTAGTATGAGTACTGGTACTTAAAATCAAACTACTCTGTCTATGAATATGATTGACGTGAAACCACTATGTAGTTATTTTACGCTACAAAAACGCAAACTTCAGCCTAATAGTGACCCCCTATACTAGCCATTGAAAGCGGTTGGTGTATACTGAACTCGAATTGTTTGCTTTGTTATTTATTGTAAATAAGTACTACAAATTTGAGAAACTAAGGAACTAAAGTCAGAAAAAGTTTCCTTAGAATGCTCCTTATTTGAAAATTAAATATTTCTAAAACATGCACCGAGGTCAATATGGACCACAAAACATGCACCGAGGTCAATATGGACCACCATGGATTGAGTATATTTCATGTCGTAATTGGGGGCTACAAATAATGTTCATTTGTGAATTTTGTAAGCAAAAAAATAACCCCGGATAACAAGAATTATTGGACTAAGTTAGTTAGTTTTTGTGTTGTTGTTGTTGTTTTTTAGTTTTGTTTTTGGTAACAACATTTCTGCGAATAAAAATAAATTAAGTGTTTTGATTTATTTATCTTTAATCATATTTCCAAAATTAAAATAGGTGAGCCATATTCACCCTTCGCTCTACCTTAACTCACAATATGAAAATGGATTATAATAGCAAAATCGACTGATATTTGCTAATAGTCAGTCAAGCAACAACTAACGGTGTTTGAACAATTTAAGCGAACAATTAAGAAATCACATATTTCTATTAGAAAGAATTACTTTATTGTATTTTATTCATATGACTAAATAGTTTTAAGATTTTTCAAGTATTTTGTCTTTAAGCAATAATTGCTCTCAATTCAAATTTTACTGAAATGCTTGAAAATCTTAAGGAGTATTTGCTTGCAACTGCTCCAGTAAAACTTGACTTGTATATGTAGAGTAGCTGTTTTAGCAGAGCTAGTAAAGAATATCAACTTGTTTCATTCTCAGTATTTAAGTTCAAAACTGTTTCCAGTTTAGTTATATTATATAAAAAGCATATATACATATATATATATAAGCTAACATTTTTTTTATCAATTTCACAGGCCTTAAGAGAGAAGTATATAAATTACTATAGTACTTCCACCGAAATTTAGTCTGGACCAATTGATGTCTCGAAATCTATTTACCTATTCCGAAGAATTGTGATTTTTGAAATATAATCTACGAATTTTTCAGCAGCTAAAATACTATAATCATCGATTTTAATGCAAATTTCTATACAGATTCTATATAAACATAGAGATACATTGTTCGTTGTTAAATTAAATTTTACGTGTTGCTTTTCGGCTTTGTTATTTATTTTATTATTGTATTACTTTAAGGTAAAGTATTATATAAGTAAAAGTACTGTTAATACGCTCGTATTGTATAAATAAAAGTATATTTTTTAAGTATTTAATTATTTGATCTTTACTGTTTTTTTTATTTTGTTTTTATATATATTCTTGGCCTTAAATTCCGTTTTATTAATATTTTTTTAAATTTTACCCAGATCCAGTTACTGCCAACTTTGTTCGATTTTATAACCTACTAAAATTTAAATATTTGCACCTTAATTTAGTAGGGACAGTTATTCCAAGTAGTATTAATGCTCCGAAATCTAATAGCGTACTCCGGTACTGTTGGGAATGGCAGGTTATTTATAACTAGAACAAAAAATAGATGAAACGCACGTTTAGTCCGATAACAATTCAAGAGCTTTATTGAGATGATTTTTATAATTAAGTACAAAGTACAACCGACGCGTGTCAAATTCTCTAATAGACTGACGCTTGTCAAGTTCGGATCAGTGTAAGTGTGCTCACCACACAGTGCACGAATAGTCCGTAGAATTGTCTGCGTGTATGAAAATACGGTTGTATTATTTCCAACACTTCCCCTCAATTTAAGGACTATTAAGTTAATATAATATACATTTACATACATACATAATATGTTTACAAGCAATGTTTTTAAACAAAAAGAAAGTATCAAATACTAAATTTTACATTTCAGTTTCAATAATTCAATGCACCTAAGATGTTTAGGATTCGGTAGAGCCGAGGAGGCATGTCCTCGGTGTAGACGTGAGCGATTCTGATTTTCTCGCAGAGATTCCCGAATAAAATGATGCCTCACGTCTATATGTTTGCTACGTGCATGATAAGTTGGATTTTCAGCCAGCTTTAACGATCCAAGATTGTCATTGAAAATAATTGCACCTGCAAATTCACTGAAAACCAATTGTGAGAGGAAATTATTTAAATATATGATCTCTTTAGTAGCCTCTGTAAGTCCGATGTACTCGGCCTCGGTACTGGATAGGGCTACAGTTCGCTGCTTTTTGGCTTCCCATGAAATGATGCAACTCTCGATCATGGTAACATACCCAGTGTATGATTTCCTGTCCTCAGGACAGTTTGCCCAGACTGCATCCACGAAGCATTTTAACGGGGTAGAGCTTCGCTTGAAAGAAAGTCCTAGGTCGAGAGTACCTTTAAGGTATCGTAGTACACGTTTTGCAGCTATCCAATGAGTAGTTTCGTGATCCTCGTTAAATTGACAGCGAATGCGATGTCAGGCCTGGTGGATACCGCAAGATACATAAGAGAGCCCATTAATTCACGATAAGGCAGGATGGATTTTTCTTCCTTGGAATTACAGGTTTGCTTTGTAAGCTTCGAACTCGAACATAGAGGAGTAAGTACGGGCTTGGCATCAAACATTCCAAATCGATGTAAAACTTCGTTGAAGTAACCCCGTTGATGCATGGTTATGCCTTCCTTATCTCGTAAAAACTCAATTCCGAGACAGTATTTCACTTCACCCATGTCCTTCAACATAAAATATTTCGATAATTTCTCCTTGATGAAATTTATTTGTGCTGTATCCTTGGATAGTAATAGGATATCGTCGACGTAAGTTGCAATCAATGTTGCATTGTTTCCTTTTCCGATACGATATATACAAGGATCTCCGCTACAGGGAGCAGCGCCCAGCTCAGATAAGGTTTCCTTCAGCGTGTTATACCAATTTCTTCCGGATTGCTTCAGTCCATAAAGGGATGTTTTAAGAAGAAGTATGTTGTTACCTGGACTTAAGCTCTTCAACATCTGTATAGCCTTGCGTTGAATGTCGTTATCAGCTTTTTCCATTTCGACGAGGTATTCAAGTGCCTTGCCTATATATTACGTCTAGATGATGAATCTTCATTTCCGTTTGAGTTGCGATGGAAATTAGGAGACGAGTAGAACTTAATCTGGAAACAGGAGCGAAAGTTTCGTTAAAATGTATACCTGGTTTTTGAACAAAGCCCTGAGCTACTATTCTGGCCTTCTTTTCTGTACACTTCCGTCCGAGTTGAACTTATTTCTCAGAACAAAACGACTTCCAATTGTTTCGACGTTGTCTGGTCGAGATACAGTTTCCCAGGTGTTGTTTTTAATAATCGACTTCATTTCCAAAACCATAGCTTTGTACCAGTCTTCGGATTCTGCTCCATATACAGCATTCTTGATGTGTACTTCCGAGAGAAACGCAAATTCCGATGCCGGATTTCCCGTTTGTGTCGTGATCATGTTGTAAACCTTTGTGGGCCTTCCCCTCGCTCCAGTACGCTCAAGCCTTGGTCTTCCGGGTCCACGCCTTTCACTTTCCTGGCTGGTTTCCTCTTCTTCATGGCTTCCGAATAGATCGTCAGATTCGTTCTCACCGCCATTATCTGTATGTAACTGCTTTATTCTCTTTTCCTTCTGGTTTTCAACAAGTTGTTTATATTCTTTGAAATGCTTAAATACTTTATCTTTAGACCTTATAAATTGAACTTCCGTCCACCTTGAGTGGCCGTCTATAAAGGTAACACAGTATTTAGCACCTCCAAGTGATTCAGTCCTTATTGGACTGCAAACATCGGAATGAATTATTTCCAGTAAATTTGTGCTTCAATCCGATGACGTTTGAAACGGAGTACAGGTCATTTTACCTGTAAACATATCTCGCAATTAATATTTGTGTTTGTACAAGAAAAATTCAAACCCTTCATTGTAATGTCTCGTTGAACTTTTTATAAGTCAGCGAAATTCAGGTGACCAAGCTTCCGGTGCCACTCGAGAGGTTTATTATTATTAATCGCGTTTCCGTATTTCGAACTGTTACCTACGTAGCTTGCAGATTCATTGAAATAGTACAAACCTCTGCTTTTTTCCGCGATCAATTTAGTTTTGCCCTTTTTGTCGATAACTTTTGCGTGATGTTTTGTAAACAAAACGTCATACCCATTTATGTACTGTGACTTTTGCGACGGAAATTAAACTTGTTCTCAAGTCGCGAACGTACATATATATAGTGTGTCCTTTAGGTCAATTTTGACTTCTGATCCTAGGTAGTTATTGAAAAATGAAGCATCACCTTTTGCTTTAATTTCAGTTTAGTCCTGATTTGCCAAGTTCAACTTTCCACAACCATTTTGTGTTTCACCAAAATGTTTAATTCTTGCAAATATGACTTGTTGCACCGCTATCCAAACACCACTTCCTAGATTCCGATTCCCGCACCTAAACTTAAATCCTCAGTTTTTCTTGCAAATTGTTGATTTTCGTTTTTAGATTTACAATCGATGGCTTTGTGTCCATACTTTCGACAACGATGACACTGGAACGGAAATTTTTCGTTTTTACTAGAGTTACCTTTCCCGTATTCACTTGTCTGCATTTTGTTTTTGTGATGGTAGTTATGTTTTTGTCCGTGTTTCTGAACAAACAATACATTTTGAGTTTTAGAACTAGATTCACTACCACGAGAGTCACTTTCCTCTGTTATTTTAACCCGTAAGTTTTCTAGACTCTGTAATTCATCACGTGATTTGATCGCTCACCGAAAGTTTTCACAACTTCGTGGTAAACTGCACAACAACATCACTGACAACAAGTCTTGATTTAAATCTACTTCCATCTCTGTCAGTTTATCGACGGTGTCAAAGAACTTGTTAGTGTGTTCGCGCACGTTACTGTTCTCTTCCATGCGTAGTTGTATGAGTTGTTCTACAGTACCTTGCCAAATTATTAGACCCATTGTCAACAAATCATTCTATTTACTTTGGATAAGATATCTTACAACTAATTTTATAGAGTATTTGCTTTTTTTATTTCTTGTTGTATTGGCAATGCTTTAATGTTAACATTGTTGCCTAGCAACATTAATAATGGCAAAAAAATTCCTGTTAAATGGAATAACATACCCGGTCCGTTTTTTTAATATAATCACGTGTTATAACTAACGGCGCAATATTTGTGATTTAAGGTAGAAATAATAATCTTTTTTTTGGGAAATTGAATAACAGGTAAGTTTATTAGTTTCTATTTTGTAGAATATATTATTTATTATTTTATTACCGAGAATTTGGGTATATTGTGTTTTATAGAGATGGGAAAGCGAGGAGACTTATCGCAATTGAAGTTTGGGGAAATTTCCGGGTTATTAAGGGCGGGAAACTTGTCCCAATACAGGATTGCAGAAATGTTAGGCATATCAAGAAGTTCTGTAAAGAATATTAAGAAAAAAATGGATGAAGGAGATGATTTGACGCCAAAACGGAAGGGTGCATGCGGTCGACGCCGAATAACGACTGCGCGGGATGACCGAAAAATACGTAATTACTGTACGCAAAACAGGAAATTACCTCTAAAAGTTATCCTTAAAAAAATCCAAGAAGCAGGCATCGAGGTTTCGTCGCGTACCATCCAGCGTAGATGGGCTGAAGAGCACCTCATAGCCAGAAGACCTGCAAAGAAACCAAGACTGACACCCGCCATGATAAAAAAAACGTTTTGAATGGGCTAAAAAGTATAAGCATTTCACCATTGATGACTGGCAACGGGTAAATTATAGTTTAGTGGTCTTTTTTGTTAAATTTTCATCGGGAAATTTTAAATATTTGTGTTTTGCCGTCTGTTTTCAGGTATGTTTTTCGGATGAATCCATTTTTCAGGTTATGGCTGAAAAATCGAAATTTGTGAGACGACGGCCGGGAGAAAAATTTCTTCCGGAGTGCATTGTACCCACAATTAAACATCCCCCGTCAGTTATGGTGTGGTCTGTGATCAGCGCGAAGGGACCGGGACCTCTGTATATTGTACAAGGCACCCTTAAAGCCGATCAGTACCAACGAGTGTTGAGCGAGCAACTTCTTCCGCAGATGAAAGACTGGTTTAAGGACGATGAAAGCATTACTTTTATGCACGATGGAGCACCGTGCCATAAAGCCAAAATGATAACAAAGTTTTTGGCTGAAAATAATGTTACGGTCCTTGATTGGCCGGGAAATTCACCGGACATGAACCCCATCGAAAATGTTTGGGAGCTCATGAAAATTGAAATAAGTAATACCGCACCTACTACGAAAAAACAATTATTAGAGGTGCTTACAAATATTTGGAACAATAACCCAAACATTAAAACCACCATTGAAAACTGTATCAACAGTATGCCTCGTCGTATAGACGCATTACTGGCGGTTAATGGCAGGCATACGAAATATTAACTATAATCATGTTTGTTTTCTTTTACTTTAATATATGCTTATTAAATCAGTTTTATGCTGTATTTCATTTCCTAAGGGACAGAGAAAGTGATTAATTAAAAAAGACGGCCAATTATTGCAAACACTTTAAATTATCATAGCTTAAAACGAAAAATAAGCTAATTTTCCTAATGGGTCTAATAATTTGGCAAGGTACTGTAGAAGCATCAATTTTCTAGCGGGACCTTTCGACTGATAAATTCCTTCGAGTTTGTTCTACATTTCCTTCGAAGTTATGCACCCCTTTACTTGCTTTAATACAGAAACACATATTGATAAGATAATTTCCTACTTTGTTTTGTCGTCATTTTTCTCCCACGTAGAAATTTCCTTGGCACGATTTAAGTCGCCGTCGACTGGTTCCGGTTTGATTTCCTTACCGTTTACATATTGCCACAGATCGTTTTTTGTTAGCAATGCCTGCATTTGCATTTTCCAAGTATCGAAGTTCTCCTTGTTAAGCAACTCGATTCTTGTTGAAGAATTGATGGCGATTCACTTACACTTTTATTTATTTATTTTTTTGTTATTTGTGCCTGGGCCCATAGCCTGTTGGGAATGGCAGGTTATTTATAACTAGAACAAAAAATAAATGAAACGCACGTTTAGTCCGACAACAATTCAAGAGCATTATTGAGATGATTTTTATAATTAAGTACAAAGTACAACCGACGCGTGTCAAATTCTCTAATAGACTGACGCTTGTCAAGTTCGGATCAGTGTAAGTGTGCTCACCACACGAATTTCAGGTAATTTGTGAGTGTTTCACTTCATTCATTCACTTCTGAAAATAAAATGATTCCTTTTAAAAAGTGAAGTGAGTAGTTTCGAAAATTAACTTCGAACGTCAATTTCGCAGCTTTTTTATGTGTGAAAATTAGCGCGACTGCGAATTATTATCCTCTAAACATTTTATGCGGATAATAAGGAGGAATATAATAAAGAATTTAAATTTTACGCTATTTCGTCCTTCTCTCTCTGCATTGTGGTCCTTGTGCACTAACAAGCTTCCCCTCTAATACATCATAATTTTGTTTTAGTCCATCAATTAGAACTTTCTAGTCTGTAAACGGCGAGTTACATTTATTAGTGACAATCAATAATTATATGCGCTTAGCATTGTTAAAATAAAATCGCTGCTCGATGTTTTCACTTCCAATCACCGCAAAATCGAAGGTGAGTGAAGTAAGTGAATCACTTTTTTAGCAGAATCATATTTCTAGAAAAGTTCACTTTTTCTCAATTTCCACTTAGCTGAATCTCGGTACTGTATTTGTTAGCAAGCCAAGTTTATTCAAAAGTTTCTATTCACCTAGGCACAGTATATATCATACAGTAGAATAGCTTAGAACTAACTACTGAAAAGTGAATTTTAGAATTTCAATTAAAAAAACATAACCTTAAAATTTCTCCCACAAGAGGGAACTATTAAGTATGATACGGACATAAATGGGCGAACAGTAGCTGGCTGCACGACCGTTGACGGAAGTATTAGTTTTATGTATGTACATATATCGGCAATCGGCGACAAATGTATTGTTCCATTACTAAACAGCTGTTTGACGGTAAAGTGGTGTCATTTTGCCTCTTTCCCTCTAGTAAAAGTTTAAGAATGCCATCAGTTCTCTTTCTTCCACTTTAGATTTACATAGGAATCCATGTATTAAAAATTGACTAGTGTGTTAGTTAAAACTGTTGAAAGAGAAAGTATAGTCTCTTTATAGAAGCATCCTACTCACTTGACAGTTTTGACAGAGCTGGGCTACTGTATGATATATACTGTGACCTAGGTGGGGGGATTGAGTAGAGGAACTGCATATACATATGTACATAGTACATTTTAGTAATAAAATGATGGTTGGTACTACGTTAAATATATGGGTGGTCCCCTGTTTTACGTCGCCCCGTTTTATTTCGTTTCATAGTTACGTCGTTTAACAATTTATACCGAATTTATGTCACTTGAAAGAAAAAATTAATCTTTGTTATCGAACGAAACCGTTAAAAAATCAATTTAAACCAAAAATAAAGCTATTCAATTAAATGAAAAAAACTGGGGTAGTTTATGAAAAATATATTTAGTGCACATTATATGTACATAAATCTTTATAGACAAATTGAAGCGCACAAAATATTGCTTTTAATATATTTTTGTCGAGCAGTACTCGACAACGGAGCCTGAGTAAGTACGGCGACCGCCTGTATTAGTAAAATTAAACAATAAAATTAAGTTAATACTTGATTTAAAAATTCATATCAATACTGAAACAAACAAATAATTGTTATTTTTAAGTTAAATTGATATAAGTTCAGCCCTAATGAATGAATAATAAAACACACCGCCACAGTTCTATATTAGCTGTGTTCTTTTGTGTCGGCAGAACAGGACAGAACAAAAGATACACAAAAGAACGCCTCATACATTTTCATATAAGATTTATAAATGAGGCGAACAGTAGAAATAGTTCGCTTCAATCCACAGAACAATTTGTTCTCTCCAGTATATTGGAGTTCTAAAACAAAGTACACAAAAGAACACAGCTATTATTCCGTATCGGGGAAGTACTATATAGACGTTAACAATATGCTTTTGATAACCCTCGAAATTCAGACGAGTTGGGATCTTTTGTGAAAAAAAAATTCTCAACACCTTTTTTTTGTAGATCATCGAAAAATTTGGGTCCAAACTAAAATTAAACATCTTTTAGTTTTATAACGCAAAGAAAAAAAAATTTAAGAAACTAAAAAACTCTTCAGGTATGGATGGATATAATAAATATTCTTGTTTTCGTTATTTTCAAGTATATTCTGTTTATGTCAGTGTTTTTGTGTATTTTTCGAAAAAGGATCCCAAGAAATTTTTTAACAGGTCACAATCAGGGCTAGCTACACCCTGAGTATAATATAATAAAACGAATAACTTTTAATCAAATTCTAATTTTAAAATTATTGACATTAAAAAAAATTATAAATTCTAATTTGATATGATCGGCTGTAATTTCGTTAGTTGTGTACTCCATGTTTTCCGACAGTACCCTGCTTTGGCAGCAAACGATACTATTGAAATTTTACAAACGACAGCCAATCTTACTCGTAATATACAAACTCCGTAAATATGAATAAATCACAACAGATAAATAAAGTATGTACCACATGCAAGACACAGTAAGGAAATCTAGCAAGCCTTAGGGGATCTGAAACCAAATTGAGCGGTGTGGAAGTGAAGGCTCTAGATGCCAGGGATGTCAAACTCTCGAAACTGACAACAGTAGGAAAAGAGCAAGCTAAAAGGTCTTCATTATTTTCGTTATCATAATTAGCTGATAGTTTGAAAATGTTTGGTTCTGTAAGTTTTTATGGCTGATTAAGATCTAGTGCATCCCTCAATGATTAGATTGTGTGTTAGTCTTCAAGTTCAAGGTAGGCAATCTTACAAATGGACGTTAAATAATAACTTCGTTGTTCCAATGGGTCAGAGCCCAGAGCACTTAATCACAGTATCCTGAAGTGGTAACTAATGGGAGATGTACTCTTTACGGATAAAACGTGCAAGCGAAGAAGAAACCAAAGAATGAGTGTATAGTGAATATATGGGTAGCTTATGAGCTTATCATTTAAAGACATAATTACTTACATTATTGTCTCGAATTGACTATTATTTGTTAATAAAACTTCTTAAAACAATAAAAATAAATGATTTTTATATTTGGTACCATAAGAGAATATTACTTTGCTATCTTTTGTGCCTTTACTGAATTCAGCTTAGTTGAAATTACTTCAACTGACATTGTAGTAAGCGCGTCGAATAAAACACATCGTGACTTTGTGGACGTGTCGGTATGCGGAATAGACAGCTATCGGTAGACTAAACATGGAAAAGAAAGTTAGGAAGAGAGTAGCACCTCTCAGGAGCTGGGCGAATCTTCAGTTCATCTACGCTATTCGCTTGTATCAAAATACATATTCTGCAGATAGACTTAATCCGTAATTTGTACCTAAATCATTGTTCTCAGTTGGCCAAAAACTTCATATACAATGTAGTCTTCAGTCGCGGCTCATCATTAGTTAATTTATTAATTGCATAGAAAAGAAAAAAGTCCATAATACTAATCTTCAATTTATCCCTACAAACAATAATGTATTAGACTCTCACACAAAATATATATTTATCCAGGTTAGTTTCTATATGCAATAAAATATAAACAAATATCCAAAATTTCAGAGAACATTTTATTTCTAGATAATAAATTACATATTTTTTTTACTTATAAAAAGTTCACAACAAGAATTTTATTCTAAATAAAATTTATGTTGATCGCGACAGACAATAATTTACTTCCTTCATGATTTCGCCAATTTGCCGGACCTTTGCAAGTTAATTAAAACGGAGAACAATATTTAATTCAAACAAAATAATTATTATAAATCTATATATAAATAAAATAAAAGGAATGTATAAGAATGGCAGATAATATTAAAACGTGTGTAAAACATTTAAAATATATATGAAACGCCGTTCGAACACATCGGGTTGGTAATTATCCGTAAATGCTACCACAATGCGAACATTTATTTAAAAACGAATAATATAAACTTAACAAAACAGATAGCAGCAAAATATGTAATTTTTGATAAATTGTCAGGTCTTAAGACTATAATTATACCGCTTACAATAATTAAGCAATAATTAGCTACTGATTTGAATTTTATTCTTCCAGTGATGACAGTCAAATCATTATTAAGTCTTTTCTGGTGCTGGCAGTTGTAGTTTCTTTTTCGTTATCTTTCTGGATTTTTTAGATACCCCACGTTTCGCTTTAGTTTTCGTAATAGTTGACTGTCCAGTCTGTATTTTTTCCTATATTATTTTGGACATTATAGTATTGAAATTCAATTAATTAAATATTTTTTACTTTTTCTTTGTATTTGGCACCAATAAATCCAGCACATTTCTCTGCTCCACAGTGACACACCTTCTTATCATCGCCAATACATTCCAAATTGTAGTTGAAGGTCAGCTCAGTATTCTGAAATGTTTTTAAAGATTTTTTCATTCTTAAATTCAAAATAGAAACTCTGGAAATAATTAAATTCCGTCCTCAATTACTTTTATCATTTATCCTAATAACACATTGAGTCTCATGGTAATTTTTGAGGGCAATAAGTTTTTGTTTGCTCCAAGTAACTTTTAAAACAAAACATCAGCGGTGAATTAAGGCAAGAAGTGCATTTTATGCTGGTATCTACCCCGAAAATTCAAAATTACTAGTAAATATTTCCAACTTACACTCTTTTGATGTCATTAGAAAGGAAACACACCTTCAAAGCTTTTTAGAACTTCATTTGTCTGTGGAACTTTAGCCTTTATGACCTGTTTATGCAAAAAAACAATTTCTGTTTTGATGATATCAGACCGAATTTCTTAGAATTGGAGGTAGAGCTGTAAATTTTATTGCAGGCATTAGGTGTTTGGGACAATATCATATTTTAACGTTGGCAAGAGGGAATTTATCGAAGAGTGAAATAGCAGCTAAGTTGGATTATGCGCAATAAACTTTTTATATTCAATTTAAAAGAATGTCTTTAAAATTCCAGTACCAAACAAAAGATCGGGTCTGGTAGGCTGCAGAAAGTAGCACCCGTTGAAGATAGATTAGACTCAGAACAGCCCTCTGAATATAATTGGAATAAGGAACAGCTCTCTGAATATAATTGGAATAAGTCATTCCAAAATCAATTCAATAAGAGCCGAGCCATATTTGCGAATTCGATTCAATCAGAATCGAGTCGTGTATTAAACAAAATTCCATGAATTTTTACAGCAAAAATCTCTGAAACAGTCAATTTTAAAAAAAATAAGATCACTGATCTGTCTAACGTAAATCATTTCAATTGTTTAGTTATTTTAAATAGAATAAACCAAATCACCTTATTAATAATGTTTAGCGCAAGACCTCTCCTCCAGTTTTTTTTCTTGAATTTCAACAATGCCATAACTTGATTGCAATGCACCTAAGACCTGTTTGGTCTCTTTAAAACTCATATTTTTACTCTCGATATCTATGATTCGTCACTTAGCATTATTTGCAATTAATATTTCTAACAAATCAAACTAGGTTGATCACATATTTTCTAGTTCCAAATCAGTGAAATGTCTACAATTTCTGAAAAAAAATTCAGCCCATTAAATCTGATGCTTCTTTACAAGAACCTACAATTTATTGAATCACGTTGATCTGAATGGAATTTTATACACATATAGAGTTGCTCCCGGATTACACAGGATACTATAACCCCTCTCCCTCGATAAACCAGCCTTATTTACGGGCTAAGCCGATTTATGAAAACTTTTGCAAGGCTTTCTTGAATGGCTGAGAATATCGGACACCTTTATCCCTCTCCGTCTTCATCCTATATAGCAGAATTAGTGATTCTCACCAATGGCTAAGCCAATTCTAGAGAAACTTTGTACATAGGATACTTGAACAACTAAAAAAAAAACACTTCATTGGCTAGGAAAGAGGTTTCTCATCTAACTCTCAAATATGGTAGGAAAGCGTAAATCTCCAGCTGGAGCTATTAAAATTTCAACGCTGAATCTCGCGCAGGAAGAATCACAACAAGAAACTCATTTTTTTTTATGTTTAAGAAACAATAACAAACAAAAAACAACAATTTTTCACTTCCTTTGTTTCTATTCTTTATTAGATGTTGTCTTCCACAAATAAAAATATAAAAATTGTTGTTTTTCGTTTCGTTTGTTTTTGTTTCTTAAACATTTTTAAAACAAAAATAAGTGTATACCACAAAATCTCTTCCAAAACCACAAATTATGTAGAACAAGAAACATTTGTAAAAAACAGTGTATAGCAGCAGTACACATATTTTCAGTATAAGACCAATATACATACAAATGCCACACAAGCAAGTAGTTGAGGCGCTCAATCGCAATTTGTAAGATCTCATGAGTAGACATGAGAGGGATGGACGTTATATTGGCTGGTAGACTCTAATAGTGATAATGATAGAAACACAACCAGTGCGAAATACTGAAGGAGTCTGCATTATTAGGATTAAATGAACAAAATGAGGATACAACCTTACAATAATACAGAATTAAAATAAATTACAATGAAAGATCAAGACAAAAATAATTTTAAAAAATAACTCACCGCAAGAATATCCTTGATGGCGAAAAGTCCAACGCGGGTTACACCGTTAACGTTCCACTTTTGAGTTTCACAATTTGGCTCACAAGAGTGATTCATAAATCTTGCTAAATTTCCCTTGGGGCCAGCGTCAATCATATAATCCTTCTCCAATGTTAAAAAGTAATAGTTTTCATCCTTTTCTTCTTGTTTTTGTGCAATTCTCCGTTTAAACTCTGCAACATCTATCACTTCTCCGACATATTCAATTATAAAAGCTCCAGAAATAAGCTCGTTCTCGCAAACTAATCCCCATCCTTTACCATTAGTACGAGAAACTTTGAGTGGTGGATACAAACGTTTATCGAACATTTGATTTTGACACTTCTCTCCAACTGGACAAATCTTTGGATTGCACTCTGTTAACAGAAGTCTATTTAAACATCCAGAATATGGTCCACAAGGACTTAAATCACTTGGATTGCAGTCACACGCAGTTAGTTCGCTTATATCGACCTCTTGAAGCTTAACTGGAGGAACCGGACGATTAATTTTAATCTTAATGTAAGGCAGTGGTCTTAAACGTTTGTCCTTATTATCAATATTTTGTGAACACTTTTTTGTTTTAATTAATTCATAAATGCGTTTTGCTTCAACTAATGCATTCTTGTACGAGTTATCTAATCCTGTGCTTGAAGCAACAAAACCCCAATCTCCTTCTTGATATAAAAACACTCTCTTGCGACTTATCCATGCATGATCATTTGAACCGAAAAAACGTATACAAAACTCACTTTCAACGTGTTTTTTATGTAATAAATTCTTTGGTATCTCAGGTGGTGGAATTATAATTGCTGGCCACCATCTATAATGTGCTAATTTTGCCCAAACCATTTCACCATATAGAGGTAATCTACCTGTTTCGCACTCTTCACAAATGTAACTTCCGTCTGGTTGAGGCATCTTCAGACATTCTATATGAAAAGCTGTTGGACAAGTCTCACAACACATTAATCGTCCACCTGCGGTGCATATAAAGCACCAATTGACATTAACATTTTTCTCTTCGTCCTTTCGATGACGAGGGCATATAATATTGGTTGAAGTTAGAAACTTTGTGCCTGCGGGAATACAAAGTGAGTCTAAATGATATGTTGCAGGACATATAATGCATTTTGCCAGCTTAAGTTTATCAATTTGTAAAAACTTTCCTCTAGGATCATCAGACACACAGGTGTGACAAACATGACAGGAACATAGAAGACTCTCTATTTTAGCTGATGATTTTGTCACCTTACTTTGCGGCCAATATTTCAAACATGAAATATGATAGTATTTGCGGCATGAATTTATGTGACATTTGATACGTTCTCCCAGGCTGGGATCGCTTTTTTTGCACACAAAACACTGCATTGTTTCTCCAGAGCTACAATCTTTACATAAAACTTTCTCACTTAATGATTTATTTACTGCAGGGATTATTTGCAAACTCTCGTCTGAATCTCCAGTCACATGTATGTCCTCTGAACATTTCATTGAATCATCTTCATTTACAATTATACAATCCTGATGCACCCAAGACTGGCATAATCCTGAGCATTTAAGCAAATTTTCAGGCTTGTAACAAACTTTACAAACAGATTCACGTGTCAGACCCTTGAATAAGTAGTTTTTATTTAGATTCATAATATCTTCAATCACTTCTTCCATCGGCTTTGCCAATTTCTTCTTTTTAAGCTTCTTTTCATGTTGACCACCCGTAGAACCGTTTAGCAACAGATTATCTTTTTTTGTCAAAGTTCTCATTCGTGAAGATAAACGCCTTATGTTCATCTCACTTGTGCTCATAAACGAGTTTAAACTCGTGTCTTTTAACTCCTTCTGAGTTAAATTGCGTATATTCCAAATTTCCTTCACATTTTGGTACAACTGTTTTTCTAAGGCTTCGTTGTTATTTATCATTGTATAAGATTTCATCAGTTCAAATAATCTCTTGAATTCATCATCGTCAAAGATGTTTTCCGTCTCTACAGAATGTATCGAGCTCAGATCTTCAAGCGACTTCATATTCTGAGCAGCATTTAAATCAAGTTTTCTTCGTTTTACGAAATCATCTATATGTTCAAAAGCGGGGCTTTCAGGCGTAACAGATCTTTCCCTTTTAATGGTGCTGAAATAATCCATTGGCTCGGAAAATATGCTGAATGTATCCTAAAAAATAACCAATGCTTTTATTAGTACATACAATCAAGCTTAAAGGTTTATTCTTTTATATTCATGCTTTTATAAAATCTACTAGCCTATTATTAGCTTTTCTATCATGGATCATTATCACTTAATTGAATTAACTGAATATCAAGAACAAAAAAAATATTAAAATGAACGATAGCAATTGTTATACCTTTTTCGATGTTCCTTATGTTCATTTAGGGACTTATCCAGCAAGAAGGGATTCAGCAAACTTCTATATAGATTTAAAAACACTTTGCTCGTGTAATTGATAACACAAACTGGATTTTCTATGGGACCGGGTTCGAGTCGAATCGATTTCAACCAATGGTGGGAGTAGTTTACTCACTAAAAAACTATTGCGAGACTGTACTAGCAAGTGATATTTTACTCGGTGGCCCGGAACGATAAAAACTGTAGGTCCAATTACAGACATTTTTAAAACAGAAGAAACTATGTCATACCGCCGAATGGATTAAGAAAAAAAAAATAGGGGAATAGTCCATCAACATGGTTGGGTTGAAATTGAGCTTTCGTCAAGTATTACCATTGTGGTTTAAATGATTATTTGAAATTTTGTTAAGTTGAATTAACAGTTGAGATAAATCTTATGCATTTTAATCCAATTACAGAAATGATCGCACCAAACTATTTTTCATATTTTTCTGAACTAGAAAGTAAACAGGAGCATGGCAAATAAAACTGAACTCAACTCGACCAATTCCTTAATTTTCTTAACTTAATTCGCGTTCCCTTGAGAGTGAACTTTATTAAAACTCCGGTTGACTACAATATAGAAAAAAAATTTAAAGTCAAAATTAAACCAATGGCTGCAGGTAATGTCTGAATACTAGTCCCAACTAGTGCCTAAACAAAAGTCTGAATATAAAGCCCAACAAAACTGGGCTCTGAACACCATTAGTCTGGCCTCTATTCAACAAAGTTGTTGAGTGCTGGTGGATTCAATAGTGCCTCTAGAGCGCTGATAGATGTTGTGCACATGGTACCAGTTACACTTGGACAGGCCATCCTTTTTGGAGCTTGTTTAACTTCCTGATGGTTGTCTTTTGTGTACATTAGTTCCACCATGCTGCTGCAGCAGAGGTGATCATGGGTCTAACTACTGATTTGTATAGCCAAATCATTATGTTTGGCTTGAATCTTCATGTTGAGCCAGCCAGTTTTCTACAGTTCGACAGCATTAGTGTAGTTTTCTGGACTGTCTTGTCAATATGTTTGTTCCAAGGGCTCGTTATATTTCTCATTATCCTTTTGATAAAGGGTATAATTGTTGTTAGGGTTTGACTGATAACTTGTGTATATCTTCTCCGGACAGTCTGGCGGCGATCAGAGCTATACAAAACTTTAAAAAAAACAGAAACGCTTTGGCGGCCAGTGTCAGAGCCACATTGCAAAATGGTAGAATCTGGATCGCCAGGTGTCCTGGCCATGTAGGCATATCAACAAACGAAAAAGCGGACTGTCTGTTTAAACGCACAGCTACGAACGAGGAGCCCGCAATATCTCCTCCACCATTTAAAGCAGCGATCTCGCACACCAAACGGCTCTGCGAAGCTTGCCGGCAATATGCGTGGAGTAATTCCAACAGCCATCACGGGTGCATTAATCGTCCGAACATGCTCGATTTCCCGAGGCGAACCATGATTGAAATGGAAAGGTTCAGGCTGGGGCACTTTCTAGCCACTAAAGATCACGTTTTTAGAAGGAAGCTGTTTCCACGTTCAACTTCTGCGTCAATGCGCCGCTCATAGCCCAGCACATCTTCTACGATTGCGGGGACCTACTCAGACAAATAGACGAAAGAAGAATAACGCAAGACCAACGGACCTTCTCAAATATTCGAAGAGGACACGAACATACTTCTCAAACACTACCTTGACAAGCGGCCTAATGACTGGACTGTAACGGACAATTTATATATATATATATATATAAAAAAATCAACAGCACACAGCTGAATGTAAGGGCAAGGAACTCAGAAGCAACGTACGAAGTACAGTTCCTTACGGATTCCTATCTTGTAGTAGTAGTATCTGAATTAGAATTAGAACTAGAGCTAGAATTAGGAATTAAATAATACTAGAGTATATTAAGCTTTGAGTTTTAAATTGATCTTTGAAATGGATTTATGTTTGAACTTACAACTATAATTAGAGATACGGATCAGGATTTTTACATATATTTGGATTGAACCATTTTTGGTTTATAGTCACATGGAATTATGCCTAGCTAACACTCGGTAGTAGAATCAGGTTCCCATCAAATATGTTAGGCTTGGTCTCATCCAATCCTGGGTAAAAACAGAACACTATTTTGCTGTTGCAAATAGCTTTTTGTATACCATTTGTCAGGTTTAGTAAAGCTAGTTCTGTTGATTTTCCTTTTGGTAGGCAAATTGATTCGAACTTAGTGGATGCTCCTTGAGCGCTCCATCTCTAATATGCCTTTCCACTATTTTCTCAATTGCTTTAAGAACAAAAGAAGTCAGGCTTATAAGAATACGTCTTGGGCTGGGCTTCAGATTTGCCTTATTCCCATGCAAAGCTTGCCCCAAAAGTTTTAATCAGGATTGGTAAAAGTTCATGCAATTCTTTTTGTAGGAGAGCGGGGAAGATTTCGTCTTCACCCGGGGACTTGTATAGTTTAAATGAGTTTATGTCCCATTTAAGTGATTGTGGTGCGAAGATCTTGACAGCGGCGCGCCAATCCTTTCTCCTGGGTCGATAATCGTCCGCGAGGGAAGAACTGTTGAACTCAGCTTCAGCTCCATTTTCTACAGATTCTAGGAAATGTATTTGTGCAAAAAGCTGTTTCTTTTCCTGTTCTAGTGAAGCTACCATAATCTTTTTTCAATAAATCGAGTATGTTAAGAAATCCTTGTGACAAAGCCTTGTGGATTCTAGCACAGACAGGTGCATTATGGAAAGTCTTATCTTCACATTTGTCGATATTGAGAACCAAATTACTGCCTTTGCACCAAACGTAAAATTTGAGAAGTTTCCCTGTACCTGTTGACAATCGTTAAGAGATTTAATCTGAGCGAAAAGTTTAATGTCGTCAGCATAAATCAAGACTTTGCAGTGCCTTGCAACAGAGACAATGTTGTCAATAGATAGAATAAAACAATGTGCCGAAGTGACAAGTAAGACATTTTACATGTGTTAGAGGAAACCCATACTTTTCCATTTTAAACAGTATCCCGGAGTGAGATAACTTGTCGAACACTTTATTGGTCTCTATAAATACCATGTCTAGTGTGGTCTGCAAACCTACAAAGCGAATTCCAACATGTTAGTGGTTGTAGATCTGCCCGAAATAAACCAATGTTGGTTTGAAGAGTGCATGTTGCAGGATATTGATAGCTGAGGATAAATTATAATTTAAAATAATTTGGAAATGCAAGATAACTTTAAAAACCCTATAGTTAGAAATTTCACTTTTACCACCATTTTTGTGAATAGGTATGATAAAAGAATTTTTCCATAGCTGAGGGAAACAACCACTAGTGACTTTTGGAAAATAATTCTCAGCATATCTGCCGTTGCACTGGCAACACGACTAAAAGAAGGCTGGAGGGATCCCATCAGGAACCATTTTGAAATCATTTGGAAGCCCATTAATATGATCAAGTATATATAACGTTATTAGAATCGTTCATATGACTGAAGTTGTTAAAAAATGAAGCTAAGATATTGAAATTCAGACGAATCATCACTACCAGAATCTTTGTACCTAATGGTATAGGGATAGTTGTCCGTTTTTTCTTCATATTAATAAAATTAAAAGATATTTGGATAATTTCGCACGCATTATTTGAATATACTCATCATAAAGGTAAATTCTTTAAACTCATTATAGGATGTGAAGAAATTGGTGTGACTTATTATTTATTTGTCCCTCATATAACTTTTCCAGAATTTATTCTTTCTATTTTTAAGACGTTTAAGTTCTTTATTGAAACATGGCCGAGATGTCTTAGAAAGCATCTGACGCTCGAGTTACGTACACGCCACCACTCCAACATGATCGGAAAAACCATAATTATCCATCCTCATAAAACGAATCGCAGTACCTTCCCAGGGAAAATAGCGAATTAAGCTTTGGCACAGTTTTGTGAATTTCATTTTGATTAGCTTGCATTCTTGTTATCAACCTAAAGTAATAAATAATATTTTTGAGAGATTTAGAATTGGCAGTCTTTATTCACGCTTTGCACAAATCACTTTTTTTTCTTAAATAAAGTTCGTAAAATTAAAGTTAATTTTTCACTTTTTTATATTTTTTTAAGAAGTTTTAAATAAAAACTTACTCTCGGGGTGAACATGAAAAGAAAATAAATCGAAAAGAACCATCGAATGGTTATCAAATACTAATTAAACGCCCAAAAGCAAAAATTCAATTCTAGAAATTATTTCTTCCTAGATGGTAGATAAATAACCAGGAAAGCTAAGAAAAGCATTTACCAAAGTAATGTTGGTGACCTACGAAACCTCTTAAATGTTTAATAAAATCATGTACTTGAATGCATCGGGTTTTAGAACATATAACATGAATGCGGTTATCATATAAAACTCGTGTATATGAGTGAAGCCAAGATCACCCATTTTGGCTCGAAAGGGTTACTTATAATGATGAACGGAAAATGCAGAGCAAAATGAGACAAAAGTAAAGAAAATTAGTAACAACTGGAAGTTTGGGTGATGAATGAATCGCAACGTGTAGACATGTCAACAAATTTACACTCTTATGAGAATAACCTGAACTCTGCAAGAATTCTGCCAGCTGTTTACTCCTGCAATGTGCTCTCACAATTGAAAACTTAAGCTTAACACAAAAATTGGTCCGGCATTCTTGTTTATTAGATTCTAGGCACAGGATAGTATACAAGAAATCGAAGTATATAAAATTTGTGCTAACATTTTTAACTCATAGAAATATGTACTTAAAATCTAGATATGTTTTGTTTTCTGTATATCCGTCTGTCATGCAGTTATAGACGATAACTTGAGAGCGCGTTGAAATAAGCATTGATTTGTCAAATTTGATATAAAAAAATAATATGTAATTTTAAAATTAAACTATAAGCCCTGCCAAATATTTTTATTTCCTTAAATCCAATCACAGTACCTACCTCAGACATTCCACTAAAATATTTCGCAGACATTCTTGACTCATTAAAGCTTCGCCGTCTGTTTCTTTTGTTGACCACAGTTTTTTTCCTACAAAACTTTATTTTAAACTGTTATTTTATATTCCATCATTATGCCTCCTTACCTTGTTTCCTCTAAAATGCTGTCGAATTTCAAAGATCTGTTACCTATGGGTTCAGATAATAACACATCAGCCTCAGAAATAGCAAGCTCCCAGAGGGGCTTTTTTCGATCATTTATAAAAAATGCTCGATACTGGGAATGTTTTTTATGATATTTTGTAAAAGCTTCTTTCATACGTATATCAAAATCAACTCTACCATTGTATGGAAACATATCAATTTTGCGAACCCAACTTCGCCTTCCGTTGTCGGCAAAAAAACGAACGTGTATTTTAACATCCTGATTTTTTCCTGTTGTACAAATAGTACGACCCTGAGGATCTGGCGAAACAATACAAGGCCAGTAAGGAAATGAGGAGATACGACCCCAGAAAATTGAGCCAGCCTTAGAAGCTGGCTCAATATCAGTATCAATAGAAGACCCTTTCGCACTGTCAGTTGAATTAGTAGAAGGAGACTTATTCATTTGCCGTATGTTTTCATCATGTTTAATTAGTTTTAAACTAGTATCGTAAACAATAAAGTCATAGCTTGAAGCAGTTTTCGAGTTGGATTCGATTTCATCTGACTTTGAAATTAATGTAGTCGTATTTTCTAAATTAAATTGCGAATTTCTCTCAGTAGGCAAAACTGGTTGTGAATTCGGAGTTAATAGAATCTCTTCCTTACGTGCCATTTCTATATTTAAATTTGTGGCAGTTGATGAAACCGATTGGGCAGATAAACTAACTGGCATAGGTACGATTGCTAAATGTGTTTCCTTGTCTTCCTTCTGTAAATTTATTTGCGAATTTGTTGTAACAGGCATTATTCCTTCCACATTAACAGGCGAAGTTGAAATTACTAAAATTGTTTCCTTTTTTTCCTCTCCTAAATTTAACTGCGATTTTTTTACAATAGGTAAAACTGCTTGCGAAAATAGATTAACTGGCATAATAGGGATTGCTAAGCTTTCTCCCTTGTCTTCTTTTTTTTGTGAATTTGTTATAAGTGGTCCAGCTGCTTGTGTAGATGCATTGACTGGCAAAGTGCGAGTTGCAAAATTTTTATTTAGGGACAGACTCAATAGTACCTGATTACTTAATTTCCTCGTTTTGAAATTTTCTGGTGTTTTGGAGAAGTTTTCTGAAGCGTAACTATCGTCATTATCCACGTCTTTTCCTGGTGTAACATTTTGTGAAGATATAACAACTGGCGAAGTCATGATTGCGATTTTTTTCTTTGGAGGCAAAAATACTTGTTCTTGTGCGATTAAATTTCTCGTTTTTGGCAATTCTAGTGTTTTGGAAAACATTTCTGAGACACCAGCCTCCACATTCTCCAATTCATCGTTTTTTGAAGTAATTACTTGTAATGATGTATTAACTTGTAAAGTCGAATTTTTTAAAATTCTTTTGGGAGTTACTTGGGCTTGTTTAGTTAATTTTCGAATTTTCGATTTATCTGGTGTTTTGCAAATATTTTCTGTGTAACTCTCCACATTATCTTGCTCTTGATTCTCTGGTATAATTGTATTAACTGGAAAAGTCGGAGTTTCTAAAATTTCTTTTGGAGACTGCAGCATTTGTACCTGTTTACTTGATTTACGCAATTTATGCTCAGTTTGTGTTTCAGAAAAAGGACTCTCCATAACATTTCCTTTTTGGTTCCTAAGTGTATCTTCTTCTAAAAACGTATTAAGTGTGGAAGTCCGAGTTCCTAAAATAATTTTTGGAGGCGAAGTAGTTACTTGTAGTGGTGTATTTGATTTTCGTGTTTGCAATTTATCTGGTGTTTTGCATATACTCTCTGAAGAATAACTTTCCACATTATCTTTCTCTTGATTCTCTTGTATAGCTGTATTATCTGGCGAGATTAGGGTTTCTAAAAGCAATTTATGCTCAGTTTGTGTTTCAGACAAAAGACTTTCCATAATATCTCCTTTTTGGTTCCTTAATGTATCTTCTTCTAAAAACGTATTAACTGGAGATGTCAGAGTTGCTATAATAGTTTTTGAAGGCGGAGTAGTTACATGTAGTGTGCGCGATTTATCTGGTGTTTTGCAAATATTTTCTGAAGCGTAACTCTCATTGTCTTTCTCTTGATTCCCTGGGGTAGCTATATTAACTGGCGAAGGCAGAGGATCTAAAATTTCTTGTGGAGACGAAAGTACTTGTACCTGCTTAATTAGTTTACGCGATTTATGTTTAATTTGGGTTTCAGACACAACTCTCTCCATAATATCTCCTTTTTGATTAGGCAGTGTATCTTCTTCTAAAAGCGTATTAACTGGGGAGATAACAGTTCCTAAAATAAATTTTGGAGGCAGAGTAGTTACTTGTACTAATTTAGTTGAGTTTCGTGTTTTTGATTTGTCTACTGCTTTGGCAAAATTTTCTAAACCGTGGCTCTCTATATCTTCTTCATCTTGACTCCTTGATGTAGCTTCTTGCAAAGATGTTTTACTTAGTGAAGTCAGAGTTTCCAGATTTTTTTTTTGAGACAAAGCTATTTGTACCTGTTTACATAATTTTTCCGATTTAGAATTAAATTGTATTTTAGAAAGATTTTCTGAAACGAAACGCTTCGCATTATCTCCTTCAAGTTTTCTTGTTGTACCTGCTTGTAAATATTGATTAACTGACGTACACGGATTTGCAAAAAAATTTCTTGCAGACAGATTCACTTGCAATTGCTTAGTTATTTTCTGGGGTTTGGGTTTTTCCGGTGTCTTGGGTAAATTTGCAAAGCAACTGTCCATATTATCTACTTCTGGTTCCATGATGCTGTTATTAATATCTTCTTCAGGACTCGTCATATTTGCCAAAAATTTATTTTTTTGTATAAGTTTCTCAATGGGACTCTCGTACGAAACAAACTTTTGTTCAAAAACAGGACCCGGGGATGTTATGGCTCTTAATTTAGATGGTGTTCTGCGAACATAACAAGCAATGTTGGTTAGTAGAAAATCTTCCGGTTCTTTATACCTTTGCTGGCGCCCATATCTGCTACGTCTGCTATCGTCATCGTCTGGAGAGAAGCCAATGTATTTTGGACTCAAGTCTGATCGCAAATTCTCAATTGGAGTTTTTCTTTGTCCTGAAAGAATATATAATATTAATTTAATCTCTTATTCATATAAAATTGAATACTTTTCTCCGATGATTTTTTCGCCGGGATAGACAATGTTTTCTTAGGTGTTTGAAAAATATCTTTTATTATTTTGTCCACAGCAACCCTTTTGATTTCTACACAAACTTTTTGTGACTTTTTCAAAGGCACCTTTACCAATTTCGGAGTTTTACTAGGTGAATGGGATTTACCTAAAATATTTGTTATTACATTTTTATGTGTTTCTAATCTAAAATTGTAGTGTTTTAAATTGCATTACCTTTTATTTTTCTAGATCTTTTTGATCGGACAGTCTGCATTTTTAAGAATATTATCTAGAATAAAGACCAGAAAAAAAAGTTTGCCCACAAAATTTGTCACAATTTTTGGCGGGAACGCAACTGTCAACAAATGCCACCCGCATTTACTTCAGTCAGAATTTTTGTACACAAAGCTAAATGCATAAAGAATATAAATTATGCAAAATTTCGATAAATATAAACACGAATAATATAAATTCCTAGTTTAAGATTTAAGTAACGCACAGCAAGCTCAGAGCTTAATTTATGAGGGCGAAGAAATTCAGTTGTTCTAAATAATAGAATGATGCACCAATTAAAATTCATTGAACTATATCCACCACGCCAATTCATGCAGAACTTCGTTTCACTATTCTTTATATTATATTTTTCAGATTCAACGAATATCACAATCATGCAATTATACAAGCCGGCTTTAAAAATCGACGCGAACTCATGATTTCACAACTGGTATAAAAACGAAAAGCATTGAAAAATGGTAATAGTGGCAAATGAATTTTTATACCATTTATTTAGGCCTTTGCTTTATAAATAAAACTCGTTTAAATGTAGCGATTAGTGACTGCATTAGGACATATGTACAAGAATATTCAACTAAATAACGCAAATATTTAAAATAAATGTACAATAATACTACTAATATTGTTTGGACCGTTTGTTTTTTTTAAAGGTAAAAGCACAGCACGTCCCATTACACGGAATGTATCAAGCGTATGTAATACCAATTCTAGGCGTAAACCTTAGCCTAAGCCACTGACTTATAACAATGGACTGAGCGATTTGCTATTTCATGTGGCACAAAAAATATTGTGTTTCTGTATATCACCGTTAGAGCACCCTTTAAAACGATTACATGAAGAACATGTAAAACTCAACCAATCAGATAAAATTTTACACCCGTAAATCGAATTAAATTAAAAAAATATATTTTCTTGTGTCCAAGTGATATTTTAATCGCTTATAAGGAATTAAACTCATTCCGACTTTAATTTTCAAAAGTTATTCTTAACTGAATCCTGCTTATGGGCAAGAGAGACGGAGCATGGTAAACACTATCTTTACCTTATTCCTTCTGAGGTGATTGCATCTGTAGCCAACATAAAACATCAAATGGCATAAGCAAATGTTCCAGATAATGCAATATTTTCTGTTGGTAGCTCTAACTCTGCCATAGGGCGAAAGAGAGAACTATAAAACTTGTGCCATGCTTTCCTATAGGAAAATGACAATACGCTCAGTCCATTGTTATAAGTCAGTGGCCTAAGCGTACACTAATTTTCACAGGCCACAGCCATAGCCCACACACGGGAGGATATTGGTTTACGCGCGAGAAGTATTCGGGGGCAAGAAAACTGTCGAAATGCCAAGTTTCGATTGGGAGTACGGGCAGCATACCAATGCTACAGCTAGCCGGCCATTTTGAAATTGCGAAATTTCTGAAATTTCTGATTGGACGGCTATACAGATATTTATTTGCGATTTGAGGTGATATTATATTAATTTAATAATCATTACGTGTTGTGGATTTGCGATACAGTAATTGTTTATATCAAAATCATTGACTTAATTGACACGCAGACAATTAATTTCGGTAATCATATAAGGGCCGACCCAGACGAGAACTTTTTAGGGAAAGAAGGAATTTGGCTTAGACGTGCCAAACAATAATATCCTTCGCGTAGTTCCTTATATGATTACCGAAATTAATTATGTTCGTGTTCAATTAAGTCACAATTTTTGATATAAACAATTACTGTTACTGTTCTGTCTTTTGAGGTGTTAATATAAAATTTCTAATCGGACGGCTTTACAGATGTTTATCTGCGATTTGAGGTGATAATATAATAATTGAATAATCATTACGTGTTGGGAATTTGTGATAGCTATTGTTTATATAAAAAACTGTGACTTAATTGAACACGCGCACACATTCAATTTCGGTAATCATATAAGGAACTACCCGGAGCAACATTATTATGCTAGCACGTCTCAGCACAAGGGAAGGGGAAGTTCCTTCCTTCCTTAAAAACTTATTGTGTGGGAAGGCCCCTAGAGGTGCTTGAAGGGAAACTGGTGAAACGTATGGTCAGCTGCCTACAAAGCCTCTGCATGCCTAGCTCAGTTGGTTAACGCGCTGACTATCATCCCAGGGGTCGTGGGCTCGATTCCAGCATTTTTCTTGATTCTGCTTCATCTAGTATGTATATTTCCTTCCATTCCTGTACTTCCTACCACTCAAAATACATGTATTAACATATTTCTAAGGGCCGGGGTACACTCAGCAGTTGTTAATGATGAGAGGCAACCGGGGGAGGGAAAATGCCTCTCCCCGAGCATGGTACAGTACAAGTTATTCTCATTACGAACACATTCCACCATTAGTGACGTAATATTGTGAAAATGTATAGGAAAGCACGCTACAGAGAAACACAATATGTGGCGGTATATAGGGCGACATTGCGCCTGGAGGGTCACAGAGAATTTGTAGGATTTAATCTAGCTATCAAGGAAGTACTTGACGATTTGCGAAAGGTGAAGATAGTAGGCCTAGGATAAAAAATATGTGATTGTATAATTTTTCTAGTCTAGTAGTCAGTTGTCTGACATTGTTTTTTGTACGACAATTACAAAAAATAAAATTATTTTCAAAGTCTCTGTTAAAAAAATAAAAAAAAATAAAGAGACAATATTTATAATAAATAGAACCATAATAAATAACGCCTTTATTTTTATTAGCCCAACTACTGATACGATAGGATTGAGGACAGAGATAGTTTGAGTGGGACAGCGAAGCCTTGGCTATCCCCACAAATACTCTCTGTCCTCTCTCTGTCTTTCCTATAGAAATGTATGTGGGATTTCCTTTTCTCTTTGAATAAAAGGAAAACTCAGTTCGATTTTCTTTGTTAAAAATTATAATTTATTAACGCTATTATACTATTGGTAGATATTTAATTCAATTGATAGATCTTTAACTCGATTACGTAAATGTGAATTCAAAATTTACTTAATTAAAATAATCTTGACCGTGACAAGTTTAACCCGAGTGTACTTGACCGATTAGATCACTTATCACTTATCGACTATGATGACTGTGTTATTATCGTACTCGGTGCAGCTACGGTTTTGGTATTTTGTAATCGGTTACTAAACAGACTCTACATGTATATATATTTTAGTCACAAAATTACGCCACAGAACATGTGTCAAAAATTATAATACTATTTTTATGAAAACACTGTTCTAAATTTCAGCGCTCTACGTTGACGCGTTCTCAGGTAGTGTCCAAATATGTAGTGAAAAACGAATTTATTGTATGGCAACCCTACGAAGAAGTTACTTTCACAGTTCGAGTTTAAACTCAGGATTAGTTAAACTCCGTTCGTAGTTTAAACTGAGTTTAAACCAAAATGAGTTTCACAGTGTTCGAACTTTTTTAATATGGCAGCACTATGGAATTGTGAACTAACAAGCTATTTTGTGTACAATTGTGAACTAGCAAACTATTGTGAGTCATCTGTCAAAATATTGCCGGCCAAATCGTTGTGACAAAAAAATTAATTAATTGCAAGAAAAGATAAAGTGACAAAGTTCTTTACTTAAACAGAACCTAGCATAAAAACCAACGTCGTCCCACTCATTAAAATGATTTGGCCGATTTCTAATTACTGTCAGTTGTCGACAGAGTTGAAAATTTAACTAAAAAAAATCTTCATCGCTAGAAATGTCTAAATCTAAATCCATGATAAAATTATTTTCTTGATACAAAGAAACAATGCTACTGTCAAAATAAAATGTCACACTTTTCAAATACTTTTATCTTGAGTTTAAACCGAGGGATGGCATGGTTTAAACTCTAGTTTAAACCAAACTGTGAAACTCATTCCTCGAGTTTAAACTCATAAAACTGGCCATAAGACCTTTTAATATGTGATTATTGAATCCGCCCGCGTCATTTGAGCCCGGTTGCAAATCACACTATCGAAGACTTGGAAAAGTCCTGTAGCTGTCGAGCGAATTTAAGATATTCAGGTCTACCGGAGAATTCGAATCGATCAAAACAAGGTTTTTCAAATAGCAAATAGCGTCAATCAACAATAACCGGCAATTGCTTTTTATTGAATTTGGAAATTCTTCGATTCAATTAAATTAAACAGTAGAAAATGCTCCTAGAAAAAATTCGTTTCGATCGAATCGAATTCCCCGGTAGACCTGATTATTTGAACTTTTAGAAAAGCGGGCAAAATTATGAACAGTGCGGAAACCAAACAGCAACTTGTAAAGCGAACCAATGGTAACAGAAAATTTCATTATTTGAAAGTTAATTGATTTTATAAGACTTTGCTGAGAAGCATCTGATCCAATATAAGAAACTTTGCAATGCTTCGCTCTTTTATAGTCGAAATTTTTTTACGTGAACAAAACACCTTAATATATATTTATTTAATACTCGATTTTCTGTATAAAATGCATCCGGGAGATAAAAGAGCTATTTTATTTGCTATGTTGTGCATTATTTTTTACTCCATTATGTTGGCAAAGCTATCGCAGCTTGCATCAATATTTGAACTTTTCCAAATCGAGCGTAAGCATCTACGCAACAAGCATCGTGAAGCTTCAAAAAAGCCTTTATCATATGCTCGCCATGACATAAAAAGCATCAAACATCACAGCTGATGCTTGCTGCATCGATTGCGTTTTGAGCTTTAGGTTGTCGAACTTATTCAGATTAAGAGTATATGATTCAGAAACTACATTTTATTGAAGGTAAACTATAAGCATAGAGAAGTAATAACAGAGTTGAAAAATATGTGGCAGCAATAATCCCTCGATTTTAAGAGCTTTTGAATTGGCTATGATGATATTGCCACTTTACTCTGCTCGGCTCTTATGCATGTTACACACTTTATGCTGTTCGATGTAGGCCGGCCGATGGTATTATATTGTGTGTACTGACTACTGATCGCTTAACACCATCGAATGAGCTCTGGATGTGTTGCTTTCAGGCTAGCAATGTGCTATTAGAAGTAGATTAGGGGTATTTGAGCAAAAGCTCTGTGGCAAAATTCTCAACATACAGTTTTCTACTCTGATACTGTTTTCTCTATGCAATAAGTTGCCTTGCAAAGCTTTCTCGTTTCATCACTGAATCTGTAAAATTACTTGCCGCTTAATAAAACTCACATTTATTCATCTGTGTCACATCCTATCAATTAAAGAAGAAATTATTTTTTAACATTTAATTTAACATTTTACATTTAACATTCTACCCATACCGTCATCTAATAACACTCGCGTAAGAACACTAGCTATATACTTTTATACACAAGTGTATTAACAATAAATGATCTTAAATTTTGTTCTTTCTTCGTATATTGCTAGGCGAACCAAATAACGTAATTTCACCACCTGTTTATTTCTTTGTTTCTAAGAAATTTCAAAGAAAACCAAATGGCTTTTATTTAAAAAATACGTTTCTTACAAAAATACCATATATTTCCTAGTTTTGATTACAAAATCAGTCAAGAAAATAACTTTAGTGCGTTTTAAAAATTGCTTAAAAATTCTCAATTAAAAGTCATCATACACTCCACTCCTACCCTATTTCATTTATTTTGAATAGGGACTATCGGTTGTATTCTTTCAATAATTTTCTGAACACCATAAGACGAATCATATAGATTTCCAAGTGAAATTAGTCTGACACCATGTTGGTTGCATATCTCTATAACTCGCCATTTCTCCAGAAGTTTTAAGCAATTTTTAATTGATTCTGTTGAAATACTTTCAGCTGTAATTAGAATAATAATAATTGTTATTATAAATTTAATATATGTAAGATGGTAGAAAATTACCGAAAGGGCAGATCCCTTCTTCGACTGCTTTCGTGATTTCTTTAATTGTAAGCTTAACAAACTCTGTTTCAAGAATAGAATTTCCCAATAGATTTTTTAAACAGCCTGCAACGTAAAAGTATGAATAACTAAATGGAGCCAGAACGTACATAAGGGCCTTATGATCTGCTTCTCTTTCTGGCACAAGAAACACATCTTGAGTATCAGGCTTTTCGAAGTAGTTATCTTGGTCATCATCATCGTCCATTATGCTCTCAATATAAGTTGCTATTTTTCTACTTTGAACTGTATATTCGTCCATAGGTTGAAACTATAAATCAAATGAAAAAATCTTATTTTCGTGAATTTATTAAGGTAGGCGTACAGAGATCATACGTAAAATAACAACACTGCATGTAGCTAATAAGTTAAATTTGTTCTGTTTAAAATATCTTTCTTTTGTGTGCTCTTCCTTTTATATATTATAAAAAATTATATATATAAATTTCTTTTATATACGGGTGATTCAGATCAAGATACCTTCCGGTATACCACGCGATTCCTTGAGGTAAGCTGATCAAAAAATTGTTCCACAGTTGAAGATTTCGCCAATTGTATAGAGATAATTCATCGCAGAATAGTTTAGTATATAAGGGCTTTCAAATATTCAATAAGTTACCTTTAGATGTAAAACTTGAGAATAATTTTAGGATATTTAAGAGAAAAGTTCTTGAATTTGTTAAAATTACTTATTAAATTCGTAAACTAATGCAGAAGATAAGGAAAAGGGGACAAGAGAGCTAGACTTATAGTATAATTATATGACTTTTGTAATGCTAAATAAATTCACTTACTTACTTACTTACTATATTCGCGAACCCTGATGGGAATAAATAAGTATAACTTTTGAACCACCCTATAGATTTTGGTTATTGTTGGCTTATTAAATAGCCAAGAATAGTAGCTGTCGAAAAGTGTATTACTTTGTATTTTTTAATTAAGCATCTTTGAATTATTCTCAAATAATTCCAAAATTTTGATTTTTTTATACACAAATTTCATAAATACTGTTATTTATTTCAAAAACTTTCTTCTATTTAACCCAAATTTATTGCTTCTTATTAATGCCCCTACTACCCTCTATCACTCGAAAAAAAGGCATGCTAATACCTGTATCAGTTTTAGCACTGGAGGTTTATTGGCACATTCAAGCCAGATCATAAAATTGCATACAAGCAATAATCACAGGTAGTTACGTAAGGTCTTTTATGCCTGAACCCACAATTTCTTTGGTTATAATTTTCCAGTGCTAAAACTGATACAGATATTGGCATATTTTAGAATAATTTTTATTGACAAATTCAATTGATGAATTGAAGGGCTCGATTATAGGATTATACATGTATCCATCCCATCTATCTACCCTGTCCACCCCTCCCCCCCCCCCCCATACTATCAATCCACCTAGCGATCTCATCCAGTCAATCATACCCCCATGCAGGTTTCGCGGGTATCCCATCTATCTAACCCATTTAGGAAAGTTTATTCATTACATCCCTCAATCCATTCTTCCTGTCTAGCCGGCCATCCTATAACCGACCCCCTCAATGCATCCATTGATTAATTAAAAAAAAATGAGGTGCGCAAAATCACAATTGCCTATTTTTTCCCACGCTTACGCACTCGCAGTCACATAAAAACCATATCAACTATGCGAAACTGCAATTATAGTAAACTAAAAACAAAACTTTGTGAGGAAAAATCCTCGCATTATATCTCTTTTGGTTTGCCAGACAGTAGGCAGGCATTCTCATCCTGCAAGACGGTAGACAGAATTTGTTCGGACCGTCTATAACCACCAATAAACCACACGAATTCTGAAGAAATATGGTCGATTTCAATTCTCCCCTCCATTGAAAACAATTTATACAGGCCTCCTGAGACAAAAATCCGCGCTGATGTACCTATATCAACGCACACAACTTCCACGAAGCCGAGACATCCCAGACACAACTCACAACTTAACTCCTGTTCACGAGCGCGATACGATACGTGCGATATTTTGATGACGTCCTGTTCTTTCCATAGATCTATCTCTATTTGCGACTGGTTTTTATCGCGCGATACGTTCACAAGGTTGACATAGGCTACAACTTAATTTGTTTAGTTTTTTAGTGGCAAGGAAATATTAGTGTGAAATTTACATATATTTATGTTTTTATATTTTTATATAATTACATATTATAATAAATTTCGACATCACTGCGGAGCTTTAGCATCCGATTACAAATGTAAACAAACATAAATGTTGAGGTTAAGGTGAAAATCACACCAAACTAAGAGCATTTCTGCGATAAATTTTGGTATCGCACGAAACGTAGAAAGAGTAAGCATGTTCAGCGACAACAACATTGCTGCAGCCAATCAGCAGCTACCAATAATCCACACGAATTCTGAAGAAATATGGTCGATTTAATTTCTAAGAAAGAAAGAAATGTTTGCCTATATTGAAAAATATTTTTGGTTCGTACCCGTGATGTATTTAGCCGTTACTGCGGTTTGCTAAGAGCTCTTCCATACATCACTTTCTTAGTACTACCGTCGATATGTGGGTATTTCTTGTCTGGATTATCGTATGATTGTGTAGTGCCACCTCATACGAATATGTCAACATGCACTTCATTTATGGGGAATGCATCTAAATAATTGGTGTTTAATTTTAAACTGAAGGAAAATTTGTCCTAAATTTAACAAAAAGTTAGCATCTATGACTCGGGGTAAATAATTTTTATCAAATAAGTGTGGGAGACAAAGTTTTTAAGTTCCATTATTTATAATGGCATACCACACAATCTCTTCAGTACACTAGAAGATAGCCGAAAAGCTGAAACCGGTCGTGTCAGAAATTAAGTACTTAGGTGTTATTATAGAAAAAAATTTATCGTTTAAAAAACACATCGACTATATTTGTAAAAATATTGGGAAAAAATTGGTTTTTTAAGAAGAATACGAAGTCAAATTTCAATGGGTACAGCAATACAGATTTATTATTTATTATATAATGTCATCGTGAAACCTCATTTTGAGTATTGTTCAACGGAGTTATTCTTAAGTACCAAGGAGCAACTAGAACGTATGCAGAAGCTACAAAATAAGGCGATGAGGATTCTACTTTATTGTAACAGATATACCACCATTTCATTAATGCTGAATACTCTCCAATGGATGACCGTGAAAGAGAAGATTGCTTTTAATGTGTTAATTTTTGTGTTTATAATCAAGAAAGGTATTTTGCCTGAATACCTTAACAAGTACTTGCAATATGTAGGAAACGTATAATCAATATCGTTAAGAAATGCTACAGAGTTTAGATTAGGTTCGTTTAGAGCATCAAGAGCACAAAATTCTTTAATTTATCGTGGCCTTAAAATGTACAATCAACTTAAATATGATAAAAATGATACAAATATTTATCGTTTCAAAAAATATTGCATTGAATTTATAAAAGCGAAATTTCACGTTCTTTGGCAATAAATTTTTAAGATTGTACGTACTAAAATGTTTATATGTTGTTGTTGAAAGCTTTTTAAACTAGCTAATAAAGAATTCCTACTACTACTACTATATTCGGGGTAAATAATTTTTATCAAATAAGTGTGGGAGACAACGTTTTTAATTCTATTATTTATTCCTAAAAACAATTCTCTACAGTTGGTCTAAATAAGGAACAACATTAACCTGTTTCGCGGCATTCCGAAAACTATATAAATAATATTTATGTACTCACCTCAGAAAATTTCACGAGATCTTTGGAACAGAGGTTATCAATGGTTTCTTCCAACAAATTATATAAATTTTGAGTCGGTTTATTTAAAATAAACTCATAGCGTAAAATTTCGCAATGCTCTAAGCATGTCTCCTTTAATATTTCTCTTGAAACTCCTGAATCCTAAAAGAAGACATATTAATAGTTTCACATTTAGAACTTTATGAGAAACCTACTTTTGGCTTATTTTGTAATAAATAATATATTGATGTAACCACAATCGATTCTAATGCAAAATGAGGTGTTAAAGCGTTCGAATAATATGCCATTTCTATGACATTTGGCACCTTTATAACTGGTTGTATGAAAGTTGCAGACGATGTTTGTTCAGTTCGCAAAATCAACCCTGAAATAAACACTGTAAAAAATATGCGAAAATAAAATTATTTTTCTTTAATTACCTGGTCCAAGTAATTCACTTGCGTAACGAACAATGTCGAGAGAATTACCAGTAAAACCCAAATCCCTTCGACCTTTCAAATGTCTTCTAAGATTGTCCAGCTCTTCGACTAAAATACTTTCTAAAACTCCTTCCCTAAAACGTGTTAGTAAAAGGAATGCTACAGCATTTGTAGTCATCACAGATGTGGCCTCAACACAATCATAGACCACTTGTCGAGAAATACTATCCACTAGGGTTCTGTGCTCTTCGCAAACAATATCGGTTCCATATATAGATGATGAAGAGCGATTATGTTGAAGCTGCCTGCAATAAAATTACATGAATGTGATTTAAACATTTTTTATCCTAATCGTACCTTTCAGCTGGCCTGTAAATTCTATCGCTTCCTTCCTCCTTTGCTATTTTATTATAAGAATGCACAAGCTCCCGAATAGAAAACGGTTCATTGAAATCAATTCTCATAAGCCCATAATTAGAATTGAGTGCCTTTAATAAATTGAAATTGAGTTTTCAAACAGTAGAAACATTTAATACATACTTTCCAAATTCCAGATATCGCAGACCGGAATGACTCAGGTTCTTTCTTTTGTCCCAATTGCTCCCGAACAAAATTGCCATCCACGAGACGCTCATAGTTCACTGAAACTGGGACCAAGAGTGCATCGGAAATTGTTCCATCCATGAAAGCTTTTACAATTACCGACAGGATTCCGTTCTAAGAAATTGATTATCAGATTATTATTTATAATGTGTATAAGTATATATTTTTTTTATTAGCTTAATAATTGCCATGTTTTTTTATAAAATTATGCCGCAGATTGACATAGCAACTTTCTAATTTCATAAATGTTTTTTTTTTCATCTTTTTTCAGTGCAAGCATAAATGCTTGGATGCTGGGATACATTCCCCGTAACGTGTTGTAATCATATTCTTACAATTTACAAATAATTAAAATCAGTGCCGCCTTTCTGATCTTATTAGATGTTACATGAGTTAAATGTATTTTCTATGGGCTATTCTGAATGAGAAATTTATTTCGACTTATAAAATTGCTTGGGTAAGCTCGTGGGTATGACCTTTACGTTATTGTTTCAAAAGGGAAAGAAAATCTAGTTTATGGACACAAGTTAAACGTGGTATAATATCAAATAAAATGAGAAGATTAATTCCTATAAGAACTAATTACCTTACACTTGCTTATATTTAACATAATAATAATATTAGTAATTAAGATAAAATTTTGAAGGAATTTACGATCATTTAGAGTTTTGATAGCAGAGTAGTCTTTCATCTGCATAAATCACTTTAGTGTTCAATGTTGGCAATAGACAGAATGAAAAATAATGGGACTAAGTAAATCTTCTGACTTACGCCAGATATTCCCTTTATGACTCTTGACATGGAACGAGAAAACAAGACTTATGTGCTCTATCAGAAAATAAGACGTCCAAATTAAAAATTTTGGGGTAATCCATTCTTTCGTAACATGTATAACGAAATGAGTTAGCTTGTCAAAAGTCTGACTTAAGTCCTCTAAATAGAACAATAATAATTCTCCTGTAAGTGTGCCTTGCAGTTTTTCGCCGGGTCGATCAATTAGCAGCATGTTAATATTTCCAGTTTATAAGCTATTTTTTAGCAGCGTGTCTATATTTCCAGTTTATAAGCTATTTTTTAGCTAAGAAATAAATTACGATTATTATTCTCGTTTACATACCTTTGGCATACATGGTTTCCCTGTACGTGTTCTTCCACCTTCAATGAAGAATTCAACATTATGTCCAGCTTCTAAAGCATGCTGCAGATATAGATGCAATATTGATCTATAAAGGATATCTTTCTTCCCCAGTATTGGATCAATTTTACGCTTTATGAAAAAGGCACCCAAGCCTCTCAGTAATGAACCAAAAACGGGTATTTGTAAATTATTACCCGCAGCAACTATCGGACTTCTTATATCATTATTGAGAAGTATAAAGCTAACCATGATATAATCGAGGTGACTTCTATGTAAAGGCAGAAATATCAGTGGTACACCAGGAGCCTTGTCCGTAGCCGTCTTTAACATTTCAATTTGTTTTGCATGAGTTACAACCCCAGACAGAAAGCAAGGTAGCAACTTATACATAATCCAAGAGGTAATCCGAAGTAAGATATCAGAGATCTTAGATCTCATATCCATTAAAATACGGACCGCTCGTCTTTCTTGTTGCTTTAGTACTTTTTGATATACTTCAGTCTCCTCATAGTTATATAATCCATCATCTAAACTGTCATCGATGTTCTTATTTTCCCTCATTATTTCTTCGGCTGCTTGCTTAACAGCTCTTTGCAGTCTACTATCCTTTAATACAGACTCTGTTACCTATTCACAGTTTAAAAAATAGATAAATACAAAGATGTGTAAATACAGATTATTTTGTTTATCTTAATTACCTGTGGGTATGCGAATCTTTTTAGCCGAACACATTGCGCCAAAAAAGGGAAATAGATACCCCAGTCAATAATTGAGCTATACGGCTTTTTACCTGCATGCTGGGTTACTCTGAGAAGATCCTGTACCCCATGTTCTGCGACATCAGATTTAACATCCTATAAAGATGCAACAATAATAACCAATTCCACTTTTAAGAATAAATAGATGAATGGGATCATAACCTACTTCAAACCAGCCCCTTGCTTTGAATACACCGTCTATCATTCTTTAAATTTTATTGACAACTTATTCCAGATATATCATTGGAATTCACCTCGAACTGGCTTCAAAATTTTAGTTATTTATGTATCTAATTGCCTACAGTGTTAATGCTCGATTTAATTAAATACATTCCGCAAAATCATCATTATTCATGAAATTCTAATGAGCTATTGGATGGAAAAGACCGGGTACAAGCGTTCGTATATAAACCTAGTGTACTTTTTTTGTCCTCGATAATTATACAAAATGTTAACATAACCCTACTAATATACCCAGAAACTCTGAAGAATTGTGTTTTGTGGAATAAATTTGAAAGAAAAGAATTCTTTTCAACAAGTCAGAAATACTAAAATATATTTTCATACGTAATCATCAACGTAGAATTTAGTTCTTGGAGAACCAAAATGAACTTTTTTCATAAATAAATTTCTAGTTTTTTACAACACTCTTGTTTTTCGAATGACGACCGACTGACAACAATATTAAAATGTCAAAGTGGAAAATTTTGCCCTCAAACGAGATTTGAGCGAACGTGCCCCAAAAACATACCACAATTACCAATCACAATGATTCGTCGTCATTTGGCGGGTAAAAAGCTCAACTCACAAACGAAAAGATAAAATAAGTTTTCTAAAAAAATTATTTTAACACCAATTTTTGACCAAATTGCTCAGAAATTTCACGAAAATAAAAAAATGCAACAGACATTTTGACCGGGCCGTTCAAACGACGCAGGTGGGTTCAAATAATGTCGTAGGTATGCATATAATTTAGATGTCCTAATTTATGGCATTAGACACATGTATAACATCGACTGCTTGATCTTCTATTTCATATGGGTCACTGACATATATAAAATCACTGATATGTATATAAATGGACTGTTTCATGTGGCACCAGTTTTGATTTCAAAAAGTGCTCTGACTGGCGCTGTATTTAAATTATTTGGGAATTTATTTATATATGCAGGTCAGTGGGATTTACAGAATTTATCACAAAAGTATTTGGGACTATTTGTATTGTTAAATTTTAATTACAAGGCGAAAGAAGTGTTTTTACAAGGCTGTTTTGGTTGGAAATACCGCTAAATCGTTACAGTTCAGTGGGAAAGTATGCTTTCACGGAAAGAGACAGGAACATGAAAGTGGTGCCATTTGCTTTCATACATTTTTGGTACAACGAGCAGTCCATTTATATACATGTCAGTGTATAAAATGGACTGCTGATACTACTGAAATTGATTACATTATTTGACATTATTATGGGATCACTTTTCTATAGTTGCCTCTTTTTGGTTTAACTACTTTATTCCGCGGAACTACAAAATACACTATAGTCCAGTTTCAGTTCAGTGGTTTTCCAAATGAATATATAGAATAGAAATAGATGGCAATACAGTACTTGTAATCCTTTCTCTGTCCTCCATACCTAATTTTATGGGCAGGTAGACAAAAATTGCCTACTTTTATTTCTGTAAAAATCAAGTTTAAAAAATACTTGATGTTGTAGGAGATAAGCTTCCAAGAATAGAAATAATTTCGAATGCTTCTGTAATTTGTTGAACTTTTAATATGAATATTAATGCGAAAGTAAAACTTGAAATTAAGATAATTGTCACACTCTGTCAAAAAAAGTTGGCCCATATGAAATAGAAAATCAGGCAGTCCATGTTATATATGTCAGTGATATGGGTCCACTTTTGTTGGCAGGGGTGTGTAAGCTATCTTAATTTCAAGTTTCATTTTCGCTTTAACATTTCTATTACAAGCTCAACAAATTCCAAATATATTCAAAATTATTATTTTTATTGGAAGCTTATCTCCTATAACAAATATTCCTTAAACTCGATTTCTAAGGAAATAAAATTAAGCAATTTTTGTATGCCTATCCCAAAAAGTAGCTATGGAGGACAGAGAAAAAATTACAAATATTTTATTGCCATCTATTTCCATTCCATATATTCATTTGGAAAACCACTGAACTGAAACTTGACTAAGGTGGATTTTGAATAGATTTTATTATTTGAAGTTCAGTTGAATCCAGTCGTTAAACCAAAAAGAGACAACTATAGAAAAGTGATCCCATGATAATGTAAACGATTTCAGTGGTGTCAGCGGTCTATGCTATACATGTCAGTGATTCGTGCAGATAAATGGTAATTTTTTTTATTTTCAGAGAAAATTGCGTAACACAGACAATGAAAAGTACTAAACCATCCATTCCATACCCTGCCCGCTCCACACGCTCAAGCAAATCTTGCGACTTAAGCATGGCCCATAGTCATATGATTTGCTTAAGTGTGTGTAGCGGCCTTTAAGATATTGTTGCGAGCGTGGCCTTTAGTTCGTTATTTAAAACACAATATTAAATATTTAATATACAAGTTCTTTATTTCACTATAATCATATAAAATTCTCAATCCTTCAATTAATCAACTCAACTTTAATTATTGCTAATATTGTACTTTCAATTATTGTAATCCAATTATAACACTTTCGCCTGTTTATTACTTTCGCTAGTTACCACTGCAACGTCTAAGACAAGACTCTTTATCTGGCGGTGACAACTGTTATATTTATATCCTAGAAACTCTCCAGATTATTCTGGAGTGTTCTATTCCAGAAGCTTCTTGACTATTCTATTCCTGAACCTTCCCGAAGATTCCATCATCGATTCTCCGAACTTGAAGTTGTTTACTCTTCATTTCCGGTAGATGTCACCACTTGTCTCTTTTGTTGCACGTAACACTGCCCCCTTCTTAAAAGTGTGGTGGTCCACGGTCTTGATGCTCGTAGTATTGACACAAGCGGTCCAAATGAACAATTTTACGCTTGCCTCTTGTGCCATGCTGAATCCTGTATACCACGTCATTAATTCTAGTTACTACTGAATACGGTCCCCCTCACTGTTGTTGTAGTTTTGAAGAACGACGCTTATGTCGTTTCGGATTGTGCAGCCAAATAAGATCACCTTCATTAAATCCTGCGGAATTAGCAAGTAAGTCATAGCGGGTCTTCACCCGATCAGTTATTGCTGCTAATTTTGTTCTGGTGGATTCGTGTACGTCAGCTAATTGTTGTTTGAGCTCCGATACGTAGTCTTCTGGGAACTTTTCCCTGGGGGTACCGAATTTGAGGTCGATAGGTAAACGCATCCCTCTTCCGAATATGACCTTAGCTAGGCTTTTTCCGGTAGTGTTATGAACGGCTGATCTATAAGCCATTAGGAATATGCCGATCTCAATCGCATATATGATAAACTGTTTTCTTTAGATGCTCGACCAATGTTCTGTTGAAGCGCTCTACCATGCCATCTGATTATGGGTGTAGAGGAGATGTTCTGGTTTTTCTTATTCCCAACATTTTATACATCTCTTGGAAAGTCCGCGATTCGAAGTTCCGTCCTTGGTCCGAATGTAGTTCGTGAGGGACACCAAACCTTCTGACCCAATTCGTTATTATTTGTTCCGCAACTGTGGTTGCCTCTTGATTAGGGATTGTATAAGCTTCAGGCCATTTACTGAAATAGTCAATGGTAACTAATATATAACCTTTCCCGTATTTTGGAAATTGTTTTGTTCATTCCCAAATGGCATCCAGAGGTTCCACCGTGCATATCTTCTAGAACATCTTTGGCGTTTGATGAACGACTATCTGCATTCGGAATGATTCGACGTTAGGTGCTTCCCATTTGCGTTTTAATATACCACATTCAACATGAAGAGAGTTCCATTGAGCCCAGTAACTATTCAGCTTTTCGCTCCGTTCCGTAATATCCTTCCAGTCTGGTCTTTCCATGTCTTCTTTACAAGCATGAATAGGTGAAATTTCCGGATCTTCTCGTTGTGCTGTTCTCAGGTCCTCTATGTCCCAACCTGTAGATGGTTTCACGATTACCAACTGTATAGTTGCTGTTGTTTCTTTTTCTTCCACCCGGGCGCAATGTTTGCATTCAAGTTTGTATGGACGTCGTGAAAGGGCGTCTGCATTTCCATGGATACGCCCTCTTCGGTGTTGGATTTCAAAGTCATAAGCCTGGAGTCGCTGTATCCATCTCGCCACTTGTCCCTCAGGGTTCTTAAACTGCAGAGGCCATTTAAGCGCTGCATGGTCAGTGCGAAGGATGAATTTCTGCCCGTATAGATAGATATTTATGAAAATGTTTTGTTAAAGTTACAATGGCAAGTAGCTGATTTTTGGTAGCACAATAATTTTTCTCTGACTTTGAAAGTGCTTTGCTATAGTAAGTTACTGGAACTTCTTGACCATTCTCCTCCTACGAAAGCACTTCCCCAATACTTTCATTGCTGGCATCCGTGTCTAATATAAAAGCTTTCCCCAGCTTTCGTTGCATTTATCCGACCATATGAACGGCATTCCCTTTTCTGTAAGTTGATGTAGGCTTCTTGCTAAATTTGCAAAACCTTGCACGAATCGCCTGTAGTAGGTGGCTAAACCAAGAAAACTCCGTAATTGATGTTTTTCCTTTGGAACTGGCCAACTTTTGACGGCTTCTATCTTCTCCTTGTGATGAAACTATGTGCCATAAATATTTAACTTCATTTTTGAATAGAGCACATTTACTCGCACTGAGCTTCAATTTTGCATCTTTGAGTCTTTGAAGTACATCCCGTAAGTTGTTTTTATGTTCCTTGAATGTCCTTCCGATTACTATTATGTCATCCGAGTATACAAGACGTGTTTTCCAGGTTAAACCACGTAAAACACATTCCATTAGTCGTTTGAATGTGGCTGGAGCATTACATAACCCAAATGGCATTACTTTGAATTGCCATAAGCCACTGCCAACTGAGAAAGCAGTCTTCTCTCTGTCCTCGGGATGTATTCCACTTACCAGTAACCACTCTTTAAATCCAGCGTGGAAAACCATTGCGCCCCGGAAAGGGTATCCAACGTGTTATCAATCCTTGGTAATGGATAGCTATCTTTTCTTGTCACGTTATTTAGTTGGCGGTAGGGCGGTAGATTCCTCTATTATGCCTTGTTTCTTCATGGAGTTCATCATATCGGTAACTTCTGGTTGTTTGGCTAATGGCAATCTTCGTGGTGTCTGTCGAATGGGCTTGGAATCTCCTGTATCGATCCGATGCTGAACAAGATTAGTTTTACCATAGTCATCATCATTCATTGCAAATAATTCCGAAAATTCATCGATCACCTCTTTGTTGTTGTATTGTTGGTCACTTAAGGCACTGAATGAAAGAAGTTTCTGAGCCTGTTGGGTAGTAGCTGATATAGATTTTGTCTCCTTGACATTACAACCATTATCCAAATTTACGATTTGGTAAACGGGTTCACAATTTCCAATTATAACACCTTCTTTTAGTTGTACCTCATTTTCGGATATGTTAAGCACTCTGACTGGTATTAATGTTGCACCTTCTGCCTTCAGTAAAGTCTTGCCAACAATGATGCTCGATGTAACTTTTGTGGGGTTAGGCTCCACCAGATAGAATCGGCAAATCCCTATGGCATCAGTAAGCTTTGTCCATATAAGTGTCTCGGAGCATGGCGAAAGAGTAATATTTTCGCAGATCATCGTCCTTACTTTCGCAGGATAATCTGCTCCTTCTCCTAGTCTCATAGGAATTTCTATGTTCCCATATTTGAGAATCCGCTCTCCGACACCCAGATTTATTTTGTATGTGGTCATGAAGTCTATTCCAAGAATGCATTAATCCATTATGTCTGAAACCATTAAAGTGTGAGGAAATAGTAGTTCACCTAGTTGAACATCTAAAGTTATTTCTCCAAACACCTGTGCTGCTGCTCCAGCTGCTGTTCTTAGTAGATATTTGGTGGTGTTGTGAGTCCATTTGTTCTTAACAAGATATGCTCTAATAATTGATCTCGAAGCTCCAGTATCGATAGTGACCGCGCAGTTTTTTTTCCTACACTTCTATATATAACAAGACTGCTATTATTTCTCTGTAACTGGCCTACTTGAGTGATGACTTCGGGGCTGTGGATTCCACCAACCAACCTCTGCCCCACAAAGTTGGTTTTTACTAGTTTTCCGACTGCTCAAAAGGACAGGTGATGCGATTAGTCGCTGCTAGTCAGCCGCTAATACTGTACTTTCAATTATCGCAATCCAATTATAACACTTTCGCCTGTTTATTACTTTCGCTTGTTACCACTGCAACGTCTAAGACAACACTCTTTTCTTGGCGGTGACAACTGTTATATTTATACTCTAGAAACTATCCAGATTATTCTGGAGTGTTCTATTCCAGAAACTTCTTGACTATTCTATTCCTGAACCTTCGCGAAGATTCCATCATCGATTCTCCGAACCTGAAGTTGTTTACTCTAGATTTTCCCGTAGATGTCACCATTTGTCTCTTTTTGTTGCACGTAACAATAGTTCGCGTACTTCTCGTACAAAAACTCGTGTGGTGGGGGAAGAATGTAAAATGCAAGAAAAAGTAAACGAACACTTTTCATGCAACTTCGTGAAAAACAAGAAGAAGAAGTGTGGAATAGTATTTGCGAATTGAGTATTGTCATAGAGTAAAGAAATCTATAGAGACCGAAAATGCATGGCAGAAATTCTCATATATATTGATCACAAGAGCCGAATCTAACAGCGCCGCATTTTTGAAACTATACTAAAGAAAATGTATTTGCTTATCATGATTACCGCCATCTGGCTGCCCAACTCTATATTGGTTCCCTATGCACTTGCGTGTTTTTTACATGAAACTTTGAAAGTTCTTTAGCTTATAGAGAAATACTTCATACGAAGCTTGATCGCATATTTACATTTGATCCTGCGATAAACTGTTTTTAGGAAGCTCTAAAAAACGGTTGCATGTAGGTGGGTATACTTATACTTTTCAAATCAAATGTAAAAATCTTAGCTTTCCAAATCTTTCAGGAGAAAGCTATAGTGATCATGCATTTTGGGCGTAAAATGGTTAGAATTTTAAAAAAATTGCAAATTTTTTTAATTTTTTTTCAGGAACCGTAACGGTTACGAATGTTTTAAAAAGATCATATGTAAAAGATTATTTTCTAATAATAAAAAACAAAAATTTTAAATCTGATTTTTATTTTAAAAATCGAAAATAAAAGCATAAAATGATTTTCATTTCACAAAATTGTGAAAAATATTTTGGCGATTGATATTAAATATGAGTCGAAATATGCCGAAGATTGTGCGACATGTGAATGGATGGAAATTACATACGGGCTTTCATCTAAGGTATCATAGGAATTGGTACAGATTTTTTGTTGATTTTTATATTTGATTTTTAAATTAAAAATCATTTTATGATTTTTAAAATAAAAACCATTTTCAAATTTCTATTTGAGATAAGATAAAAATCAGGTTTTGATTTGATTATTATTTCGGATTTTTAAAATACAAATAAAAAAAGAAAGTTATGTACTTTTTATAATTTCGAATAAAAATCATAAATTTTAAAAGTTTAGAAAATTTATGAAGATTCGGTAATAAGAATCATAATGCTACATCCTAATCAATCCTCCTATAACTTTTCTAAATGACTTTTCGGTTAGAAAAATTGAATATAATTGTTATTTTCAGTTCTTGATTTTTTTACTCTGACGTCCTATAACTGCTGACAAATTGGGGATGGACACTTGAAGAGGTGATTGCACATTTATTGGAAATTTTAGACATGACAGTTATCTCCACAGAAAGCGCAATAAGAAAGTTACAGGAAGTTAATGGAGAAAGTACCTATCTAAAGTCATAAAACCTCTCCTTTACTGCCAAAACGAAGCATCAAACCGCAGCTTATCAATTTCCGTACTCTATGGAAGAGTTTAATTTTACTTAAAAATTTTATTGAAAATGTATTATCAAGTGACAGTGGTGTTTTATAGGGGCTGTGAAAGGAGACATATATTACATTAAAAATATCGAATAAGCTGTGAAATTTGTCGAAACTGTTTTTCGAACTGTGCTATTGATTCAGCTTTATGAGTAAAATTATCATTATGTAATTTTTTCAATTTATTTAAAGTATAGATGGCTGCTGTTATAGACCAACATAATATTTGTATAACGGGTTTTGTTTCAAATTTTTAAAAGTAATTTTGTTCTACTCTTTGTTGAATTCTAAACAAATTTACGCAATTTTTGTTGGCATCAGCATCATACAATGATGTAATAATATCCCATGAAACAATACCATCAGAAGTATCTTGATCAATTTTAATTATTGTATTTCGCACAGATTTTACTGAATGAATAGAATCATAAAATGAAGCTATTGAAACAGAATCATGTGGAATGTTAGATGATCCTTAGTAACTCCAAGCCTCTGTCTGTCACAGAAGTTTTTATCGAAATCGACGTGACGTAGGAATTCGAAATTGGGCAGAATGTTAGGTCTTCATGACGGGCACATATTGTAACAGTCAAAGATTATGAAATATTATTTTTTTAATTTTAATGAGGTGGGTTGGGCTCTCAATTTTTTTTTTGTATCATGTGTTTGTATCGGTTACTTTCAAAGATTCCAAATTTTTTTTTAGTAAATTGGTTATAAGGATAAAGCCCAAAATATTCGAAAAAATGCCTTTTCCCCTGAATTTCTAGGTTTCTAAAGCTAAAATTTTGATACTATCAGGGTTAGTAGGCTCGCAGTAAAAAATTGTTCAAGCGGAAAAAATGTTTTTTCGAACATTTTTGGCTTTATCTTTATAACAAATTTACTTAAAATTTGTTGGTATCCTTGAAAGTAACTCTTTCAAACACCCCACAAGATACAAAAAAAACCTACATTAAAATTCAAAATAAAAAAAAAATATTTCATAATCTTTGACACATCACGTCCTTTTCGATAAAAACTTGTTGACAGATAGACGGACGGACACATGAGAGACTTAAAAGGGTTCCCTTTTTAATCGTTTTGTTATTCGGAACCCTGAAAAGATGTAGATGAATCTTGTAGTTACTAAAGATCATCTAACATTTCAAATGATTCGGATTCAATAACTTAATTTTACGTTTCTATTCATTTATTAAAATCTGTGCTGATGGTATTGCTTCATAGCATATTATTAAAGCATTTTATGAAGCAGATGCATACAAAATTATGAAAATGTGTTTAAAATTTAACATAGAATACACAGAAGAGTAGAACCAACCAACTTTCACAAATTGAAAACAAAACCGTGCTTTACATAAGTAGCTTAACCGATATTTTTTATTATATTTATATTTTATTTTTTTATATTTTTATTTTTCCGCCAAAATGCATGATCACCACAACATTATTCTCTTGCAAAATTTGGAAACCTGAGGAGAATCCATACTTTTCAATTCTTGTAAACAAAAATTATGTTAATAGGGGTTTAAAAAAAGGCAAAGTTATAAAAACAAGTAAAAAGTCTAGAATTAGTCTAAGTTCAATTCTTATGATACCCTAGACTCGTTTGTAATTTCGTATGGTCACCCATCTGCGCAAGTTTGATTTTTGAAGTGGTTTTTAAAAATAACTCTAGAACGGTTCATCGGACAGCAAAAATAATTTTAACCAATTTTATATTCTGAAGAACTTTTCAAAACATTAAAACCATATAGGACTGATCGTTTTCACAGGATACGTAAGAATCCTAAATTTTTATATGGCAACACCGAGAAAGGGTTGCCCGATTTAGTCCATTTTTGGAAATATACTATTTTTATGAAAACATTATGTACAAAATTTTAACGCTCTACGTGTTTTCAGATAGTGTCCAAATATGTAGTGAAAAATGAAATTTTTGTATGGCAACCCTACGAAAGAGTTACCCAATTTGTCCCATTTTCGAGTTTAATTTTACTTTTTTTTTTAAAAGCCCATGTGCAAAATTTCAGCTCTTTAGGGTTCACGCGTTCTTGAGTTATCGTGAGGACGGACGGACATTCAAAAATCAAAATAAATTTCAATTTTATGCATGGGTTTGCAATGCATTTTGCTCTCCCATCATTATTTCTAGGTGTTACAAACGGAATGACAAACTTAGTATACACTTTAGATTTCATCTAGGGTATAAAAAGGTAAAATATGCGAAATTTTTACTTTAAAGCACCACAATTCTCGGGGTGATGAGTACGGGGCTCGTTGATTTGGAAAGGACATGAGGTTCTACATATCATGAGGGCTTAACGTTGAACTTACTATTTAAGATACAGGTTGTTTCATGAAAAACTGACATATTTTCTTAATCACCCTGCAACTCCGAAATGATTGAGATGCCTCCCGCATGCAATTTATTTTTTGTATCCTCCTTCACTTCCTTCCCTTTGGACCTTCCACCAAGAAACATCTTGTATAGCGCATAGCTTAAAGCGCCGAATATGATTTATTGAGCTCTGAGTTTCGTCACTAGATCTTCATTCCCTCCAGCATAACTCGCTTGTTTCAGCCGTATTACAGGGCAACACGATTTTTCTGGTATTCATGCTGCTGACAATACCGTATGGAAAACAATTGAATAAAAGTACGAAAATTAGACGTACATAGTAACAAAATATGAATAACATTTTTAGTACAGTTTTTCATTTAATTCGTTAAAAGAAAAGTATCATTTTCCAAACAATGCCAGATGAAGAACTTTCTTTCTCTAGAAGAAACCTTTGGACATCTCATTACCACCAATTTCAAATTTCAACGAAGGGTTTAAGATGTCCTAAGGTCCAAACAATTCAAATGAAAACAAGTAAAAAGACAAGACTTGGCCTAAGATTAATTCTTATGATACCCTAGATGAATGCCCGTATGTAATTTCGTATGGTCACCCATCGGTGCAAGTTTGATTTTTGAAGTGGTTTTTCGCATATATTTCTAGAACGGTTTGCCGGACAGTAAAAATGATTATGACCAATTTCATGGGATTTCCTATTCTGAAGAACTTTTCAGTACAATAAAAAGTCTGGGATTGATAGTTTTCACATTTTTGAAATTATATTAACCATTTCTATGAGAGCGTCGTGTACAAAATTTCAGCATTCTATGTTAACGCGTTCTCAGGCAGTGTCCAAATATATGGCCAAAAACGAAATTTTTTATGGCAACCCCACGAGGAGTTGCCGGATTTGTCTCATTTTCGAATTTAATTTTACTTTTTTAAAAAAAAAAACATTCTTGAATTATCGTGCGCACAGACAGACAGACGAACATGCAAAAATCAAAACAATTTTTAATTTTATGTGTGGGTATTCAATTCATTTGCCGCTGCGTCGAATACTGTGATCGTTACTATGTATATCTATTGCAGATCTGGGTTTTTAAAAGAACCTAAATTTTTTATATTTTAATGAAGACTAAAAATTTTTATTTCAAATAAATTTTGGTGAGTAGTGATACTGCCTGATTACAAATTTTCCAAATACACATTCCATGTTATATAAAAGTTGATTTATAGATTTATGCAATTATTTATTACGATTAAAACTAAAAAAAGGATGATTAGCGCTTCATTATTGTGTTTCCGTCCCCGGAATTTTTGATGAATTTTTAATTTCCAATAAATCTATTAAGAAATGTAATTACCTCATTATTGTAGTAAAAAGAAGCAAAGTAATGGCTGCCTCGTTTAAAAAATATAAGAGGTGTACAATTATCTTCCAATCTATTTGGGAGTAGTCCGCCAATTAATGATGAAGCTCTGCAAGTAATGAATTCTTTATGATTTTGTGATGGTATATGAGTATACATTATTATGTTTTATGTAAGTGTGAAAAGAACTAATTACCTACCTATTGTTAATACATGATATAATTAAATGTGATCTGCCTAAATCTAATATTGGCACGCAAAAAGAATTGGATTTGGAATGGTACATGGTAGAGTAGGTACTTAAATGTCTTTAGATAATAAACCCCTGTGTATTACTAAGTTTCACCATAGATGGCACAAGAACTAGATGTCGCATGGCATACTAAAACAGAGTATACAGATTGTGAAATGGGTAGTGTATTCTGGAATGGACCATAACATATTGTAGAGCATGCCAAAAGCAAATATTTTTATAATAGCAGTTTTGTATACATTTAACCGACTTCTTCCATACTTCAGATACGAAAAAATATGAATCACTCGGCGCATACATCATTTTAAATCTTGTGGTCCATTCCGGAATGGACCACCCCGCCATATAAATTTTGTATACTTTTTTGGTACTGTATGCGACATCTAGTTCTTGTGCCATCTATGGTTTCACATAATGTATATGAATACCCCAGATAGCAATTTAGAATATAGAAAACGTTGAACGTTGAAAATTATAAAGAGGCAAAAAGAAGATTATTGTTGACAATTCAGGTTATGAGTTTTGGTAAATTACACGAAAATTGCAAGTCAAGTAATTGGAATTAATTCAATCAAAAGCCCTGCTTGAGTTTCAAGTGGATTTCAAGTCAAGTATTCAAGTACCTTCATGTAAAGGCACTTTCACATCAAAACAAGAACCGAAAAACTCAATTTATTCCACTTTAAAACAAGAATTTTGCTCCAATGATTAATAAAATCATGGTAAATAAGATAAACTAATAATTTTACTAATAAAATAGTATATTTATCGCGGATTTTTAAGAAAAACACAACTTTTATGTTTTATCGATTGAATTTTTCGGCCGATAAAACAAAAAACTTGTGTTTTTCTTAAAAATATGAAATATTTTCTCAGAAAAAATTCCTAGTTTATCCTATTTCCCTGGATTTTATTAATCATTGGAGCAAAATCTTGTTTTTCGGTTTACATTTTTCTGCTTGTTTTTGATGTGTCTTAAACGTACTGAATATAAACCGAAAAACTCTATTTATATTCCCATTTAAAGAAAGATTTTTTCTTCAATGATATCGAAGGAAAATTTTATTATGAAAATAGTATATTTATCACAAATAAGCTACTATTATATTTTATCCGTCGAAAAACATAATTTCGGTTATGTCAATTTATTTTCGGTTTTAACACTGTGGAACATTTCGCGGCGAAATTTTTTTTTTTTGTCTTATTTAACCTGACTTTTGCATTGTTTATAAAAACATTCTTAAATTTGCCGGGAAAAGGTTTTTTATACAATAATATGGATACGGACCACCACTTAAAGGGATAACATTAAAACACGGTTTTTCGTATGAGCTCTAATCATACAATTTTTATGAAAATTAAATGTCACTGGTGTTTATCCGGAAATAAGTTTTCGGTTTTCGATGTGCAAGTGCCATTATGGGGACTTAGTGAACCTGTGCATGTCTGTTAATATATGCTCCTAAGGGCTAACTCTAGAAAATGCTTATGATTATAACTGGGAAAAATAAGTAGGTAAGCGCGTGCAGTTTCATGATCCTTTATTAATCAATGTACAGGTAATAATATTATATATGTATATAATAAGATTATTTGTCTTTATCTAGACCTGAAATCGACGAATAAAGGTAATTGAAAAGAAATTTAAACTTTAAAAGCGATTTCCCAAAACAATTTTTCGTATCGGTTGTCGATGTAATTCAGTTAATTAACATTCGATCAACTTGATATTTAGTCAAAAGGTAGCTCGTTAGACTAGATTCAATTAAGCGTAGGCTTGTTTTTTTAGTTAAAATTTTCTGTTGGTCGCCATTTTGATAAAAAAAAAACGGGCTACGCTTAACTGAAACTACCATTTCTATATTACTAAAAAGTTATAAAATCATATGTATGTTTTCTTTAATCTCACGTTACAACTCAGGGTGGCCCACCGTAATAACCTGCTAAAAACGCTCTCACCAAAACCATCCTGTCCTCTTAATGTAGCGCATCAGGTCATGGTGAGGTAAGTTTTTCAGCTCATCCACAGATAGGAGGGCAGACCCAAGAGTATCCAGCCTGCTCCAGGCAAAGGCCGAACAAGCACACAGAAAGTATTCGGTTGTCTCAGGCTCACCTTGCAGGCAGGACAGACACTCAGCAGGGCTGTCAACAACTCCCATCTTTGTTAGATGAGCGTGAAGCGAGCTGTGGCCGGTGATGATGCCAACCACAGTTCTACATTGCTTCCTTCCTAGTCACAAGAGAAAATCAGAGAATTTCCTATTAGGCTTAATTTATACAACTGCAAGTGCTCAGGTTCGCCCCTCTCTGCTTATGTTTCATATGAACATCCGCTTTGATGAGAGACCCGATAACCGATGTGGCAACTTCTACGGCGGGTTCCGGACCAAGAAAGGGAGAACCAGAGCCAGACTTGGCTAGAAGGTCTGCCCTTTCATTCCGCATGATTCCCTTGTGATACGGAACCCACTGGAGGGACACCTTATTGTGGATACACAGGTTATCCACGGACAGCCTATGTACAGACCCCCAGTAACTTAGATGTTATCCGAGGGCCACTCAGAGCCATCAAGGCTGCCCAACTATCCGAAAGGTTAGAAATGTCCTTTCCCTTGATCGCCATATTAATGGCTATTGCTATCGCTGTCATTGTGATGGCGAAAGCTTCAGCCTGGTGTGCCTGCCAAGTGAGTACTCCAACTCAATGTCAGGTTCAAAAAAAAAACACCCACACCGGCTCCCTAATAGTGAAAATTAATTTTTAGACCCAGTCTAGCCGTTCTACGATGTATGTTACTATGAATAATAAAATAAAAAAAATTATTTGTATTAAATGTTCGCTTAAAAACTTTCATAAATTTGCTTAAACATTTTCCTTTATATGTATTTTATGAATGAACCTATATCTTGAACCATGATGGATGATGATGTTTAATCGCGGCAGCTTTTCAATGATCTATAAATTCTTTATGTGAAGAGCTTCAGACTCGATATTTCTCGACATATTGAATTTTTTTAATTGAAAAGAAAATCGATTAGTAGTAGTAGTACTCGTACATGTAAGTGATTGAAATCTAGTGGATATCATATTTTCGAATAGTGAGCATAGAAGGAAGATATCACAGTGAATGATTCGGTCATTTGTGGCAAGCCCCACGTGAAGTCTTACAACCGCAATTACATGATATTCACAACTATGCTCCCAAAGTCATACGAAAATTCCGTTAGACAGTCTTATATCGGACGTCACGTGCATTCAAAAACTTCTGGGTTATTTTGACCACCTTTATACCCACTTATCTTCTAAAGTTTAAGGTCTAATTCAGATATTAATATTATTATCTAATCTTATGGAATTATTTCCACATTTCAGAGATTAACTGTAGATTTAAAAAAAAAAAAAAAAATCGAATAAATTATACAACTAAGAAATCTAGTCATGTGTGATTTGAATCCAAATTAATCGGTTTATTTTTAAAGTGGTTTATGCAAGGTTACTACCATCTCCAGGCCATAAAAGAAAAATTACATTGGACAATCTTGGTTTTTGTGAATGCCTTTGGTATATGCAAATTAAATATTCAATGCCTGGATAAAGTTAAGAAAATTAGTTGGCAAGTTCTACTTTTTACTTCGAAATCATAGAGTAAAATTTGTACTTCTACAGTTGTCTCTGAAAATAGGTAATATCAGCTAATTTCCTTTCCTCCTCAAAACCTTGGAGTGCATTTGCAATTGGGGATGGGGACTACGAAGCTTCATTCCGAGAAGTAGGTTGTTACACCATAAGTACACGTATATATAATAAAAAAGTCCGTTGAAACGGCTCTTTACGGGGTAATCCACTTTATTGAAACGGGCTTCCTTTTTACGCAATCAACGATGGCTGTTTTTATTGTAGTGGAAAGCGCTCAGAGCTATCTTAACGCATCTTCCCTCTGTGCCTGGGTCCCGCAATCCATGGCCTCCTAGCCCCTGGCACAGTATATATCATACAGTAGCCCAGCTCTGTCAAAACTGTCAAGTGAGTAGGATGCTTCTATAAAGAGACTATACTTTCTCTTTCAACAGTTTTAACTAACACACTAGTCAATTTTTAATACATGGATTCCTATGTAAATCTAAAGTGGAAGAAAGAGAACTGATGGCATTCTTAAACTTTTACTAGAGGGAAAGAGGCAAAATGACACCACTTTACCGTCAAACAGCTGTTTAGTAATGGAACAATACATTTGTCGCCGATTGCCGATATGTGTACATACATAAAACTAATACTTCCGTCAAGGGTCGTGCAGCTAGCTACTGTTCGCCCATTTATGTCCGTATCATACTTAATAGTTCCCTCTTGTGGGAGAAATTTTAAGGTTATGTTTTTTTAATTGAAATTCTAAAATTCACTTTTCAGTAGTTAGTTCTAAGCTATTCTACTGTATGATATATACTGTGCCCCTGGGTTAGTAGACTAACCGGTTAACAATTTTTCAACCAGTAAAACAACCTATTACAAGTTAGTTTAGCTGTTGTTAGAGTTTGACTACTAAAAGTAGACCATGGAATTTATTTAAATTTTTGTACAATGAACAACAGAGCTATTGAATGTAAAATTATCCTGAACTCCTTCTCGATACGTTATGTGGTATTTCTTAATATCTTTCCAGCAGACATTTATAGATAAGACCGGCAGAAACGTGGCAGAAGTAAATAATCCTGAACACAGAAATGAGCGAGGAGTGGCGAATAACGAAGGAAGCGATACCGTATCGCGAAGAAAGCCCTATCCCACGTAATTTTTGAGATATTTAAACTTCAGTCGATAGAAATTTATGGAGAGAGCAAGCAGGGTTCAAAAGACTCTTGCACATTACAGCTTGCAGAATTTCAATACCACCAGAACAGGACAGGATTAATAACAAAATATAGCGTAGCAAATGGAATTGCATTAGCCATACATGGAGGCAATGATATTATTGCAAAATAGACCCACAACGAGTAGATTTTGTGATGAAGTGAAGACTGTTGCATAGAGCAGTTAGTTGGGTAGTTACTATTTCCGCCCTTTGACTCATTATAAGTTAAGTAAATATATGCGGGTTCAGAAAGGATGGAGTGTGATAGGGGATACGGGGTAACGGAAAAAACTGATTAGATTTGTCTCCACATGGAAGTATCCCTGTGCGCAGTGTTGCTGACTTCATCATGTTCTAGAAATATCTCCACACGGCGGTAGTATAGGTGCTCAAATTATAATTCTGTAGTTATTCGTGGGAGGGACATTCTTTGAAAATTAGAAATTACACACTTGGATAGACGAAATAGCCCTGAGTCGTCGATGGAGCAACATTATGAAAGACATTGGCGGTTTCAGAGAAGAAGATAGCGATGACTACATACTTTGTTATAAGCGAAATATAATTAAAGACTGCTATGACAAGGAGCGTGTGTGAAGACGCCGATATCCAAAGGAGGCCTAGGATAGATGATTTGCCCAACAATATCAAATAATTAATGGCTGTGAAAAAGTTACAAAATGCAAATCAAACGAATGTTTCTGAACGCCAACATCAACAGAGTGAAGTATAAGAAAATGTGCCATTTTATCAGCTGTTGAAGGAATTTTAACAACCTAGCTCAACATAGAGTCGGAAGCTATTTTTATCTAGAATGTCGGTCGATTTCATAAATGTGTAATGGAAGAATCTAAGTGGAATCAATAAGTGTTTTTGGTATGAATTCATCAGGCCAGTTGCTTGAAAGACTCTTTAAGCAACTCGGACTCAGAGTTTCAATGAAAACCCACAAGTACTTGAAGGAGAACAATTTTGGCAAAAGCCACATCATTTGGGGCCCGAGGATGATCTAATATTGTTGCTGCTTCTTTATGTCTCTCGAGGGATTAGAGAAGTTTGTTGAAGTATTCTCGAATCCAAATAAACTTCAACCATTTACAATTACTTCGATAAATCCGAAACATTCTAACAAATTACCTTCATGCTCCTAAGTCTTCTGTTTCTTTTCATAGATTTTACAAATCTCCGGCTCGAATCGGAAATAAAATGGAAGAGTATCGAGAACTACGACTCCAATCAATTGACATAATTTAGAGTGAATGAGAACTGTGAAAATTCCAAAAGTCACCATGGAAAAGATATAAGAATAGACTAAAGTTCCATCAAAAGCAAAGCATAATCAAATGTAGTGGCTATTGTGAGATCCTATCGCGCGTGAACAAGAACAATAACACAAGTCAAGTTTTGAGATTTATGCAAAAATAAATACTTATTATCTGGAAAAACGTCTGAAGCCCAAATTATTTAGTTTGCGTTAGGTGGCTAGGTAATATTTAAGTTATAAAAACTTTTAATTCATTCTGAAACAAGAGAAAAAATTATAGTTGCTCAATTTTGTATGACAACACCAAGAAGGTTTTGCCCGATTTAGTTCATTTTTGAACTTGCGTTTGCAACTTTTATGAAAACGCCGTGTACAAGATTTGAGCTTTCCATGTCGGCGTGTTCTCAAGCAGTTTTCAAATATATAGTGAAAACTCAAAGTTTTGTATGGCAGCACCAAAAACGGGTTGCCCTATTTAGTCCATTTTTGAAATTTTATTTACTATTACTATGAAAACACCATGTACCAATCAGCTCTTTACGTCGATGCGTTCTCAGGCCGTGCCCAAATATATACTGTATGGCAAAATGGAAATTTTGAGTTGTGTATGCGTGCAATGATGAACGTTATCTGAAAGAACTGGGTAAGACGTAAAAAATCGACATGATAGCACTAAGAAAGAGTTACTGGATCTTAAATAATTTTGAACGATCAACAGATCTAAAGAATTATCTAGCGTACCAAGAATTCAAGCACGGTAGGTCAAAGCACTCAAGCTATCGTGTCGTGCCGGCAAAATTTAATTTATTTTCTTATTTACAATGTTTATGTAATCTTTGCACTATATATGTTAACTTATACTTAATAATACTCCAACATCGAAGTTAGAAAGTGTACGTGTAAAATAATAAATATCTACCGTTATATTTTAAATGTTATACACAATCGAAGGCAGTAGCTTACTTCCCGCTATCTCAAAATATTTCCAAGCTTTTAACGGAATATTACTGCAGATAATTAAAGCTTCTGTTCAAGTTGTTTGTTGTTAAATGTATGTATTCTACTTTACAGATCATTTCTCTTACACTATTACTCTATCTATCCTCTTCCCATAACCCCACCACTCCAAGCACGATAATATTCAACATCCCTAAACTCACAATACTTCTTTGTTGACTTCAATTGATGCAATAACTTTTCCATTCTATACATTTATGCTTACTTAACTGATAAAATTTTCTAAAAAATGCTAGCTTATTGTAGTATTATTGTTTATCCCAAACGTCTGTTCTTCACCTACAATGTAAATAACAATTTACATACATAATCCTATCATTTTTCCTAGCAACCGATGACATCGATATCAATGTCACTAAAGAAAAAGTTTTTTTTTTAGTTTTGCAGCGGGTGCAATTCTGTAGGTACTTCTTTCATTCATCATCTGATGATCGGATGATATTTAATATTTCAAATCATTTGATGATAGGTTTTTTTTAGCAATCATCATATTTTGAAACACGCTCCGATCCGAGGTCAATAGTTATCAAGATTTGCATATATTAATTTTACGCGCATTACAAAATTTACAAATACAGATGATCAGGCATAAAGCAATCAACCTTAGGGAAATGAACTCGTGAACAATTTTAAAGATACTTGCGATTTTTCTTTACATAATTCAATGATGCCTTTGTTGGACTTTAACAATGTTTTTATTAATCAATTTTAATAATAAAATATTGCGATAACACAAAAAAAACAAGTTCAATAATCGGCGATAAGATTAATTTTAAAATAATTGAATCGAACTTTGAGTTATCGAGAAGGTGTAAAATACGCGAGAGGGAAACGACAATGCTTAAAAGCTTTTGACCTTTGCAGCTGCAACAATACTTACTAACCTAGTCCTCGTGCATACGTAAAAAATAATTGCTACCACCGATAGCGCCTCCAAGATGCCAAGCATTGAAAATCCAAGGAAAACATTCGGTAAACTCCCCAAGTAAGGTAGAATTGTGTGAAATATATCCATGTTGCACAGTTAGGCCACTTTAAATACCTGTTTTACACGACGATACAAATAATAACCACAATTTATTCACCACTTGAATTATTTTCAACAAAAAAATAAAAAAAAAAACAAAATTAAATTACGAGCGTGCGCACCCTCGTAACGAGCTTCAGCTAATGTTCATCTTCAATGGGGAAAATAATTCTTAATCAAATCTGCGTAGAATACAAAAAGAAAATCTCTAAAAATGTACTTTAATCAAGAGCACAGGAGCACACTAATGCTCGACGGCTACGATTACGATTGTGGCGTGACTCGAGGAAGACACAATTCGAATAAGAGATCAACACTAAGCAACGGCAGCAATAAGCAGGCACTACTGGCCGAATTGCTAAGCCGCGCAATCGCCAGTTGGGTTCACGTTTATCACCAGTGCACATACCGTGGGACGAGAAGTGTATTTTTTTTCTCTTTTTAGAAATACATTCTCATTCTCAAGTTCATTGGGAATTGTAGGATGAGATGATATACATGTAGGAACCAATTTAGGGGAAATAAAACGTGAAAATTTCAACTTATTTGTTTTTTTTTTATTAATAAAAGTTCAGTTTTTAAAACAAATTATTTCTTTTCAGCTACTTTTTTAGTAACGTCTGCGGCCTTTGGTGCTACTTTTTTGGTAGCGACCTTCTTTGCAGCTACTTTTTTAGTATCGTCCTTTGTAGCAGCAGCTCCTTTTTTACTAGCTTCCTTCTTTGCGGCTTTTTTAATAGCTTGTTTCTTTTTTCTTTCGACTAAAAGCTTGGCAAGCATTTTTTTACGAGCTTCGGCAACCTTAGTAGCCCGAACAGCAAAATGAGTAGCTGGTAACTCAATTTTTCTGCGCTTTGCATTTTCCAATGCACGTGCAATTCTCCTTTTTTCTGCGGCCAATAAAGCACGACGCTTAAGCACTTCAGCATATGGATTCAATTTAATAAGAGCCCGAGCATTGGATAATGGATTAAGACGACGAACCCGTCGGAAGATCTTCTTCTTCGGATCACGCAAAACCTTTCGTATTTCTTCAGATTTTAACAATCTTGAAAGATCCGTATTTGCCATTTTCGGTTGTGGTAAATTATATCCTTTCTTCAGCTCAGATGGTTTCTTCCAAGATCCAAAAAGTTCATTCAAACGTTTGAATGCTGTTTCGGTCCAAATTACGAAACGACCAACATGACCACCTGGAGCCAATTTCAATAAATTCATTTTATCCACACACATGGTTTCAATACCGGGGATATTGCGGAAAGCTTTACGGAGTCCCTCATCTTTGTAATATACAATCAATGGTCCAGTACGTTGAATTCGTCGACGGTTACGCATTTTACCACGTCCAGCACGGAAGCGCTGTGACTTGTATACCTGCAATTGTAAACATAAAAATAAAAAATTTAAAAATTTATATTATTTGGTATTTGAAATTGGGTTTTTGTTTTGCGATTAAGAAAATTTAGTACAGACGTTTTGTGAGCAAAAGTTTTGAGTTAACAGACAGACCTCCCAAGTCGTAGTTATCTCCCAAAGGCTATAACCTTGTTAATTTTTGTACCACGGGATTGAATCTATCCTGTTTTCTCACACTAATCGTATCTAATCTTGCAAATTTTGTACCAAAATATCATTCTATTTCAGTCTTATGAGAGTAGTTCTCATTAGTGCTGTTTAATAGTTCAGTAGTGACACAAGTTTGAAGCAGGAAATTGTCTAAAATTCTTTAGAAATGATGTTTAATTTGAGTTCGGTTTTATCTGCTTTGGTGTGTTAATGATAATGACTGTTCTAGAAAGTTTAGTGAAATCGTTGTGTGCGTGTTTTGAAAGGAATGAAAGTAGCAGTATAAATGCGCTACAACTTTGCAACGCTACTAAACATCTCATTTAGGACGGCAATACTCCGAATCGCATGATATATATGTATAATAATAGCTGGAAATTCAAAACAGCTGCACAACTTCGAATAGTGTGCACATATAGACCATCCAAAGGATTATGAACGGTTTGAGGAGAAATATCCTAAATAAGCTTACAGTAAAGAAGGATGTAATGGGAAATGGAGGCAAGTGGTTCACAAGTGATTTATTAAGAATAAAATAAGAAGATACGATAAGGCAACATAACGAATAGCGTAATTGACTGGTTTAATTATAAAGTTATTCGTACCATCTATTCTAAAAGAATATATACATTATATATATTTATATATATTTACAAGCAAAATTTGTTGGAGCAGAGAATCATAAAAAAATGTGGTAAGTCATTAACCCCAAAGTACTTTGTTTTTGCTTTATCCTGAGCATCTTACCTAAGTGGAGTAAACTGAACTGAAATTTTCCTGCTCTTTCGTAGTTCCACCTTTTGAAAAACCTTAAAAGGACTATTGGACCATATTATCTCAAACGATTTTCCAAAAACCAAAAGCACAAAAATTAAAAAAAAAGTTATTTACTTATTTTCTTTATATATGTTAATTCTGTCCATAAATAATCTTAAGAAAACGTCCAACGTGCTATCGCCCTCAAAGGGTTAAAAGATATGTAATGAAGGAGGATAGAAAGGCTATAAAAAAAAACTGAAGATTGGCGATAAGATTATACTACAGATACAGATATAGCAGAACATTCGAATAGATTTAATATAAAAATATTTATTAAATTTCGAGGAAATAGGACCACCAATGCTGAAAATCATTAACCAATCGTTGGAAGAAGGGGTATTTCCAAATGCATAGGAGTCGTTAGTAATACCTGCAGAAAAAGTTAAAAATGCATCATGCCTGAATAATTTCGACCAATAAATATGTTAGCAATGCATGAAAACATCTTAGAGAAAGTGGTTCACAGCCAAATCGAAGATTTGAGAAGAACATACTTTTTGCGGAACAACAGTCCAGTTTTCGCAAAGATCATTCCTGTGAGACAGCATTGAATTGGGTGTTAATCCAGTGGATGGAAGAATTGGAAAATAAAAATAAAGTGCTAGCTGTATTTCTCGATTTTTAAAGAGCATTTGAAACTGTTGATATTAATATTAATGGATAAATTATATAGACATGGTGTAAAAACACGCGGCTGGAAGTAAGGATTTGGGTCGCCCCCAAGGATACATACTGGGAACTTTTCTTTTAGAATGGGTAGTGAGGAAATCGAGCAAGTAAATGAAATTAAATATATTTAGAAATAGTCTTGGATAATAAATTAAATTTTAAGAATCATGTAAATTATATTTGTAAGAAAAAAATAAGCCTTTTAAAGAGAATCAGGAATAAGGTAACTCTGTAAACCGTAATACAAATTTATAAGTCGATTATTAGACCACATTTTGAATATTGTTGTTAAGTAACAAAGAAATGATGCAAAACAAAACTGAGAATTATATTGTTGTGTAACAGATATACTCCCATAAAACTAATGGTAAGTGGATTGAAATGGATGAATGTTGAAGAAAGAATAGTTTTTAGTGTGTCATTATTTATTGTTAAGATTAAGAATAAAGTATTACCTGATTATTTATATAGAAATCTGAACTATGTGGGAGACATTCACTCAATAAATTTAAGGAATGCCAATGAATTTAGACATGGATTAAAAATGTAGAATAAGCTAAAATGTAATATGTATTATTATGATTACTCATTGGCTATTTAAGTAAATAAGCAAAGCTAAAATGGAGCTAATTAAGAAGTATTATAGGCTTACCTCATTGAAAAATATCGAAGATCGATATGAAATAATTTGTCTTTTTCAATTATTAAAATGCAGGTTTAGATGTTTGAATAAAATCCCTTATACAAAAAATACTATGCTTACTACTGCCACCATTCTTATACACTAATTTATTTCGTTACGGAGCTTAGAAGAAAATATTTATCAACATAATTTATAGAATCGAACGGTATACCTCAGTAGCCTCCTAAATTATTTTCACGATCGCGATGATCCTATTCGAAATATAAAAATTTATAAGCCTGAATATGTATGTACAGAAAATCAGGAAACTTATGCGCGAACATGTATCATCTCGTTTCGTTATCAATATCTATTATTTGGAACAGAAAATATGTAACGTATCTTGATTATTTTTTAAATGTTTAAATGCGACTTTGAACTTCGAACAAGCTTTAATATTTATTGGCTGGAAGTGTTTAAATTATCTAGTGCCCTACTTCAGATAACAGTCTGATGACGAATCAAAAATTGCAAATGTCGATTGACAGGCAAGGTATCATCTTTTATATCCTTGTTTAAATAATTTAGGATGAGACCTATTCACTAACCTTATAATAACTTGTGATTGTCATAAAAAAATCTTTTTTTATTTATATTCTCTTCCATAATTCCATTATAGTCCAAAATAATTCATATCACTAAAAAATTGAGCCTAGCTATCTCGGGAACTTATCTTTCACTCAGCCTGAAGCCCTGCTCCAGTTCTTTTTTAGAACAATAAAAATTTAACAATTCATGACTGCGCATTTTTCAATGTTCTTTTGTCAATTTAAAGAAATTCTAAATCTTCAGTGTTTGAAGTAAAAATGAGTGAAAAAATGCAAATGTGCAGTGATTTGCTTCGTAGTATTGTTTACAGTAGAAACAGCAATACAGTCAGTTCTCGAGTTACGACTCAAATAGAAGAGCTTACAGTGGAGTTGTTTGAGAACTGTTATTGAATTTTATTTTTATTTTGCAAATAGAATTAGCCAGCTATATGCATCGAGTTGAGAAAGCTGAAGTTTTGTTACTTTATAAAAATATAAAAGTGATAAAATCACGACACTTTCCCTTAAAAGAATGTTAAAAATCTAAAAGAAAACAAATTGCTCACTAAAATATTAAATTCATTATTTTGCAAGTTTTATAGTTTTTCGTAAAATGTGAAACCAAAAAAACTGGGTTTTTGTTCATGTTCTTTAAACAAAAGACCACTAATCCAAATGTCCAAATCTAATGCATGGTATGGGTTGAGACAACTTACAACTAGATGTGCAAAACTCTATATAAACCCGAAACACTTCTTGAAAGCTCGTCCGACAAGAAATGCATCTAATTTTTTTTATCCGTGATCTACATGAAATGCATGGTGAACCGTAGTATGTATCTGCTGTTGGGTGGGACGTGAGGCGATAAAAGCTAAATCTACAACTGTCCGAAATCAAGCATTAAAATATTTCTATAATCAAGGGGGGAGGGGGGGGGGGACAAGAGGGCCTATTGGTTATTTTACGTCAGTTCAACATTTCATAATTTTGAAAAGAAGTTCTCGGATTTGAATTAGCGATATTGCAATAAATAAATAACTTAACAGGATTTTTACTTAATAGTAGTGTGAAATAAGAGTAAAATATTCTTTTGTGAACGATATTTTATGTAATAGAGACTCCGGAGTCTTAAATAACAATGAAATGCGCTGTGCTGTGCTGCAGGAACGAACAGAGTTATTGTCGTCGGAAAGCATTCTTCAAGTAACTTTGATAACTTTACTAATTAGTGTTTCTAAGAAAATAAAAGTGAAATATTTATAAAAATAAACAGCCATGGCAAAAAATTTAACATTTTACCAATGCCGGTTTGTTTGTTTACAATTTAATTGTCATTCGTAGCAATTTGGATTATAAAAAATGTTCCCCTTCAGAATGTCAGGATTTCATTACTGCCATGACGAAACGAATACAAACACGGCAACTAATACATTTGGCCGAATGGCTTAGGTTTTCACCCGATATGCCGTTTCCTTATTAGTTATTTATTCAATGGTCTCCTTATTAGTTATTTATTCAATGGTCTCATTATCAGTTCAATTGATATTTTGGAAATGGATGAACATGGAATACTGTTTAACTGAATAGGTCTGTCGCGTACTTATTTTTGGGACAGTGCATTTGCACACAAAATTACACGAATTTTGCATACATCACAGCTTCCCCTCTTGCATGAATTTACCTAGTTTTTAGTTATGCACTTTTTTTTGCAAAGAAAAGACAGCTGTCATAAGAAAAGTTCGAATTTTTAATTTTCTAAAGCACAATAAAAATGTCGAGAAGAGGGATTGAGTATTCAATGTTCTCTTGGGACTTTTGCAAAAGTGCAACAAGGTAAAAAAATAAAACAATACTAAATTCGCAAATGTTATTCCACACTTCGTCTTATTTTTCACAGTTGCAGGAAAAGCGTTCGCGTATTTTTTTATATTTTTTACATTCGTTCTTTACCACACGAGCAGGTTATACACGAAAAGTATCTGAACAATCCTAATGTGTTGAAATTTATATTTAAGATCAAGAACGGGGATCTTCCGCCATATTTGAGCTAAAATAACACTGATGGCGGATACGCAGCCATAAAATCTTAGGAATGCTGATTTAAATATAAGATTAGTTAACTACAATAAATGTACTCAAAATTGAATTGTAGGTATATAATAATTTGCAGCTGCAAGTTATGTTGTAACGCAAAATTGTGAAGCCTTAAAAAATTAATGTTCCATGACATCTTTCATTTGTTTTAAGACAATTGTAAATTTTTTAGTTGACCCTAATATTGCAAATTATAACTATTTTTCAAATTTCATCCACTGCTTTATTTCAGTTGAATATCAACCCATTGTAAAAATAAGACGAAGAAAAGAGTTTTCAAGTAAATATCGAGTTTCGATTGTCCAGTTCTTGATGTATCAAAAGAAAAGTTGCAGGAAGGTGAAATTACATCGGTTGCAAAACAGTTTAAGTTCAACAGAATGACAATATCAAGAAATTGGAAATTTACTTCCGAAAATAATTGTCAAGGTGAATCATATGCTAATGTTGATTCTTTGAGAAAAAAACGACGTAAATGCAAAGATTATGAAGGAAAACTTAAAACTTGAAAAATTTAGACATATTCGTCTTAGGAGAAGATAAGCAGCTCACGCCATGAAGTTCCCAAATCTACATTATTCTGAATTAAAAAACCAGTTTCAAGCACATCAAAGGTAAAGATACACACGACTTTTGGTCTTTGGTCTCCAGTTTATAGACTAAAATCCCCGAAATATTTACACGACAAGAAACTTTTGTTTCTGGAGACCATAATAATAAAAAAAAAGACATCTCCGAAGTGTATACACGAAATTTGAAGTTTGGTCTCTCGAGATCTCCAGAGATCTTTGTTAATTTTCAACCAAGAGATTGTTAGAAAGAATTATCTCAAAAGTTATTAATATTTTTATGTTATTCGAAAAGTGAAGAAGCTTAAAAAACTATATCCTTGGTGTACAATTTTTTTTTTTTTTTTAATAACAATGTTCTGCTCTAAATCTAATAATTATTAATTTTTTTATTAATTTTTCATTCTTCTTCAAACTTACTCCACATTTTTCCTTTTCCTATCGAATAGACCTACTACACTTAACTGACCAGAATTTGTGTGTTATTCCGAGACTTGGTCCCCATTCCACAAAACTAGAAGTCTAACAACACTTGTACTAATATTCTTGTTCTATTAATACTTGTAGATTCTGTACCACAAAAATTATTGATCTTCTTGTAGGAAATTTTAAATTTCCCTAGACTTGTAGATTCCATGTACCAAGTCTAAAATATTTTCCAGTTTAAATTTGTTGCATATAGCAATGCATAAATTCTTCAAAATATAGTTTTGAGTTGTCAAATGTTATTACTGCGCAAAGTTAATTATTTGTTAGTTACCATGTTTTGTATCCTAATTTAAATGGTAAACCTTATTAATTCTAAGTACATACATATATGTGTGGAAATGAATGTAGTTCAATAAAAAAAAAATTTGTTTTCAATATCAAAATTTTACTTTTTTCTGACTTGTACGAAAATCTACTAGTCTGAAAACATAAGTAGAGAATTCACTGAGTTTCTACAAGCCATGATGAATTTTCAAGTCGAATTGTAGTTTTCTGATACAGTAAGTTGTACAAGTCAAAATTTCCCGCTTGTAGAATTAACGATATTGCTTTGTGGTACAAATATTTTCTGACTTGTTGAAAAACACAAGTTTTATGGAATGGGGCCTTGGGGACGAAAATGAACAAACTTCGGAGACCGGAAACCTATAAAACACATGACGGGAGACACCATGTCTCTAGATATTTTTTGCATCACCGAAGTGTGTACACATAAATTAGTCTTTAGAGGCCAAAGTCTCCCGCCATATAGTTTTACCTGAGAACGATTGAGTAGAATTTTGTGTCAAGATCATGTATATAGGGAACAAAAAAAGCTTCGCAGCTAAGGAATTCTACCTGCAAGTAACTGCATTAACGAAATTATTGAAAAAGAACTATCTGAATACTCAAAATAATAATTATGAGCAATATTTTTAATTTATTGTTTAATTGTAGGTATCTATTTTTTGATAAGTGTTACCTTCGATATTTATTTTCTTTTGGTAATATTATGGGACAAATTAAATTCATTTACTGCTACTAGCGAGTATTTGTAAAACTTTGTATAGAATATGTTAGGAACAATGTCATAGAAATGGATTAAAAAGGAAGTAGAAATGATGTTTTTTTTTTTTTTTTGTGAAAAATACAGTGCTAAAAATTAATTTTATTAAATAGTAGCCATGCCTAAGGGTGCAGCTCAGCCTAGAGTTGACCAAAAATCTGGTAGTGGAATTAGCAAAGAGAGAAGGCTTGCTATATTGAATTGACTTTGATATACTAGAAGGTGCACTGTTTTACTTTCAATAACATTTCTGCACAAGCATCTGACACTTCTTTATTTTTCAAGAACGTATAATTGAGAAATTATCTGCATTATATGTGACGTTAAATACCACAACCAGTTATGAACGAATAAGTAAAGACAAATATCAAATATAAAAACGTTTTGAATTCGTTGTGTATAAACCACAAAGTTAACCAACGGAATATGATACATCGCTTTGAAAATTTAAAGAAAGCAATATTGTGTAAGTTCATGAAAGGCTTGAACCAACCACATCTCCCAACTGTTACATAGAACAGATTTATTTTTAATGCGTAATTCCATCGCCTTAGTTCGCCGTAACCTGAAAAGCAGAGTAAAGGCTTAAACACAATTGCGACGAGCGACGAAATTCCGCTGTCAAACTGCTAAAAGCACGTCTTATGCCAACGCATCAGTTACTAATTTTGACGTCGTCGCAGTACTACCATTCAAGTTTTATCTTTTTGAGATTGTAGCACGCCGCGGGTAATTTTAAAATAATGAGCTTTGAAGAAAAATTGATTGAGGAAGTGCGAAATCATAGAATAATTTATGATTTGCAAGCCAGGCAGTATAGACAAGTGGACAAAAAAGACGTGGTTTGGATGGATATATTAAAGCGCTTAATTTAGTTAATTTCTGTATTTTCAGTTTTTTTCCACTTTGATCCATTGTATTTCTTTCAATATATAAAATATTCTTGATAAAAATCTCATTTTAAAACGCTCGAAACATTTAACAAATGAGATTTAAGTATCTTCTTCTTTCGCAATCGTCGCTCACTGCAATTGTGTTCCCAATTTTTCGACTACCTGTCTCGACAGCGAATTTTCCGCTGTCGTCTCAATTGTCTTTAAGCCTTAAGACTGCGCAACAAGGCAGGAATAATTGAGTTAGTTAGAGGCTGAAATTACAATAAAATATGCGAACTATACATATTACTTCTAGATGATAACACCAAATATTTGTTCCATTTTTCACTAGTCGACTCATTTAAATTAATAAAAAAATTCAAGATAATTGCAAAAAGCATTCTAAACAATGTTTTCTCTAATATAAGAACCTAAAATATGATTCTTTCAGTCCTTTATTTCCTATTTTAATTAATAAAAACTGTTCGTTCATATGCACCCGTCTTTAAAATGCATTAATTTAAACACAGAACGCCTGGCAGAACGATTGATTTTGCAATACATTAATTTGTCAACACTGAGATTAGTACACAAAGTTGACATTTTGCACTGCAACATGATGCCCCAGAATAATGTTTATTATAGCTTACCTTTTGAATATCGGCCCATATTTTCATTCTCCTCAAGAAAATAACAGCATGCTTAGTTTTTTGCAATTTCTGAACATCATCGGAGACAACCAATGGAAATTCAGAGACTCCATCAATAATATGCCCTTTTGATTGGACCAATGCTGGTACACCAGAGGCCGCAATAGCAGAGACTAATGCATATCGCCGTTGGTTAACATTTATCTTACGATGCCACCTTCTCCAAGGTTTTGTTGGAGCAAACATTCTTCCTCCTCGGCACATATTTCCGAAAGCACCTTGACCTGATCGATGAGTACCACCACCACGAACTCTAGGAATACGTGCTACAGCTCGTCCAGTACCCCATGATTCGGCAGATGTTTGATGACCTGAAATATAAATTTTACTTATCACATTGCGATAAATTCTTAACTTTAACCTAAAAATTACCTGCATCCTCACTAACAGCGTAAGCTTGTCGACGATTTCGACGCATCAATTGATGAATTTCATTGACGACGTCGGGCCTGATTGGGGCTTTAAATACGTGCGGTAAGCAAATCGTACTATCTTTCACCGCTTCATTTTTCTCCGAATACACGGTCACAAGAGGCCTAGCGGCAGATAAACTCTAAGAAAAGAAATTTTATTTTGATTTGACACATGGCAAAGATGTCCCAGCCCAGCACGTGTTGACTTATCCACAGAATAAACTTTTCACTTTACTTTTAGAAACTATGCACTTATGTGATGGGCAGGAAAGCGAGCTAATGTAAATACATACCATATTTACTGTAAAAATTCCTCAAAGTTGACTTTATTTTAATCCAACTATAGAAACACGTCCGCCATTAAACAACAGTGGACTGTAAAAAGGACCCAAGCAACCGGAAATTCACACAAGCTGAGAAATTGTTATACTATGAATTACTAGATGGCAGTTAACCCAGTCATGGTAAAGTTCGAAATAATGATAAAAGATTAAAGCCTATAACACACAATCAATAAGAAAAATTCCAGTACGTCGAAATTGGCAAAAAGTGAGTGAAGTGAGTCACTTTTCTGCAAATATTGATTCTGCTAAGAAATTCACTCACTCACTTCACTCACCTTCAATTTTGCGGTGAGTTGGCCTGGCAGTGAAATCATCGAGCAGCGATTTTGTTTTCGAAATGGTAAATACGTATAGTAATTATTTATCACTAATAAATTGTAACTCGCCATTCGCATACTAGAAAATTCTAATTGATGGACTACAATAAAGTTATAATGTATTAGACGGGATGCTCCTTATTATCTGCATTAAATATTTAGAGGACAATCTTTCGCAGCCGTGTTCATTTTCACACATGAAAACGCCAAAAAGCTGTGAAAATGACATTCGTAGTTAATATTCGAAAATACTCACTTCACTTTTTAAAGGAATCATTTTATTTTCAAAAGTGAGTGAATGAAGTGAGTGAAAGAAGTGACTGAAGTGAATCACTCACAAATTAGCTGAAACTCGGTACAGATGTTGCAAGGTAGTACCAGTCTTGTACTTACCTCATACTTAGTTTAGTACTATATATTCATGTAATCTATTATACAGCCATCAGCTGATAGACATTGATGTACACACTTTGTATTGTCATCTTGTGCTATGAAGACATATCGTAGCTTGTTTAAATTCTATAAATAAAGATCTATGAACTAAAAGTTAATCTTATATTTACATGGTGCCGAAACCCGATTAAACTAATAAATAAACGTTAGCCAATCTAACGAAACAAATAGTTTAGTAATATCAGAAGGATATTTTTCATAAAAATGACGGAAAACGTTGGAGCCAATCTTCTTCGTCCGCCAAAACCACTCATAATTGAGCATAATAAGGACATGTCAAAGGAATGGAAACTATGGAAACAACAGTATGGTTATTTCGAAATTGCAACACAGATTACAACGAAGCCACAAAACATCCAAATAGCTACATTCATGACAGCAATTGGCAGCACAGCTATACAATTATACAACACGCTGCAACAGCCACTTCCAGTAACAGGTGAAGAGGTAACTTTAGAACAGGTAAAAAGTACTTTTGAAAATTTCTTTCAACCAAAAATAAACGTAACATTTGAGCGTTATAAATTTCACAAAATTTCTCAAAAAGACGGCGAATCCGTAAACGAGTTAATTGCGAGAATACGTTTACAATCACAGAATTGCGCATATGAGCATTTAACCGAAAACATTATGAGAGATCAGTTAATTCTAGGAGTAAAAAGCGAAGAACTTCGTACAAAATTGCTAGCCCAAGACATAACATTAACAAAGGCAACACAATTGTGTCAAGCTACCGAAATTTCTCAACAACAAGTAGAAGAAATCTCAAGAGAAAATGAACGTTCCATCGAATTGATTTATAAATCAAAGCGTAATAATCGCACATTTGACTGTAGTAAGTGTGGTACGCGACATGAAGTACGTAAATGTCCAGCATTTCAACACACCTGCAAAAAGTGCAGTGATAAAAATCATTTTGAATCAATGTGTAGAAACAGTCAAACAAACAAACAAAAAGGCAAACGGTTGACAAAAAATGTTAACATATTAGATGACAGCATCATACAAGTAGGTTTATTGTCAAATGGTACAGCGAAATCTGACAATTGGACAGAAAATATCACAATCGCAGATCATAAATTCGACATAAAATTAGATACAGGTGCCCAATGCAATGTACTACCGAAAAGTGTAATTGATGTTGTGAATGCTAAAATCGATAGGTGTAATGTCAAAACGCTTATGTCTTTCAGCAATCATCGTCTGAAAGTTCTGGGACAATCAGAAATAAAATGTCTCATTACAAATCAAATATGTAAAGTTATGTTTAAAGTCGTAGCTGAAAACATAAAACCAGTTCTAGGTGCCAATGCATGTGAACAATTAGGTCTCGTTCAAAGAGTTCACACAGTAATGGACGATGATATTTTTGAAGGTCTTGGATGTTTAAAAGGATTTGTATATGACATGGACCTAATTCCAAATCCACAATTCAGGATCCATCCACCAAGACGAATTCCGTATAAAATCAGGGATGAAGTCAAAAAAGAGTTGGAAAAAATGATAGAAATGGACGTGATCGAACCAATAAAGGAGCCTACTCCTTCAGTTTCACCAATGGTAGTAGTGAAAAAACAGAACAAAATTCGAATCTGTATAGACCCAACGGACGTTAATGTCAATATTCTACGACGCCACTATCCAATGCGAACTATTGATGAAATCGCAGTGAGGTTACAAGGTTCAAAGTTTTACACGCTTCTCGATTGTAAACGAGGATTTTGGCAAGTACGTGTATCAGAAAAAACTAAAAAAATCTTAACATTTTCAACACCATGGGGAAGGTTTTGTTGTAAGAGGTTACCCTTTGGGATTTCATCAGCTCCAGAAGTCTTCCAGGAAACAATGCAATCATTATTTTCAAAGATCAAAAACGTAGAAGTATCAATAGATGATATATTAATCCACGCACGATCCATAGACGAGCTCAGACGAACGACAGAGGAAGTAATTAAAATCTTGCGAATCAACGGACTGAAATTAAATAAAAACAAATGTGTGTTTGAACAAGTTAAAGTTAAGTTCTTAGGACACATCATAAATAGAAATGGAATGACTGCAGATCCAGAAAAAACAGCCGCGATCTATCGTCTAAAGGCCCCTACAAATCGAAAAGAATTGCAGAGAATTTTGGGTAAGTTCACCTACCTCAGCAAATACATACAAAACTTTTCAGAATTAACAACGCCTTTAAGAACATTACTGTCAAAGTCAACGCCGTGGGTCTGGGATAGGTATCAACAAATTGCGTTTGATAAATTAAAGTCTACAATAGCCAAGCCACCTGTTCTTAAATTATATAACATCAATGAAGACATTAAACTCCAAGTAGATGCAAGTTCCACTGCACTAGGAGCAGTACTTCTCCAAAGAGAACAGCCCATCGCATACGCATCAAAAGCCCTAACTGAATGTCAACAAAGATATTCACAGTTAGAAAAAGAAGCCTTAGCAGTGAAATTTGGATGTGAAAAATTCCATGAATATGTATGGGGTAAAAAGGTTATAGTCGAATCAGACCACAAACCTTTGGAAACAATTTTTCGAAAGCCTATACATTCTTCGCCTGCCAGACTTCAAAGAATCAGATTAAGTGTATTGACCTACAATCCACAAGTCATCTATAAACAAGGGATTAAGATGTACCTCGCAGATCCTTTAAGCAGAGACTGTGACAATCCAAGCCCAGATGACACCCACATGGATGAGGAATTAGAAGTACAAATGCTGCTTTCAATTTCTGATGAGGAATTAACAAGACTGACAAACTTGACAAAAAATGATGAAACATGTCAAATCCTTAAATCATTGATCCTAAAAGGATGGCCGGACAATATCAAATCCATACCGAATGTAGCACGTCCTTACTGGAACTTCAGGGATGAACTGTCTATATATGAAGGGATCATCTATAAATCGCATAAAGCATTCATTCCAGCCAAAATGAGAGCAGACTTGCTGAAATATATTCATAGCGGACATTTCAACTACGAAAAATGTGTTCGACGAGCCAAGGACTGTGTATTTTGGACAAAAATGAATAGAGACATATATGACTATATTCAAAGATGTGCATCATGTCAAGCAAACCAGAAAAGCAACATTAAAGAACCTCTTGGTCGAAAAGTTATACCGACATATCCATTCGAAATTGTAGCAACCGATCTATTCCATTTTAAAGGAAAAGATTATATCGTTATAACGGACAGCTACTCAGGATTCATTAAGTTTGAAAGTCTTGATGAAATAACTACAGGAAATATTATAAAATTTCTTAAAAACATATTCTCAATTCAAGGTATACCAAGAGTGTTAGAATCAGACAACGGTCCGCAATACTCATCACTTGAGTTTAAAAATTTTTCGAAAATGTGGAAATTTAATCATCAAACTAGCTCGCCATACCATCCAAGAGGAAATGGGCTAGCAGAAAAAGCAGTACAAACTTCAAAAAATATTTTGAAGAAATGTGCCTACGATAATTCAGATGTCCAATTAGGAATATTGAACTTCATGAATACACCTAGAGAGAACTTAGGAACACCAGCACAAAGACTTTATGCACGAAACCTACGTTCACCTATACCTACTACTACATTATCACTTCTACCAAATCAGCCTATAGTAGAAGACGTACCAGAAGCTTTGCGAGAAATACGTGAGCAACAAAAAAAGTACGCCGACAAGAGTTCCAGAGAAAGGGAGCAATTAAACAAAGGAGATGTGATAGTAACAAGGACAAACAATAAAGCTGAATGGAAACCGGCTATTATTGAAAGTCAAGTTCATCCGCGATCATACATGATTAGGGACAGAAAAGGAAAAACATACAGAAGAAACTCTTCATGCATTAAGCGAACTCAAGCGCAAATGGAGTATCATACAAGAACGGTTCCCGAGAACAACGAAGACGACTCACATATACAACTAGAGTCAACGTTACCTTTGGTAGACGAGTCATCAGAAAAACATATGTCAAATAATATGACTAAACCTGATCAGACACCGTCAATTAGCAATCACCGTCAAACAGTTATAGATACTAAACAGAACTTATCTGAAATAACCAGTACAAGGTCTGGAAGAATAATTAGACCACCGGAGCGCCTAAATCTATAGCTCTCATCATTCTGGAAAAAGGGGGATGCAAGGTAGTACCAGTCTTGTACTTACCTCATACTTAGTTTAGTACTATATATTCATGTAATCTATTATACAGCCATCAGCTGATAGACATTGATGTACACACTTTGTATTGTCATCTTGTGCTATGAAGACATATCGTAGCTTGTTTAAATTCTATAAATAAAGATCTATGAACTAAAAGTTAATCTTATATTTACAGATGTGGAATTTTCTCACAGAATTCCAGCTTTTTTACAGATGTGTTCGTGGTATACGAAAAATTGTTAATATCGTAGCCCCCGGATCCGTGGCGACATGTTATAACTTCGCATCGAAAGCGATCATCGAAGCGAAGATTTCGCTCAGGCGGTATGTTATAAGATATTCGTTCGACAGGCGATTTTGCTTGTTTCGAAATTATTTCCGAATTTTTCCCCTATCACAAATGACATTTATGGATTCTTTTTCTAGTTGTTGATAAATTGTAATAATAAAAAAATTGGAATTTATGAATTTTTCAAGCGCAGTGGCTTTATTTGTGGAGGATAATGAAAATAACGAAGAAATAATTATAATTACTGGGACAAAAGAAAATTTTTAAGGTAGCGGTATTACGTTATGGATATGCCCAACAAAATGTACTGCCTTATTGATTTTTGAATTCAAGAAATATTCTTACAAGTTTTATAACTTCAAGTTTGAAGAATCTATATAATTAATATATAAAATCATTTATATTGAATAAATTAAAAAAAAATGTAACATTTAAATCAAATTTCTTAAACTTTTCATACATTTTTTAATCTTCGCTTGTCCTATCACTCTCAGCAAAACTCAGAAAGTCGAAAAAAGAGAGCAGCGGGCCGGTCAGCAGGCGACATCCCCAGTCTTCTTGCCTTGTCTTACTTCAGTAGTTTTTCATATAAAAGTTGCTTGTATTTTGTTCAAACGCTATAATTTCCATAAATTTGTTCTACATGCTATTATTTTTTTAAACTATTAGAAAGAAAACATATTTGGCTACAATTTGTATTAACTTCATTTTCCTGTGGAAGCAACAGTTTTGGGCTTTAGAACCGGTTTAAGATGAAATTTTAGTTTTTCCTCTATGACGAGTATACAAAAAGCAGTGAGAGTGAGCTCTTACTGCATGCTGTACCCGGCACGTTAAGGCCTTTTAGCCTCCGGCGACTTCATGGCTTGTATTATATTCCGGGGGTTACGGATGTTCACACAGTTGTGCTAAAAAGCACATCGGTGTGTACACCTGAATGCACGGCTAAATTGGATCTTTAGTTTTTTTGCCAGCTTCAAGCTGGCTTGAGATTTATTTGATCAAATTGCAAATTTCAAGTCTGTGGCTGTTAACTTGAGGGAATTTTTAATGTTGTCAAGTGTGTGAATGGCTTCTGTGGACACATTTTTTGAGACAATTGAGAAGTAAAACAGCTACCAAAAATGTTAAAATGGAAAAAACTTATAGGAGTTGGTGAAAGATAAGCAGTTACTGTGGGATATAAAAAACAAACTCAGTATTATTTTTACATCTCGACTAGGACTGCAGCGACGGCGGCAAAATTAGAAACTGATCAATCCCGGCGATAATGTCGTCGATCGCTCAACGTCGGTCGTCGCAATTTGGTGCATTCGCATAAGATGCTGAGCTTTTAGAAGTTTGACAGCGATATATCGTCGTCGTTTGTCGTCGCAATTGTGTTTAAGCCTTATGGCTGATTTACATTACTCGAACATCCGATTTTACTGAGAAAGTGAGTGAGAGGGTCTTATTACTTTGCACTGTTAGAAAAAAGGAAGAGGTGATTGATTGTCAAAGCATTATTTCCCACTATTTTATAGCCAAGTGTCATTTGTGGCATTTCATCAATTTGTCAATTGCATAAATTAGATGGACGTTTATGCTGAAATTCAAAATCGGATAAAACAAGGCACTATTTTCAAGAAAAATACAGATACAGAATACAATAGAAAATACAGATACAGAATACAATAGAAAATACAAAATATTCCCTTTATTCCATATTCAAAAATTTTTCAAAAAAAATATAATAACTTTTTTTTAAAAAATTGTAAAAAAAATTTTAAAATTTTTTTAAAAAATGTTTAAAAAATTTTAATAAACTTTGACACATTCCAGCTGATGTGCTGTGACTTTCTTAAAATATTTTTAATTTGTGTGCGTGTAAACAATTGTATTCGTAACCGCTTGTAGTTATATATATAAGTTTGCTGCCATAATAGCAAAATTTACTACCATAAAATATACTTCTGGCTAGAACTTTTTATGGCTAATTATGGCAGTAAAATTTCCCCTTCATCGGGGAATTTGACATTTAACTCAGTAAAATTTTGCTGGATAATTATTTGTCCTTATCGTTCTAAAGTATTTTCAGATAAGGAGAAACTACTTACTCTGTTTTCTAGCAATGTTCGAATAATGTAAATCAGCCATTATGGCAGAAACACATCCAGGCCTCGAGGCTTCCTCGAGGTGTTGTCAAAATTTCCAACACGGGTTTTTAAATGATGCAACACAAAACCAAGCCAGCAGCTAGCCTCGAAGCCTAGCCGCAAAGCTCGCTTTGCTCAATGTTCGAAATTTTTCTCTCTCAGGCCTACTTCTGTCAACAGATGTACTAACAAAATTAAAATGACAGCACCGGGCCACAGTACATTGTACAGAGCCCGGTGGTATCATTTTGTTTTCATTTCTCTGAGGCAAGACTTGAGGCGAGCTGCGAGGAAGCCTGAGAGAGGCCAGGCCTGAGGCTTGCTTGGATGTGTTTCTGCCTTTAAGGCTTAAACACAATTGCGACGACAGAGCGATAGGGCGACAGACGACAACGAATAATTCGCTGCGAAACAGGCAGTCAAAAAATTTGGAACACAATTGCAACGACAGGCGATGAGCGACGATTGTGAAAGAAGAAGATATTGAAATATCATTTGTTAAATATTTCAAGCGTTTTAAAAGGAGATTTTTATCAAGAATATTTTATATTATATTGAAAGAAATGCAATGAACCAAAGTGTGGAAAAAAACTGAAAATGCAGAAATTAAGTAAATTAAACGCTTTGAAAATCCATCCAACCCACGTCTTTTTTATCCACTTGTCTTGCCTGTCTTGTAAACTATAAATTATTTTATGGATTTCGCATTTCCTCGATCAATTTTTCCTCAAAGCTCATTATTTTAAAATTACCACGGTTTGCTACCACCTAAAAAAGACAAAAGTGATTGCCACAACCATTTCATTCGATTAATTTTGTTGGTAGGACTGCAGCGACTGCGGCTTAAACACAATTGCGACAACAGACGACAAACGACGACGATATATCGCTGTCAAACTTCTAAAAGCACAGCATCTTATGCGAATGCACCAAATTGCGACGAGCGACGATGAGCGATCGACGATATTATCGTTGGGATTGATCAGTTTCTAAAGGCTTAAACACAATTCCGACGACAGACGACAAACGACGACGATATATCGCTGTCAAACTTCTAAAAACACAGCATCTTATGCGAATGCACCAAATTGCGACGACCGACGTTGAGCGATCGACGACATTATCGCCGGGATTGATCAGTTTCTAATTTTGCCGTCGTCGCTGCAGTCCTACCAACAAAATTAATCGAATGAAATGGTTGTGGCATTCACTTTTGTCTTTTTTAGGTGGTAGCACACCGCGGTAATTTTAAAATAATGAGCTTTGAGGAAAAATTGATCGAGGAAATGCGAAATCCATAAAATAATTTATAGTTTACAAGATAGGGAAGACAAGTGGACAAAAACGACGTGGGTTGGATGGATATTTCAAACCATTTAATTTAGTTAATATCTGCATTTTCAGTTTTTTTCCACACTTTGGTTCATTGCATTTCTTTCAATATAATATAAAATATTCTTGATAAAAATCTCCTTATAAAACGCTCAAAACATTTAACAAAAGAAATTTCAATATCTTCTTCTCTCACAATCGTCGCTCCTCGCCTGTCGTTGCAATTGTGTTCCCAATTTTTCGAATACCTGTTTCGCAGCAAAATTTTCGCTGTCGTCTGTCGTTCTGTCGCTCTGTCGTCGGAATTGTGTTTAAGCCTTAAAGATGCTGTCAGCTGTGCTTTTAGAAGTTTGACAGCGATATATCGTCGTCGTTTGTCGTCTGTCGTCGCAATTGTGTTTAAGCCTTAAGTGTGTTGTATAGTGCAGGAAGAAGAGGAAAATTGTTTCCCCACAGACGGTGTCTTGTTTGTCGCGTTCCGTGGACCGTAGTTAGATTATTCCAAGGTTTGTTCATATGAGTGGTTTTGTCGTAAAAGTCGTATTTAAAGGATTTAATAACTGATAGTTTAGATTGTTTTAATAAGCGATGGCTGGAGAAGTAATAGTTGATGCCTTACCATATATTGACCATGGTTATGATGATACTGGAGTCCGAGAATCTGTAAGTAGCAAGACATTTTAGCTGTACAAGTTCCTGAAAATTAATGCTTTTGAAAGTCCATATAGATAAATGCCCAGATGAATAATGTGATAATGGTAGCTGTGTAGTTCATGTTTTGATTTTAGTAAGGCCTTCGACTTTGTCCCCCATGCACTATCGATCAAGCTTCGGACGCGTTTTGGGTTCTCTGATTCTGCCTGCAGACTGATTGAGGACTACTAAGTCATTGACATTTCATGGTGACATGCAATGAGTCCTATTCTTCTTTGAGACCTGTAATTGATGGTGTGCCGCAGGGAGCTGTGCTGGCACTTCTGTTGTTCACACTATTCATAGATGATGTCACCTCAGTATTGAGTAATGTGAGATTCCACATTTATGTTGATGATCTCCAGATTTACTCTGCCGCTCCTAGGGATAATCTAAACGAGGCTGTTGCAACAATCAATGGGACTCTGGTTGAGATTGCTGACTGGTCTGCAAACAATAGCTGTCCCTAAATCCCTTGAAAACTCAAGCAACCCTCTACTCCATTCGTCTCTCATCAACATGTCTGTACTTCATAACATTGCGATCTCAACTAAACCAGTTTTCAATCTGGGTCTTTTAATGGATAAACAGGATCTACTATGGCCTCCGCTCGCTCTATTCGGCTTCTCATCACATTGATGTGGTCACCAGCATGAGACTTCTCTGCTCTGGCTCGTGCATATATGGCATGTGCCAGATATGTCTGGTTTTAAACGAGTTGCATGCCCCCCCCCCGCCCCCTCGCCATTACCTCGAACTACTTCTCCCATGTGCCCACTGGCCAACATGTATGAGCTTAGCTAGCTGCAGCTGCAGCTGATATACAAGGTTAGACATGGCTAAATACCGAGATATATCATCAATCGCTTCAATTGGAGCAGCCTGAATAGATTCAGGCTTGTCCTCCTAGAGTCCATTCACAATATGGTGAGAGGAACATTTTCCTCCACGGGGCAACCTTCTGGAATCAAATGTCAGGACGCTCGATGTAGCGCTTCGTTGAATGCGTTTAAGACAGTGGCCCGGGATTTCCTGAACCTGATCTAACCTGATTTGCCCTTCACTATTAAATAAATTAAAAAACAAGTAAAAAAGCTAGAATTGGTCTAAGACCAATTCTTATGATACCCCAGATGAATGCCCGTATTAAATTTCGTATGGTTACCGATCTATTCAAGTTTGATTTTGAAGTCGTTTTTCGCATATATTTCTAGAACGGTTTGTAGCACAGTAAAAATGATTATAACCAGTTTTATAGGATTTCGTATTCTGCAGAAGTTTTTAGTACAATTAAAATGTCTTGGACTGATCGTTTTCAAAGTATACGTAAAAAACCTATATTTTTATATGGCAACACCAAGACGGAGTTGCCCGATCTAGTCCATTTTTGACATTTTATTTGCTAATGAAGTAAAAACATCACATACGAAATGTCAGCTCTCCACGTCGACGCGTTCTCAGGCAGTGTCCAAATATATAGCGGAAAACGAAATTTTTATATGGCAACCCCACGAAAGAGTTGCCCGATTTGTCTCATTTTCGAACTTAATTTTACTTTTTTTTTTTAACTCCGTGTACAAAATTTCAGCTCTCTAAGTATACGCGTTCTCGAGTTATCGTGCGCACAGACGGACGGACATGTAAAAATCAAAATAACTTTTAATATTATGAATAGGTGTCCAATCCATTTTGCTCTACCATCATTATTTCGAGGTGTTACAAACGGAATGACAAACTTAGTATACCCCTATGATTTCATCTAGGGTATAAAAAGGGAATTTTTACTCGTTGCATATACTTAAACCGTGTTTATATCGCATGATTTATTTATTTATTTTATTTTATTCCATTTCTTTGCTTGCTATCTCCTTATGCTGCACTGCACTCAATGAGCCTATAATTATATGTTTTTGTTTATTGCTACAATATTGATACACTATGTTATTTTATTTGTTACATATCACTAGACTTTACTATGTTTTAAGTACCTATGCTTGTACTTCTATTGCTTCTCTTGCTACAATGCTAATCTACTATGTATTTATTTAATTTAATTTTGCTATATTTTACTAGGCGGTGCTTTGTCCTAAGTGCCGATACTTGTAAATTTATGCTATATTGCTGAGATGTTGAACTACTGTGTTGTTTGCTACATTTCACTAGACTGTACTATGTTCTAAGTATTTTTATTGTTTATTTTGCTAAAATATTAATCTACCATGTAACTATCTATGATGTGCCCAGAACTATGCGTGCCTTCGGCACGGGTAGTCAAATAAATTGATGTTTATTGTTTATTGAATAAGCAAGGTTTAGCATATATGATAGAAATCCAGATTAGCCTACAATGCCCTACAACAAAAAGGATTATCAGTTAATAGCTGACAATTATTTAGCAGATGCGAGTTTAATTTTGGTCTTTTGTTTCTTTTTCATATAATCTCTTCTCTAATATACAATTTACTTGAAATATTATCCATACTGTTAGTTTTCTAATCAGTTATATGTAATCGCTGGGACTGCTACTAATTGTTTTTTTTTTTTTTTTTTTTAATTTAACTTTAGCTGTGTTCATGAAGGATAATATTTCAATAATCTAGTCTAATGGATAGAAATAATCTGAGCCGTTTAATATTAACTGTTATTCAACCGCGATTAAGGTTCAGGCCGTTCCGGTTTTTTGTGGCAGAAAAATTCAAATTGCTTTTACCTTATCAGTATAAAAGATGCGGATGCCATTTAGGTACATAGTTTATTGTCACATCCCTCTAGGTTCGATATCTTGATGACAAAGTGAAGACAAAGATCAGAATATATGTAATCTACGAAAACTTGATGAAATATTGCTTTTTTGGATTTTAACTTACCGAACATGCAATGGAAATTAAATAAATATGAAGATCACCACCCTCTTCTTAATAACCTATTGATTGACTATATTTTTATTAAAAAAAAAAAAAAAAAAAAAAAATTAAATTAAATTAAGTGTTGTTCTATGTAGGCTCTCGCTATGGTAGAGGAAGAATGCAGACGATATAGACCAACAAAAAATTATTTGGATCACCTCTCGCCGCTTAATACAATATCATTTGAAACAAAGCTAATGGCTTATGAGTTTGAAAGAATTCAGAATAGATTACCCATGGAGACTTTAAGTATGAAACGATATGAGCTTCCTCCGCCTCCTGCTGGGAAACTCTCTGAGGTAGCAGCATGGACAGAATCTATAGAAAATTCAATGGCACAATTAGAGCACCAAGCTGTAAGAGCAGTAAATTTGGAGCTTATGTTGGAATACGGATGTGAATCCTGGAAAGCTTATCTGGAGATTTTTACTTCTTTGCAGGCAAAGGCCCAAAAACAACTTCAAGGGCTTAAAAAAGAAATTCAAGAGGCTAATTGGCAAAGAAAATTAGCACAGACACAAGCTGGCGAAAAACTAAAAACATTAGAGGCTCATTGGGTAATGTTAGTTTCAAAAAACTACGAAATTGAACAGGAATGTGTCGAGCTTGAAAAGAAGATAAATCAAATCAAGGAAAAGCACGATATTAATACCACCAGTAATGATGAATAGACCATTTTTATAACGAGTGTATTTTTTTTTTAGTAATAAATACATTTTGTACATAGTAATCAAGCAATTTTACATTAGGGATATGATATTTGACTCTGTTAACTTGGTTCAACAAAACTATAAATAAAGATTTGCTTTACAATGTTGTTTCAGGAACAACATTTTGAGTTTTCAGTTTTAAGTTTGAATCTAAGTTCAGTTGCAAAAGTTTTTGCTCCAGGCGCTTAATTCTTGATTGATACTTTTTTTTGCATTGCTCTAGCGATTGCGACAGATTACTAAACCGAAGAGAAATTTATTGATTTAGATTGATATCAATTACCAAGAACATACATACATATTTGCTTTTTGAAGCTCAGCTACATTATTTTGCACTTGTGTATATTTCTCATCAGACGATTTCCTGCATTCAGATACAGAACTAATTAGAGCTTGTATTCTACTTTTCAATTGCGATTCCCTTGTTAGTGCTTCTACAAGCTGCCTCTCAATAATAGCTGAATGTTCTGCTTCTGAATAGGATGATCGATCCTAAAAATACATATTAGAATGTAAAAATGTTGCCAGAATCTACAATATATAAAATTAAATAATTATGTTTTTAATTTTCCTTTTGACATAACGTAACAAAAATTATTCAAGTTTAAGAATTGTTGTAGCTATTCTTGTAACCTTTATTTTGCAGTTTTTGGTCGTTTTTAAGTTTTCCCTTTTGTACACATTTCTTTTATTATACAGTGTGTTTCCTCCTAGACATCAAATAATTATGGCGGGGAGCATATTAACTGTATTGGAATTACAGGACGATTAAGAAAATACAGGGTGTACGGTCACCGTCAAGAGTTCATTGTATTCAGAACTTTATGGCCTTCCAACGATTGCTCAACCAGCCCTCCCAGCTTAATGCGCTATAGTTCCTGCATGAAAAGGAATTAATGTGGTTTACTACTTATTGGAAAATTACGTCCGTAAACGGAAGCGGACAACAATATCATCACTCATAAATAAGTAATCTACGAACGCAATCAAATTTATCAATGAAATCAATAATTGTAATTCGTTCCGCAAGCTCCAGTGTACCATAACACATGATCCTTGATTCAACACCACCAGAGATGAAAATTGTCAGAATTCATTAACATTAGCTCTCACATCAAGTGAATTAGATCAAGTCCTTATCTAATATTCTAATAGTAAGAAAATGCAAGCGGAAGAGCTGCAACGATATAATGAAATTGCACGGCAACCAGAGCTATTTAAATGTTGAATTGTGAACCATGCACGATTAAAGGAGCGTTTACAATGGCAGAGTAAAGTGGAGTCACCAGATTGCATTGTCTCTCCTTGTCTTCAGCTTGCACTCTAATATAAGTTCTTCGCGCTTCTCACCAAAGTGGATTTCACAAAGTAGCGTCAGATTTGAAAAATTCTTAATCTCACGTTGGTGAGATGATGAGAGAATGCAATCTGGTAACTCAATCTACATTGCCATTGTAAACGCTCCTTAAATATTGCATGTTGCTTCTCTAAATGTCCGCTACATTTTTTCACGCACATGAAACAAATGATGCAGAAATATGATAATGTAATCTCATGTCAGAGAAGATATACAAAATTCTCGAAAGATGTCTCTATCTCAAATCTAAAATCAATACTAGACCAGAAATCTCATACATAGTCATAGAAGGGAGAATTCCAAAATGTTTTGAATTTTGCGAGAAGCCAATAAAATTAAAATCAAAAATAGCAGTTTTTGACTTACCTTAGATGCCACAGATATAATAGCTTCTGAGTCTGCCAGTTGGGACTGTAATTGCGAAAGCGCCTCCTCTAATATAAAAACTTTTTCCAGAGCTAGTTTTTTCTCTTTTTCCGTAAACTCTAGTTTTTGTTTCGTTTCAATCACGTCTTCTCTTAAGCTCATCAGTTCCTTTTGTGTAAAATTTTGTTAATATAATATTTAAAAAATTTACACTGAGAATAAAATTAATTGTAGCTGACAATTGCATGTGCGAAAGTGAAGTGACCTTATATTGCATACTGTTAAGCAAAACAAGAGGGACTATTCTTTTTAGAAAATCGTGAGGTTTTTGACATTTTAGTCAGTGAAATTTTACTGGGATGTCTTTGGTCCTTATCGATATAAAGTATTATGAGCTAAAGAGAAAATGCCCATTTTATTTTCTAGCAATGTAAGTTTAGCAGTTTTCAATGAAAAAATTTAGAAATTATTGCAGGCGCCTTATTTGAAATTGATTTCTTAATTAAGCTTTCAGTGGGCTACGAACCAGCAGAGTGAATTATCACTCGCATATTACAGCATCCCAATGATTCTACATCAACATTACTTACTTGCATTAAAACTGCCATTTCCATATCCATCTGGTGATTATCCGAACGTATTTCCTTATTAATTTCTACAGCTACTCTCACTTTTTCAAAATTGGGAGAATAAGGCGATTCCAAAGCAACAACAGTATTTTGCATAGCTGCTCGTCTGCCTTTTAGCTTAGACACATGATTCCTTAGGCGGTTGTCATCTTCTGCTGTCCATGGATTGGATAATTGAGAGCTACTTATACATACCCTGGGAAAAATTTAAGAAAATGATCAAAAGAGCTAAATACAAGATGTTTTCATTTACGTATTCTGCCATGGTCCTAAACTATTTTCATTTAAATTTTTTTCACTCTCTAAACGATCCAATAAATGACGAGCAACAGCTTCAACCGCTCTACGACTATCTTGTGATGATGTGGTTTTTTCTTTTAATAGAGCCAGTCTAAAAAAAAAGAAACTTCTGTAAGAAAGAAAATTGAAAAATTACATTCAATTAAAGTTTCTTACTTGCTCTCTAAAAGAGCTAACATGACATCATAGGCTTCTATCGCTCGATCGCTACAGTTTAGAGCTAACTGCAGTGCTATAGCATTTGATTCATACTTTCCACAGAGTAAATACAAATGCTCACAATGTTCCTTACATTCATCTAATGTTAAAGAGAGAACAGTGTTTCGCAGCTTGTAATGCTCAATTCTACGCTGCAGCCTTTGAAGTTCAGCTTGTAACTGTGCCGTTTCAGTGAAATTGTTAATGGCATTTTCACATTGCATCATGTCAGATACCAGATGTTCTACGATTTCGGTATTTCTGATCTGTAAAATGTAATGTTGTTGAAAAATTATGAAGAAAGTTTTATATAAAACCTTTCTTACTCCACTATTTAAAATATCTGTTCCTGTTATATGCATTTCTTCAACAGTTCTCCTCAGTTTAACTCTTTCGGCCATTTTTGGAATTAATGTTTCCACCTTTGCTCTTCTTGCATTGAACTGATGAGTGTCTGTTATAATTGGAAATCAATTTATTATAACTATTCAAGTGCTGCTTTTAGAGAATGAAAAAAAAATGACACATCGGTACGGATGGAACTCAGGGATATCCTTTTACACACAGGTACCTCAAAGACCAATATTAGCCTCAACGTTTATATATTGACAATTGACCATATCCGGATTTTATGGGAACATTTTCACAGTTTATTTTAGCCAGACAATAGATTTGGTGTAAGGCAGTTTCAGTGTTTGTACTTGGATTTTGGTTACGATACTGCTCCTCGAATTTATAGACTGAGCTCCTCTGAATTTGCCTGATCTTGTTGAATAGCTTTCAGGATCAGCAATTGGGATTCAATCCAAAAATCTATAAAGAGCAAGTCAAATCGAGTATAGTAGCTCTACCTGTGGTTGCCTTGTCATAAAGATGAAATGCCAAATAAAAAGTGAGTGAGCCAAGTAAGCGACTGGGTTCAAGCCGGTGTTCCTAGGATGCTGAGCTTGAGGTCATATCTCCATATTGCAGTGAACTGATAAATCAGCAAAATTATATTAAGTATTGTTTCTTTTTGGGTTAAATGTAATTTTTGATCATTTCATTAGTTGGGATTTTTCTAAATGATTGCAGGAGTTAAAGGTAATGTAATGGAGAATTTGGGGCTCGTTTAATAGGCCAAAGGGAAAACTAATTATGTAGCATATATTTTAACAACAAAATCAGCAAAGATTGCAGTTGTTGATCTGATATTCCACGTGTACTGAATTGAAGGGGCTCTCAGATTTCTAAATCGCGAATAGTTACGACAATAAAAATTAAATTTCCGTGTAAAATTTAACAATTCAATTAGTTGAGTCATGTGCAGGAAGTAATTTATTTAAGGACTACCTATTACGTAGGAATTCTAGGGCTCCTCGCTTTCAAGCTAAAACTTGCATTGCAGATTGGCAAATCTATTTTGGCAACTTGAGATTCGCGCATTGACGAGGATTGATGATACTGTAGGTCTTTATTTTTGCATACGAATCCTCATTATGTAAGTTCTTAGATTGCTCAGTCGAGGATTTTCTACACCCTAGCGACGTAATTAATCATAACATATTCAGCACACTAAATAAAGCCCTCATTGTCATTGGGATCGGGTGTGCTGTAACTTTATACACTGATTCATATTCATATTGTATGCCAACAAGAGTTTAGCTCCAATAATCCAACAAATAAAAATTGGCAACCTTAATATTAATCACTGTAATCTTGGTCAAAATTGTGCAGTAAGATAAAAGAGAGCTTGAAATCGAGAAAAAGCTACAGAATACAAAATGAAGTAAAATAACTGCTTATTATTTAAATATTCAAGGTCTTTTAAGCAACGTGACAACCGGACGCATGCTACTCAGGCTTTTCAGGCACCATTTGTTGTCGATGCACCGTGAAGTTTTATTCTGGTACGAAAATACGACGGGCTTTTCGTTCTTTATGTGGTATGGATGCTACTGTCAAAGTTATTGAATTCCTTAACAGATTTTTGACTCAAGTGGTTTTTACTACTTTAAAATAAATAAAACCGAAAAAAAAACTTTTAATTCATCATATTTTTACCTTTGAAGATAGTTGTGCTATTTCCTTTTGTGCAATTTTCTTGAAAATTTTGCATAACATCAAAGCATGTGTCTTTGTTAAGTGACTCTTGTAAGTGTTCTTCAGTCCGTTCAGCATCTTCCTCGCGAGATCTTATAGACTCTTCTTCGAGTGACACATTTTCATCTTGTAACAATTCTGGGCTTAAATCAATTTTATTTGCTATTTGTGACTGAAGCAAGGCAATTTGTGCTCTAAGATGTAACACTTCTTCTTGAAGAGCCTAAAAGATAAAAAACATAATTTGTACTTCCGTAAAAAATATTATAAAAAATCATACTTCAACTTGGGTTTTAACAACAGTATCAATTATTACTTGAGGATCAGAAGGCAATTCTACATCGATTGGTTCCGTTTGGCATTCCGCGTCTGGATTTGTCAAATTCATTTCTGAATTATATGCTGACCCTTCGTGAAAGCTAAATTCTAAAGAAAGAGAATACTCTCAGACTACATATTTTATTGAAAGAGAATTAAATGAATCTTACCGCTTCCTTCATGCTCATTTTCTTCTAAAATAATACTTTCTTGCTTACAACGTAGTTTTTTGCTAAGCTCCGCTATAACGCAGTGCATTTCCGTAATTCGGCTTTCATGGGCCGAACTTATAACTTCAAGTCGTCTGTAGGATCTATCCCTTTCTTCAACGGCTTCCGCAAGTTTATTTTTATAGTCATTTCGCTCTCTTTCTACTTGCTTTAATTTCTGTGTCAAATCTCTTACCTGATCTTCCCAGTTGGTAGAACATGTGAAAACCTATAAAATCAGATATTATTGCCTGCTGGTAAGAGACACAAGTTAAAAGATACGCTAACGTTCTGCTGAAGTTTAGGTGCCTCCGTAACAAGGATATATTCACAATTTGAATTAATAGGATCATTTTTTGTAAAACTAGTTTCAGTTTGCTTAGCACAACACAGACAGCTTAGACTCCGTGGAATATGTGATGGAGATACTTGTTGGTCAACATCAGAGAGGATATCTTCCTCAAAATCGGAGTCTTTTAACTTACTATCAGCTCTTGTAATGGGAGGAAAGGGGGATGAACTTTCTGAGTCTAAACCTGTACTACTTGATGTAAGTAGTTGATTGCCCGGAGAAACACAATGCATACTGGAGCCTTTGCTCGTCGAAAATATCTTACAAATCTAAGCTCGTATAACAAAATTGAGATTTTTATCAAAAGGAAGTAAACTAATTGAACTTTTCGACACTCTTCCTTGCTGATGACGACCTTTTAAAACGTCAAACAAAATTTCTTTACAACAGACCTGCGCAAAACTCGGCAGAATCGATGATAAGCTAATTTCAGATATTTGCGCCTCGTCGAATTGCTTACCTTATTGTCTATGTCAAGAGTGGAACAGGAGCTTATATTGTTATCACTTTCATTTTCACTTCGCATCCCTAAATAATCCACGGGTATAGCGCCGCGTGGAGTACTTCCGAAAATAAATCCATGTCCACTCAAGTCATTTACTGACTCTTTATTATTATCATTTTTACATTTCTGTTTAACTTTAAATGGGGAAGACATGATTCGCACGTCCTTTCTATATTTTATACCACACTGCTCGGCCTTCTTATTGGCGATCTGACACTGTTGATTTTGGACCCCGCTGTCCTTATTTAAACAGACATTATTTAACATTTTCCGCCTATTTTATATATCAATCATATTTTCCACTTTGCATTATAGGCGAATGCAAATCTTTAGCTTGTTTTATACACTCTTGTTTACATTATGTTCATCATAAAATGGGAATTGTCGTTCGTTGCACCCATTTTGTTATTAATGATTGAACAAACTAGTGTCTCTTGTATTGATGCCTGGACTCTCTTGAATCAATTTATTTTTGTTCACCCATTAACTTAGCTTATTTCTATCATTTTGGTCCAAATATATTCATATTATTTCCTCTGACCCACACCATTAAACTTTTTTGTCATTCGTATGTCAAAATTGAAAAGAACTTTCGCTCTTCGCCATCTTGTGTTAAGTGGTGAAAACTACCAATTCGACTAATTCGGTGCATTCCCGTTGGAGGCATTCATACAGCGAGGTTTCAAATAGCGGGTAATTCAGAAGTATAGCCTAGTAGCACCTAGTAGCATAGAGAAAACAGTATTAGATTAGAAAACTGTATGTTGAGAATTTTGCCACAGAGCTTTTGCTGAAATGCCCCTAATCTACTTCTAATAGCACATGGCTAGTCTGAAAGCAACACATCCAGAGCTCATTCGATGGTGTTAAGCGTAACCCCCGGAATATAATACAAGCCATGAAGTCGTACAGCATGCAGTAAGAGCTCACTCTCACTGCTTTTTCTATACTCGTCATGGAGGAAGAACTAAAATTTCATCTTAAATATGTCCTAAGGCCCAAAACTGTCGCTCCTACAGCAAAATGAAGTTAAAACAAATTGCATTATGTTTTATTTCTAATGGTTGTAAAGAGCAAATTTATGGAAATTATAGCGTTTGAACAAAATACAAGCAACTTTTATGTGAAAAACTCCTGCAATAAGACAAGGCAAGAAGACTGTGGATGTCGCCTGCTGACCGGCCCGCTGCTCTTTTTTCGACTTTGTTCATGGCTTGTATATTCCGGGGGCTATAATGTGTTAAGCAATCAGTAGTACACACAATATAATACCATCGGTCGGTCTACATTGAAGTGCATAAAGTCGGCTTCGCTGAGATGCACAAACACTGCATGCGAGCCGGGCAATATCATCGTAGTCAATTCAAAAGCCCTTTTAAAGTGAGCTTTTAAAATCGAGGGAATATTGCTGCCACATATTTTTCAATTCTCTTATTGCTTCTCTATGTAGTACTAAGGTCCACCCTAAACTAAATTTTACCGAGTCTCCAACATCTGGCCATTATTAAAGGGCCAAACCAGACGAGAATTTTTAGGGAAGGAATTTCCTTCCCTTCGCTTAGACGTGCCAAAACAATAATCTTGTTTCGCGTAGTTCCTTATATGATTACCGAAATTAATTGTTTGCGTTTCATTTAAGTCACAGTTTTTGATATAAACAATAACTGTATCACAAATTCACAACACGTAATGATTATTAAATTATTATATTATCACCTCAAATCGCAAATAAACATCTGTACAGCCGTCCGATGAGAAATTTCAAAATGGCCGGCTTGCTGTAGCATTGGTATGCTGCTAGTACTCTCGATTGAAACTTGGTAGCACGGACTTTTTCCTATCCTTGAATACTTCTCACTCGTAAAAAGTGCCAATAATTTCCCTTGTGTGGGCTATGGCTAAGTCTAGTATGCTGATCGAGCGAAAATTTCGCCTGCATTCTGGACATATAATTCTACACGGAAAAGAGTTGTGGAGAAAATGTAAATTAGAAGTGGAGAGTGAATAATTGAGAAATTAATTATCAAAAGGTTTTAAATAATTTTCTCATAATAAATAATAATAATTGAAGCATCTCTTGTTTTTTGTTGGGTTGTGCGTTGTTAGCAATCTTCTCTGATATGCATCTAACTAATAATGTAGACTTGCAGCTATCGGTTTTCAACAGCTGCGCCTTTCAATTTTTTTATCAGCACGTTCCTCTGAACACATTTTCGAAAAGACCGCCTGTATTCAACTGGTATCATACTCCAGCCATTGGGAGAGCTAAGGCTCTTCGGGACCTTGCATTTAGGGCTTAATCTGAGCAGTGTACGCCCGAGAGATGGGGAATATTGGGAACAGGTATCGACAGGAGGTGCGTAAAGCCAAGGCGGCTCAGGGAATAGCAACATTTGGCGCATCGCTTTCTACCAAGGCTTTTTGGGGGAAAGTTCGTAACATTGGTGTGCTTTCCGACTCTAACTCCATGCAGCATGACATGGACTCTGACGTAATGAATAGCTTCTTTGCTTCAGTGCCAACTAATCTCACATCTACTTCTCCATCGGGTAATAATAATAACATCGTCGATCGCGATCTATGAGAGAGCTGGGGCAGGTGTATACTTTCCTGAGCCTGATTTCGGAATGGAGTACTCACTTGGAAGGTCGTAAGTGTATAAGTTGTGTTTTCACAACAAAGTGTCCCTCCTGTGGGTTCCTGGTCACATGGGGGTCATGGGGAATGAACGGGCTGACCTTTTAGCTGGGGCTGGCTCCGATTCTCCGTTCCTCGGACCGGAGCCCGCCATTGGTGTTGCCACCTCGAGTATCGGGTCTCTCATCAAAGCGGATGTTCATAGGAAACATCAGCAGAGATGGGGCAACCTGAGTTCTTGTATGTGTACAAAACGGTTTCCGATTTTCTCATGGGGCTCGGAAGGAAACAATGTAGAACTATGGTTGGCATCATCACCGGCCACAGCTCACTTCACGCTCATCTAACAAGGATGGGAGTTGTTGACAGCCCTGAGTGTTTGTCCTGCCTGGAGGCAGAGCCTGAGACAACCGAACACTTTCTGTGTAAGTGTCCGGCCTTCGCCCGGAGCAGACTGGATACTCTAGGGTCTCCCCTTCTATCTGTGGATGAGCTGAAAAAACTTCCTCACCAAGACCTGATGCGCTTCATTAAGAGGACAGGAAGGTTTTGGTGAATGGGATTCAGGATAAGACAATGGGCCGCTATGGCCTCCGTACTTGGGATGGGTTTCTCCTGTTCCCCTGTTTAAAGAAAAAAAAAAAAAACAAAAAACACTATTAAGTATGATACGGAATTAAATGGGCGAAGATTGGATAGTTGCACAATGGTAGGGAGAAGTATTGTTTTATGTAGGTACACATCTCGGCAAAAGTACTGCAAATGTACATTGTATCATAATGGTAGAGAGAAGTATTAGTTTTATGTAAGTACACACATATCGGCAAACGTACTCCAAATGTATTGATCCATAACTAAACAGCTGTTTGGCTGCAAAGTGGTGGTTGACTAGTGTGTTACCCGGGAATTACACCTGCAAGTACAGCGTACATTCAAGCCTCCCTTCCAACGCGATTTGAAACTTAATAGTAGAAGGCAGTTCGGTTGATGTCATACAGCTTGCATGCAAGTTCATTTAAAAAATGGCATTGAGACGTAAAGTCTTGCGTATATTGGAAAATTATAGCAATAACAGAAGTATCAGAATTATAAAAACCCATGAAAAAAGGAAGAGGAAGGTGTTGGTAAATGACGTAAAGAAAATGATTCCAGAAAATTTCATTTTCCTGATATAAATTTATGAATTTCTCTCAAGCATCTCTTTTCCGCCATGTTGAAAACTGTGTAAATGTCAAAATACTATCTCCCAGCTGCCATGAATTTTCATTATGCAAGTTCGCTGAAAGTTGCATGATCAGTTGGATTACACGTGCAAGAAGTATGGCAGTGCAAGTTGCATGCAAGCTGTACTTGCAAGTATAACCTCCCAGTTAGTTTAAAACTCTGAAAGAGAAAGTATAGTCAATTTATAGAAGCATCCTGCTCACTTGAAAGTTTTGACAGAGTTGTTCTATTGTATGAATATACTGTGACAGTGGGCGCGCTTAGGCGGAGACAAAACCAGTCTAATTAGGTGGAAAAAATTAGTTTTGTCTTACACATAAAAAAAAGCCGAACTGGTCCTATTTGGTCTTGATTTTAGTACGGACCAAGTGCAACCAAACCAGTCCAACATGGCGGGAAGGAGATAGGGAAAGAATTAGGGGATATGAGGAGAGTGGCGGAGGTGCCGATGAACGTCGCCCTTAAACTGCTGGAGAAAAGACAAAAGATGATAGACTGTTCCACATTCGCACAGTTCGGGATTAAAAAGCATCACGGAATTTGACTATACGGCCGAAAGTAATTTGAAGGGTAAAAGGATGTGAGCGGTTTGCAGCGCGAGTATTGCTTACAGGAGTTATATTCTACAACGATTCAGACTAGATATTTCATCAGAACATTGACCGTACATGTGACGATAAAGAAGCGAAAGGCATCCAACATTGCGGTCGGTGCTCGAGCGAGTCGATATGACAAGTTATTGCCACATCGCCAATGAGCTTGACGGCTCTCTTCTGGAAAATGTATCATGAAGCTAAGGCTGTGCGACCAGCCCCAGCCCATATATGGGAATTGTATTCCATTCTAGGTCTGATATAGGACTTATAGAGAAGCGGTAGATTTAAATGCCTGAAATATTTCTTACACCTTTTCAAAAAACAAATTACACTGAAATTTTTGCCACTTTCTTCTCCCTTTTCCATTGGATTCACACTTCGGATTGAACTTAATAAGTTCAATTAATACCTATAAAACATTTCAGAGTTCCGGGAATTCAGCGACAATAACTTTTTAATCAGATCATTTTGTTCGATTATTTCTTTTATAGGTTGTCAACTGAAGCCTAGTACTAAGGTCGGCGCGAAGCTAAATTTTGTATGAAAATTTAGCAAGCTAAAAGATATTGGCGAAAATTTATCCTGAATTTTAGCGAGAGAGATACTAAGGTCAACGAACTAAATTTGTCTTTGGGTTTTGATTAGAGATGGCACCACCAGTAAGTCTTCAAAAAATTTATCCACCCGGGCTGTCCTTTAGCTCGCTAAAAATATATATTGTCAGAGTTCTGAGATTTGATAAATTTATTGACCGGATTTTTGTAGTTAACGTAGTTTTGTACGTCTTTGCTGTAAGTGCGGATAAATTGGATTTCTTCTCGTGGACGTATTGTCAATATCACTGTTAATTATTTTTTTTATTGTATACATTATGCATATTATTTTTATATTTTTAATATTTCCAAATAATTTTAACTAACTGTTTTTAGAAATATTATGACCGCGCGTTGTGTTTCCGTAAAAAATTGCGAAATTCTTCTTTTTCTTGTTTTTAATATATCTTTTCTCTGAGTCTTCGCTGTCATATTTTAGCAGCTAAAGAACGGCCAGATATTGGAGACCCGCTAAAATTTAGCTTAGCGCGGACCTTAGTACTAGGCTTAATAATCAGCCCTTATTGTGGTAAGTACCATATATGATGATATTTTTCCTAGAAACTAATCTCGTATTTTAAAGTTGTGAAATCTGAATTAAGGGATATTTTTTCAAACAAACCAAATGACCTGCTGTTTAAATACTTGAAAAAATATCCTCATTAAGTATCCTTTTTAATAACATGTGTTGTAATGTAAGGTAATCCACGACGAGTTAAGTTAGGATATTGACCATTTGGGAAGTTTTAGTGTATTTTGCTTCTAACCATAGTACAAAAACATAAATTTTTTAAATTATGTCTTTGGTCTTAAGCGTGGGTTACATGTGCCTCGCCCTTTCTACGAAATGCATCTACCCACTGGCTAAATTGTATGAATTGGGCACTTTGATTAGACACGGCCTTCTACTCAGTTACATTGTTAAGGCCTGCCGCACATTGTACGCAGCGTAGGGCAGGGTAGCGTAGGTTTTTGTAACATACACAAGTAAATGACTGACCGTATATTGCAAACAGCAGAAGCAATATCATCAGTCATTTACTTGTGTATGTTACAAAAACCTGTGCTGTGTTGTACTGCGTTCAATTTGCGGCGGGCCTAATCGTTTCAAGTGGAGTGTCTTGAACAAGTTTAGGATTGTCTTTCCTAGGGTCCACTCGCAGTACGGCGGAAGAAACTCTTTCCTGCACGGGGCGATTATTTGGAATCAAATGTCGGATGAGGCCAGGCGCAGTGCTTCGCTGAATTCCTTCAGGTCAACAGCTCTTGGCTTCCTGAATGAAGTTGCTTAGTGATTTGCCTGCCTTTTGCTTTGTAAGTTCCGCATCATTTCCTAATAGTACTGCTTTTTACCTACAACCGTTTACTTCATTCTATCCGGTATTAATTACAGCTGCGGTTGGAAGCCTGTTCCTTCTGATATTTATATTTCCGTCCGTTGTCATTTCATATAATTAATTTCATAATCTATCTAAATTAACTCATATTTTAAATTAAATCAAGCGTTTCGGCTCCTTACACCTTAGTGCATCCGTCATTCTGCCCTATAATTAACTATTGTTAATCCAGCCGTTTTGGAGATTGATGCAGTGATAGGTCTGTTTCTTGCTGAGTATATCGGGGTATGTCGCGGCCTTCGAGCAGGAAACTACATTAACTGTGATAAGGCTTAATCACAATTACGACGGCCGACGGCTACTACAGTAATAGGAACAATTCTCTCCAGGAACGTTTTATGGAGCGAGTCTTACATAGGAATCTGCAGTTACCGTCGTCCGTCGACCACTTTATTGAATTAATTCAATTACGACGGCCAGAAAGGCCGACGGGACAACGACTATTGCAGTCATAGAAACAGTTTTCTCAAAAAACGTTTTATGGAGCGTACATTGCATAGGAATCCGTCGGCCGCCTATCTTCGCAAATGTGTTTAAGCCTATAGAGTGTAACTCCCCGGGTAGCCAGAGATCATGATACAAAGATTAACAAGTATGGCCAAATTATCTGTCAATTAGTTGCTTGCCTCCTTTGGCGACAATTGTCAGAAATTTGTTCGTCTCAATTTGAATCGTCTTTATCACAGTGAAAAAAATTTTCTATTTGGAAATTTCTTTGCTTTCCCACTAGCACATAATTACTTTTCTGGAAGTGATTTAAACTAAGAAACTAATGTTTTGTGAAATATTTTAATATATTCAAAACGTATTTCAGTCAATAAAATACGAAAAACTTAAAACAAATTCGCTGGAACCGACATTAGTCACTTCATGACGTAGCAACACAAACAATTCCTCTCGTATCGGCCATATCTTATTATCTCTATATCATGGCCAGATATGACATATAAGCGATAAAACAACGACAAATTATTGTCAATTGTCGACAAAATTATGTGACAAATATGATTTGAAACGCTGGTCAGGGTTGACGCCAATTTTCACATAATATGTCCATAAACCATATTTAAGATTGTCACAGTAATGCTAATAAATTCTGTGACATTTGATTCACTTATATTTGTGACATTTAAATGTCGAAATTTTCTCAAACTGTAATAATAGTTTAAAAAAAAATGCACAAATTTTTTATTATTTATTTTATTATGAACATTTTAAAATAAAATTTAGTGCAGCGTCCTCAGCAATCTTCATTGCGGATAATTTTATGATATCTGAAAACAAGGAAAAATAAAAACAATTGAAACTTTAATTATAAGAAGAATTAATAAATTAACCTACATTATTACCAGAGAAATGTATTCCCGAGTAGCCAAATATGACATATAATCGACAAACCAACGACAAATTTTTGTCATTTGTCGACAAAATTATGTCACAAATATGATTTAAAACTGTGGTCAAGGTTGACGCCATTTGTCACATAAACAATATTTTAAGATTGTCACAGTTATGTTAATAAATTCTGTAACAATTGATCCACTTAACTTTGTGAAATTTATGTCGTTATTTTGTCAAATTGTAATAAATTATGTATAGGTATTTAAAACCGAAGTTTAAAAAAATACGCGAATCTTTGAAATTATTTATTTATTTATTAAAATTTTTAAATTTTATTTCGTCTAGTCCTCAGAAATATCTTTATTTCGAATACTGTTACGATATCTGAAAACAGGGAGAAATAAAAGCAATTAAAACTGGAATTAATAATAATATCAATTTACCAATATTTTTGCCAAAGAAATTTTTTTCTGCTGATATACCGATTTCCAATAGTCGGTTAATAACACGACGAACGGCGGCGTTACTTTTCCCTCCGATAAATTTTTCATCAATCGCACGTTATTCTAGCAAAATATTAGTCATACAACGGAATTTTGTCACATTTTTTTGACAGTTTCTTGTGAAATTTTTGCCAAAAAAATGGCATAGCAGTGCAATATAAATGTCCAACTATTGTGTGACTTTTCATTTTCACAATAATTTCCTCTTTTTTGTGAAAAAATTTCGACATTATTCTGTGATGACATTACATGGGTACCCGTGTTGTTATGTACAACAAAAAGAGACAACTGGTGACATCTACTGGAAATGGAGAGTAAACAACTTCAGGTGCGATGTTGGAATCTTCGGGAAAGTTCAGGAATAGAATAGTCAAGAAAATTCTGGAGTAGAACACTCCAGAAGAATCTCGAGAGCTTCTAGGGTGTAAATTTAAGAGTTGTCACCGCCAGAAAAAGAGTCTTGTCTTAGATGTTGCAGTGTTAAGAAGCGAAAGTAATAAGCAGGCGGGAGTGTTCTAATTGGATTGCGATAATTGAAAGTACAATATTAGCGATAAATAAAGTTGAGTTGATTGTTTGTGAATTTTATAAGATTAGAGTGAAATAAAGAACTTGTGTACACAATATTTAATATTGTGCCTTAAATAAGGAACCAAAGGCCACGCTTGTAACAACTGGTGGCAATTGACTTATAAAAAAAGTCAAAGTGTGATTATTTTTGCGAGATTTTGTTAAATTTTGAAAGTTCTGGAAAAAAATTTATATTCAACTGGGAGTGAATTACTAAAGTAATGGGGCGCAAACTGGAGGAGCTTAGAATACAGGATTTGAAAGTGGAATTAGGGAACCGGTCATTACAAATGACAGGTGCAAAGGATGTTCTCGTCGAGCGACTGAGCCAAGCTCTGATAGAAGAAGGGCAGAATCCTGAGACATTTGTTTTCGAAGATAACTTGGAAGAACCTGAAGCGGAAGAGAAGTCTGTGATGAACATGGAAAAAGTTTTGCGCACTTTAATGAGTAAATTGGATCTTTCATTAGCTCTGCAGATGAAGAATGCTTTCGAGGAAACCAGCAGTTCTCTTGAGAAACAAAAGAGGTTTCTGGAAACCCGTTAGGACGAACAAAAGAATGCTCTTAAGGAACAAAAGAATGCTTTTGAGGAACAAAAAAATTCTCTCGAGGAACATAAGAAATCTATGGAAACCCGCTTGGAAGAACGAAAGAATTCTCTGGAAAATTGTCTAGAAACTCGTTTGGAGAAACAGAAGACTTTCCTGAAAAACTTGTTAGACGAGCAAAATTTGAAAATTGAAGGAATCGAGCAGGAAGTGGCGGATGCTCAGCAAAAAGTCACCGAGAAGCTTGACAACTTTAAAGCAGATCTGGAAAGAATAAAGCATCACCAGCCTCCAAACGTAGCAGCTGAAATATCCGGCGCAGGTAGAATGAAAGCTCCAATACTTGATGGACAAAAGTCGTGGCATATCTTCAGGAGACAACTCGAGGCAGCTTCAGGGGTAAATGGATGGGATGATGAAGACAAAGCTACAGCTCTGGTATTATCAGTTCGAGGTCTTGCGTCAGAGCTCATGCAAACTGTACCGATTGAAAATCAACGTGATTACACTTCATTAGTACAGGCGATAGAATTACGTTACGGAGATGAGCACATGCAGCAAGTATATCGCCTACAGTTGCGCAACAGGATTCAAAAGCATGGCGAATCATTACAACAATTGCAGGCTGATGTGGAAAGATTAGCGCATCTTTCATACTCCAGCGTAAATGAGGATTTCCTTAATGAAGTGGCGACGGAGGCATTTGTGAACGCTATTGCAGATCAGAATTTACAACAAGCGTTAAGGCTAGCAGTAAAGAAATCAACAGCAAAAGCACTAGCCTATGCAATAGTGTATGAATCCGCCAGACAAGCTTCGCGGAGTGCAGTACAAATGATAGAAATTTCGGTGGACGATTGTACTTGTAAGAGAATGCAGCCATCACAGAGCACTCCTTCACGTGGTATTCTACGATGATGGAATTGTAATAGACCAGTACACCTACAAAGAGACTGCAAAAGACGCCGACGAGTGGAATCTCTAGATGAAGAGAGGAGAGTGGAATTGCAAAGATATCGAGCTGGGCAGCAGACTTGCAACAGATTGCAGTTATCACTGAGCACGCCTTCACGTAGTGTTCTTCGATGCTCGGATTCTAATAAATTGGGACACCTTCAAAGCGACTGCAGGAAACGCCGTCGAAAAGAATCAACAGAAAAGAAAGGGAGAGAAGAATAAGTATCCAAGTTGGCGAGCTCGGGAACAAGCTATTCGTAGAGAGACTCCAACCTTATCGCTTTGAGATTCAGCACAGGAAAGGACGTACCCATGGAAATGCAGAAGTTTTTGTACAACGTCCATGCGAACCTGAATGTAAACATTACGGCCGTGAGAAAGAAAAAGACATAACAGCTACTATATAGTTGGTAAATGTGGAACCATCAACCGGTTTTGGACATCGATAGCTTGCGAACAGCGCAACGAAAAGGTCCGGACATATCGCCTATTCTTGTTTGGAACGCAGACATAGAAAAACCAGAATGGAAGGATATTTCGGGGATGAGTGAAAAGCTACTAGGATCAATGGAATTCTCTTCATGTTTAATGCGGTATATTAAAACGCAAGTGGGAAGCACCTAACGGTGAATCATTCCGAATGCAAATAGTCGTGCCGGCATCAAAAGTCAACGATCTTCTAGGTAAAATACATCGTGGAACATCTGGCGAAAATTTGGGACTGAATAAAACAGTTCCTAAAATACGAGAAAAGTTTGATTGGTTACATATGCGAGAAGATGTGGAGGAGTGGTGCCACAGATGCACTGTCTGTGCTGCTTGTAAAGGGCCATAACACAGAAGCAGAGGAGAAATGCATAAGTATAATGTTGGAACCTCCTTTGAAAGGATACCTGTAGACATCGCTGAACCTTTTCCAGAAACGGATTGCGGTAACAGTTATATATTAGATGCCAGTGACTATTTCATTAAATGGCCTGAAGCTTATGCTATCCCTAATCAAGAGGCAACCACAGTTGCGGAACAAATAATAACGAATTCTGTCAGTAGGTTTGGTGTGCCTCATGAACTTCATTCGGACCAAGGACGGAGCTTCGAATCGCGGACTTTCCAGGAGATGTGTAAAATGTTGGGAATAAGAAAAACCAGAACAACTTCTCCCACAATATAATGACATGGTAGAGCGCTTCAACAGAACATTGGTCGAGCATCTAAAGAAAGTAGTTGACTATCATCAACGCGATTGGGACATATTCCTAATGGCTTATAGATCAGCCATTCATAACACTACTGGACAAACCGCAACTAAGGTCATATTTGGAAGGAAGATGCGTTTACCTAGCGACCTCAAATTTGGTACCCCCAGAGGTGAACAAAAGTTACCAGAAGACAACGTATCGGAGCTCAAACAACAATTAGCTAATGTGCACGAGGCCACGAGAACGAAATTAGCAGCAAATACTGATCGGATGAAGATCCGCTATAACTTAAGTATTATAGTTTACACAAGCGAAGTTACTGTCAAAAGTAACCTCGATTTCAGTCCCTCGCCTCCTCTCGACATACCCTCCAGTTTACTTGCGCCAGTACGAAAACGAGTTCCACTCACTTCAGCTTTTTAGCGAAGTGGAACCTGAAAAATAGTCAAATTGAGTGTATTTTCTGCAATTGGTACACGTTTTGATGTGTGTAGTCATTTATAATATCACCTGGCATGGAACTTGTGAAATGTGAAGTATTTTTCAGAGAAAATGGTTTCAAGTGAAAGATTACATATTGAAAAGGTCATTAATTGTGCAATTAAGGGTAATTTCGGGGGAAAAATTGTAAGAAAAAAGAAAGTGCGAGTACGTTCCTGGCATATTGATTGCTAAGTAATTATATTTTTGCTTACGTAATTATCTTTAACATTTACGAAATTTCTTACTGAAAAATAAAAAGCACTCCTTTGTATAAAAGCTCAAACACAAATGTGTTGGCATTTTACAAGTTCCACACCAGCTGATATTATTAAAGACTACTTAAATCAAAAAATGTACCAGTTGCAGAAAATGTACTCAATTTGATTATTTCCCAGGTTCCACTTCGCTAAAAAGTTGAAGTGAGTGGAACTCGTTGTCGCACTGACGCAAGTAAACTGGTTGGTATGTCAAGAGGAGGTGAGGGACTGAAATCGAGGTTACTTGGGACAGTAACTTCGCTTGTGTAAACTATACTTTATGTGCTAATTCGGCAGGATTTAATGAAGGTGATCTTGTTTGGCTGTACAACCCGAAACGACATAAGGGTCGTTCTCCAAAACTACAACAACAGTGGGAGGGACCGTATTCAGTAGTAACTAGAATTAATGACGTGGTATACAGGATTCAGCGTAGAGGCAAGCATAAGATTGTTCGTTTAGACCGCTTGTGTCAATACTACGAGCATCAAGACCGTGGACCACCTGTTGTTCGGGACGAACAATTTTAAGAAGGGGCAGTGTTACGTACAACTAAAAGAGACAAGTGGTAACATCTACTGGAAATGGAGAGTAAACAACTTCAGGTTCGGAGAATCGATGATGGAATCTTCGGGAAAGTTCAGAAATAGAATAGTCAAGAAGATTCTGGGGTAGAACATATAACAGTTTTCACCACCAAAAAAAGAGTCTTGTCTAAAGCCCGGTATTGTGTTCATTTAGCGGATAAATATTTAGCAGCAATCGAACAGGGACCTTTTTTACGGCTAAAATTGTTCATTGTTTTGAACTATAGGTGGCTGCTTTTGACAATCAGCTGTCGTGCATTTGTGATATTATTTCGTGTTCTTTTAGATTGCTATTGCAATTACCCAATCTCGAATTAGTAAGGAAAATTATATTTATACTTACTATTTTAATTTCTTCTCAAAAGAATTGTCTAAATGAAGACGGAATTTTTTGTCAGAAAAAAATAATATAAATACACTGCCACTCTTGTATTCCAATTTCATTCAATCTCAAACGTTAAAATTTTAGCGCGGAAAAAAGGTATTGAGCAGATAAATCTGATGCTAAATATATGCTTGTGGAAATTACTGCCGCTAAATTTCCATACAAAGTTTATCCGCGAAATGAACACAATACCAGGCTTTAGACGTTGCAGTGTTAACAAGCGAAAGTAATAAGTAGGCGGAAGTGTTCTAATTGGATTGCGATAATTGAAAGTACAGTATTAGCGATAATTAACGAACCAAAGGCCATGCCACAGTATTTTCTTCTGCAAGCTGAAGTCAAACAGTCGGTTAATAACACAACGGACGGCCTTTTTAATACTTTTCCCTTCGATAATTTTAACACACAATTAGTCATGCCACAACGGATTTTTGTCACACTATGCTCACAGTTTCTTGTGAAATTTTTGACAATAAAAAATGGTGTCAAATCACAATATAAATGTCAAACTATTGTGTGACATTTCATTTTCACAATTATTTCTACTTTTTTGTGACAAATTTTCGGCATTATTCTGTGATGTATATTATATGGCTACCCGCCCACGTACCCAAAATATATGACGACAGAAATATGTGAACTTTCTGTCACATAATTGTGATATATAATGTGATTAGCAAAATTTGCTTCAAGTAAATGTCACAAATTTAAGACATTCCTTTGATAGCCTTTTTGGGTCACTATTTGGTGTAAACACTGCCACAAAAATTGGTGGTCACAATTATAACCAGAAAGTGAATGACATGTCGACATGAAAATGTTACTGTCGGGTTATCGCCATGGATATTTTGTACTGAACGCGAAAGTTGTTAGTCGTTTTCGTTGTCTTTTTGGTGTTTGTGTTAAAAAAAGGTAAAACTAAATTAATAAAAAACAAACTTAAGCAAGCAATATAAATATAAATTAAATAAACCAAAAACTGTTAAAAACTTAAGTGTTGAACAAACAAATTGTGGGGCAGAAAAAAAAATACCGTCAGCGTCTAGTGATTTTTTATGTTTAGAGAACTTTAATACAAAATTTGAAAACAAAATTTTATACAAACATTTTATAATAAATATAAAGCTTTTGAACTGAAGGATTCCTCCATTCGCCGTGTTAGTTGATTGAATTTTAAGTCCCACATAAACCAAATGAAAGAGTGGTTCTATGCTGGCCTTTTATAACACGTTTGTCCTGAGAGTTCTCCAATCCCTCCATAACATTACGTCTGTATACTTGCTTTGTGATACCACTTCTTGAATACGCTAGACAGGCCTGGTCTCCATTTTGCGGTACACACATCGAGTCTGTTAAACGGAACTTCCTACGATTTGCTCTCAGGCACCAAAACGAACTTAGAAGAAATTTTTTTTAAAAAGTCGTGTGCAAAATTTCAGCTCCTCTCTACACGTGCTCACGAGTTATCGTGAGGACGGACGAACGGACAGATAGACGGACGTGCAAAACTCAAAATAACTTTTAATATTATTATAATCCATTTTGCTTGAGCTGCCATATTTCTAAGCGTTACAAACTGAATGACAAACTTAGTATATCCTATAGATTTCATCTAGGATATATATATACATATACATAACGCCATTTACGGCAACCACTGACATATATAATATGGACTGCTTAACTTTCTATTTCACGTGGGCTCAATTGCGTCAATAAAAGTTCTTACGACGGTGCCAACATTGAAAAAATCATTGGCGGGAAGTTGAAAAAATGAGCGCGCAGCTCCAAAGTGATTAATAATAAAACGTTTCGAACTTCTTCTTCATATCCTATGAATATATTGCGTTTGGTAAAACAATTTTATCAGTAACAACTCTAAATAATTAATTTAAAAACATTTATTTCGACGAACCCACTTATTTATTTGTTGTTTACAATTCTCTCTCAGTTGGTACTTGGTGCTTAGACCGAAAGAGTCAGCAATATAGAAATGAGCCCACTTTTTGCAGTGCATTTCTATTAACGTAGTCAGTCCATATTATACATGTCAGTGACGGCAACTAGATGGCTTTTATACCACACCAGACTTGTTATATTCTTGGTAGTGTTTAATTTAAAATGGGGCGGGTTCGCTTCTTAGAAGTTTCGCCTTGAAATGTTTTAACATTTATTAGATATCTCTCCTTTACCCCTGTAGACTATTTTGCTGTACCATCATTACTACTAAGCTTAGTTAATATACCATATGATGATATCATCTAGCTAGAGTATAAAAAGCGCCTCTAAAAGTTAGGTAGGCAGGTATATATAGATCAAATGAGCGAATATGAATGAAAGAATGAACTGTAAAAACAAACGACACAATTTTAAGCATTGACCTTATTTTGGAGTCAAAAGTAAACTACTTATGAAATATGTACATTTATTTGATTGCTCTCTTGAATTTGGAATGCACAGCAATAAAAATTCAAGGTTCACTCACATAATACATATGGGAGCAAACGTTGGTTCGCTTTTCTTTGCAAGGACTGGACCCACCTTTAAAAGCTCTAACCTGAAATTAATTTAGGAACGCGATGTTCAATAGGAATTTAGCTAAAAATTGATTTTCAACTTTTTTCCATCGGACCAATTAGCTTAAATACATAATCTAAATTTTACCATGGAAGAATTTCAGCTATCGACAGACATTAGACGATGACATAATTATCTAAAGCTCATTTGTAATAAGAAGTCAGCCGCTGATACTCATATCTATAGATTTGTTAATATAAACTCTTAGATGTAAAGATACAAATGCTTGGCTCTTTGCTTCTCATAAAGGGTTCAATCAGAGAAGGAAGGAAGACTCCTTATGCTTCCGCGTTCATATACGAGCTTAAAGTGACGCAACCTGTTATTCATAGAACACAGTTCACGATATCGGACATTCCCTCTCCAGTGTTTTCTTCATCTGCTTTCGCTTTCTTTAAGCTTTTGAAAACTTTTATTCACCCGCTCCGCTCGGCCTTTCAACCATTCCAAATTCAGATCGAGCTTATCCTTTACTAGTTAAGCTGCTCAAGAGTGAGAATAACAAAAACAGAGTTGTTCTTCAGACCTGTTGGAGTGGATGTCCCCTGCATATCTTTATATTTTAATTCAACTTGGTGTAGCCTTGCTACTATTAAAAAAAACGATTTGTGAGTATCGTGTGTGGGTATGTGTTATTTCCTAAATTTAATCACGAATTTTTACCAAACCCATCCAAACCACGCAAGCCGGAGCTTTCGTTTTCGGCAACACTATTGAATTGTCGATTCTTGAAAGCTTACCGCCATAATAAAATTCATCCTCCCTCCCTCCCATCCAACCAATATAATACATTACATCACTTTCTATATTTTTGTTTATTCTATCATCATACCCTCAGTGAGTGAGCGCGCTATTCATTCTCCGGGCATCTTAACTTAACGGCACGGCGGCATTCAGCAGATACAGTCGAGACCGAGAGTTGCTCTTGTTGGTAGTACCAAGTGTTGCATCGAAATTCGTGAAATAATGTCTGAAGAAAATGAAAACACAGAGGCTAAATTTGGCTTCAAAGATAAGGAAAAGGCTTTGGAAACTTTAAAATTGCTAGAAAACCATGAATTACAGTACCGGAAGTTAACAGTAAGAGGTCTACTCGGGAGGGCAAAACGAGTGTTATCTAGTAAGTATTTGTTGCACAAACACTTGAAAGAATTTAATATAAGTTTTAAAAATAAATTCCTCTTTTGAATATAAATAATCCAGTGACGAAGGCAGAAGAGAAACTAAAGAATATCAACGAAGCAATTGAGATATTTGAAAAATGGCTTGAGGAAAACGGTGGCGGTGCGGCTAACAAAAATTCTAAAACCGACACCACCGACAAAGTAGAAACTGTACCTGGACTTGGCTTCAAAGATAAGGAGGCTGCAGAGAAGACTTTGAAGTAAGTTTGTTTTTATTTCGACTATACCAAATACATGTGCATATACTATATGAGTGATCATAATATTGGAAATATAATTTTTAGAATACTAGAAGGCCGAGATACTGATTATCAGAAGTTGGCTGTGAAAGGATTAATAGGAAGTTCAAAAAGGGTTTTGTCTGGAACTAAAAATGAAGATAAAATTAAATCCATAAAGGAGGGAGTTCAAATTTTGGAGGATTTCCTTGAAAAGTTCGATAAATTGAATCTTATTCGACTAAATAAGGCATACTTATCATATGATACGATCAAAAATTTGCCGGCTCCAGATGATGATTTGGTTGTAGAGTTTTTAGAAACATATAGTGGTGAAAAGGCTAAGGGAAACTATAAACACTTACGAACCTTGTATCCAGAAGAATCAGATGAAAAATCATGGGATATTATTAGGAACGATCATCTTAAGGAACTTTGCGAAGAAATGAACAAAGAAGATGCATCACTCTTCACAGAGTCCGGTGAGCCAACGAAAATACACTTACGCATGATACATTGGGCATACAGCCCACAGCCAGATAAAGTGAAGTCATATGTAGATAACTTAAAGTCTAAATCCGCTAAGCGTAAGTCAGAAAGTAATGGCGATGGCGATGACGATGTGTCCCCCAAAAAACAAAAGGTATGCTAATAGAATTTCATGTGAAACGCTCTGTATCTATAAATAAATGTTGGTTTAAACTGGTTTTATTTATTTGAAGCTACCTGATTACAGTTACATACATAAGTAGGTATAAAATCAAGTAGATATCACAGTTGAAATGTCTACATGTTGTGATATTTTTTCTATCTCTTTCAAAAGTAGTAATTTGCAATATAAAAGAATGTCGCCGGTTCTTATATAAGTACTACTAAATTTTATGCTACCATACCGGTCCGGTACTGTGCTTTTCTCTTTTATAATTTTTGTATATTCATTTGGATTTTTTTTTCTTTATTGGATGTACCAAACAAAATTACGTGCTTGCTGATCTTGTAGGGTATAGTTGTTTATTGAGACTTTCTCTACGACAATAATAGAACATTTAATTGTTATTATGATAACATATGTGTGGAAAAAGCTTTAGACGTTATAAGCATAAACAGGTGAAAACATGTCAACGTGTGCTTGATAGTGTGAAAATTTAATATATGGACAATATTGTTTGAACTGTATGTAAACTAATTAATGCCATTCTTAAATTTAATGAAACTCAATAAATGGAGAAACAATTTTGATTTTATTACTATAATGAATAATCGAGATAATTCCGAAAATATTAAGAGTGAAATTTTGTTGAAAGCGAAAACTCACCTTGTACATAATTCAACAATTAAATTATATAATATCGTTGAAAATTAGTTTGCCTTGAAGATATTATATCAATAAAAATTGTTTTATTTAGAAAAGGTTTTCTCCGCCGAATTAAATGTCATACAAAAATTGTGCATGCTGCAAAATTCAAGGGGCTCATACACGATTACGCATGTTGTCCAACTCGAGGACCACAACGATGCTGTCACTCAGATTTGACGGTTGGATGAAAACCAAGTTAGTTTGATTTTTAGGGGCGGGGCTACGTCTTTGACAACATATTGTACCGACTACCGTGTAGGGCGATGTTTGCCACGCATTGGTCATTCTTGAGTGAACTCTATTGAAGAAAAGTTAACAGTTCTAGCAGCTCCTGAGAAGTGTTGCTGTCCAACATTAGGACAGGAACACACCTCAGGAGCTGCTAAAACTGTTGACTGTTATCTTTTCTTCAATAGAGTTCAGTCAAGATTCGAGAATGACGAATGCGTGACAAACATCGCCCTACACGGTACAATATGTTAAACACGTAGCCCCGCCTCTAAAAGTTAAGCTAATTGATTTTCGTCCAACCGCTTGATAGACACACGGTCGAAATAGACGGCTGAAGTTTTTACGCTGTAGGCTGTACAATTTAAATTATGCACAATTTATGGGATTTGACTCTGCGTTCTACGGATTTCTTATAGAAAAATAGTACCAATTTTATTAAACTTATGTTTGTCTCTTTCCAGTCAGTTCAAATTCTCCACTCCTCCCGCCAAAACGAATTGGTACAGTTCAGTTAAATCGAGTATAATTTAATTGCTCAGTGCAAAAAAACCAACAGCTGTAATATAGTGTTTTAAGTTTGTTTATCTTTTGTATGTTCGTTTTCGTTCGCTATTGAATGCGGTGAAAAAAACATTTTTCAATTGTGTTAAAACATGTATTTTAGGTAATAGTGTAATTATGTACGCGATGGCTGGACTATTTCTTCAAACCGGGCTGGGAAAATGACGACAAACCAGCCCCTACGGGTCCTCTAAAATGACTTTTTTATAAGAGGCAAACAACCCAAATTATTAGACTGATTTCCTACTGAACCGAGCACAAGGAGAACAACAAAGCGTTTTCTATTCGCAAATAATACTTACACTCGATATATGGTGGCTCAAATGTAACTTTTCGCGCTGAACCGAGTAATCGAAGAGTCTTCGAGAGTTTTCTCACAAATGAATAATGCTATATTTCAAACGGGGAATATACCGAACCACTAATAAATATTATTATCATCATAAATAGTATTATTAAATTGGCTTTTTTCTACAATTTTTAAGATTTAATAAAGACTTTAAAATTAAGACTAAAACAGAGTTTCCCTGTGGAAACAAAGACCAATATTTTTTCTCATTAAGCAGATCCGTAACAATAGTGAGGCAAGTGAGGTAGACATTGAGCGCCCGTTAAAAAAAAACTTTTAATTCGGACGGAAAAAACTAATATTAACAATATGTATTTATATTTGACAAATATAATGTTACGTGCAACAATAAGAGACAAGTGGTGACATCTACTGGAAATGTAGAGTGAACAACTTCAGGTTCGGAGAATCGATGATGGAATCTTCGGGAAGGTTCAGGAATAGAATAGTCGAGAAGATTCTGGAATAGAACCCTCCAGAAGAATCTGGAGAGTTTTATTCCAGAACACTCCAGAAGAATCTGAAGACTGCCCCCTTCTTAAAATTGTTCGTCCCGAACAACAAGTGGTCCACGGTCTTAATGTTCATAGTATTGACATAAGTGGTCCAAATGAACAATTTCCTAATTTTCCCAGTGTTGTAGTTTTGGAGAACGTCTCTTATGTCGTTTCAGGTTGTACAGCCAAACAAGATCACCTTTGTTAAATGCTGCGGAATTAGCACGTAAGTCATAGCGGGTCTTCATCCGATCAGTATTTGCTGCTAATTTCGTTCTCGTGGCCTCGTGCAAATCAGCTAATTGTTGTTTGATCTCCGATACGTAGTCTTCTGATAACTTTTGTTTACCTCTGGGGGTACTAAATTTGAGGTCGCTAGGTAAACGCATCTCCGTTCCTAATATTACCTTCGCTGGGGTTTGTCCAGTAGTGTTATGAATGGCTGACCTATAAGCCATTAGGAATATAGGGATATGCCGATCCCAATCGCATTGGTGATAGTCAACTACTTTCTTTAGATGCTCGACCAATGTTCTGTTGAAGCGTTCTACCATGTCATCATATTGTGGGAGAAGTTGTTCTGGTTTTTCTTATTCCCAATATTTTGATGATGATTAGTTTGAGTGCAACCATCGAGTTTAAAGTGCCTTACAGTAATCGCGATAAAATACGACGAGGATTTGGAATACCAAAAAGTGGGTGATAGTTTTCAGATTAGTCATATATTGTAATTGTAGAATTATTAGATATTCTCGGTATAGAAGCTTAGCATGATAAAATATTTTAATTAGATTAATAGAGTTGTGAGAGTGAGATAATACTGTGAGTGTGATAGGCTGCTATGTTCAGCATGCGCTGGTACGTTACGCGCTATACACAAGCATTAATTAAGTTTGTGATCTTTTTATTACTCCTTCTCTGCAAATGTAGTAGAGGAAAAAAGAAGGACTATTTGTATTTGTCCTTCTACTGGGTCAGGTATGTTACCACCAAAGGAGTTCTTTGTTGCTAGAGCTGACGTATCCCGTTAACATTAGAGTAGTAGTTGTAATTAGAGCACAAGTTATATACCCAGAAATTACAATTTAAATCACCGCGTCAACTTCCTTTCCCACGCGAACTTCAAGATAAGAAACTCATTGCATTTCGCAACCTTGAAGTACTTGAAATAAAAACATGAGCAAGTGAAGCTCACATAACTTTTCATCTTTTCACACGCTCGCTTAAATTCTAAAAGAACAAAATGCAATTTCAGCATTTGTTTGACTTCATAGTTAAGTTGACTCTTAGTGTCTTAAATTAGTTAGTTTTAGTCTTGATTCGTGTGTGAAACTAACTTCGTCGCTTTTAATAAAGTTGGTTCAATTTAACGGTTGTTTTATTTTTTTAGAACCAAAAGGTTTCGATACAAATCGATTAACGATTTGTAAGTGATATTATCTTTTTTTTTATTAATGATAAAGAAAGATGATTTGTTTGGCGCAGTCGGTAGGATTGCCAAACTAGTGTCGTGAAAAATTATAAGTGTAATATAATTGTTCAAGATCTTATAAAAAGATTATAAAGAATAAGATAAATCATTATAACATATCTAGTGAAGTGATTGGATCGAAAATAGAAGCGTTCCAATATAAACGAAAGTGAAATAGCTAGCAGTGAGTAAAATAATGATAATTGAGGTATTACACTCAATAGTGCGACAACTAGGTTTCTTTTAAGAATTTATTGGCAGAAATTTGATGAAACCTTATTACATACCACGAAAGAAATCACACAAACGAGTCAAGCTCAACACAATCCCTGAGGAAACGTACGACCAGATTCTTGTTGCAAACCAAAACAACTTTAACAACATCATGGCCTTGACTTTTACAAACCAAGATCTTATCAAGGAAGCTAGAGCGGTTCCAGTTTTTCGAGGAGATGGCACTTTTGAATTATCTCATTTTATCAGAGAGGTTGAAACCATCGGCGGACTAACTGCAGACGTAAATTTGAAGGCGTATTTACTTAATATTTTTGTCACAAAAATTCAGGGACCAGCTGCTGAATCAATACGGAGATTAGAAAGCGTAACATAGGATGAAATCAAAAAACAATTGAAAAAGTCATTTGGAGTACAACAGTCATATCTCAAGTTAAAAGAAGAAGCAGATGCTGTTAAATTTATAAATGTGAGTCAATATTATAATGAATTATCAAAAATTTTAGATAAGCTCAATCTTAAGTATAAATTAGATGACGATTCTCCTAATGAATTTAATGTTGCAAATAACGAGAAAAGTATTCTAGAAAAATTTCTTAATAAACTTCCGAGGTCAGATAATATGTACTTAAGAATAAAAGAAGTTAGGTCTTTAGAAGAAGCTTTTTATGAATTAGTTGAAACTGGAATTGCTACTAATCACACATTCACGCAAAGATACAACAATAATAACAGAGGTAATCCACATAACAACAATTTTAATAGAAATAATCAACAGAACAATATTAACGCTCTAAATAATAACCTTAATCGAAATTCATCTTACAATAATAACAACAGAAGTGATAATTTTAGTAGACAACAACGAATAAATCCTAACTACCGTTCTCAATTTCCATCTTATAGAAATAATGAACATAATTACCCTAATTCTTATAGGAATCAAAGCGGTAACTTTACCCAAAATAGATATCAGAATTCTCGAACATATAATAATAATCATAGACAAGTTGAGCCTATGGACGTAGATATGAATGTTATCGAAGAAAATTTTCGGTCACAGCCTCGGAACACTCACTACCGATAGTAGAATTTTCAATTTACAATAAAAAAATCTCTTGTTTAATAGATACTGGGGCATCAATTTCCATAATGAGTGAGGGGGTTTTTCCCAATATCAAACGTTTAAAATTAAAAAATCCAATCGAAATTTTTACACTATTCGACAAAACTGAAATAACTCATGAAATTATTACAGAAGTTCCGAAAGAATTTAATCACGAGGCTACGATGACTTGGAAAATATTAAAATTGAATAATAGGAAATTCGAAGCTATATTAGGACAAAATATTTTAAAAGCTGTTGGTGCAAAAATTAATTTAGATAGTGGTCATATAGAAATTATGAATAAAATAACGAAATTTAGAGATTCTTGCCCTTTTGAAGATACAGACGAATTATACTCTTTAGATCTAAATGGCAAAAAGATTTTTGACTACCTTAAAACTGATCATCTCAACAAAGAAGAACACGACATGTTAAAGAAAATCATTTCTGAAAATAAAGATTTATTTTACCGAGAAGGTCAGCAATTGACCAATATCGTTGATGTCAGACATCAAATTATCACGAAACATAGTCAACCGATATATTCTAAGATTTATAGATTCCCCAAGATCCACGAACAGGAGGTAGAAAAACAGGTTTCAGAAATGCTGTCGCAAGGAATAATAAAGCCCAGTAATTCACCCTACAATTCCCCTATTTGGGTGGTCCCAAAGAAATTAGACCAATCTGGGAAGCAAAAGTGGAGGATTGTAGTCGACTATAGAAAGCTCAATGAAATTACTATAGACGACAAATTCCCTATCCCAAATATAGAATCGCTTTTCGATAAACTCGGCAAAGCCCAGTACTTTACCACTTTAGATCTCGCTAAAGGATTTCACCAAATCCTTGTAGACGAGAAAGACCAATCGAAAACCGCCTTTTCCACACCACAAGGTCACTATGAATATGTCAGGATGCCATTCGGATTAAAGAATGCTCCTGCCACATTCCAAAGAATGGTGAACCATGTTCTAAGGAAATTCATCAACGTCAACTGCGTTGTATACCTCGATGATATACTGATATTCAGTACATCGCTCCAAGAACACGTGGATGTAATTTTAAAAATCTTTGAAAAACTTCGTGAATACAATTTAAAAATTCAAGTAGACAAATGTCTTTTCTTCTCAAAAGAATCCGAATATCTAGGGCATTTACTAACCAATGAAGGCATCAAGCCAAATCCAAGTAAGATCCAAGCCATTAAACAACTTAAGCTTCCGAAAACTCGTAAAGCAATAAAGAGTTTCTTAGGTATCACAGGCTATTACCGCAAGTTCATTAAGGACTATGCGAAAATTGCACAACCTCTTACGTATTGTCTAAAAAAGGACAAGAAAATAGAAACAAACAATCCAAGATTCGTTGAAGCATTTGAGAAGCTCAAAGAATTAATAACAAAAGATCCGATATTAAAATATCCAAATTTTAATCAAAGATTCGTATTAACGACTGATGCAAGTCAATTCGCTATCGGGGCAGTTTTATCGCAAAACGGACACCCGGTATCTTTCGCAAGTCGAACCCTTAACGATCATGAAACTAAATACAGCACGATCGAAAAGGAACTCCTGGCAATTATTTGGGCAACCAAATATTTTAGGCTTTATTTATATGGAGTTAAATTCACCATAAGAACTGACCACCGACCCCTAGTTTGGTTAAATTCCTTAAAGGAACCTAACTCTAAGCTACAGAGGTGGAGGATAAAACTCAACGAATTTGATCCCGAAATAGAATTTGTTAAAGGTAAGGACAACAAGGTAGCCGATTTTCTAAGTAGGATCGACGTAAATAAAAATGAAATCAACGCTCTAGAAACTAAAGAAAATGACAACCCTGATAATGAAAGTAATGTAGCTACGATTCATAGTGGTGTCGAAAATCTGGATGACCACATCCCCATTGCAGAGAACATCGTTAATAAATATCTCACACAGATTCACTTAGTTGAGAATAAGGAAGAAGAATTAGCGATCAAATACAAAAGATATAGGATAATATATATATCTAGGAAGGATTTAACAGATGAAAATTACTTAAACGATCTTTTACGAAGACTTATAAAAAAGGGAACAACGGCGATATACTCTGAACTAGATTACGACGAATATTCAATCTTGCAGAAGATATTAATTGGATTATTTAGCAATGAATCGAGAATTAAATTCGTCAAATGTACAAAATTAGCAAAAAACGTCGAAAACGAAACCGAGTTGATACGGATAATAAAAGAAACCCATGAAGCGACTAATCATAGGGGTATCTTAGAAAACTTTTCCGAAATTAGAGATTCTTATTATTTCCCAAATTTAAAAGATTTCATTTATAAATACGTAAATAACTGCGATATATGCAACTTAGCTAAATATGATAGGAATCCAGAGCAGTACAAATATAATATAACAGAAACACCGTCTGAACCTAATGAAATTGTTCATGCTGACGTGTTCTATCTGAAAAAACAAATATTTTTAACCACCATAGATAAATTTACAAAACATTTGTCATTAACCAAACTAAACGATAGGAATAGCGTAACACTGGTTCAAGCTTTAAGGCATAGAAACTCCTTATTTGGAAAACCGAGAAGATACATTTTCGATAACGAATTTGACAGCCTAAATTTAAAAGATTTCTGTCGACTAGAGAATATAGAAGTCCATTTTACTTCTCCACGAAGTCACACGGGGAACTCCGATATAGAAAGAGTTCATGGGACGATAAATGAACATATTAGAATACTTCATCTAACACAGCCAAATTTAGATACGGAAAGTATGATCTTAATAGCAGCGGAAAAATATAATAGCACAATTCACTCCACAACTGGGGTTAGACCGACAGACTTTCTGATGGGAAAAGTCCTAAATAAGCAAGAGATAAGAAATAAAACTCAAGAAAAAAAGGAAAAAATGACTACGAAGTTAAATAAAAATCGAAAGGATTTCAATATCCCAAACACTAAAGAAATTCTCATAAAAAACCCAACAGCTCTCAGATACAAAGAATTGCCCAGGTATAAAAAGATTAAATACCTAACAAACAACAATAAATTAACAGATACTAAAAATAGAAAAATCCATCCCTTTCGTATTAAAAGATACTTTAAACATTTTTCAGAAAATCGTGATGTTCCTGATAATAATTGCAACACTAACTAATCCGTGCCAAGCGGTAATCAACATCGAAAAATTAGAAACAAACGCAGGATATACTGTAATTCAGCAAAATACTATCCCTATAATAGAACACTACAATAAAATCATCCATATAATCGACTTAAAGGATATTGAGGCAGCAATAACGATGATAGAATCGCAAGTAAATATCACCTTTACAGCAGAAGATCAAGTCATTGTCGACACGTTAACAGAAAAGCTAAATCAGGTAAAACATACTTTTAAGACATTAATACCTTTGAGACAAAAAAGAGCTTTAATTAACATTGGGGGGTCCTTCTTAAAATGGATTTTTGGGACCATGGATGAGGAAGATAAGACGGAAATCGAACGACATTTAAAGGTGATCGACGAAAATACTCACAACACCATATTAAATTCTAATAAACAAATAAAAATAAATAATATTCTGCAACAAAACATAAAAACACTTCAGGATAATATACAAAAAAATCATCTACAAATGGATAAGCTCGCAAATCTCGTTGAAACGGATAATAGAAACATCCTAAAACAAGTTCATTATTTACAAACACTTACACATATAAACCTACTGAGCGAAGAAATCGAAAAGATACAAGAAAACGTCGTCTTCTCTAAACATCAAATTATGAGTAGATCTATTCTTACACCAGAAGAAATCGAACTCTACGATATCGATATCTTCAAAATCCAAGAACTTAAAAGTTCTTTAGCAACAATGAATACCAAACTAATTTTCATAATGCAAATTCCAGTACTAAGTCAGAAAAAAGCGACAAGATTTAGAATTTTACTATTACCTAACAAAAATAATGAGGAAGTAGATATAACAATTTCTGATGCAATAATTTTCGAAAACAAGTCATATTATCTTGACGAGGAAAGATACAAAAAGAAACTAAACCCTACTACTGATTGTATATCGAACTTATTAAATAATTCATATGATAAGTGTCAAAAGGTTATAAGACCAAACTCAGAAGTAATTGAAATAGATATAGGTCTAGTATTAGTAAAAAACGGGAAAAACGTAACTCTAACAAACAGTTGCAACGGAATCGAATATACTTTAAATAAAAATCATTTAATATCTTTTAATAACTGTACGATAAAGTTAGATAATACGAAATTCTATAATAAAGAAAGGGAATTTAAACATACTATTGTAATACCCAACTATTCAGAAATAAAGAATATCAATACAACATTGGAATTAAAAGATTTGAATATAAAACAGATAGAAAACAATAAAGAAATAATAGAAACTGAATACAGGAGAAAACAAGATAGTATAATAACATATACCAACCTGTCATTTACTTCAATTATCATTTGTTTAGTGATAGTAGTTTCTATAATATTATTTTTAAGAAGAAAAAGTCAAACAAATACGGAAAAACAAAATTTTGTCCAGGAGAACAAAAATCTTGAGGATGGGGCAGTTATATACCCAGAAATTACAATTTAAATCACCGCGTCAACTTCCTTTCCCACGCGAACTTCAAGATAAGAAACTCATTGCATTTCGCAACCTTGAAGTACTTGAAATAAAAACATGAGCAAGTGAAGCTCACATAACTTTTCATCTTTTCACACGCTCGCTTAAATTCTAAAAGAACAAAATGCAATTTCAGCATTTGTTTGACTTCATAGTTAAGTTGACTCTTAGTGTCTTAAATTAGTTAGTTTTAGTCTTGATTCGTGTGTGAAACTAACTTCGTCGCTTTTAATAAAGTTGGTTCAATTTAACGGTTGTTTTATTTTTTTAGAACCAAAAGGTTTCGATACAAATCGATTAACGATTTGTAAGTGATATTATCTTTTTTTTATTAATGATAAAGAAAGATGATTTGTTTCACACAGTCCACTGAGTGTTTACTCACACCCATCTATCATTTTCTGTTTAGTTTTCAGGAAGTCACTGAGTCAAAGCCCAACCTAAGGAGGGACCTTTCGAGTGTCAATTATTCTTGGTTATACATATTAAAAATAAAATAAACAAAAAAAAACAAAAACTTTTGACCCAATATTCCCTAGTAGAAATTGTTCACAGTTTTACCTTGTCACTTGCCCTGCAAAGGGCAGTTATTATGTAAACCAATACTAATTTGACTGAAAAGCATCAAGGTGTTTGCAATCTATGAAGAAACATATAGAAAATTAAGTCCCGATGAGCCTCATGATGAGCATTCATTCTCATCGAAGGGCTAATTGGATATCATGAAACTGCTCCATATATACTAAACCAGCAAAAAATAAATATTTAGTCTTGTTATCACCGTGTCAAATGACATTTCTACTAGGAAAATTTGAATTGATTTTTGTGATTTATATATTTAAATTTTTAAAATATTTATTTTAAATTAATTTTTTGATTTGTTTTTCCGCGGAAAACTGTCGCTCATATGCTGAACAAGAAGTTATGTCCATATCTTTATACCTCAGCGTCGAGCTCGAAAAAATATATGGAATAAATCGTAAAATCAGATTCTCATTTATGAACTCATCATGACACTCATTGATACACTCATCAATAAGCTCATCGTGACACTCATTGCTATGCTCATTAATAAGCTCGTCGTGACACTTATTGCTATGCTCATTAATAAGCTCATCGTAACACTCATTGACATGCGCATTAATAAGCTCATCGTGACACTCATCGAAGTGCTCATCTTATATTAAAAAATGCACAAAAGAGAAGCAAATTATACTTTTCTAAATAAATGAAAGACATGCAATATCTCATGCACACTATCTATGAATAAGTAAATAAATGATTTTTTTTCCCGGTTTTGATTCAAACGCGAACAAATTTCCTCAGTACGTTCATCTGATTGCTCATGAGGAGCCCATTTATGGGCTCATCATGATATGTCTACCAGGGTAGTACACGGCGACAGTGACCAAGAAGTTGTGAGACAAAAAGTCTGCAGTGAGCATGAACCAACAGTATAAACATTTTCGCTGATTACCAAATAAATTGAGTTTGGCTACTGAAAGTATGCCATGAAAAAATTCCGGAAATTTAAAAATACTGGGGCTGCAAACGCAGTCACTATAAGTTACTTTGTATGAAAATTTGTTGTTATGTATAGAATTCGAATAAATCCGCAACTGTCTACTCTCAGTAGCCAAACTCTAATAGCTAGACTAGCTTGTAATAGGTTGTCTTACTATTTGAAAAATTGTTCATCGGTTGGTCTACTATCGCAGCGGCTAGGGGGTTCATGAATCTTGGAGCCCTGGGCCGGGCCCAGACCCGTGTGTAAAGATGGCACTGCAAGCTGCCATGAGCCGTACGCGATGGTACGAGTACACCTACTAGTCCTCGTCGATCCTCGAAAAACAAAATCTCTTCCATGCTTTATTTTTCAAATTCTTAAAATGGCCTATTGAAGCATTAAGCCATGGCTCATTAAGACTTTTAGTCCTAGATCTAGGAATTGGTACGTTCTAAAAAAGAAAAAAAAAACAGAGAAGTATAGAGTTACTCCAGTTATGATTAGACAGCCAATAGTCAATTCTAGAATAGTCAGCCTAAAAAAAAATTATAGTTGTAAATGTCAGAGTAAGATATATTCAAACATACAGGATCAAGACAAAATACAATATGAACTGTTAAATGGTGGAGAGACTCTGGAAGCAAAAGCGTTAAACATCTCACAGCCGTATTACCATAGCAATCAGAAGAGAACACTAAATCAAGGAACCTCCCTGAGTCATTTGAAATGCCACTGCACTGGAAGGGACCTGCAGAAACAATGCTGGCAATCAGTACGTTTACATGAATACTTGAAGTATACTTGAAATAATCAAAATATCATGAAAACACTCATTCAACGCGTAAGTTTCAACTTAAATAATTGGAAAATTAATTTCAAGAAAAATTCCAGTTAATTAATTGTGATTAATTCAATCAAGTATCAAGTATTCATGTAAACGTACTGAATGAAGCGGGCAAAGTGCTTAGGAGCAGACAGATAAGCTAGACGAAAGCTTTCCTCGTCAGATTAAAGCCACCGAAAATTAGAAGATCATCAGAGGGCAGCATGGCATCAGTAATATTGTCGATAGATGAAGCCAACAAATCGGAAGTATAGGGAGCCGGGGGGATGTACACGTTGACAACAAATACATTCTTAAGCCGAAGTCTCAGATCCACCACCGTCTAAATCAACCAGTGCACACGGAATACCTCGCTGAATCGCATATAGAACACGCCCACCGACAGGAGTATCCAGCAGGCTCAAATGACGATCTCGACGAAAGACTTGAAATTCGGGACCAAAAAGCTCAGCATCGACAATTTTTCCACACAGCCATGTTTCGAGCACACACGTCATAGCTTGCACTCGCAGATGACACAAATGGCTAGGCAGTCTTAGATTGGAGTTCAGTTACGTTCGCATAGTAGAACGAAATCTCCTTGAGAAGTTTTTTGACAACGAAACTACCTTGGTCCGAGCTCTACGAACAAATTCTCGCACAATCGAGTTAGCAGGCCAAATATACGGAGACATCACAGCTGCAAAAGAATGCTCAGGAATCAAGACCGTAAATGATGTGGAAAAAGTGCGCTAGTAAGAACCTTTTGCCGAGTTAATTATCCTACAAGAGATCTCGTTCCGTTAAATGCCCAAATATGATGAAATATGACAAACAATGTCTTCCTCAGTACTTTCCGGATGCACCTTAGAAATGAAAACACTCTTCGGTTGCCTTGCAGGTCTCGGGGCGCTAACCCCAGCAGCAGTCGCAACGATGGTGTCAACTCTCACAGAAAAAACGTTACCGGATACAGAACCAGGGTTGTTATGAACCAGGGCAATCGATACAGGAGCAGAGATAGGCGCAGTATACAGATACCACCGGTTTCAGCACTAGTTTCAGACATAGCATTGGAATCTTCCACAGTAGGCTGATCATGATTCTTTCTCTACGTCGGGCCGAGCCTTGACCCTCATCAGACGGAGCCATAACGGGATGCATACGAACCTTTCTACGCTGTGGTCCGCGAATGCATCATGATATTATCATGAGAAGATCCATTACATGAAGCAGGTGTTGTTGCCTTGTCGAATAATTGTTCAACATAGGATTGTGATTCCTGAGAGGCATCATCAGCAACAAGATCAGGAGCAACCACAAAATCCTCCATATTCTTTGCAGCTTTCTTCTTTTTGGTCTGTTTTAACAAAAAAAAAAAAATCTTCTACTAAATACTCTACAGCAAATACTCGCAAATTCTCTTGATAGCATTTAATTAAATTATTTAACTCTGCCGAGATCTTTACTCATATTGAGGAACTGTCAATGACATTCAAAATGACATAATTTTTGTCCATAGTTTGTCACCTCTTAAGTTCCTTGAAATGACTGAATTTCAAATTAAGTCATTATGGACACAGTCTGTCTAGGGTAGGGACTTGACTAACAGGTTTATGGTTTGGTTCCTTCAGCTAAGAGCCGAATAGAACGTAGGGAAGACGGGCGACCACATACCTGTCTTGCTCTTGGTTATGACGCAACTGCGTACATTATACTATTAGATTAAAGCATTTTATTTTTAGTGTTATAGAAAATTCAAACCCAATTACATCCAGAAAATATGGAAGCGAAACTCAAGATACCTGAATGAACGTCATCCTTAGTTCGGTTAGTGACTGTCTCAGTATAATGCAACGCTTTCTTTCAAGCTTAAGTTTTGAAAAAAAAAACAAAAAACAAAAAATCATTTGCAGTAAATTACTAATTTTTAAAATTTTATTAAAGAAACCAAAATCACAGAACCATTTGTATGCATGAATTAAAAGATTTATTTTAGACCATCCTGAAAGGAATTGTTATAAAATCCAGAGCTACTCTTCTCTGGTACAATTTCGCTAGAATTGTGCCTTTCCAGTGAATTAACATTGGTTGCTTTGCAGCTTGATGTGTAATTAGAATCTGACGTATTGGTGTGCCCATAAGCCATGTTAAACAAAGCTTCGGGATCGCAAACGAATTTATAGACATACCTCTCCCCTGCTACTTTCTGCATTATTCCTTTTTCATAATAATATCTCAAACTCCTTGAAAGCTTATCGTAGTTCATCGCTGGCCGATTCTTTTGTATTCCCCATCTTCGTGCCACTTCTTCTGGTTCTATTAGTTTGAATTCCATTCCTCTTCCTGTCCATGCAATACAACCTGAGCTAAAATATTGATAAAATTTCAATAGGAACATCATGATGTAAAAGTGTGTATAAATCGATATCCTGATCCTTACCTTGTTGAGGGTTCATCTAAAAGAGCGACCAAAAACTGCCATAACTGAAGAGATCCTCTTCTTTGATTGATGGCATTATTGCTTGATATATTGTTGCTGTTGGTATAGAGACTACCGAAACTTATATCTGGCTCTGAAGAACTTACTATAGCTGTGTCTATAGATCGTAGCGTATAAGTCGGATGATATGGATAGTGTGCTTCAGTTGGTGATGTACTAGCTGCCTGTGTAATTTGTTGAGTATTCGAATTTGTCGTAGAATCGGGGTACTGAATGTGGTGATGGTGGTGGAAGTGATGACTTAAATGAAGAGAAGCACTTTGAATAGGAAAAACTTTATCCGCATGAAGCCCTGAAAGAAAGGAATATTATTTTTATGTATAATTAGTTAATGACAGTATCTAATTAGACCTAAAATTGTACGAATTAACGAATATTTCTTAGGGATTTGTATAATTTCCTAGGAGGGCATTCGGCATTCTGGGCTGGGGGCACCCTGGTCTCTACCTTGTTACGCCAATGCTCATTGGATGTAGGATTCAATTATTTGAGCAAAAATTTGCTTTCTATTATTCAAGAAGAAGACATAATATTTTGTCGACATATTTTTCATCTAGATGGTGTTAGTATACTCTATGCTTAGTGATAGAACAGAAACTCGTAGCAGTTGATGTCGAAAAGCTACATTTTGTCTTAAGAATACCTACTTATAATATATGTATAAGTATAAGTTGGTAGCATAACATGCATAAATGACAATTATACATTTATTCGGTTTTATTATGAATAAATACTAGCTATCGGAGTTTAGTGCTCACATCTCTAACTAATTTCTGCCATTCATGAAATGAATAAAATATTATCTGGTTCTTTGTGGTTAAAGCGTAAGGAAATAATAAATTAAGTATAAATTCGTTAATAATTAACAAATTGCAAAAATAAGTTTTGTTGTACAGAAGCACAAAAACCAAACTGGTCTTATTAGGTCTTGATTTTGGTACGAACCAAATGCATCTCAGCAAGTTTCGTACCTCTACTAAGCATATAAAATTAGTTTTGGCTCAAAAAGACATTTCATAACTTTAAAAAGTGCCATCGATAAGTGATCAATATTTAAAAATCAATTCTACGTGACAGTTTCAAAAATATGTAATAAATATATAAATGTTGTAGGTCATAGTGGTTCCGTTCGTGAGAAGAACGAAGTTCTTCTTGATATTACGGAATTGATATTTTCAATTGAAGTGAAATTTCTAGGGGTCACTCTAGACAGAAAACTTACCTGGAATTCGCATCTGTCCGCAGAGTGACGGAAAGAGTAGTAGGATCATCTACACTTATTGTCGTTTCATTGACAGAACATGGGGTCTTAAACCAAAAATTATGTACTGGATATACACCACATTAGTTAGGCCCACGGTCACCTATGCGACCCCCGCATGGTGGCCAAAAACTAATCAGCATCTTAAAACATATGCGCCTCGAGCATGACGAAAATATCTGATATTATCACACCCAAGGTAGATTTTTTAAGACCATATTTGACGTGGTTTTGGGAGATCGACAACAATGGCATTCCACTAAACTGTTCTTCCAACAAGGATCGATGGTGTGATATACAGACGGTTCTAAAACGAGCAATGGAGTCGGACCGGGCGCATATGGCCCCAGATATATCAAAGGCCCTGGGATCGGACCCCTATCGTATTCCAGGCCGAGGTATTAGCCATAGAAGAATGCGCCAATATACCTGCATTGAAAGAGTCATAAATGGCTCGAATATTAGTATCCTCTTGGACAGTCAAGCCGCTCTCAAGGCCGTAAAACACTACACTATCAAGTCGAGGATTGTCTGGGAATGTCTGCAAACCCTTAAAAATTTATTAAGGAGGGCCATAAATGGAATGAAATTGCTGACGGTCTAGCCAAAAGAGGAGCGGAAGCCCCCTTTGTCGGACCAGAGCCATTTTGTGGCACTTCAAACTGTTACTTCAGAGCTACCCTAAATAGCTGGGAGAATAATCAAAATTTACTATATTGGAAAGGGCTTTGGGACTTCGTCAGGCAAAAAAGTTTATCAGCATCTCTGCCAGAAAAACAAAAAAAAACTCCTACTTCTTAGGAGAACAGAGTTTTTCTCAGGCCATTGCCTATTGGGGGCTTGTCTGAGACTTCATCCTGTCGCTTCTGTCAGGATGCTCACGAAACCTCGGAGCACCTGCTCTGCATTTGCGACACATTGGCCACGCGGAGATTACTCCACTTCGAACATGCTTTTTCTCCACCAAATTACGTGTGGAACCTAAGTTCCAGAATGGTTCTAGACTTTATTAACAGTCTAAACCTAGAAAGAGAGTAATTTGATCGGGACTCATAATATCGGGTCTTCCAATAAGAGGTGTTATGTTGATATTCAATGAAAAATGCCATTTTTTGAGATAAATGATCTGATCTTTATTTCATTATAAAGAGGAAGGTATGCCGTTAATAATGGAAAATAACATCAGCCAAATGACCACCACGACCACGCCTACAGGACCATATCCTTTTCATGAAATTTTCCATAACCAAATCGCAAAGTGGCTGCCCTATGTCCTCAATAGCCTCACGAATTCCATCTTTGAGGTCTTAAATCGACGCTGGGCTGTTGGCGTACACCTTCTCTTTCACGTGGCCCCAAAGGAAGAAGTCGCAAGATGTTAAGTCACAAGATCTCGGTGGCCAATTGTGATCACCTCTTCGAGAGATAACACGGTCCGGAAACTTTTCCCGTAAAAGATCAATGGTTTCGTTGCTTGTATTGCACGTAGCGCCGTCTTGTTGAAAGTAAACGTTGTCCAGATCAATACCATCCAATTCCGGCCATAAAAAATCATTAATCATCTGTCGATAGCGCAATCCATTCACCGTAACTGTTGCTCCAGCCTCATTTTCGAAAAAGTAAGATCCAATGACCGTGCGGGACCATAAACCGCACCAAACAGTCACACGTTGAGGATAGAGAGGCTTTTCAACAATAATTCTTGGGTTTTCCGAGCCCCAGATGCGACAATTTTGCTTGTTGACGAAGCCATCGAGGTGAAAATGGGCCTCATCACTCAAGATGAGTTTTCGATGGAATTCCGGATCATTTTCATGCATTTCAAGGACCCAATGAGCAAAGACTCGACGTTGTTGAGGATCGGCCGGATTGAGTTTTTGTGTTAACTGAACTTTATAAGCCTTAAGACCCAAATCTTTATGCAAAATAAGGTGTAATGACGTTTGTGGAATGCCTAATTCCAAAGAACGACGAGGAATGGATAAACCTGGATTTTCTTCAACACTTTCGGCTACAGCAGCAATATTCTCGGCTGTTCTTGAACGACGTGCACGGATTTTATTCTTCACATCACTAACTTGTCCTGACAGCTCGAATTTTTCTACCAGTTCATGTATTGCGGTCCGACAAGGTGCTTCACGACGACCCAAAAATATTCGAGTTTTACGAACCGTATCTGCCACATTTTCAACATTTTTATAGTGAATTTTAATAATTTCAATGCGTTGTTGAATCGTGTGTCGTTCCATTTTTATTAATGGCGTAGTTTCTACTTGTCAAATTTCAAAAAATGACAGCTCCAAAAGTGACATCTACCGAAAAAGCGGCCTAATTAAAATAACACCTCTTATTGGAAAACCCTTTAGATTTTGCAGGTCGCAGTGCATGAGACGCCAACGACTGAACACCCCTCCACAAATCTAAATCTAAATCTAGGTTATGGTGGAAAGCGCTCATAAATTCTAGACTGAAAAGTATTTACTCGCCTGATCTAGTTCTACACATAAACGCGACCATTGACTAATCTCTACTTGAACAAAGGCTGATCTCATTTTTACCCTAGTCAAACTTTGTTTACCCTATTATCTACTCCAAGAAAATTAATTTTCCGTCAGAGGGACTCTGTATTTAAAATAGCATTCATATTCACTTTTACATGCTAAACATGTACATTGTACACAAATATACTACATATGTACACTTATAAATTTGTTCATTTGTTCAATATCGTTTTCATAAGGTTAACTTTCCATGCACATTGAAAATATGGAAATCCAATAGCGAGATTCCTCTTAATGGTCCTTTGGGAAACAAAAGATTTTCATTAAATTTTAATAGACGAGAGGTAGAAAAGTTTTTCACTTGTTCATTATAAATTCAGTTTTTCATAATTAACCAATTTTCCAGCCCAAAAGAGGACAGGCTCATTCGGTACATGATTGATATTTATTTTAGTCTGTTGGTAGGTAGCTGGTCTTGTTTGTATTTCTTTCGGAAAATCAGTAAATAAAAGCATGAAATTGATTTTCCTGGCAATCTAGAAGATATTATTCTTCAATAAAAAATGCTAATCGCAAATTGATTTCATCGCGAATAAGGTAACACAAATCCCGCGATAAGCTCATCAAAATTCCGAAGGCGAAGTGCACCCCAAGGTTTTTTAAATTTCGCGGTGGCAAAGGTACATAAACGTATACAACACGTGCTATGTGGCCAGCTTTATCTAGTGAGAATTCTTAAATCATGATAAATAACAGAAAATATAGGCTAAAAGCTATCTTCTAATTCTTTTCGCAATAAAACAGTGCGTCTAAAAGGTAAGTTAACCGATGAACAAAGGCAAAGCGAACCAATTAACGAGTTTCGTTCGTCGACCCAGCATGTTTGTTTGCGAACTGATACTCTATTAGATGGATTATGCAAGGGAACCTTAATAATTTATTTTTGTTATGATGGATTGCGCATTCAGTCAAAAGGGGGAGAGACGAGTCCATAAATTATGCACGCACTAAATACATCGGTGAAAGGTTAAATATCGAAAAATCTGGCAAGAGGCTGCTGTATATAGGATATCGCGTCCCGTCCCTGCTATGAATATCCCAGATTAATCCTGTTGCCCCAATCTTTAAGAGCAGATTGTTTCGTCATAGGCTTATTATAAGGGCGATGTATTTTGCATTAAAGATTTTCGTGGAATCAGTGGGAAACTTCGAAGGTCGATTTATGCAAACGTTAATGCATTTACAAAAATTTAATAATATGTATAGTGCGAAATATTTAATTTGAAATTATGTAAATATTGCATATTAAGGTAAGGTAAGGGGTTCTAGGATTTTAGACTATTTTAAATTCAGTAATCGTAGTCCTTTGATTTGATTGATATCGCTTTAAGGAAATAATTTCTGATTCTAAAATTTATTCAACAACAAATGTCTTTTTCGAAGGAAAAACATAATTTGCCATTAAATTTTTTAAATTTAATATCATGCACTGCTTGTTCATTTGCGTATATACGAGCACGTTTGTATACATATACACATTCTTACGTTTTATTTCTACACATGCTTAATTTGTGCTTCTTTCCAAAACACGTCCTTTTACAGACTAATCTTTTCGGTCGGGTTTTAACTTGCTATTGGGACGATGAACCAGCATTTCTGAAGAGAAAAGCACATTTTAAGCGCTTCCCTAGGGATTATTTGGAAGCTATTTAAAAGACTATTCACTGATATATCCAGAAAATAAAATATAGGCGCAAATAAATAAATGCCACCTTAAGGGGGGGGGGGGAGTACAAAAATGGGAAGACAAGGTAACCGGATCGGTTTTGGCGTAGTGCGGCTGGTATAATAATAATAAATATTAAAAAAAAAATATATATATGTATATATTATTTTATTTTTTTTATAGAAGAAGAATGTGACTAAAGGTGGTCCTCGTTTTAAGAAAAACTTGGGGAAGATGCTAAGAAAGCGAAATATTGCTTCCGGAAGTGCTGCTGATTTTACTTCAGACTCTTCTTATTGTTTTTATATGTTTTTATATAATCTACATAAAAGGCACAAATTTTCAATTATGTAAATTAATTTCATTTTGTTAATTTTTTCACTTTTACTACTTTTTGAAATTGAAAATAGCTGTATTCTTTTGTATATCTTGTTCTAGAGCTTCCATATACTGGAGAGAGCAAATTGTTCTGTCGATTGAAGCGAACTATTTGCACTGTTCGCTGCATTAATAAATCTTCTATGGAAATTTATGAGGCTTTCTTTTGTGTATCTTTTGTTCTGTCCTGTGACAAAATAGAACACACCCAACATTAAATATCAAGATAATAACCCTTATGGAATGTGACATCAATTTAAGACAAAAATGTCAATCATCCGTAAGTAAACCTCAGTCTCGTTGAAATTCATAAAACTCTTTACGTCCATTGTGGTTGTTGATGAGTCAAACCAAGATCTGAAACTTACGTTATGTGATGAAATAACGATTATAAAAAACAAAAATTTCACTTTCGCTGTTATACTGGAGAGTCCCAAATATTAGCCATATTAAAAAAATATATGCATATAAGCTTGAGCACCAAGACTTGTCTCTTGTATCCACGCTCTGGAAAATAAGGTAAACCTTCTAGACATGAAAAAAAAAAAAAATAAACAGATTATAGTCCCACCTCCACGACTAACCAACAACCAGTTAGCAGGATTCAAATAACAAATCGGGATTCTTAAAAAAATAATAATAATAATTGAATTGACAAAAAGACTCTAAAGCAATTCAAATTTTAGAGGTTCAAAAATCAAATATTTTCCATCGTTAGTATAAATTTTGGATTTTTTTTCAAAATAAATAGAACGTAATCCATCTCAGCGATTTGTACTATGCTGATGACATGTGTTTGCTTACCCACCGACACCAGTACTTAAGCCTTACAATATAAAGTACATAGTTTATATAATCTGAGACATAATCAGCGACAGGCCCAAACACGAAGACCCAGGGCCTCTAGGCGGTTAACATAGTCGGGGCCTCTTTTTAAATTAAGAACTAATTATTTTTCATTTACTTAACGTACAAATAAGCATGAAATTATATAAAAAGAAAGTTCGTTACATGTAAGCGCATACACTTAGATTGCAATGCGACGAACTTTCTTCTCTGAAAAGGAAGGGATTACCTCACTATAGTCAACAGACTGGATTATTTCTAACTCTATCTACAACACAGAGAGTAAATTGAGCCTGATCCCCTCTGTGGTGGATCTTACTCGTTTTACCACTGAAAACGACCGTTCTACCGAGTAGTTTGACCCTGGTGTGCACAACATCCGGGCCAACTCCAGGCCCGATAAATGTTTTCCCCGTATAGCCTCAGCGGACGACAAATGAGCTCGCAGGTGCAGACATTTGTTTTCCAAAGTCTCCTCTAAGTCTTCTAGATATAAGGTTTTCAAGTTGCGTGCGCCATCACGGATATCTTGAGGTTGTTCCAAGCTATGTAGTTTCATGATAAAGTTAAAGTTTTTACTCAATTTCTCGTAAGTATAAACTCGCCTTGGAATTTTACATTCAACCTGTCGATAATGACGTTGAAAACGGTAACCCTGAATGTGACTCTGCCGGATAGTGTAACTTCGATTTCGTTTCCTTCTACTTCATCAATTGAGAATTTATCGCTTCCAAAAATGTGCCGCCCTGCTCTGCCTATAAGGTAAATCCGTCCCTGTATGCAAGAACAATAAAGTGAATTAAAATTTTATTTTAATGTCCGCTGTCGTATGTCCTCCATGATACCATTTCGACCTTGGTGGGCTCCTCAGGGGCGGATTTGATAACTTGACCGCCCTAGGCCTATGGAAAATGCCGCCCCTCTACTCCCTGTAAAACACGAAAAGTCGCAGCGAAAATACCAAATAACCCAGTACTAATATATGTAGTCTGTAGTGGAGCAAAATTAAAATGATGCGCTTCAACTTGGAGTAAACTAGTAAGCAAATATCCAGTTCGATAATCCAAAATTTTCATAATTGTATTCTCCATACGTTTAATTTTCTTTTTCGGGGTGCTATGGACACATTTTTGAATTTTTAAACGTTCACGTGTGAGTTTACAAAGGGCGCGACTACTAAAAAAAAATCTCACCAAGTTCTGCCCCCCCCCCCTCCCTCCTAAATTTGACGCCAAGGCCCGGGCCTACTCGGCCTATAGGGAAATCCGCCCCTGGGGCCCCCTACAATGTAGTGCCCCTAGGGAACTGCCTAGTTTGCCTAAGCAGAAAATAAATACAAATTATTACAAGCTTCAACTCTGTAATCCACATAAACAATGATAAGCGATAGTGGAATGGAGAATTTCTGTGGCTGGGTCATAATTACTAAATCAAGTAGCGATTTCTCCCAGCTCCTCCGCATCCGAAACTCTTGAGAAATCTCTGGAAAAACAAAACTATTTAATTCCAATGTAAAATCAGTGCTACTATGGAAGGTTACCCAAATTCTAGGTAGGTTGTTGCATAAAAACTCCCAGGCATGACTAGGTCTTATTAGAATCGTTGAGCGATTTTTCAACCGAGTCCGGATTTAAATGAAATAACATAAAGAAATAAACTGCGGCTAGATAGAACATTACCAAATATTATGTGCGTAAAACGGTCTTAAGTATGGAGGTGACAGAGCGTTTCTACTAAAATGAAATTATTTCAAAAAGCTGCAGCTTAATCGAGATGAAATGACATGAACCAAAATTATTTTTCTTATTTCTACACCAATATATGACATACATAATTACATATGTTGAGTAAGTAGTGGCGTTTCTTATGTTATTGATGGCATAATAATACTTACCATCCTCCGGTTCTTTCTTCAGAGCACCCGTCGGAGATGCGAATCTGTGAATTATTTACTCTGATTTAATAGATTTGATCCCAGTCTTTACCTCTCATTCTGTTTACCTATAGCAGTAGGGGTGTGTCGCAGCAGGTATGTCGAAAAAAGATGTTCTTTCATTGCGGATTCCTTTGACTGAAAATTCAGAAAATATAATAACAAAATTTGATTTCAGCTGGGGGTAAAGATGTTCAAAGATATAAGTTCGGTTGGAAAGGCATATGGTTGTCAAAAATCAGAAGCAGTAGAGATGTATTTTTTTTTTAAGAGTTAGATTAATTTTTTGTTTGTTTGTATTATATTAAGAGTTTTTTTTTTCATAAATGAATTTAATATGCCAAAATCTACATGATATATAGTAGGTACACCTATCTTTCTCAGTAGATAGATTTTGATTCAGACCAATAAAGCGGAGGTAGTATATAAGATGATTGCGCAAAATACTCCATTTTTCATTAACTAGTATGTACATAATTATATGTTATAAATCAAAGGATACGGTCATAGAATATTCTTAACTTTAGATAAAAATCAAACGCAATTGCTTTTGCTCTATATATATTCTCAGGTATATGTAAGTAAATAAAAACTTATTGTAGTACTATATTCAACAATTTTAGTAAATTTCCTGAAGTTAGTTCATGAAAATACATAAAGAGTTGCGGAAGAAGAGGCGGGATAATCAGAATGCTGCTGAAACAGCCAAACTGCAGTACATTTATGCAATAGAATAGCTTGGAACAAACTACTGAAAAGTGAATTTTAGAATTTTAATAAAAAAAAAAAAATCAAAATTTCTCCCATAAGAGATATAATAGGGAATTAACAATAGCTAGTTGCACAATCTACGGGAAGAAGTATTAGTTTTATGTAAGTACACATCCCGGAAAAAGTCCTTACAATTGTATTGTTCCATAGTTGTTTAACGTGGTGTTCGTACATAAAGATGCCATGGACGGTGTAATATGCAAAATGGCTGTAATAAAGTTAGTAACTGTTTAACAGTTCTACCAAGCTGAATGGGAAGTGGAACAAAAGTAGTTTTGCTTTTCATTTTGCCATTTTTCTTTAGTATAAGCTTATGCATGCTATAAGTTCTATTTCTTCCACTTTCGATTTACATAGGAACCCTTATAATTAAAATTTACTAGTGCGTCAGTTAAAAACTGTTGAAAGTGAAAGTAGAGTCACATATAGAAGCATCCTACTCAATTGAAAGTTTTGACTGATCTGTTCGACTCACTGACATATGTATGTAGCATGGACTGCTTGATCTTCTATTTCATATGGGTCCATTTTTGTTATCAGAGGTGTGAAAATTAGCTTTATTTCAAATTTCATTTTCGCTTTAACATTCATATTACAAGCTCAACAAATTCCAAATATATTTAAAATTATTATTTTTATTGGAAGCTTGTCTCCTATAACATTAAATATAGTATATAGAACGCTATCAAATTATAATGTTCAACAGGTTTATTTCACTAATACAACACTGGGTAAATAATAAATAAATAATAAAATAAAGCCTACAGTGGTGGATTTTGAAAAAGGTGGGGTATATAGTTAAGTTGCAACGATTGTGACGCGATTTATATAGGAAAAACTAAGAAGTCACTAAAACCCAGATTTTCTGAACATGTTTCTGCAGCGAGATACAATATGGCAACTTCTGGTCTATGTAAAGACTTAATCGACCGAGGTCAAGGTATTTTCACATCGAAACCGAAAACCGATATGTTCTACACCGGAAATTCGCTTTTGCTTTCACATCAAAAACCGAAAACTTTTTTTCGGTTAAATAGAAGTAACATTTAATTATCATAAAAGTTGTATGATGAGAGCTCATACAAAAAACGTACTTTAATTTTACTGCGAAATCCTTATCCATATTATAATAATATAATAAATAATAAAATAAAATAATATAATTTTCAATGTAAACACAAAAGTGAGGTTTAGTACGACCGAAAAAATTGTTCGTCCCGAAACGTTCCACATGTGGAAACCGAAAGGAAATTGACAGATGCAACCGAAATTTCGTTTTTCGGCCGAAAAAAGATAAAAGTTGTGTTTTTCTTCAAAATCTGAGATAAATATTCTATTTTATTAGTAAAATTATTAGTTTATCCTATTTTCCATGATTTTATTAATTATTGGAGCAAAAATCTTGTTTCAAAGTGGAATAAATTGATTTTTTCGGTTTACATTTTTCGGTTTTGGGTTTTGATTTGAAAGTGCCTTTACACTGCATCAATTTATAATGTAAAATTATTACGTAATTTATGTGGAGGTAAAATTCTAGACAGGTATGAGATATTAGAAATTAAAAAAGAGAAAGATAAAGGCTCATTTTTGGTTAATGATCAGCTAGATTTCCGTAACAACAGCCCTTTAATTAAAACAAATTTTTTAACGGAATAAAAATTACGACACTTACACTGACTTAAAACGATATTGTTAATACCACTTGTGTATGTATATGTGTATAAACGATAAATGTCGGTTTTAATTTTAATCTATACTGAGTCAGTCACATAATTTTTGCAACTGCTTGAGGATGCCTAAATAGGGCGAAACGCGTCGCATAACTTTAATTAATTATAAAAATTAAAAAATTATTTTTGTGGAATGGAAACAAGTGTTTCATTGTTTAACATGTTTAATACTTTCAACAAGTTCCATCAAGTGTCAACTAAGACATCAATTATTTTGATTAAAAAAAAAAAAACAAATATTCCTTAAAATCGATTTTTAAGGAAATAAAATTAAGTAATTTTTATCTGCCTTTCCCTAAAACAAGGTATGGGGGACAGAGAAAAGGTTATAAATGTTGTATTGCCATCTATTTCTATTCTATATATTCATTTGGAAAATCTACTGAACTGAAACTGAACTAAACCAAAAAGACACAACTATACAAAAGTGATCCCATGATAATGTAAGCGATTTCAGTCATTGACATAATAAGAATTCCTTCAAAAATGGCACAAATTTTGAACAGGCTGTGAAAATCCTACAACAATTCATAACTTATTATTTTTTAGGAAGTTAAACTTGTTTTAATTAACATAAAAATTAACTTTAAATGTTACTGAAAAATGTGTTCCTCTGCAGATTTGATATTATATTATTGTGCTTGTAAGAGATAGATGTATATAACAATATATTTATCTTAATTTTTTTTTATTTCATTTAATACAAGCGTACTATATAAAAAATGGAGAACAATGACTATTTTAGTTAATTATGCAGAATCATAATCACAAAAAAACCAATTAATTCAGTGAAAGAATTATTGAAATCGGATAAAAAATGACGAAGTTATAGCTATTTTAGCGCCGCATTCTCAAAAACGCGCTCTAGCATGATGACGTCACTATACACAATACAATTCGCGGTCTAACGCAGCGCGAGTGTAGTTGCTGCGCCGCCGTGATAGAAAGCGCACGGGATTGGATTTGTTTTGTATTTATTTCATAAAATATCGTCTTATAAATATTATATTGTGCAAACTGGCATCGTGCGTGTTGTGTACCGTGACGTCATCACCAGATTCGCCGTTTTTAATTTCCGTTTTTTTAAACTTCAATAACTTTGTCATTTTTTGACGGATTTGAGTCATTCAAAAAGAAATATACTTAGAAATATATATTGCTTTTGATCTGATATATTAAATTTGAATATCTTGTAGTAAGATTGTTCTCCATTGGTTACAGTTCAGCGTACATTTTGAGCTCGAAAGGGACAAACTGATTTTAACCAAAATTTGTGCCATTTTTGACTATAGGAATTAGATAGGATGGCGCAGTCCATTTTTATTATACGTCAGTGGATTTCAGTAGTGTCAGCGGTCCATGTTTACATGCCAGTGTTTGGTTAATGTTATACATATATAGTCTCGAGATTGATAATCAACCTTTTGCGACAGGTGTTTGTACAGGGATACATGTACCTTAAAGAAATAGGTTAAAGTACACGCACTTATTCCAGGCATATCGGCAAGTCTTCAGCAACATATGCTTCCATAGGCCGAGATGACATGACTGCTTAATACAAACAAATAGGCCGGGGGCTCTTCAATTCAATTAAATCTCTTGTCTTTCATATCTCTCAAGAACATACGTAGCGATTTTTAGTACTGTGAAACCTACACCTCAAAGTAATATTATCGTAGATTTTTGAGATCAATGCTTTATTTAATTTTTGCCGAAAATTGTTATGATGATGCACGCTTTTTATTTGCTATTACATATTATTATTGTAGATCTTGATATCGTGAACCAAAGAAATAGAAGTAAGACAGAGTTCAATACCGTTAGAGCAGTTTTTAAAAAAAAGTTCAATTAGAGTCAGTTAAATTTCTTGTATATGTATCTTAAAATTAAAAAAAATTAAATTGAAATTTTAATAATAACTTGAACTGTGCGATATATTCAGTATTTCTATATATTTCTATATAAAAGATAGACGGCTTAGTACGTTCCACTCGTGTTTGATTGAGCTTTTTATTAAAATAGCACTTATTTTAATATTAGATTTTTCATTCTATTTTTCGTTTACACATATACCTTAGACATAAATAAATAAAAAGATTACGTTTGGACTTTTTACCGGGTTAAACTTAATTTTGTTCAAGAAAGAATTTTTTGGGATTCTCCGGTATATAGCAAAAGCTAAAAAATGTTCTAATTTGTTATTTCATCACACAACCCATTAATTTTTGGTGATAAGTTTCAAGTCTTGGTTTGACTCATTTAATGGGTTGTGTGATGAAATAACAAATTAGAACATTTTTTAGCTTTTGCTATATACCGGAGAATCCCAAAAAATTCTTTCTTGAACAAAATTAGACATAAAGTAAGTTTTTCTAACGTTAAAAAAAAAATGATTTTACTATTGTGGGGAAACGTGAAGAGTAACTGGATGTGATGCTTCTTTTTTTTGCGATAGCGGCAGGATTGAGCTACCCACCCCACTAACTCTCGAGCAAAAGCCGAGGTGCTAGCGTGCTGCCCTTCACCTGCAACGCTGCTCACGGAGTGAGCTGTAGGCTCATGGTGACAAACTGAACTTCACGTCGAAAAGCACTCACTCACCTGCTTTCATAACAATCGGAATATCAATATATTGATTAATATCGCTCTTACTATCTACTACCTGTATTCTTCATAATTTTATAAGAAACGATAATAATCATTTTCCTCAAATAGATTGTCATTAAGGAGTGAAAGAAACGAACTTGCATAAAAACCCATACCAAAGGAAGGAGAAAAATTTTTAAAAATCTGGATTTTGCATTAGGGATAAATTCAAAGATTTTATTGATTCAGAACAAGGAAAACTTAAATGGCATAGAAATTAAGTTCATTGAAATAAAACTGTTCACCTACCTTTTTCATTTACATTAATATTTTAGAATTCTACTCAACAACACCGATTGGCATTGTTTATGACAATGTTAGTTGGCTATTGATGGAGACTGTTGCCTGTTTATTTCCGATGAATTGTAATTTGTGAACACAGAATGGATCAACAAGGAAACAATATTTTCCCGTGCTTGTGCTTGTCGGTGCCGGTCCGCTCCATGTCGTCAAATGTGATTTGATACTTAGTGGAACCCATCCAATTCAATTCAATTAATTTATTTTCTGGGAACGGACACTACAAGATTTAAAGTCTTCTTTCAAGCATCGAAATAAAGCGGCAAATAAAACTATACCTAACTTAAATTAAGCTGATATTGTTATTGAAAAATATTGGAAATTTAAATATTTATTAAAAGAAAAGGGCTGCGCGTACAGGTCACCGCAAACTAATGTGAGCTATAAACTATGTAAAGATAGGATTTTGGGAGTCGTTTAAGTTGCTAAGTGAGTTAGGTGTCTGGATATGATGAGGGAGCGAGTTCCAGATTCTAGTCAGTTGGACAATGCAAGATCCGTCGAAAATGGAAGTTTGAAACCGTGGAAATAGCAGTTTGTGCTCCCAAGTGGAGTTTAAGTTTTGAGAGAAGGTACCCAAATAGACCGGTTGAGAAATGCGAAGCAAATTAAAAAGGAACTCTAAAGCTCTCTGTTTTAAATATATGTATATTAAGCGAGTAGCCCAGCTGATGATCGAACCTCCTCAGTTCAAAAATAAATTTAGTACAGTCGAAGCGACATTCAATTTCCTTGAATAGTACTAGTCGAGCCTGAGAAAGACAAGAGATCCGTGAGTGATATGTTGCAGGATGAGAGACCTAACAAGATTACAACGAGGCTTGGGTGATAGTAAACAAGAAGGAAGGTTTTCCAAGGACCAGATGAAAGTATTTTGCAAGTCACTGTTCAGGCTAGCAGCACAGTCCTCGATCAAACCTATAAGACGACTTAGATATATTTGCACGTCATCGGCGTATATGTGAATCTTGACGTCGCGAATATTCGGTCAAATTATTTATGTAAAGGCTGAACAGAAAAGGACCTGAAGCCCTGTAAGACCTCACAAGATAATGGGAGAAAAGTGGATGAAATACCAAGCCTGAAGGAATTCTTTTATTAAGCGGGCGGCTCGGTCTGAAAACTGAAATTGAGCCCGATTAGACCGTGCCATTTAGAACTAGTTTTACATAAGTCGACTTACGCAGAACTAATATGAACTGGTGTAAACATGCCGCATTACGAAAAACTAGTCCTACTTTAATCCGGTATTTGATGCCGTATTGACCTACAAAATTCGTATTAAACGTAGACATAAACCTCAGATAAGGAATTGTTTAAAAACTTGAATGCGTTATATTCATTCATAGAGAGAATTGTTATTTTGTTTTAATGAAAATGAGTGGAATTAAGAAGGAAAAAAGTGCGACTGGTCAGAGGGAGGGACAAATTCTTTTATAGACTTTTGACTTATTGAAGAAAGTATTCCGTCCATAATGGATGGTAAAAAATTAGAAATTGGGAAAATATAATTATTTTTTTATGCTCTATTCTCTTGTGGACACCGCATGCACAAAATTAAAATATTATTTCTCATTTTCTCGTGAAGAAGTAGGCAGATCTGAGAAATTTGACAACTGTCAAAACTTTAATACGAGTACACTAAACGGCAGCCGGATTAGTCCTACGTAGGTCGACTTACGTAAAACTAGTCCTAAATAACTGTGGTCTAAATGTACTCATTGAGTAGCTCCATGTGCGAAGAGTCTTAACGTTAAAAGCTTAAGAAATTTAAACAGATTCTGGAAGAAGAACTGACATTTTGTAGAGAAATTTAGAAAGGTGTGGACAAAGGTTTGACAATTTACTGAGTTTTAAGCTTGAAGCAAATGAAAGGACCATGCTTCATGGTTGGCATCTGTAAATTAAGATAAACAAAGAATAATATTTGCAATATGTTTAACAAAACTGTTGCTACTGAGCAAAGCAGAATTAATCATCCATTCTGCAGTCCAAGTGAAGCATGAACGAGCAACGATTTCTATTTCGGTCCAGAAGATATATGTATTCCAAGAACAAAGCTCTGCTAGTATTCAGTCACATACGGAAATAGAAGTGCTAAGGTAATTTATTTAGTACTGTATGTATTTTGGATGTTTTTGAATATGTGTGTAGGTACCTAGGTGGCTTATAATAGAATTTTTGTAGTTTTTCATTTTATTTTCTTATTTTTTTATATGTTTTTTAATTATTTCACATGTAACATTTTTTTTATTATGCACATTTATGCATATGTGTATATATGTAAATATTTTGTAAAGCCCTAAACTCACTGTTCTTTGGTATATACATAGATGTTTAAGGCTTATTACACATTGTAACAAAAGAGAATATCCTTTCGTCATAAGCCGAGGACGGAAGTGGTATATTATATTTAATATATACTTCTCAGATTGCTGGCTAGTCTTGGTGCATTTCTAGATCTCTTTGAGCGTTAATTACGAATCTATGTGTAATTAACGCTCAAAGAGATCTAGAAATGCACCAAGCTAGCCAGCAATCTGAGAAGTATATATTAAATATAATATACCACTTCCGTCCTCGGCTTATGACGAAAGGATATTCTCTTTTGTTACAATGTGTAATAAGCCTTAAACACAATGGCGACGGACAACGACTAAAAAAGTTCGCTTATGTGAATGCCCAAAATTACGAATACGCCAACTGGCAGCGGCCAACGAACTCGCCATCGGGTTTGCTCAAGTTCTAATTTGGTCGTCGGCCGTTGCAGTGCTATCAACAAAACCAAATGAATGAAACTATTTTGGAATTTATTTTTGTCATTTTGATGTTGCCGGACGTCAGTTGAAAAAAACCAATAATTGGTTTTGAAGAAAAATTGATTGAAGAAGCGCAAAGGCATGCGAGTGTTAATTTACAAATTTCAAAATGGTAAAAAAGAAAACAAATGAAAATATTATAACAGAAAAAAGTTTAAAATAAAAATCACAAAATTTGCTCGATGTGTCGTCCATGCTGTTCTAAGAATAGAGTTCGTCAGTGGGAATTACACTCTGCTTTGCAGGCGTTATTAATTATCCTTCGGATTAATTAATAATAATTAAGGAGGCGTATTCGTTAATAATTATTCACAAATAAAAGTTCAGTGATGTTAGATTTGATGACGTGTGTCACAATAATGAAATAGTCACGGTAAGCGACCTTGGTTTTTAGGGTAAAAGAATTTAATTGTCTGAAGGTAGAAGTAGAATTTTATGGTTCTGCTTTCCTACCTACACAAGCTTGGGCTCCACTAGCCACATGATGCATCCACTGGTATCCGGAATTCAAGGAATCCTAACAAAACTGGTCCTAGGTGTATGGTCCTGTTTGTGAAGGATCCATGAGTTGCCCTAATCGTGGAAATCACAGGTTATCGAAAAGTAGTCTGGTAGTGGATTAAGTCCAACAGTGTCGATCGGTGGAATGGTGAAGCCAAGGTGGGTGATATAGTGATTTATGTTGAATTTTAGTTATAAAAGATAATGTTTATTGTAGTAGTTTGTGCGTATAGTAAAGTAGCGTAGCGTAAACTCTGCTGACGATTGTTAACCTCCTGCCCATGGCGGTGTGCGACACGGTGGTGCCAGAAGGCTGCGGGTGAGGTAGATTCACGACGGTGTATGACTACGAAAGTAAGCCAGTGCATGTGTGCTAGTGTGTGTGTGTAAGATCGCCACTGGGATTTATTTCTCAAATATATCTTTTCTCTTACAGGCGAGGAGCGAAACGAGTGAGCGGCCCGGAATACGCATATACATAAACATCAGATATAAAATGTAAACTAAATTTGTGTTAGTAGACTATGCGTTTAAATTAATACCTTCCTGCCTTTAATACGTGTTATCAACCGGTTAAGGATTTTTTCAATAAAAAAATTTGTAACGTGTCGTCGTGTCATGTTGGAATGTCATGTTATTTTTTAAAATTAACGGTCGTCCGGGTCGTAGATTCAAAAAAATACCCCTTAGAGTTTTATTTGGGGTGCCTACAGCGGGGGGTGCTAGTACTCATCTAGGCAAATAAAAAATTGTATGACATCGTTATCAACCGTTTCGAAGTTACAGGGTGATTAAGAAAATATGCTAAGTTTTCACAAAACAAACAAACAGGTCATACCGAAATTAGACGATATTTTTTTAAATGACGTGCTTTCAGTCACTAATGTCGTTTTCGTTTGAATATCAGTTTCGCTCTAGAGGCAACCTAAGTGCTGTCAAAGCGTTCGTTTGAAGCAGAAATGACGTCATGGGTTGTCTCTGGTGGCAACCCAAAAAGCATCAGGTTCGCTCTGAAAATTTTCTCGGGTACACTATGAGTTCACTCACACAAACAAAGTCTAGTTCCGATTTGATATTAATGTCATTGGAAAATTTTACATTTGACATTATTTTAAAAGCAACAATTATTGTTAAGACCACTTTACTATTATTATATCAAATTATCCTTAAAATTATTCCGCAAACAAATTACCAACCACTTTCCGCAGAAAATTCATAGCGTACTTTGACGTTAGTATACATACACAAGCGAACTTTTTCAGGTACACCGTTCGATTGAATGGGGTTGCCTCCAAACCGAACCTGGATGTTCAAACGAAAACGACATAAGGGAACAAATTATCTTTGAGAATAGCTTTGACAGGTTAAGAACTAATAACTCTTTAACGGCTACAGTTGGCACATAGGTGTCATAGATCAAATTAATGAGAGTCCACAGTTTTATAAAAACGTTTTGTAAAAAAAAAAGGTCGACAAGCTTAACTTCCTAAACAATTTTCATTCATTTAATGTAAATCTATTTTATAGCATCTTTAGTGTTTCTAATCGATAAAAAATAATAAATTGATAAATTATGAATCGGTGTACAATTGTACGAAATAAAGGGTTTTCACAGCCTTTTCAAAATTTGTGCCATTTCTGAAACAAGAGCGCTCAGCCATTCCTATTGTATGTCAGTGGGTTTTTGTTTTTGATTTGTCGCTTAAATAACTACGTATATCAAAATGTGTATCAATTACAGAAAATATACTCTACTTGACTATTCTGGCAGAAACACATCCAGGCCTCGAGGCTTCCTCGAGGTGTCGTCAAAATTTCCAACACGGCTTTTTAAATGGTGCAACACAAAACCAAGCCAGCAGCTAGCCTCAAGGCCTAGCCGCAAAGCTCGCTTTGCTCAATGTTCGAAATTTTTCTCTCTCAGGCCTACTTCTGTCAACAGATGTACTAACAAAATTAAAATGACAGCACCGAGCCACAGTATATTGTACAGAGCCGGGTGGTATCATTTTGTTTTCATTTCTCTGAGGCAAGCCTTGAGGCGAGCTGCGAGGAAGCCTGAGAGAGGCCAGGCCTGAGGCTTGCCTGGATGTGTTTCTGCCTTTCCTCAGGTTGCACCTATCTAAAAAGTAAAAGTGTGCGTGGCTCGTCTTCGAACTGGTGGAAGTAAACGGACTTGGAGGACGGCCAGTGGTCTTGGCGATATTAACCACAACACGTACTTACCATGTGTTAGAGATATATGTATCAGTTTGCCTTTAACTCTACAATTTGTACCATGTATGTATCTCTTCAAGAATAAGTATCGGAAAGAGTAGGCTCGTCGAGTTTTTGATGTGAGCAGTTCTTTTTGTTTTAATATTGAATATAATTTTGAGTCCTGCAAATCTAAGTCTGGTGTTTTTTACTTGGAAATAAATCGAGCAGGAACTATTTGATGGGTAATCGAGTAGTTTACTAACATTTGGTGACCTCGACGTGATTTGTTTTATATTTACGCCATTTTTTGAGGAAACGTTGAGTTTTTCTAAAAAACAAAGAAAGGGTATTCGACAACAATTTATATTTGTGAAGAATTAAGTGCATTAATCTTGAAAATAAAAACCCCAGAGAAATGTCGGTGATAAAGGAGTCAGTGAAATAGGGAAGCTGAAGGCGCAAAGTGAATTGCGAAGAAAGTCACTACGCTGACAATTAAACAGGCTGGAAACGGATATATTGTTTCTTCTAAAGGACAGTCCCACCAATATTGTCAGCATTCAGGCTAAACATAAGGTATTTCAGAGCGCGTTCGAGTTACTCGACGAACTCGATAACAAGGCACTGGATCAGCTAGTGATCGACCTGGCTGAAGACGACGTGACCGACAGAGAATTCGATGAACAAACAGAGTATCGAATGCGGGCAGAGACTTTACTATTGAAGGTAAAGTCCCTTACCGTTTCTACTTCTGTGGCGTCGACCATAAGCGAATTAGATGATCGTACCACGAGAACGCTTAGTGCCAATCAGGAAGTTCTGAAGAGAGCAATAAAACTTCCTAAAATTGAAATGAGAAAATTTAAAGGAGACCCTCTGGAATGTTTGGTTTTTGAGCATAGTTTAAAAAGAGGATCCAGAAATACACAATAGCGACAGGCTCTGGTACCTCTTGCCGTCGTTGGAGCCAGAAACAGAACCTTATCAAGTGACATCGGCGTATCCACAGACCGATGAAAATTATCTGTTAGCAATTAGACACTTAAGAGTCGTTATGGAGACGAGGACTTAATCCTACAAGTTTATTTTCAGCAAATATTAAGCCCTGTCATTGGAAATGCCAATGGAAAAGAGGAAATTTCCTTCTCAGCTCTATTTATGGAATTAGATTCCTACCTCCGTGCACTGAATTTGCTTAATTTACAAAAACGTGGTCCAGCTACATAGTTGTTTTCATTGGTGGAGTTCTGTCTCCCTGAAGAACTTCGCTACCTGTAGCAACGTGATCCAATGGCTTCACATGATGGAAGCATAGATGATCCTCCTCGAACGCGACTTGATATACTAATGAAGTTTATGCAAAAAGAAGACCAGATCAGCCAACGCATAGAAATTACTAATAATTTCGCAGCAGAAGTTGAGCATCATAGGAAAACGAAGGCAGTAGTTCATACTTTTAGTCAACGCAAACAGATAACAAGACCAGTAGCAACATTAACAGGGATCCACATAGGGAAAGCAACAAATTGCATTCTCTGCTCCAATCCGAATCACACCAGCAATGCATGCTGTCGAGCGAAATTCATGTCCCACGAAGCTAAGAAATCAATACTACACAGAAGAAGATTGTGCTTTAACTGTTTTGGTCATCATGAAGCCTGATATTGTACTGAGAAGTCAATCAAATGTGCTAATTGCGGTGGACGACATCATACCGTTATCTGCCATCAAAGTAGGAGAAGCGGAGGAAACTTAGAAGCACCACTCAGGAAACGAGAATAGAAGGAAGACGACTGTTTTTCTAATAATATCAACATGGGGAATCCGGTGTATACCTCAACTCTTTCCTTGCAGACTTTGCTGGTACAGATTGTAGGTAAGAAACAAGCCAAAATTGTTCAAACATTTGTAGACAGTGGATCCCAGCGCTCGTACATATTAAAATCGATATCTGCGGCGCTTGGACTTGAACCAATAAGCGAAGAACGCATAACACATTCCTTGTTTGTTGGAATGAGAACCAACGTCGTATTCCATTGGATACTTAAAATAAATTTGAGGGCGCTTGAAGGTGATTTCAGTCTTTATGCAGAAGGTCGGGATCAGAGAAAGATCTGCGGGAATATTCCTCAGGTGCCTTTTTACAACAGACTCCTTCTAACAGAGCTTACACAGAAAGAAGTAAAGCTAACAGACTGTGGAGCGGGGAGCTCAACGATCGAATTAATGATAGCAGCAGACCTTTACGGAAAACTTTTAACCGGTGATGTTCAGTTCGGCCAGTTTTTTGATGCTTCGAGCAGATGTGGTAAGTCGCTTTCTGTAAATGATTGTCTGCACAAAGGAGTGAATATGATCCAGTTAATTCCAGATGTTCTACTAAGGTTCAGAGAAAAACCGGTGGGATTTATTGCAGATATCAGAAAAGCATTCCAAATGATTGGAGATGCAGAAGAGGATCGAAAGTATTTGCGATTTGTTTGGTGGAAAGATTCCACCATGACGGAGATGGTAGTGTATCAACACAAACGAGTTCCTTTCGGGGCGACGTCGAGCCCTTTTATTTCGGAAGTGATATTTGAACTCATTTGCAAGCAAGTAGCTGATGAAGGTTCAGAGATGTCTTTGAAGTTATCCGAATCATTTTACGTAGACAATTGTACCAGTTCGAAAGAAAATTTTGAAAAATACAAGGAATTCTGAGAGTGCGTTAATTCTTTGTTAATGGAAGCTGGAATGGAGTTACGAGATTGGTTTTCCAATATAGAAAATTTAAGCGAGCTATCAAACTGGAAAGTTGAGGTTTTAGGATTACAGTGGGACAGGAAGTCAGACGAGCTGTTTCTGGATTCCTCCAAATTAGTACATCTTGGATCAACAAACTTAAATGGGACTCTCCTGAGGATAATTTAAGTTCTTTCAAAGTTGGTGTCAGAAAAGTAGTTTTGTTTTTTAGAAACTGAGGATTCCCAGGATGATGACAAACGGAGACTCCGACAGACGAAACTGGTCGCTTCATTATTTTTCGGATGCCAGCCAATTGGCATACCCTGCTGCTGTTTTTCTTCGGGTGGACAAGGATGATGGTACATCGGTCCAATTATTGACATCTAAATCTCATGTGGCTCCCATAAGCGGAGCTGGAACTACTTGGTTGCTTAATTGGAACTCGACTCGTTAACAATATAAGGAAGGCCCTTAAGATACAGGAGGTACCAGTCACGTATTGGTCGGATTTAACTACAGCATTAGCCTGGATTCGGCGGGATGACCACTCCAGAACAACTTATTGGGCTAGATGGTGGGAGGGCCCTTTTTGGTTGCAGAAACCCTCAGCTGAATGGCCTGGAGACCCACCTGATAATGACGAGGAAACAATTTTCAAAGAAAAATCCATTTCATACAGCGTATCCATGACGTGCATTAGAGAGGTTAAGAAGGAATTTCCATTTCGACGTCTTGTGCAAATAACCGCGTGGGTACGTCGTTTTCTCAATAACTTTTTTCCAAAGATAAAGGCAATAAGACCACTGGAGAGTTAACATCTACGGAGATAACAACAGCTGAGACAGTCTTAGATCGTAGTATCAAATGGAAGCTTATCCAGAAGGAGATACAACTATTTTAAAAGTTTTGGGTGTAATCAAAAGCAGCGAAGGCGTTCTATGTGTGAAAACGAGAGTAACGAGCCCGAAAGATGAGCTTAGCTTCAGATATCCAGCCGTTGTTCCTGGAAATCATCCAGTCATGAAGCAGCTTATATTCGATTATCACTGCACTTACTGATATTTAAGAGTTGGTTCTTTGGTGAAAAAGTTGCGACAGGAATTTTGGATCATCTACTCAAGATGGAGTGAAAAGGCTGGGATAACTCGTTGTTTCCATTGTCATCGTTTCACTGCTAAACCCTTGGTCACTGAAGAAGGACCACTTCCTGAAGATCGAGTGAGAGATGCAGAATCGTTTTGGTTGGTGCTCTTCACTTGTGCTGCTTACTGAGCAGTGCACTTTGAACTTGTCGATACATAGAGCACAAGGGCTTTTGTTAAAGTACTGGAAAAATTTTGTGAAAAGTTTAGAAGACTGACAAAGATTTATACAGATAATTGGGATGCTATTTCCAAAGAGGAAGGAAATGGACGACTTAATTGAGGTTTTCGTGTAGTTTGGTTCCGTGGTGGGCTGCTCTAATGATTTTGCTTTGTTTGCAGTATATAATAACCGTCCTAATTGAGGTCAGCTTCTCTGACCTGTGGTTTTTTTTTTTACATTGAAGAGTTTTTTCCCGTACCACACACACACACACACCTAGTTAATTTAGTAGAATATAATACTGAATTATTTTTTATTTGCAAGATTTTGTAGATGGACTTTCTTTTTCGATGGACCAAACAGCCACATTGGACAATGTTTCTTGACGCATTGCAAATCAGAGGTAATTTTTTATTAACTCCAATTTGCTGAAACTTCGTTCCCATGAAGCTGAAAACTCTGAATGCGATTTCAACATTTAGATAGGATTCTTGATTTAAGTAAATCTAAAGGCGGTTTTTCTCAAACTATCGGCGTCCATTTTGCTAAGAAGATCTCCAGAAAGGAATTCAAAATCTCCGGAAACATGTTCCAAAATTTCGTACCTCCACATCAGTTAGACTAAAAAAACGTCAATGGATTCAAAAATTGGCGTGTATTGTTTTGTGGCAATACTGGGGTCATCATCTTATGATTCAAAACGTTCGAGTCGCTTTTTTTCCTTGTTCTTGTTTCTTTAACGTTTGCTGGTATATCCATATTCTCAGCAAATTTTTTAACACTGGCAGCAATTTCTCCCATGTCAGGATCACGAACCAACCTCAGCCTTGTCCAGCGGGTAAATTTAAATCGAGAGCAAAAAGTTTGTTTACAGGAACAGTTATAATTTAAAAATAATTTATATTTGTCAAAGGAAAATGTTGTCAATATTATATTTTTCGCCCACAGTATTTTTTTTATTTTCAACAGGCGGCGCCCCTCCATTTCAACGTCTTCCTCACTTGCCCTACTCTTGTTTTCACGAGTGAAATAGTAGGTTTCTCCGATACTGTTTCCACAGAGAAACCCTGTTTTAGTTTTGATTTTAAGGGTGAGTGGGTCAATCGCTCTTACACATATTTTGTGATATTTCCTGCATAAATTTCTTGCTTCCTCTTGTTTATTACATCTTGCAAATTCTAGAAAACCGTAATTTTTTTATTATTAATGATTAATAGTTAGTTAGAATGGAGTCTAACACTCATAGAAAACGTTTTCTTGCTCTCCTTGTGCTCGGTTCAGTAGGAAATCAGCCTAATAATTTGGCTTGTTTGCCTCTTATAAAAAACTAATTTTTGAACACCCTTAGGCGCTAGTTTGTCGTTATTTGCCGGGTCCCATTTGTAGGCCCATTTCGGCCCTGGTATTTCAAGAGTAGATGAGGAGTTGAAAACGAGGCTTCTTAGGAGAGTAACTTGGTTTGTGAAAACAACGCTTAAGAGAAATTAGCGCTGGTGACAGCATTTAAGGAATAGCTAGGAGGGAAGACAAGGCAGTTAAGTTTTTAGCCTTAAAAGGAGTTGAATGCAAGGTTAACGTCGCGTGTGATGAGTTGGAAAAAAAATATGCTGTCAGATTGAACGATTCATAAAATTTGTTTTCAACTTTTTGTTGTAAGTTAGTTCGTCAAACTAACGATTTTATTAAATATTTAACATGATCTTGCTCTTGTACTTAACACCACAAAATTCAAAACGTCTTTCAGTCAATATAATACGAAAAACTCAAAAGAAATTCGCTGGAAACAACATTGCAACACAACAAGTTCCTCTTAAATTGGCTATACTTTTTAATCTTTGTACCATACATTTAGTTAAACGTTTAGTTATTTTTTCAATGGTACCATGACGAAAATTAGAAATTCGCCTGATTTTTTCCTCGCGATCGTCGCGTGCGGTAGTAATCTTAAACTCCCTCCCTATACAGCAATGATATAGATTCGATATTACCTGTAATTGCGTGCTGCACGTGCTACCTTCTACGCGTTTCTGGCTCCCGCTGAAGTTTAACAGTCAAACGGTAAATTGCTATCAGGCGAGTCATCAATGATTTAAAAAACTAAAATTTTTACACTCCCAACACTGGCTTAGTTACAATTCATTATTACTCTTAAATTGCAGAAAATTAAAAGTTATGAAATGCAGGTAAAAAATGTCGCACAGCTTCACAATTAAAGGTGAAGTTGTGAAGAATCCAAAATATTACTCGTGATAGGAGTGAACGGGAGATGTGTTGGAGAACTCATTGAAATAGACGAAAGGTCGGGTATATTAGAGACAAGGTATTCCCATTAAAGTTTTGACATATTGCAGCTGATGGCCTGTGACGTAATTCTGTGACTAATGTATATATGTACATTTTTATAGGAAAGACAGAGAGAGAGGAGAGAGAGTATTGTGTTCTCTGTACCATACTTTCCCATACATTTCACGATATTACGTCATCTAATGGTGGAACATGGTTTGTAATGGGAATACCTTGTATTCTATGTACCTAGCGAAAGGTTCTCTATCAAATTTTAATATAACAGGCTTCAATTACTATACTATACTAAAATTTGTACAGGCTGTTAAGTAAAAAAATATGGAAAACAAGTAAAAAAGCTAGAATTGGTCTAAAACCCAATTCTTTTGTTACCCTAGCTAGATGAATACCTGTATATAATTTCGTATAATCACCCATCAGTGCTAGTTTGATTGTTGAAATGATTTTTCGTGATTTTCTAGAACGGTTCGTCGGACAGTAAAAACTATTATAACCAATTTCATATTCTGAAGAACTTTTCAGTACAATAAAAATGCCTACGACTAATGGTTTTCACAGTATATATAAAAAAAAATATTTTTATATGGCAACACCCAGATGGGGTTGCCCGAATTAGTTCATTTTTAAATTACATTTAATATTTTTATGAAAACGACGAGTGTGAGTTGTGATGTCTACGGATTTGTTTTTTTACATTTTTTAAGAACAAGTATAAGTTACATTAGAGCTTATATGCAGTTATGCCAGTTTTAAAAGAAAAGTACGTGAATTGTACCATAGATGGCACAAGAACTAGATGTCGCATGGCATACTAAAACAGAGTATACAGATTGTGAAATGGGTAGTGTATTCTGGAATGGACCATAACATATTTCAGAGCATGCCAAAAGCAAATATTTTTATAATAGCAGTTTTGTAAACATTTAACCGACCTCCGCAATACTTCAGATACGAAAAAATATGAATCACTCGACGCATACATCATTTTAAATCTTGTGGTCCATTCCGGAATGGACCACCCAGCCATATAAATTTTGTATACTTTTTTGGTACTGTATGCGACATCTAGTTCTTGTGCCATCTATGATTGTACCCACATACGAACTGTCAAACTCAAATGTCGCACTGCGCAACGACAATTTTAAAAGTTTGCTCTACTTTTTGACGACGACATTATCACGTCGCAGCATTTGCTATGCTCTAATGTCGTAACATATATTCGAAAATATTTTGGCGTCGACAAATGCGTTTCGCTGTCATTGTATTTCAGCCTTTATGATATCATCATCTAGGGTATAAAAATATAAATCCCCTCCCTCTGAGAAATGACTCATTTTAACCCCCCTCCCCCATCCCTCCCCCACCAACTGTTTAATATAAATTATATCTTGTCTTAATGAGATATCGAGTTGCGAGAGATTTTCATTTAAGCGGGAGCGGGTACACTGTAAATGTGGGATTGCGGTTTCTCAATCAAAAGCAAACTGACCCAATTAAATGGTAGCGCACATATCTCATCTCGCTGATGACAAAATATATTTTTTTCTAATTTCCGCATTTATTGTCGTTTAGTTCAAATTTATCAACTGCCTGTTTTCTTATATTGAATTAACTCTAACTTAATCATCAATTTTGTTTATTGTGTAACTGCACTAATCAATTGTTATTCAATTTCGTTATCAGTTTTGAAGTTCTTTGGAGACAGACTTACTCAAAGGCTCAGTTGTACGAAACACTTTTATAAATAAACAATTAAATGTTCTTCATTAAAATTCCAAAAAATCCTTAAAATCAGCATCCTTTACAAATCATATTTACATATACATATGTATGTAGTTTTTTTTTTTAAATTGTACTACTTTCTGCCAAAGCTCACTTTTTTTATTTTGGAAATTAGAGTCAGAAGTTCAGTAAGATAGGGCTGGATTGATCCTATGTGGATAGTCCAATCCAATAACACAACTACAGATTTGATTAAAAGTGTTAATCGAGCGTGTGTACAGCACGAATAAACTCTGCAGCAGTTCCGACCATTTACTGTTGCTGTAGAACACCGGGAGCATCAAATAAAAGATTCTGTATGCTCTGGAGGAGAGCAAACAAAAGATCATCGTTGGTAAATATTTTCTTATTTCAAAATTAATAACGTTAAACATGTTTGATAACAGCCCCCAGTAATTTACGTAACTACTGTTTCGACTTTCAATTAAAGGGAGGCTGTGCTTATATGTCTATCAAGTTCTAGGAGCTTACCATTGTACCTTGAGTTCAAGTAACTGTCCGTATGGCTCTCGAGTAGCTTCGATGTGTTCGAACCGTAAATTAGTAAATTCGCCTCCTCACTTTGATTGTACCAAGTCTCTCGATGATTGTCTGTAAGAAATGCATAGTTTTCGCCTATACATAAACAGAAAAATTTATTAAAATCCTTTAAAACACACAAACCATTTGACGGTTCCGACAGGTTATCCACGGACGAAGAAGACTGCAACTGAGGGTGATTCAATGTCAATTTCTTGCTTTGCGATGAGGGGTGATAAGACGTCTCATGTCCCGGCAGGTGGCTTTCGTTAGGAATTGCGGTGAGGAAATTCTGGTTTCCCGATTCCTGCTGAGAAACGATTTCTTATATAATTATGCCGACAATAAGATGTTAAGGGAAGAAACTTCTTACAAAAATCTTAGATAATATGAAGGGAAGCAGTTAACTTTACTGCCAGCAGCCAGCGGTGAGAAAGAGTTACAGTTAATATTAAAATATTTTTCAAGAAGATCATTTTTATTTATCATTAAATTTCTACGAAAATTTGCTTCATCGCGCAAAGACATTTCCAGTCATCAGCTTTAAATTTCTCTGAGGTGAAATGTCTATAGACAAGAAACCTTGGCAGGAGTCATGTCGCTCACTTTCGCCTGAATTTCTAAAGGATGCATCAGTTGGGTGCAAACGTACCAACATATGTACATAAACCTTACTACAAAGCAATAGAGAGTGATATATTGACGCTCCTCTTGTACAGCATGGGGCGTAAGGACTCATTAGATAATTGACCGCACTTTGTTTTCTCGAAGGGATATCTCTTGTTGTTTGCCCAACAAACAATGAGATATACACCTACCTAGAGGCAAAAAATCTCTGGTGAAAATTAGGTGCTTCTGTTTGGTGCAAAACCTGGTCGCCCCCAATGACACAAATTAAGAGGAAAAGTGTGTGCGGTGAAGTAATCGTAATTTTGTTAAGGCAACGAATTTACAGGATTTCCGTATTGGGATTGTTCCATTTCCGTTAATCTCAGATGAAAATTGACTTTTTTGGCATCTGAAAAGAAGAAAATGATATTTTGAAGGAGTTCGGTTAGTTTGAAGAATTTATGGTTGAAATTTATGTGAAAATGTGATTTTGATAATATTTTAAACTTTGCTGTGAATATAAAAGTAATATGCAAAAAAGTAACAATTAGTTAATGTAATATTTTAAAGTCCCTTTTATGTAGATTTAAATTTATTTATTTAACAGGGTGACTGCCTGTTGAACTATAAAAGCGATTGTTGGCTTATTGTGCACTCTTTTTTTTATAGTTCTTTCACTATGCGCGCTTTTTCGAGGAAGAGCGAGTGTGGGAGCTGACCAATTTTGTGTTTTACGGCAGAAATCCAATGATGGTGCTAATATCGGTATTAGTATCTGTCAAAATTAAGACTCTTTTCGTTTTTCTTTCAATCCAATCCAATTTATTTTTGGTAGTTATACTAAATGAGTCCTCTAGTCCAGGCAAGTAAAAATTGTATGGCAGGGGGGGGGGGCGGCAAAATGTCACCCTACTGAGTTACAGGATGATTAGTAAAATATGCTTTTTTTTCATTATACACCCTATATCTTGAAAATTACAGATTATACGGTCTATTTTAAGACAGCATTATATGCAAAACCTTGGGGCCTTTCCTATAAATGTTAAACCTATACTCCTCTCCTTCATATTCGAAATTTTGGTTTTTAAATTTTTTTTATTTTTTATTTTTTCGTTATTTTTTAAAAACATAACATATATTAATTTTTGTTATAAAATTTCGTAATCCCAGAGTCCCTATTTCATTCAACCTATTACACTTATGTCTATCTGTGACAGTTAAGGAATTAGTTATCAGCTCTTAACCTATTCAGGTCACAGATAATTTGTTCCCTTAGGAACTGAAAACACGTCATTTGAAAAAAAAAAAAATATCGTCTAATTTCGGTATGACCTGAATAGGTTAAGTGCTAATTACTCCTTAACTGTCGCATATAGAACATAAGTGTAGTAGGTTAAATTAAAGAGGAGACTCTGGGCTCTTGAAATTTTATAATAAAAATGTATGTTATATTATTTTCTTAAAAAAAAAAAACAACGGAAAATAAAAAATAAATAAATTTTTTATTTGTATTAGGGACAGAAATATATATAAATCAAAAATAAAAATTAGCAAAAGCAATTATGTAAGTAAATTAGAGCGCATAACCAGAAGTCGGTGTAGCAATTAATAAAATCATTCGTACTTAAACAAGAACGGGAAGTAATAACTGAAGTTGAGTTTATGGATATGAACGCCAGGGGCAACTACATTTCTTTTCAAGCAAGTCAATCTTGCCGACATTTTTGGCGTATTTAATTCTTTAAAAAATAAAAAGGACTACAATTTAACATTTCCGAAGATGATAACGGATGCACCACTCAGTGTGGGGAAAATAATAACGAATATAATAAATGGATCTTTTGAGAATGGTAAATTCCTAGAGGAATGGAAAGAATCTGTTAGTTCCAATTAGAAAAGTTGCTAGTACTAATAAGTGTGGCGAGTTCAGACCAGTTAATATGCTTCCGGTATATGAGAAGGGAATAGAAAAAATAGTACAAATACAATTGCAGGAGTACATGGAGAAACATAACGTACTTTTTGAACAGCAATCGGGGTTTCGTAAGGCACCTTCCTGCGAGACAACTTTAACATGGGTAACATTGAAATGGAAACAATGCGTGCATGATGGAGAGGTTATACTAGGTGTGTTCTTAGACCTAAAGCGGACATTCGAGACAGTTGATAGAGAAATACTGGTTAGAAAATTGGTTAAGTATGGGATCAAAGGCAAGGAGCTAAAATGGTTGTTTGAATCGTTCTTAAAAGGGAAAAAAAAGCGTACGAAGATGGGTGAAATAGTATCAGGATCGCTAGAGACGAAGGTAGGGATACCAGTCCTGGGAACGCTTTTATTCCTGATTTACATTAATGATATGGCATGTATCTTGGAACATGCTAAACTGGTGCTTTCTGCTGATGACGCGTTGATATATATTGCAGCAGAGAAAAATAGGGTTTGTGAAGTAAAATTGCAAGCTAATATAGATCATTTAAGTGCGAGGTTGAAGGCGAATAAGCTTAATGTGAACATTTCAAAGACTAAATGTATGGCGATAAATTCAAGTTTTAATACTAATATTTATATTGCTGGTGCGGTAATTGAAAATGTTACTGATATATAATACTTAGGTGTGATAATGGATAATAAGTTGAGCTTTAAAGAACATTGAGAATATGTTACAAAAAAATTGGTAATAAGATCTCTTATTTTGGAAGGATAAACTCTGGATGCCACGATTTCGTACTGCCATTTATGAGGTTTCTAACATTGTTCAACTAACTCGTCTGTGGAATCTATTGCCCCATAACATTCAAAGAGCCAGCACTATCGGCACATTCAGGAAACTTGTATCTGATTTTCTTAATTGAATTTGTTTTTTTTCTTTTTCTTGCAGTGACACATCTTTGCATAGATTAACATAGTTTTATTCTTGTTTTTTTTTTTTTTTATTTATTTTATTTATTTGTTTATTTTATTGTATTTTATGTTAATTTGTGGTTTTAGAAGAGATTTTGTGGTATGCACTCAATTTTTAAAAAAAATGTATTTTATGTTGTTTTAGTATTATCTGTATTATCTTGATCAGGTATATTATTTATGTAGTTTTACGTTTGATTTAGGCTTCCTTTTACCCTTGTAGTAACCCACTTTCTGTTAACGATGCAGATAAAAGATTGTAATCTTGTAGCATCCTAATGAAATAAATTTGAATTTGAATTTGAATAAGTAAAGAAATATCTATTGCTATATCAATACGGTTTTCAACGTCATAATAAAACCACATTTTGAATGTTGTGCTTCAATTTTGTTTACAGTATCAAATAGTTTTAAAAAAAATGGCAGGTGCTACACAATAAGGGAATGAAATCTATCTTGAAGGTTGGAAGATTTACGCCAACTCGCTTTTTTTTTAGAATCATTAAAATGGTTGAGTGTAGAGCAAAGGCTGATATGGAATGTGTTAGTAGTTATATTTAAAATAAATAATTTATTACCGAAATACTTATCTAGAAGTCTTAGCTATGTAGGTATTGTATATACATATGTTAAGAAATAATGAAAATTTTAGACTAACTAAATTTAGGAATACCAAAACGCAGAATATGTTAATGTATAATGGTCTAAAAGTTTTTAATGAATTTCCAAGTTTGCATCAAGAAATAATTAAGTTTATGAGGGATACATTTCCTGTATAAATGTTAACTGTTTTTATTAGAAAGTTATGAATAACTAATAAACTACTACTACTCAGCGCCGTAGCTAGAGGAGGGCATAGACGGGCAATGGCCTACCTTAAATTCATAATGCCCTACCTTAAAAATTGCCAAATTAAAGGTAGTCGCGGCAAGTCAAGTCTATATGATCGGCAACACTGACCAGACGACCACTGCTCGGACATGTTTCAGTTTGTGTTACTTACCTCCCATCTATTACTGCCTTGTATGAAGGTAAGACGATTGGTCGACCACTTGACCTGCATTGGTCAGGACATTTGGCTGTTACAAGAGTCGTATATGAAAATTATTCTCTGAATTTGAAGACTCCAGATGAAAAAAATCGAAAATTCAATGGTGATGATGTTGCAAAAAGTATTGACATCAAGGGGGCTATGTTCCGCACGGAAAATCGACTAGTAATGATCGTAGCAAACAAACAAAATATTATTATTATTTTCAGCAAACGGCTGATGCGGGTTTACAGGGTCAAAGCCCCGGATTGAAGGATGTGATATCAATAATAAAATGCGTCCAGGAAGAAATTCTTAACCTGAAGTTAGAAGAGATGTATGAAACCGGTTTGGAAGAAGCTGAGAATATTGTAGAAAAGAATCTGAAAATATTTTCCAGAAGAGAAGATACAAGTAAAGGCAAGACATCTGGAGCATTAGGTCTGTCTGTTTACTCGAAAGTTTTTACTCGGTGTAAAAACTTTTACGCATTTTTACTCACAAACCGTCTGTTTACTTTTAACTAGTAAAAATCGAGTAAATTTTTACGTTTCCCCTCTTGCACAAAGTTGCACATTTTTACTCATGATCAAGAGGATGTGTAACTTTGATATGCAATCAGCTGACTGTCAAAAGTATTAAATTTGAGGTTAAGCCGTTTGTTGGGTTATCGAAAGAATGTAAAATGATAATCTAAAGAGTCGAAATTAAAAAAAAAAATATTAAAGAGGGTGGTTTTTTTAAAACGTATTTCAAATTAATTAATTGTTTTCTGTTTCAGACGGAAAGGTAGCAGCCAAATTTTTGACACATAACAAGCTAAACAAAATTTACTCGAAAAGTGTCTGGTAACTTTTCTTGATTTATCCCCTCTACCGCATAAAAGTTTTTACTTGATTTTTACGCAAAGATTTTTACTCAAAAGTAAACAGACAGACCTATTAAGTGCTGTATGGTCCATCACCTTCTCGTCAAAGCACTGCAGGCATCATTTAAACTCGACAATTTAAAGCGGAATATTACGAAACTGTAGACATAATAATGGGGTGAGATGAAAAGATTTGCAGACAATTAAGATCTACTAGATTCAATTTTGTGTCTTGATGAGTTGGACAAAGTTTAGGTCTGTTCAACATTTAAGTATATAATTACTAATTGCTTTCAATAAGCCTGAAAGAATGTCAATGGCTCACGAGATAATGGTAGGTTTGGTGTTTCTTGCATTTGAACGGAAAAAATCAGACAAAATAACGGGTTTTCCAATAAGAGGTGTTATTTTGATGTTCAAAGAAAAATGCCATTTTTTGAGATAAATGATCGGATCTTTATTTCATTATAAAGAGGAAGGTATGCCGTTAATAATAGAAAATAACATCAGCCAAATGACCACCACGACCTACAGGACCATATCCTTTTCATGAAATTTTCCATAACCAAATCGCAAAGTGGCTGCCCTATGTCCTCGATAGCCTCACGAATTCCATCTTTGAGGTCTTGAGTCGACGCTGGACTGTTGGCGTAGACCTTCTCTTTCACGTGGCCCTAAAGGAAGAAGTCGCAAGGTGTTAAGTCACAAGATCTCGGTGGCCAATTGTGATCACCTCTTCGAGAGATAACACGGTCCGGAAACTTTTCCCGTAAAAAATCAATGGTTTCGTTGCTTGTATGGCACGTAGCGCCGTCTTGTTGAAAGTAAACGTTATCCAGATCAATACCATCCAATTCCGGCCATAAAAAATCATTAATCATCTGTCGATAGCGCAATCCATTCACCATAACTGTTGCTCCAGCTTCATTTTCGAAAAAGTAAGGTCCAATGACCCCGCTGGACCATAAACCGCACCAAACAGTCACACGTTGAGGATAGAGAGGCTTTTCAACAATAACTCTTGGGTTTTCCGAGCCCCAGATGCGACAATTTTGCTTGTTGACGAAGCCATCGAGGTGGAAATGGGCCTCATCACTCAAGATGAGTTTTCGATGGAATTCCGGATCATTTTCATGCATTTCAAGGACCCAATCAGCAAAGACTCGACGTTGTTGATGATCGGCCGGTTTGAGTTCTTGTGTTAACTGAACTTTATAAGCCTTAAGACCCAAATCTTTATGCAAAATAAGGTATAATGACGTTTGTGGAATGCCTAATTCCAAAGAACGACGAGGAATGGACAAACCTGGGTTTTCTTCAACACTTTCGGCTACAGCAGCAATATTCTCGGCTGTTCTTGAGCGACGTGCACGGGTTTTATTCTTCACATCACTAACTTGCCCCGACAGCTCGAATTTTTCTACCAATTTCTGTATTGCGGTCCGACAAGGTGCTTCACGACGACCCAAAAATGTTCGAGTTTTATGAACCGTCTCTGCCACATTTTTACCATTTTTATAGTGAATTTTAATAATTTCAATGCGTTGTTGAATCGTGTATCGTTCCATTTTTATTAATGGCGTAGTTTCTACTTGTCAAATTTCAAAAAATGACAGCTCCAAAGGCTAATTAAAATAACACCTCTTATTGGAAAACCCTTTAGATATTGACGAAATGCTACGAATATTCCACAATATGGTAAATCGAAGACTGCAATTATATTGAATATCTTTGCCATGTTGTGTTTCTTGTTTAGTCCAGTTATATCTTTTTATTGCAGTAAGTACCTATCTTAGCCCACCTATAAAAAAATGTAATACATATAATTTGAGTTGTAGAAGCTTATTTTTTCAAAAAAAATGCACCTAAAATTTGCGCCCTACTTCTAATTTCTGATGCCCTACCTTTAATTTGGTTTTAGCTACTGGCCTGCTACTACTACTATATAGAAGTATACGAATATTTTTTTTTATTTTAAAATTAGATTATGTATTTTCTTTTAAGGAGAATTACTTTCTTTATTGTGAGTTTACATTGCTTGCAATTTGCCTATTTCAGCCATAGCAAAACATTTTTTTTTCTTAAAATGTTTGTAAATGCCAAGGCACTAGCAGTGCCCGTTAGGATGACGCACATGGTAGATATTTGTATTAATAATATCATAGAGATTTGGTACTATTTGATAACTCTCGTAAAAAAATTAGTATCTAAGTATCTATCTATAAGTAACTGGAAAGATTGTGGCAAGCCCTTTTGACGTCAGGATGGCTGGACCATATTTATTTTATACAATTCAATATCCAGTAATCTTGTTGTGTGATTTTTTTTATTTAGTACCTATATAATACCTACATACATATATATTAATTTCAGATTTTTATTCAAACTTTTTAAATTGATAATTTTGTTTTTTTTTTTTTATTAATCGCGATGCCATCCTTTGGTGTTTCTTTAACTTGATGACGTTGGAGTGTAGAGTTTAAAGGGATAGATAGCTTTTTATTGGTGCTAAATAAAAATGTGAAATAAATAGTAATGTATATAGGTACTACATAGGTACTAGATCCTCATAACCACAACACGAGATTACTGGACGTGGAACTAACTGTCTAAGATAAATATGGTTTTCCAGTTATCTTACTTATATCTCTACTTATAGATAGATAGGTACTAATTTTTTACGATAGATATCAAATAGTACCAAATAGGTAATAAGTCGCTATGATATTATTAATACAAATATCTACTACTCAGGTTCAATAGGTTTATGATTGTGATTTTATGTTCGTGAAATATTTTTTTGATCGAGCTCAAAACATCTTCAAAAACTGTGTGGAAAGGGAGATGGTCTATTGCTTACTACTTTTGGTCCATCTTCGTCAAGTTTCTATTTATGGTAAGATATTAACTGCCATAATTGAAGGCGTTTTCAAAGAAAATTCAACGTTCAAATACAATCCAAATGCTTGAATTTTTTTAAAAAATATTTGCCGAGTTGAAAATAGCGTCATTTTGTAATAATATCTGGAAAATTTTTTTCAATGCTATTTATTTCAGTTTTTTTTCGAAATTAATTATGATCTTTCAAATAACATTTGAAGAATTTTATTATAAAATAAAGACAATAGCGAACTCTTTGAAATCATCACTTATGTTGGAGTGAATATCGTATATAAAGTTGTTTGAAAATTGCTTGAGTAACCTTAAAAGTCCCATCCACCTCGAAGTTTAAATTATTTGGTTCACTGAGATAGTTTTCAAATTGATTCCTAGCACTATCCCGACTACTTTCCTCATAGCAAAAGTTGATGTCAAATTACGGCCCAAGCATGCAATTACGTCCTGAATCACTTGGCAAGTGTAAATTTGAGGTAGCATCTTTCTTTAAAATTTCCATTTATACACGTTACATTTTAATGCATCTTGTTGATGATTGCGATGGTTAATTTCCTTTTCAATTTTAATCACTACATAGTACTGTAACAGTTTTAGCACTACATATGTATACTATATATGTATAGGTATCTTTGAAACGAAAATCACGTACCCAATAAAAATTATTCCCCAACATTTTAACTTTTATTAAGGCATGTAAATCCTTCAATATTTAGTTTTTCCTTTCATTGGTCGATTAAAATATTCGCATACCTTTTCTTCCGCACTGTCTCTTGAGGTTGGGAGACAATTTCATTTTTTCTCTCTCTTTAGATTATTATCGTGTAAAAGGCTAACATTTTGATAATTTTATGTTTTCCTAATGCTCTATTTAACTTAAATTTTGCCTGAAATATGGACTTTAGACACTTTGTGTTTCTAATGTAGCGTAGCATTTAAAATAATTTCAAGACAATCGAGCTCAAAAGTTTGTATTTCAGGTATCTAAACTCCAGCAATTAAAAAAAAAAACAGTTTGTAAAATACTGTAAATAACGGCTTGAAAATTTCATGATTACTACATAAAATGAGTTGATATGGTTTTTAGCAAAGCGATATTTTTAGGGTTCCGTATAATAAAGAAAAAAATGGATCCCTTATAACGTATAGTTCCCTCAAAAAACATTTTTTTTGTATCTTGAAAAGCTACTTCAAGAATTATTTTTATTTTTAGTGAATTGGTTATAAAGATATAGTCGAAAATGTGTGGTAAAATAGCGTGCGCCTGATTTTCCAGGTTTCTAAGCCTAAAATTTTGATATTATCAAGGTTAGTAGGTATTGAGTAATAACAGGAAAACTTTTATTAAGTTGCTGGAAAAAAATGATTTTTATGTTAACTTACAAGACAACTTTTATTAATAAAACCAAAATTATAAAATTACTTTTGCGTCCATTCGTTTGAATCTTACTTAATTATACTTAAATTCGATCGATCGACTGTTCGTTGATAAAGTTCTCGTACCGGGAACCCTATGAATACACGAGGGCGGCTCGCTCTTAACCGAATTATTTTAAATTCTGTTCTAAAGTTTGTTCTCAAGTAAGTTTTATGCAGGATAGCTTTTTGTAAAATGTCTTTTTTATTATTTGCACCCTTGAGAAACATTTAATTAGGCAAAATGTCATTCGAGCACTTATACTTTTTCGAAATAGACTTTCCGATATGATCTGACCTCATAAAACACTTTTGGGTCGAATTTATGATCACAATTTTTTGCCGAAAAATTTTATTTTATTTCCATGGAACCAATAACGGACCGCAAGGGATATTCAAATATTTCGAAAGATTATAAAAATAAATCAAAAAAAGAAAAAATATTGAAAAAATATGCAAAGAATTAAACATTCCGGGTAAGGTAAATGTTAATAATATTTTTAATTATAATTATAGGGTTAATATTTAAATTTCTTTGCTTCTTTGTATAATTTTTAGGATTATTTTTTATTTATTTTTGCTTAGTGGAAAAATTTAAAAGAAGATAATAGAGTTGAATTGAGGAAAATACCGAATGCACCTTCAGGAGATGCGCTACATATGAAGGCCGGAGGATATATTTCGTTTTAATGAGTTTTCCTGAAGAACGCCTCATAGAAAAGTTAAGAATTTTTTATTTTAATACGTAAAATAATATTTAAATTGTTATAGTTGGATAATTAGTAATAACAAGATAAGTAATCCAGGGAAGAAGAAGCATGAATTTCTATCGAGCGAAATTTTATGGACGAACAAATTTTTTACCGACAATTTCTTCCCCAAAGATAACGGAAAACTAAAGTGCATCTGCGTCGAAACGCATCAGTATCCAAGTATAGTGTATCACAGATTAGTGAACAATAATTCGTCACGTAGCACCAGCCGGATATAAGCGAAATTAAAAATTGATCAAATCAACAATTTACAAGAGGCTACACTTTGTATACTCTTTCAATAGAAAACTAAAGAGCTATAGGTATGAGAAAAATATCGAAAAATTATTATATAAATGATTTTTTATTTTTCAATATAAATTCTATATTTTGTTTTCATTTGTACGAGTATTTATCTGGTTTCGCAATGTTTATGCATAGAGTAGTTTGGTTAGTTCGTTTTTCTAAAATGCGGATTGATATATTTAGGAACAGCAAATCTGCTCTTCTTTAAAACACACAAAACATAAGTTTTTGTTATCGTCCAGTTGGTACCACAGATTAGCAACCGAAGCAGAAAATAAGCAGTCGGTCAGAAGTTACGTTTAAGCCAAGATCAGATATGAGCAACGAGTATAGTTACGGGATCAATTTACGCATTTTTTGTTTTTATGATAAATCTATATACCTCTTAAAGAATTTCGCGATCTACTTATTACTAGTTTTTACTTTGTAATTTAAATTTTTGCTACGGTCGGAACAAATGAATTGTTTGTAAATCATACGGTGAAAATTCCTTGCAATAAATCTATAATGAACTGATCTAATTGAAAATCTTTTAATTAATTTTTCCTTTTACCAAAAACTAATACCTCTACGATCCTACATATATGTAGCTCTGTAGTATGTTTACTTTTGTGTAAAAATGTCGTGTAAGATTCAAGTAAAAACTTTCTTTCGGTAAAGGGGATAATACTATATGATAATGAAAAAAGTTAACAGACAACTTGGAAATTTTTCTAGATCGAGAAGTTAAAATACCCATTACGGATAACAAAACTTTCGAGCAAACATACAGACTGATGGCATGCATTTTTTACAGAAATTATGAGAGAGTTAGTTTATTGAAACTTAAATGCTGCCAAAGTAATCACGGCGATACCTCACATGTAAACTCCCCTCTATTTTTTATGGTAAAAATCGAAAACTTTCAAACAGTCAAATTGTAAATTTTTAAATTGCTAGGAAGAATAATTGTTTATAAAAAATGGATACGGACGAAGAAGATATGTATTTCGCTTATCAACATAATATTTAATGACGGATTTTTAGGTATTGTTTCCAGGAAAACACCAATGGTTTTGTTTTGAAGATACATTTTTTTTTATTTCATTTGCTCGACGTTTCGAGTCCAAGTGCGCCCTGAAGAAGGGCCGCACCTGGACCCAAAACGTCGAGCAAATGAAAAAAAAAAATTATCTTCAAAACAAAACGATCAATGTTTTCCTGAAAACAATACCTAAAAATCCGTCATCTAAATTAACCCGATCAAAAAACGTAAAAAATCAGCTGTAAACTCATAATATTTAATATTAATTTCGCAATATTTAATTAAAAATTTAGTTTTATTTCTCCCATTTTGACAGCTAGGTAATTAAATAAATATTTCCTATGAAATTATAGTAAAACGTGCTGCCAGTAGACTGACAGAATAGGGTTAATGTTTTACTACACCACTTTGGCCCAACCACCAACGAGGTAATAACTAAAGGAGATGCAATCATATGTACGATCCGTGTACATGAGCGTACCCAAAATTGCCCTACATTTGTGTATGTTTCACTCCGCCATTTTTGGTCTTCGCTGTCAAATCCATACTTAGGTTTGGATGGTTTTGGGCTTGGTGCATTGACGCAGGAAAACCCGTGAAATAACCGTAGGGGCCACGAAGCAAATATTACTCACAAACTTTTTACCACTGAACTTTTCTTCAAAATTATTAACTTTTTTACGTTCACGTTTGCAAATTCAGTAAACACTTTTGAGTATATGAAAATAAAAGCGATTAAAATTGCGCATAGGTTGTACAATTGTGTACAGGTGTACAAATTTTACGGCGCTTATGTACAAACAATATCAGTGTCATTGTGTTAGAATTGGGTACGCGATATTTTCTCATTTGCATCTCCTTTAGTTTTTACCTCGTTGCCAACCACTGACTTATAACAATGGACTGAGCGTATTGCCATTTTCCTATAGGAAAGAATGGCACAAGTTTTACAGTTCTCTCTTTCGTCCTATGGCAGAGTTGGAGCTACCAACACAAAATATTGCTTACTGAACATTTATTTATGCCATTTGCTGTTTTTATGTTGGCTGCAGATGCAATCACCGCAGAAAGAATAAGGTAAAGATAGTGTTTACCATGCTCCGTCTCTATTGCCCATACGCAGGATTCAGTTAAGAATAACTTTTGAAAATTAAAGTCGGAATTAGTTTAATTTCTTATAAGAGTGCTTATAAGTGATTAAAATATCACTTGGACAAAAGAAAATAATTTTTTTTAATTTAATTCGATTTACGGGTGTAAAATTTCATCTGATTGGTTGAGTTTTACATATTTTTATGTAGTAAACGTTTTAAAGGGTGCTCTATCGGTGATATACAGAAACACAATATTTTTTGTGCCACATGAAATAGCAAATCGCTCAGTCCATTGTTTTAAGTCAGTGGGCCCAACTCAGACGAGAACTTTTTAGGGAAGGAAGGAATTTCCTTCCCTTGGCTTAGACGTGCCAAAACAATAATGTTGCTTCGCGTAGTTCCTTATATCATTACCGAAATTAATTGTGTGCGTGTTCAATTAAGTCACAGTTTTTGATAAAAACAATTACTGTATCGCAAGCTCACAACAAGTAATGATTATTAAATTATCACCTCAAATCGCAAATAAACATCTCTACAGCCATCCGATGAGAAATTGCAGAAATTTCGCAATTTCAAAATGGTAGCACGTACTTTTTCCTACCCCCGAATACTTCTAACCCGTAAAAAGTGCCGATATCCTCCCCTGTGTGGGCGATGGCTTTCTATTCTTGAGAACTTTTTTATGAAAGACTAATTTCTTATATGGATAGAACGAGGCACGTTCAGACAGTAAAAGCTAAAACACAATAAATGAAAAAAAAAGTCGTGAAAATACAATAAATATCAATCCGTAATTAAATTTATACTGTCATTTGTGTCCTAAATTAGAAATAAGAAAAATTTCAACGAATAAATTAATAAATTAATAAATAAACAATTAATTATATTTATTGTTATACATTCATTGCAATCATATTTATGACTTGATAGACAAAAAATATCAGTAAATAACAATGCCGTGGAAAATATCAAAGTTGGTTGAATAATAAATGGAAGAAAAGTTTATTGAGGTGGTAAAATGTCACCGTATTAAGCCTAGTATTGTGTTCATTTCGCGGATAAATTATGTATGGAAATTTAGCGGTGAAAAATATTTATCCGCTAAATGAAGACAATACCGGGCTTTATACAAAAAAATAACGTATCCGCATAAAACCCAATTCCGGCTGAGTTTTATATAGCTCTTGGGCACACCTCTTCTTCTATCTGGGTTCTATTTTTGAGGCCAGCCATTCCCTTTAACTCGTACACGAATTTGTCTATTTCTTTACTATTTTCGACACTCTCGTAGACCCACTTTTCGTCATCACAGCGAGCTGAAATTTGGTACACAGGTTCATGTCGCGTGACAATTGAATCTGTCAAAATTTGAACCGGAAATTTCCATGGAAAACCCGGAAAATCGGGAAAAATCATTTGAAAATTTGGTACAAATTTGATTAGTGATATATCTGTTTCAGGAAAAATGCAGAGTTTTCCGAAAAATTTTCCGGAATTTTCCGATTTTTCCGGAAAATTTTCCGGTAAAAAAGTGTTTTAAATTATGCAGGATCAAGTTCCCTATCAACTGGCATCATTACTTTCTCTCCGACAATGGTGAAAACTTGCAGAAAAAATCGAGGAAAATTCATGTAAAACGCTTTTCCGGAGTTTTTCCGACCAAGGAAGCGTTTGAGCGTTTTGCAACCTAAGACAAAGTTGTAGAGCGAAATGAGTTGCATAAAGTTGCTTTTGTGGAAAACTCCATGAAAAACCCGGAAAAGCGGGAAAATCATCGGAAAAATTTTCATCGATATGATTAGTGATAAACCTGTTTCAGGAAAAATGCAGAATTTTCCAATTTAGTTAACGTGAGAAAGGCAGAAAATAAAATAAGTAAAAAACGAGTTTTCAAACAAAACTGAGGCCAAGTCGCATGAAAAAGTAGAAAATAAACTTTTCTTCACACACAGAGGTGGACTCAGATTTTATTCGCTGACAATCACCGATATATATCAGTAAGATCAATCAGAGGTAATAAGTGATTTGATTCATGAAGAGAAAGAATATTCAAGAGAGTCAGAGGTGGACTCAGATTTTTTGATTGGGACATTTCTCTTGAATATTCTTTCTCTTCATGAAACAAATCACTTATTACCTCTGATTGATCTACTGAAATATATCGGTGATTGTCAGCGAATAAAATCTGAGTCCACCTCTGTGTGTGAAGAAAAGTTTATTTTCTACTTTTTCATGCGATTTGCCCTCAGTTTTGTTTGAAAACTCGTTTTTTACTTATTTTATTTATCTTCATTAGCCAAAACGGCCACACATGCATCATTAATATTCTTTTTTAGTTTATTCGTTGACATTTTTTCTATTTTTAATTTACAACACAAATAACAGAATAAATTTAATTGGGGATTGACAGCTCTTGTCGCTCCCATTGTATTTTTACGGACGTTTTGTACGACGTATTACGAAGTATTTCTCGGGGGCTTCGCTTCTTCACAATTTGGACAGTCCTATATATTGTAAAAATCTGTAGTACATAATTTCTTTCTAATTTTCACCAAACTTTTTTATTTTATTTTGGATGCAGCAAAAACATAATCTGTGCTATTGTTGTGACACCCATTCGAAATTTCAACGAACGAATTTGTTTTGATGTTCCAATTACCAGATATTCAAAAATAAAATTGCATATTACTGCATGCATGATTGTGACTTTATGATATTTAACTAACATTAATGTTATCAGTTGGCTTCCTTACGGATTTACTTGCAGAAAATTTACAAGTTCTTAAAGGTTTTTCAAACAACTCGTGATCACTTTATTATTTTATATCTAATTTCGAAAAATTGCAGTACTTGTACTTCTCTTTCATCCAAAAATGATAGTCATATTTGCTACCTTCACTACCTTTATTAAATCTTTTTTTTTTTAATTTTTTGTAACACCTAACTACTTCAGTCAAATCGTGATACCGTCATTGGGTTTGACAAGCTCAAAGTCCATCGCTGATGCCAACGATATTCAAGAATTATCTGCAGGCATACATATATCTTTATTTTATAATATAAAATGTATCTGGACATTTATACCTATTTAAATGAAACTTCTTGTTCAAATGAACACTGCCTGAGAATGCAACGACGTAGAAAGGTGACAATTTGTACAGGGAACCTTTTTTTGGACAAAAATTGAGGCTTTTCGTATAATATGAAAACGATCAGTCCTAGTCCTAGGAGTTGTTTAGAATATAATAGTCTATGAAATAAAAATGGATAAAATCATTTTTACTGTCCGACGAACCGTTCAAGAAATATAGGTATGCGAAAAACCACTTTACAATCAAACTTGCACAATGGGGTGACCATATGAAATTACATACGAGCATTCATCTAGGGCAGGGGTGGCCAAGCTTTTGAAGTATATTATAATAGGTCCATTCGTTTGCATGCTGGGTGTACACCGGAACTACACTCAACTAAACCAAACCATTCGTTTGTAAGGTGTACACTAAATTGAATTACACCAAACCATTCGTTTGTTTGTCAAAATGCGGTGTAGTGTACACTGAGTGTAATTTTTCTGCACCATCGAAATTATGGGTGTAAGCAGTGTAGAAAAGATGATTTGACAATTGTCATTTGCTTAGACTATAAGGTCATTTTTAAGCAACCGTAATAACTGAAGTTAATAAATTGATTTGAGTAAAAACAAGTGCGTTCAGTAATTTAAATAATTAAATTGATTTGTGGTAAAACAATCAAATAAGTGAACTCAAATACACAACTTAAATAGAATTTTGATAAATATAATCAAGTATTTTTAAAGAATAAAAAATGAATACAGTGACATTAGTTGACCCAGTGGACGGCTCTGCGAACCAAAATATTTATATCTACACTTTTTACCACCACTTCATTCGTTTGGGAGGACAGCACTGAAAAACAGCTGATTTCTGGTGCTGGTGTAGAAATACACTTGACAGCTCTGAGTTACACTTCCACTGAAGCAAACGAATGGACCTAATTTAAATTATCGTAACGGTCTAGTGTCAGCAACGATTTTAAATAAAATGAAAAACTGGAGGTACTTCCGAATGCTCCAGATTTGAAAAATACTTGTGTCGCACCAACTATAATTTCTTCCTCGGCCACAACAAATTCAGCATCAATTAATTGGCTGATACTAATAGATACTCTATTATTGTTAATACCTTCGTTAAAAAGGAACACCACGAAACTGACTTCTTCCCGAGTTCCAAAAACTTCATTCGAACTCCTCGTGTAAATTCTCCAATAGTTCGGTGAAACTTTGGAATTCCCTATTTAAATGATGAGTACTCTTGCTCCTAGTTTTTGGTAATTCTTCAATTCGCCTATTCTTAGTTGGGATGCGTGCACCTGAATCTTTTCTTTGAATGTTTTAACTAAGCTTTTCATATCAATCAAAGTTATGTCCGTTTTCTTGTAGACTTAGGTGGCGCATGACAGTGTTTCAAGGCTGTGAAATGACGCTGATTTACAAAAAAAAAAGATTTCGTAAAAAAAGATTGCTGTGCACATAAGCCAGTTTTTAACTCAAGTTCTTCTATTTTTTTAGATTTGTGTGTGTAGTTTTAAAATGCTTTTCGCCATTTTATTTTTGTAGTACTACACCTGAGTTGCAAATAAGACAAACACATTTATCCTTGACCATAACAGCAAAGAACACTTCTGATAATGGTATCCTTTTTCCGCACTCGACAACCTTGTCCGCTCATTTTAGTCACTATTATTATCACAACGCAACAAAACAATCGTCAGAACTAAATACTATCTGACTAACTCACTGAGAATACAAAGGCGCGTTTTTTATTAGTACGGAAGATAAAGAGAGAAATAGATAAAGAGAGTGCGATGAGTAAGTGAGGCGAAGGGTGGGTTATTATCAGTTACTCACGCCACGTAATGCGGCGCAATTATCTGAAAATGCCAATCTATAGTCATTTTTGTTTAATTGATTTTACTTGGCCGCCCCTGATCTAGGGTATCATAAGAATTGATTTGAAAAATTCTAACATTTTTCCTTGTTTCATATAAATAAGAGTGACTGTGTTATGCATCGGTGAATACAGTTCTAGCCACTGACAACACCAGTGCAGTGGATATACTAATCATGGAATTAAGAGAGGGATAAAGAGATGACTTTATTTTTTTTTTTCATTTAATATCTTAATTATAAAACTAAAGCCCAATTCAGAATCGGCGCAACATGCATCAACGCAGCATGCAGCAAGGTTTGATATCATGGGATCATATGGCGCAATTCGCAATCGGCGCAGCATGCATCATGATGCAAGTGTTTAGAAAATTTTTAAAAATTTGATGCATGCTGCAACAGTTCTGCGAACATACTGAGGTAAAAAAATAAATTTTAAATCTTATTTATCTCATATTTCCTCCGGAACTATTTTTTTTTAAAGAAAAACGACTAAATTAAAATTATGCACAATATAAAATCTCGGTATTAAGGTGTTATATTTGTAAATAATTATGAATTATAAAAAAAGTTAGCATTACAAAGTTTCCTACACTGCTTGCTGCAAATATGCTTGTTGCACCGATTGTGACTTGTGCGTCAAAATCTTTGCAGCATGCTTCATGATGCATGCTGCGTTGATGCATGCTGCGCCGATTCTGAATTGGGCTTAAAACTACACCGACATGAATGCATAGATCTGAATTAATCGCGAAACGGGCGAACACCTAATCATTATCAATAAATACCGTGTTTATAAAGAAATTTCGTATTCCATTGGAACTGTAGATCATTGATCCAATTACCTATTCTCAGTTCTCCCCACAAATCTTAATTGCTTCCATTCGGTGGAAAGTTGGAATATTCATAATGAATAACAAATTTATTATTTCGCTATCTAAAACAAGCTTGAAACTGTTTTGGTTGGGGAAGCAGATACTGTCTCATTCGCTTTTTCGTTCACATAACTCATGTTATCTTCATTTAACCGTAGCTCAGAAACGCAGACCTCCGAATATCATCATAATTCTGTTTTTCTAATAAATTAATGATAGATGCTAGTTCAATTTTCTTTGCCCATTTTTTTTTTTTTTCAGTTAATACACCCTGAGGTAATTTAGTTTTACCCATTAATTTACAATATGCACTAGTATGCTGAGTGTAAATAAATTGTTAATTAAACATAATTTAAATAAAATTTTTCTTCATTGGGTTTTTAATTTTATTTATTTGTCCTCTTGCGAAAATTTCTTGCGAAGTATTTTCCAAATTTTCTATTCGAAAATTTCTTCCAAATTTTCATTTCTTATGTTTTGAGTTTTCTTATTCTAATCCTAAGTTACTTCTCTAATTCCGTAATTCAAAGATGCCATTACTAGTTTTGATTTAAAAGTAACATATTTTACGTGCATGTGCGTATGTGCAACCGTAGTCCGAATTTGCGGACAGATCTATTCGAATTCATCGGGCCATGGCAATTTGCATATGCAATTATTACTCAGTTTTATTAATTTTTGTTTATGTTTGGGGAATCGTAATCATTACATTTTTTTTTAATTATTTTGTTATGAAAGATATAAAAAGTTTATAATGGTTGAGCATATATAAGAAAGTAAGCTTAAGATTATCAGAAGACCATTTTTTCTGTAGTTTAGGACACAGGAGCTATTCGAATCAAACTTTTGTCACTTTTACATAAAAACACTGCAAATATTTTAGAATGTTGGGACTAAATTAGCGCTCAGAATCCATTTCAAGGCTTGGGAAATATTTCCCGAGGGTTTTGGCCAAATGGAGCACACCTGGAGTAGTTGTAGCTGTGCCTTCGCGAAATTATTTACCCTTCATTAGAGTTGATGAAATATACCAAGCCCTTAAGCAAACAGATGACGAAAAGATTATATATTTGTTGTATATATGTTGTTCAAGCAAAATTAAGAATGGCAAAATATTGGATTGATTTAGTAATAAAAATATGGAATAGAAATCTGTGATCTACTGCTTACAAAATAATGTTAATTTCTTTCCACAGCTTGAATCTTGAATAGAAAAGCACTTCGGAGTATTTAATAACTTTTGATCGGAAGCGGATATTGAGGTAATTCTTGTTTTTTTTTTTAAGGACTATTAACGGGTTACATTTTATAAGATAAAAATTGTTATGGTGTTATGGTGTTCAAATTTAACCGGATCAAGGATAACAAAACAAATTTGTATGCATTTTTTTTTTCAATAATTGAAAAGGTGAAAGATGCAAAAAATGAAAGATCCCCTTTAAAACAAGTACAAAAGCTTGACCCTTCTTTGGCGCTATATGTGTGCATTTAAGTAAATACACTTGCTTGAAAAATGACAAATTGTCAAAAGTTAGATTTGGGGGATGATCAATTGGCAAAATTTTTCCATTGGAGAAAAGAAAGTTTTTTTATACTTTTATTTTGGCTTTTCTTCAGCTATCAACATTGAAATAAATAAGTATAATTGGGTAAAACAAGTAAATAAGGAGCAAGCGTCAATTTGTTTTACATTAAATGAATCAAATTCAAATTTAGCTACGAGTTAGCCTCAGACAAGCTCGCTTGGATATGTTCCTCACCTTAGAGTGCAAAGTTATGAACTAGAATTTAATTCTCCCATGGAATTATGCTATCAGCTTTACAATTCTTACATTTAAATGAAGATCGTTCCATGTCCAATTGTATAAAATTTATCGTGTTTGTCTTTTATTAGGTTACTCTAATTTAAAAACTAGCAATTAAGCATAAAACCGAATTTAAAAATTAAGCACAAAAAGATGAAAGAATGAAAATTTCCCTTCCAATAAAGTTTCAATGATTCCTTTTTTTTTTTTCATTGAAAAAGTAAATGCGGTATTTTATCATTTACGGCCAATAAATGGCTAAAATTACTTTTACTTTCTTGTTGCATTTTAAATTACCGTTAAACAAAATACAGAATCACCGGCATCGAATTGTAGGTAGTAATGGAAACTATTAAAAAAAAGCATTTTGAACAATTGTGCTTGATTATAACCATGCCACCATGGAGTAAATTTAAAAATATCCATATATACAACCTCCATTTTGTTTTCCAAAACCAAAATGCCGTTCCTTATTATAATAAATTGCACTTTTAGAAGCTAACTCCAATGCACAGCACTACTCCACCTTAATTTTGATTAACAATTAAAAGGGGAAACAAACCACACAAAAAACATGTAAGTAGATAATAAACAGCTCTTTGCTCTAATATTGCGATTCCATACACACCAATTTGCGACCTTGCACTTTTAGATTTAAATATATTTTCTCAATTATTAGCAATAACATTGATTCTTACAAGTCTATGTATATCCGGCAATTGCGTATAGTTTTTTATTTCATCCATCTTATAAGGTAAAAAGCCGTTAAACCGTAAGAAGGAAGAAATTCACATCCAAAAATAAGTAATTTCATTTAACTTAAATCTTAGTGACAGCACGTGTAATTCCATCGAATGTAAATCTTAAACTAACTATTGCCTTCCTCTGTAATTGCAAGAAGGTCGGTCGGAACGGAATATATCCACCAATATCCTTTTTGTTTTGCCCATGAAGGCGGGACTTCTGCTAACGAAGTCTTGCGCAATGTTATGCATCCTCCCCACAGTTTATTGCTACATATATAACAATGACATCGGGATGCATACGCGATATTTGGGAATCTTTCTGAACGTTCATAATCAGAAATGCTTCTACTTCAAGCAAAGTTACTTTTTGACCTTTTTAACAATTAAGTTCTTACATGGACTTCGAAATGACTGCCGCGTGCCTTAATTTTTAATAAGCAGCATAAGTTGTAATGGAAACAAAAGTACTTACCTCAATATTGTTTGTATTAAGTGGTGAGTGGTGACATAATAATTGTTGCACAGAAAGGTGCAGTGTGCAAAATTTTAGTGAAAAAGTGAAATTCAAATTTTTAATGGTTTCCAAAGATTATTTAACAATGTACCGAGCGTTTTTATACTAATGTACACTAATTCACAGCACGCAACTGACAAAATTTGGTGTTCATTGCAAGACTTCAATTTTTCTGTTTAATAACGTCATTGTGAGATGCGCTATAATAATTTGTAATAAAATTAACTTAATGGTTCGAATTTGGATTAAATATAAAACATAATTTTTAGGGTTCCATACCCAAAAGATAAAAACGGGAGCCCTATTACTAAGCCTTCGATGTCCATCCGTCCGTCACCGGGCTATATCTCATAAACCGTAATAGATAGACAGTTGAAATTTTCACAGAATGTGTATTTCTATTGCCGCTATAAGAACAAATAATAGAAATAAAATAAAATTAAAAATTAAAGGGGGCACCATACAAGAAACGTGTTTTTGGCGTATACATAGTGTTAAATTTTACGGTACGGAACCCTTCTTGTGCGAGTCCGACTCACACTTGGCCGATATAAATTTTTCCACAAAAATTACAAATTTATAAAATTTATAACTTAGCGAAAGGTAATATAACAAAATATGGTTTTAGTAGTCCAACAGGAAAGCTGCACGTTCCTTAAGCGTTCAAATAAACAGAATGTTATTTTGTAAAGCTGGTAACACAATGCGACGGTCATCAGCGTTCATCAGCTCAGATTCCATTCTATTCTATTATCAGATATAGGAATAAATTGAAATTTGAGCTGATGAACTCTGATGACCGTAGCATTGTGTTTCCCGCTTAAGTAGCTATAACTTCCAGTTCAAGCAGTTCAAACTCCAATTATAGGTTAAGGGAAATGAATGAGTATAGGCACTTTTCAGTATTTTATTTATTATAAAGTCCATACACAAAATAAAAAATTGTTTAAACTTCTTGACATTCTTTTATTTATTATTATTTATCTTAATAAGATAAAATAAAAATTTTAATATTCTTTAAAAATTAGGAAAAATAAAAATTTTTAAAGCAGTCTGTGTATAGGCAGTCTTACCTCGTACGTTGGTTAAGATTAAGAGTTCACTATTGTTCAGTTCTCCATAGATACAAGGAATATCTAGGCACAAGCCATTATGTGCAATTATCACCCATGAATCCACTTACTTCTGTGTACCTTTCATCTAGAAAGCGGCCGGTACCAAGGCATATCTACAACATTGGATATAATTATTTATTTTTTGTTATAGAATTATAGTTGCATTTCTTTAGTTGTTTTATAAATGTTTTTTAAGTTATTTTTTTTTTTATTGCTTTTTCCTTAATATGAAAGAGTACATGCTGATGAAACGATTTTAAATCACAACCTAATTTTTATCATTAGCACACCCATTGCCGAAAATCTAGTTGAATAAGAAATTTTACTGTGTAAAAGTTTTAGCAGGGTTATAAGTTATTAACACTTTGTAATACTTACTTCAATATAAATTATTTTATAAAAAGATTGATAAAAACTACTGCTTGCCATAAATTTCCCCCTTTTCCTTGGAAAAGACAAAAAGTTCGCATAGATGTTCTCAAATACAATTGGCAGGTAAAATATTACTGGCACTGTAATAAATATGTGCTTGGTTAGGTCAGGCTGGATGACTGGAAAGTTGGATAAAAGATTTCAATGAATGGAAGTCTTCCACTTCTAAAAGAAAAGTTCTTCTTGTAGATGACCATTTCAGCCATAAAAACATTGATGCTCTCACTTATGCTAAAGAAAATGGGTCGACCGCACTCCATACCCTGGATGTGATATTTCGTTTGCAGCAGCATATGGAAAACCGGCCACGAAGACAATGCAGATAACCATGATATCAGGAAATGAAAGACAGCTTGCGAATAAAAAAGCTCCGCATATACTATATATCTTGATCACACTGGACATCTGAACATACAACACCCCCACCGGATACCAAATAGGTTAGGTTAAGTTAGGTTAGTGTGGCGGCCATCGTAAAAATCATGTATATGTATTGGTACGATCAGCCACAATTAGACCATCTATGGTTCATTGTGATGCCACTTTATTGGTCCCTGCCTGAAAAAGATATCTAAAAACTAGGGGGTGCGATGAAGCGTTGATGAACCTTACCAGGTCCACAACTCTTTGTCTGCTAATTCCCGCAGTTCGTAGAAAAAGTAGCTACCAAGCGTATTTCTCCTATGTTTAGCAAGGTTAGGGCATTCACACAGCAGGTGCTGAACGCTCTTAACCTCTTCTTCGCCTATACAGATTCTGCAGAAGTCATTGTATGGTGCTTGCATGCACTTTGCATGTTTGCCCAAAGAGGCAGTGTCCCCAGTAACTGCAGTAAGATTGCACACATAACTCCGGTTTCTCCTCAACAGAGATTAAGTCTTCACAAGACAAAAATCTCGAGGCAAAACTGTTTTGAAGGCAGTTCTCCCCATCCTAGATTTGCTAGCTTACAGGCATGTACATCTAGAGTCCACTTCACTGATTCTAGGGGCTCCTCCGCTAAAATTTTTTTCGTAGCAGAACGCTTTCTAGCCAGAGCATCCGCTGCCTCATTTCCAGTTAAGTATGTCACTGAGACTGACCGGATACCAGTACTAATTCCAAGTTCCAAGTTTCAACTCTGACATAAAGTATTATATTACCACTTTCAGTTGCTGGCAGATCATCGATGACTAGAAAACGAAAAGGTTGTGGTTCACTGTATGGATAAGCTCTCCTTTCCTAAGGAACTTCAAATAAAGCAATCAGCCAAATAATTAATAGAAAAACGACGTGCAGGCAAAAGATCTAAACAATAAATAAATTTATATGTACTGGAGGAATCTTTCAGGTGTTAGGGTCGAAGAAGATTGCCATTTTCTTTACTGCGACGGGATTTTTCAAATTCCCGAAGTAGTGAGCCATGATTGAAGTGCATGTCCATGTATTGCTCAAAATGGACACATGTGAATGTGCTGAGTCACTTCGAAGCCCACCAACCTACCTTTGCGAGCTTACTATAATTAATTTTATATTTCATTATTTTTTTCAGAGATACATTTTTAATTTTTTCAAAGACTTAATTTTTTCAAATACATTTACTTTAATTCTGTCTTTTTCTCTTAGATTTTTATTATTATTATTATATTAGCATTACATTAGCCTAGTGTATAACAATGTGGTGGGCCACGGCAGTAGGCCTATCTGGACAACATTAGATTATTTATAATATCTTATTCTAGTTAACAATATTGATTTATACGATTCCTATGGTTACTTTTACAATTCATTTATTCGAAATTCATATATATTTTATTTTTTTAAATTTTTATGTGTCTTAATCTATATTCTTTTTCCTTTTCCAGGCAATATGCTTATGGCTAAAGTTGAATTAATTTTGCCAGTATAATTTCATCTGTATATCTTAACTAGCAGCAACTGTCTGTATTTTTTAATTTTAACAATCTCATTTTTATAATTGTGTGCAAAATTTCAGCTCTCTAAGTGCACAAGCCGCGTACATCCTTTCACCCTTCAAAATACTTTCTTATCCCGAACTGTACGAATATAGAATAGTCTACCATCTTCTGTTTTTCCTCGGACTTATAATCTGCGAAGATTCGAACGTGACATACATCAACAACTCCGACACTTTCCTCATGTCGCCTAACCTTTCCCTATCTCCTTCCTGCCATGCTGTGTTTTCCATCAAAAATTGTGATTTTAGTGTTTGTGTCGCTTTTACAATTTTTTACTGATAATAATTTTAAAGGTGTCTTGCTTCTATTGCTAAGCATATTTCAAAAACTACTTTTTTTTAGAAACTCTATGCGATAGAAAACCTAAGTGATGTGTCCTTTTAGGCCTACTTCCTTAATAAAATGAAAAATGGTTCCATTTGGGTAATATTGATTTTCGATATAACGATACATACATCTCACATTTTCAATACTACATATCAGTCATGGCCACCAATTGTGTAAGAAATATTTTCGAGTAAATTCCTAATAAATTGAATACAACAATAACTTTGAGTGCAATGTCGCATATAATGCCTACCCATGGTCAATGGTGAACTGAACCCATTTTAAAAATTTAAATATGTTCGCTATTTTCTGTAATGATTAGACTTAAATTTAAATGCACATGTGTGAAATTTCATTCAAATCGTTGTTCGGAAGCCACATGTATACCTGGGTATTAATTGCCTCTGCTCATCCGTGCATGCACAATACAGTTTAGATATGATATTATAGGTAGGCAGATAGTGTAACAGCTTCGCTCAATGATTTATTTACACTAAGTGGGCGAAATTTTTAGTCTCTTCATAGAGTGCTACGAGCCTTTACGTTACGCTGATACTGTAATGCCAGCCGATATAACCGAATACTAGGAGAGGGCGATGAGCAGTGAAGGAGAAGGTCGCGCAAAGATCTGCGACACACATACACGCATATACACACCCAAATATATATATATATATACCAGAGCTGGGCAAGTACCAAAGAAAAAGTACTTAAGTACAAGTATCGAAGGCCTGAGTACTTCAGCATAAGTACAAGTACGGCGCTTTACGTAGAGTAAAACTTTCACCTCTCATTGATTGCTATACTCATAAAAACTATTACAGGTCCGCCTAAGCACCCATTGTTGCCTCCAATAATGCATAAAAGTTCTAAGGAAAAAATTTCCAGTAAATTTCTAAGACAAAATTGAGGCCTTCCCTACATAAGGTCGAGGCATCGTCGATTTTATATTCGAGCGAGACGTTACTGGTTTTTATTCTACTTGCCCAGTCTTGTTTGTATGTTATTAGTTTGGCTAAGGTTCTGCCTTGACGCGTGTCTGCGGCACATGCTTTGATAGTTTTTTGCGTGCTTTAAAACTCAACAAAAAAGGAGTTGCGTTCGAGATTGTGCTTATTTTCTACGAAGAGTTAGATATTTGTAGGTACTTAATAGACTCAGAAATACTTAAGTACAAAACTAAGTCTTAAGTACAAGTAAATAGAAGCAAGTACTTATGTTCAAGTACTAAGTAAGGCATTTCAAAAGTATTGAGTAATAAGTCTTAAGTAACGAAAGTGTACTTTAAGTAGTACTTAAGTCTTTTTTTACTTAAGTATTGCCCAGCTCTGATATATACATTATACAGGGGTTTTCTCCATGGTGGCCGTAGAGCAGGAAGTGATAGTACTCACCTACACAAACAAAAAATTGTATGGCAGAGAGGGGAGCCTTATCAACCGTTTCGGAGTTACAGGGTGATTAAGAAAAAAAGCTAGTTTTTCACAAAACACCCTGTATCTTAAAAAGTAAAGGACGTATGTATGTATGCTCGCAGTTAAGAGCTCGTTGTATGCAGAGGCTTCATGGCGTGTGGCTGTGTGTTGGTGTCACGCGAGGGCGCGCGTGTGTGTGTATGTGTATGGCTGGCTCGCTGTTCTGGACGCGACCTCCCCCTTCACTACTCACCTACCTACCTCTCATAGCATTCGGTTATGTCGATTGGTATTACACTATCGGCGTAAAGGCTTGTAGCATTTCATGAAGAGACTAAAAATTTCAGACACATCATGTAAAAAGTCATTAAGCGTAAACTGTTACACTATTGTCAAGGATGGAGTAGGGTAACAATAAAAACGAATTATTAGGTTGAATTAATAGAAAGAAACTGTTTATTCGATAATATATTATAAATGGTAGCGATTACTTAGAATTAATTAGACGTAACGAATGATGAATGCGATTAAACTATGCCGACCACACGATGCCAACAATAGCAAAATACGTCCGCTCTTTACGATGGCTTGGTGGAAACCTTTTTCTATAATGGCGTCACTCTCACACATGCTCACAGGAATACATCGGAATTGGGTAGATCAAAACCCTCGAGAATACTTCCCAAGCCATGAAGCAGAAACCTATACGTGTGCGTTCGGAGTCCGTTCTCTAAAATGTTCTATATTGATGCTTATGGAAAAGTACCAAACATTGATTTTATAAATGCTATAGAGCCCAAACTACTATCCATACAGGAAAATAGTCTTCTAGTAATTTACAGCTTGGTTTCTTACCTTCCCAAAGGTTACTCTTCCTATATACCTTACTTAACAAAATAATAAAATAGTTTTGATTACAAAGTAACCTTACCATTTTACGCTCAATACCTCTCAGCTGAGTGATAATTGCATGTGTGTATGTGCAGCCGTAGTCCGAATCTGTAGGCAGCTACATTCGATATCATCAACCCACGGCATGCCATGACGGCACAGCGACATTACAATGATTACTCAGCTGAGCATTTTTGTTTGAGAAATCGTAGTCATTTGGTTAAGATAAATTTTTTTAAATAATTTTGTTAGGAAAGGTATGACAATTTTACTACGGTTCGGAAGATAAGAAAGCAAGCTTAAGTTTATCAGAACACCATTTTTTTGTATTAATAATAGTTTAGGGCGGAGGAGCTATTCAAATCAAACTTTTGTCACTTTTACATAAGGACACTGCAAATATTTTAGAATGTAAGGACTACGTTGGGCCTCGCATGTGGTAGGGAGGGAGTCTGTTTCATGGCTTGTGAAGTATTCTCGAGGGTTTCGCACCAGCCCATGGCATCGCATGACGGCACAGCGACATTACAATGTTACTCAGCTGAGAATTTTTGTTTGAGAAATCGTAGTCATTTGTCTAAGATACATTTTTTTAAATAATTTTGTTAGGAAAGGTATGAAAATTTTATTACAGTTCGGAAGATATGAAAGCAAGCTTAAGATTATCAGAACACCATTTTCGGTGTGAATAGTAGTTTAGGGCGGAGGAGCTATTCAAATCAAACTTTTGTCAGTTTTACATATGAACACTGCAAATATTTTAGAATGTAAGGACTACGTTGGGCCTCGCATGTGGTAGGGAGGGAGTCTCTTTCATGGCTTGTGAAGTATTCTCGAGGGTTTTGGGTAGATACGTAACCCCCGGAATATAATACAAGCCATGAAGTCGCCGAAGGAACCGACACATTAAAAGGCAATTTTTATATGAAAAACTCCTGCAGTAAGATAAGGCAAGAAGACTGTGGATGTCACCTGCTGACCGGCACGTTGCTCTCTTTTTTCGGCTTTGTTCATGGCTTGTATATTCCGGGGGTTACGGTAGACAGCCTCATGTGAGAAGTCATAGGCGGCGGTTAAATTATGTGTTCAGGTTTATTAACCTGACAGCTCGGCCCTTCCTGATTTGAAATCGTCTCGGTTTCATCGTCTTCTGAGTGATCGTATCCTTCGAGCTCTGGGCTCAGTTGACACCACGGCTTCAATTTCTCGCTGGTAAAGACAGATCTAAATCTCCTTCCGCGTCGAGGGGCTTCCTCCAAAATATTCAATTAGATAGAGGTCGTTGCGTAATAATATTTTGACGATGTATGGCCCACGATACATGGGTTTCAGCTTCCGTGATTCTCCGGTGGCAAGGGGAATGTTCTCGATCAATACAAAAGCCTCTTCCTTGTACTCGGCAAATAATTTATTTCGCGCGTCGTATCTGATTTTCCATTTAGCTCGTCGGTTTCGATATTTTTGGCGGCTTCTTCTCGTTTAAGCGTGATGTGTTATGAAGCTTCACGATGGTCCGGTGTGCTACATTCTTCGTACTATGCGTTAATCATACGATTAGTTACGATATCTCGGAGATCAAAGTCGTAGACTATTTTATTTGGCGTAAACCCAGTTGTAGAGTTTTGCTGGCTATTGAGACTCCACTGAATAGTTCTGACATGTTCATCCCAATTGACGGGATCGACTGATAAGGCTCGTAACCACGCTAGCACTGATTGGTTTACACGCTCTATCTGTCCATTCGATCATGGCGTGCGTACAACGACTTTCATATATTGAATATCGTTTAATTTGCAATAGCTCTCGAATTCTCGCAAAGTATATGCTGTAACTCGATCACTAATTATACGAACAGGAAGGCCAAATAACTTGTCAAATCATTGAACATATTGATGACGGGCTTTAACTTTATGTTTCGAACGGACCATAGTATCACATATTTACTGAAAGCATCAGAAATTCCAATAATGTAAAAGTTCCGTGTTTCCAGAGCGAGCCTGGACGTTAAAACAAAAACGACATTAAAAGCTGAAATTTTGTACACGGACTTTAAAAATAAAGTAAAATTAAGTTCGAAAATGAGACAAATCGGGCAACTCCTCCGTGGGGCTGTTTTGACAACCGAATTTCCCGCTGCCGTCTCACGTCTGCCGTTTTCCACTCTGCCTAGCAATTGTGCTTAGGCGTAGCCCCTGGAATATACAAGCCATGAACAAAGTCAAAAATGAGAGCAGCGGGCCGGTCAACAGGCGACATCCACCGTCTTCTTGCCTTGTCTTTTGTTCAAACGCTATAATTTCCATAAATTTGTTCTACGTGCTATTTTTTTAACTATTAGAAAGAAAACATATTTGACTGCAATTTGTTTTAACTTCATTTTGCTGTGGGAGCGACAGTTTTAGGCTTTAGGACCTGTTTGAAATGAAATTTTAGTTTTTCTTCCATGACGAGTATACAAAAAGTAGTGAGAGTGAGCTCTTACTGCATGGTGTACCCGGCACGGCACGTTAAGGCCTTTTAATGTGTCGGTGCCTTCGGCGACTTCATGGCTTGTATTATATTCCGGGGGTTACGGCTATATATTTGGACACTGCCTGAGATCGCGTCGACATAGAGAGCTGAAATTTGGTACATGGTGTTTCAATAGTAATAAATAAAATCTCAAAAATGGACCAAATCGGGCAACCCCTTCTTAGTGCTGCCATGCCATATAAAAATTTTGCTTTTTTACATACACTGTGAAAACGATCAGTCCTAGACATTTTTATTGTACTAAAAACTTCTTCAGATTACGAGGTCCTATAAAAAAAAATCAAACTTGCATAGATCGGTAACCATACAAAATTTTATACGGGCATTCGTCTAGGGTATCATAAGAATTGGTCTTAAACCAATTCTAGCTTTTTTACATGTTTATTTTAATTTTGTAACTATTACGAAATCAGTGCTAGTACTGAATGCACTGCCAAAAGAGCGTTTCTTGCAAAGATTTCGAAATGAAAATTCGGACTAGAAATTGGACAGCCCTGCAACTGCAACATCAAATGTCAAAGTTTCTACATAGAACGTCAAATTTGTCAGGTGTTAAGTCGTTCTGCTCGTGATCTTTGTTGTTTTTTTTTTAACTTAAACTAACTATCAATGGTGGTGAGTTTTATCCAGTTGCCGTAAATTTCGAGTGCACTTACCTAACTTGTTAATTTGATATAGTTGCATTGAACCCTAAATACCATCGAAATTGGTTATATAATATGTTTATAGGACTTTTGGTTATGATTTTTATTTACCAGAAGTAAGGTGTCCTCTACTTTGTTTTGTTAAAATCCTGCAGAAACTGCAAACCTAAAATATTAGGGAATCTCCATTCCAGGTTTACTAGTAGTTATGCTGGTGTCAAAGGGATTGGGAGGAGATTTGTGGCACTTTGGCAATAAGGTTTCCTGGTGTAATATCGAGGGATGACCTTTGACTGAAAAGCAATCGTTTCGCAAAAGAACTAAGCAGTTACAATGGACGCAAACAGTTACATTAAGACCATAGAATGGGATATGATGGACAAGTCGAAATTCTTTCCACTGTCTATGCTAAGCTCCTTTACAGTGCGATGTGCTTTATATCCCTTAACTGTTATCAAGACTCAATTACAAGTAAAATTATTTCAATTTGAAAGCGAGTATGGTATAAAGTTTTCTTTTAGGTGCAATATAGAAGCGACATATATTCTGGGATGTTAGATGCTGGCCATAAAATATATAAAGCTGAGGGTTTTCCTGGATTATACCGAGGTTTTTGGATTTCTTCCGTTCAAATTGTGTCGGGCGTGTTTTATATAAGTACTTATGAAGGCGTCAGGCACTTGCTTACAAAAATGGGAACAGGACAACGTATTAAAGCCCTGATTGGAGGTGGATGTGCATCTCTCGTAGGACAAACAATTATTGTTCCATTTGATGTTATTTCACAACACGTAATGGTGTTAGGTATGGGTGCCCAAGGAAAGGGAGAAGTCAATCCTTTGGGGATTAAAGTTAATCCACATCAAAGTAAATTAGCAGTGTCCTTGGATATTTCAAGAGAAATATTTCGTAGAGATGGTTTACACGGATTTTATAGAGGATACACAGCAAGTTTATTAGCATATGTTCCCAATTCTGCAATGTGGTGGGCGTTTTATCATTTGTACCAAGGTTTGGCTTTATACATTCTTATTTAAAGATTCAATTATGATTTCCCAATCTTTTTAGATGAACTATGCAGATTATGCCCACCATGGGTCTCTCACCTGCTAATACAATGTGTTGCGGGAACTTTCGGAGGATTTACTACTACAGTAATAACAAATCCACTTGATATTATAAGGGCTAGGCTTCAGGTAAGTACTAAAAATTATTAAGTTGTTAGCATTACATAACAATTAGACGATATTCACTGCCACTAAAATACATTAAAGCCACAACAATAAAATATATTTTTTAAGATTTCACAAAATAGTGATGCAAGCAAATGAAGGTTGCATCATCTCTTGATTTTTCAATTTCGAGGCGAACAATCACTCAATTTCGTGTTCACAATTACATTCACCTGATGGAGGCCGTTTAGGTCTATCGATTATTGCTTATCCAGTTCCTTGCAATTACGAAAAATTTCATTTTATATGACTAAGAATACAGAGTAGTTGAAACTAAGGATATCTGTATAATACTATTTGACAACAAAAGGGTTGTTAATCGCTAGATTTCAACGGACAAACCAACATTAGAGTTAGATCTAAATTCAGAGTTCATTTAATAAAACTAAAGTCATACTTTACACCAAGGTTAGGTTACATTGAAATTACAACCTTACCATAGATGCACGCTAGTCTTAGTTATTATGAATTGTACAATTAAATTTATTTACTTTTAGATTTAAGAATAGGAACACGAACCTTGTAATAGAGTTAGTTTTAGAATTAGGGAATTAGAAGGGGGATCAATATTTGTTTTGAGCTCAAGTTTTCTATTGTGAGAGCATATTGCAGGCATATACAGCTAGAAGAATTCATAAAATAGCAGTCAAATTATCCTAATGAAGTACGAATTTATTGGCATTTCTACACGCTGCCAGTCATTTATAACTTAAGCTTCCAGTTGTTTTTTGTTTTTGGTGTGTGCTTCTGCCCTTAGTTATCACAAATCATATACACGAATTTGATATGATACTCGCATTCCTGTTTGTTATATGCTCTAATTCTAAGATTCAAGACAAGGGTCTGAAATTTCTTGATTTAGTAAATTAAGAAATTATCAGTTTCATCCAATGAGTCATAAGATAGACAAGGTTACTTTCCAGCTAGCTTTGTCCTGTGCAAAATTTTTTAGTTTGTGGAAGTATCTCTCTAGTTACATATTTCTGTTTCTACCGTTTATGTTGTTCTTGGACCTTGATACGGTGCCGGCTTCCTTGAGAATATCAATCCAGGGATTGCTTGGCAATGTTTTTTTCTTCACAACGCAGATTGTGGCCAATCCAGTTCTATTAATTTCTTTTGACTTCGTCTTTATAATTCTGCATTTAATACGAATAAGCGAATTTAGGATGTTATAAAATTCGTTTGCGGATCAATTCTTAGCTCAACTGCTCCACATTCTGTAACAAAATTTTGAATAATGGTGTTGGGGCCCAGCAAACATTCCTGATTTGTAAAATGTTGACCGACAAGGACGTAATTTTTTACAGTACCTCGTGGAAACTGACAGTATTCCATTTGCCGCCGACGTGGACCTTGTTACTATCGATTTTTTGTCAGGGTTTGCCCACGGTCCACTTCCTTGGGACACTATTAAACATTGCCAACACTTTTCCCGTTACTTTGTATGGGCACCTGATGCTGTATTCCATATCATGTTGATTATTGCATCATCTGGAACACTGTTGTGGTGGAACTTTTAGTATTATTCTGTAATTCTTGAAAATTGAACTTCAAGTTAATTACACTCTGTTGTTTGTTTCCGACTGTGGCGATCTTTAGTTTCAAGTTAATTAAATTGAACTTCAAGTTAATTACACTCCGTTGTTTGTTTTCGACTGTGGCGATCTTTAGTTTCAAGTTAATTATCACTTTCAAACATCTGCTCTAAAATTTCGATTGTCTTCTACTGTATTTCTCCACCTACGAATAACAGCCATTCAGTCAATATGGCGTTGGGGGAGCTAAAAAAACATAATCACCCTTACCATGACTTACCAGAATCTAGTTGAGCGCGTATATAGGCGAATGAGAAATTGAGCTAAAAAAGATAACGTTAAACCTTCGTCAGAGCGGCATTCATGGCGAAGAAGGGCGGGCTTCTGGTAATATTAATACAATTAAAATTAATTTGCTTATATCAACTACCTGTTCTCTACCACGAATTCATTGAAAATAATTAATTCTTCTCATCAATTGCAAAACTATTAGGTTGATCCAATCCCAAGGTATTCTCATTACGAACCATATTCCAACATTAGGTGATGTAATATCGTGAAATGTATAGGAAAGTACGGTACAGAGAACACAATACTCTTTCCTTTCTCTGTCTCTCATATAAAAATGTATATATATTAGTCACAGAATTACGTCACAGGCTATCAGCTGCAATGTATCAAAATTTTAATGGGAATACCTTGTCTTCTATATACCTTGATCCAATCCTATCTGTCTAACAAGGTTCATCTTAATGAATATAAATCAACCTAACTTTAATTTAAATTAGGTGTTTTGTTCATTGCTGTTTACTATATACATCAGTGATCTTTTGTAATTAGTAAGGGATGCGTTCAAATAGGAAGTTTTAACAGTGATTTTTGGAGAGTACAGTCTTGTTCTTAATCCTTATAAATCTATTTGCTTAGATTATATCGTAGAGAATCGTAAAGATATAGATGTGTCCGAGCTACCTCTCATAAAGTTAAATAACGAAATATTACTACTCTGTGATTAGGTTAAGAATCTTCGGATAATGCTTAACAATAAATTAACCTGTTGTTCTCAAATCGAAAATATAGTTAGTAATCTATGGAAGATTTCATCGGTTATAATGGCTACTGAGTGGGTTCATGTCCACCAATATGCGGTTCAATGCTGTGAGGACTCTTCTAACTAATTTTATCTTTTGCAGCACTATTTTTTACTTCTTTAGACGCACATGTTATAGGAAGCTTTTAACAAATATACTCATTTTATAAACGGCTGATGACCACGTATCTCAGTACATATGTATGTTCCCTCGGTGTTCGAATAATCATTGAATTCTTGCCTGGATATCAATAGCTTTTGTTTTCTAAAAAATACTCGCTTTCCATCGAACTTATTTGAATATCTTGCATTTATGCACAATCACCCTTTCATTTTAAGTTTACTTCTTCCTCGATTTTGATAGTTTGGCAGCGATCTTTCTTTGCCTTTATAGCACGTAAATGGAACTCTTTCTTATTTGTTTGAATATTATGTTCGGTGAAGCGTTCTCTGTTGTTAGTACTGCCAATGTCTACGTACCTTTGTTCATACTCCGCCTTACAGCTAAGAATAATAATTTATTATTTTACTTTCGCATCAAAGTCATCCATTAGTATGATATTCATAATTGCAAAGAGCTGAGAATCGCAATTGATATTTGCAAATTCTGTCGGGGCGGGTGAATATACAATTCACAATACAATATTCTAAATTAATCTGAAATAACATAAAATAAAGAAAATTAATAAGAACAAATTTCATAATTTCAGGTACAACGCTTAGATTCCATGAAGGTTGCATTCCACCAACTTTGGAGAGAAGAGAAGCTTAACATATTTTTTAAAGGATTATCGGCTCGTCTAGTTCAATCGGCGGCTTTTTCTTTCAGTATAATTCTTGGCTATGAAACAATAAAGCGCGTTTCCGTTAACGAGCAGTACAAACATTTAATTAAATGGTAATAATGGCGCCATTGCACAATAAGCATTTAAAATGTGAATAGTGTAAAAAACGAAAACACAAAATTTCAGACAATTTGTTTTTAAATAAAAAACAAACGAAAAATTAGAGAATATTCGTAAAAGTAAGAGTTAATTTAAACCAAAGACGTACGAAACAATAAAAACTATGTAAAAATGCTTTAATGTTATTATTATGACTTTTTGACCGTTGGTAAATTCTTGTGCGGCACTAATGTTCACTTCGTTTAGACACACAAGTAAGTTGTCATTAAAAAAAAAAAAAAACAGTTTTTTTTTTAGTTTAAGGTGAAAATAATTATTATTATTGTTATTTCCTTCGACAGGAAAATAATAAACAGCAGCCAGTGAACTGTCAATTTCTGTAAGAAATTATTTATTTCGTAAATGTGATACAAAATATTCAGCATGAAAAGTACTTGTTTTAACACGAACAATTTGTAAAAACTTTGTATATTGATTATGAATAAAAAAACATAGTAAAAAAATAATATGTGTAAAGTGCCCTCTCCCAAAATTTTGCGTAATTACAAATTTATTCCAACATTTTCCTTATCATGTAATTCAAAATGCCTCCATGTGTGAAGTAAGTAACATCCACTTCGGTATCGAAGCGCAGAATTGTGTTGAACTTTTTGCCATCGGCCTGATTAACAATTTTTATTTTTTTATTAGATTAAAAAATATTTCTGCTATTTGAATGTATGTACTTACCTCTACCACAATTGTTTGTCCTGGCTTTAAGTTATCCGGAATTGATATGTTGAAAGTTTCTTTACCGGATAAATTTAATGTTTCCGAACTTTCTCCTGGTTGGAATTGTAATGGCATAATGCCCATACCAACCAAGTTAGATCTATGAATACGTTCATAAGATTCAGCAATTACTGCCCGGATTCCCAGCAAAAACGGTCCTTTTGCTGCCCAGTCGCGACTGGAGCCGCTTCCATAATCTTTTCCAACAACAACTATCATAGGGGTGTCTTCTTCCTTATATCTGCGAATGACAAGATATACATAATTTCGCGAATATTTCTCTATTTCTTAACAAATGTAAGATAAAGATTTAATTAGGGGTGGCTCATCTAAAAGGGACAAACATTATTTACTACACCATGCCTGTTGTCTGAGTGCTGTGTTGGACCAAATTAAATTGGCCCCAGAAAAGGAAATATTATGAGAAGGTAAAGAGAAAGAGAGTGCCAAATTTTTCGTTTTCTTGCAGAAAAGAAATTGAATTCTAATTTGAGAAGTTTCGGGTTTATGAAAATTTATACAATTCTACGTATAATTATTTCAATTTAAATTTGGTTTGAAAAGGGAAAGTGCTCATATTAATAGGGTAAGCTTGCTTTTTTCCATACATACATTATATTTGGGTCTAAAATATATACCTTAGATTCGTAAATAATAAATCTATTTGATAGAAATGATTAAAATGTCCTTACAATTTTTTTCCTGCCCCTACTTGCTTATTTTATCACGAACCACCACTGGATTTAATCACACTAATACCGATTTCCGTTGATATTTCATGTAAACTCAATCAACGGCAAACAATGAGGAATTTCTACTAGGGTGGTACACTGAAAAACGCAAACGTTTAAATGTCAATAAAGCATCACATCTCACATATCAATTTTCAACTATTACTCCACTAATTTCATCGTAATCACAGCAAATGATAAAAGTTTAAACAAAATTTTTTATATTAGTTATTTAAGACATTTATTTAGAAACCCCACAACAAGAGCCCCAAATCAAGAAAACTCCCTTAAAATCTACGGTTACAAGATCCCCAATTTCCCGGGACAGAAATTCAATTTGAATGCGAACACCACAAATAGCAGTAGGCGTGTGATTATGTTTGGTTTAAAAAGCTTAAATTACAGAAAACGCAAGAAATAAGTTCAGCCGATATGGGCCAGGAGCTTTGGACTGTAGAAGAGTCCATAAAAAAAAACTTGAAGTATGGCATTGGCACCTTAGGTTTGTTTTTGGAAGAAAGAATATCTGTTTTTACGAATTTATTAGGGTAAAATTAGTGGAAATATATATACGCTTTACATTTCATGTTTGGGAGATATGTGGGTAATCCCAATTATTTATTTAAATCTTATGATAACAGTCCCAAAAGACTTTAATTTTTTAAATGTCATACTTAGTAAGAGTCTCAGCAGAATGTTATTCTTTTAATCCAATGCTAATTGTTTTCAAAGACTGTTATTAATTAACGTCTCTTCATAAAACTTCAATAAAACTTTTAATTTTTTAGTCTAATCATATAATAACTGTCTTAGCAGACTTTACCTTGGAAAAGTTTGATGTGTCCATTACATTCCAGTATATAACAACTGAATTGGATTTGCAAGGATTAAGGGTTATTACAACACTCATGAACTGCATTTAGGTCTTCGTTTTTGGAAAGTAGTAAAGCAAGATCGATGTCATCAATCTTAAATTTATAGTCACTTGCATACAGATAATAATTAATGAACAATAATTAAGAATTCTTTGTTTTCATAACTAGAATCAATGCAATCATGACCTAAAAATAGCGAGTTACGTATAACTTTCAAAATACTATCAATGAATATTGAAAAATAAGGGCATTATAATGGATCGTTGTGGTTCTTCACAGTTGGTCGGAAGAAAAGTAGTCAAGGACTAACAGTATTGATTATGCGAAAAGCTTACTTATTTTAGAAAGAATGGGCACTTCATAATAGATATCACAGCACAGTTTGTAAACACAATATTGCCCCGAAAGTAGGACAAATTACACGTGCTTCATTCTAATTCTTATCCTAAATCAGCTAAACAACGAAACTCAGGTAATTTTACTTATTCTGGGCAAAGTTCAGATCAGGAAGAATTAAGACTCCAACGAATCAATCTGTCGGAAGGAAACGGAGAGGTCTTAGAAAAGGAAGTTTGTTTTGATAATGAAAGTTATAATATATCAAATGAAAATGCTCTATGTATGCTATAAAATATTTTCATCTCAGCCACTTTAAGTGATGGTAATATAAATTCAGTAAACTAAAATGTAAACAAGTCGAGAATCTCAAGCAAATATCGTTCATCTAGTCTATCAGCAAACAAAAATTAAGATTTGTACAGAAAATTTCAATTCCTAATTTATTCGTGCAACTTTGACGCGGAATATTTGAAAAGTATTGAGAAAATATGATTCATGATGGAAGGTTCATTTTTGAGGACACGAACGGAACCATTACTTTTTTTTAGCTAGCAGTGTCAGTTTGTTCACACAACTGTGAACCTACTCAGGACTAGGACCATATTATGCGAGATAAGAGGATCATTTCGAATCCAGTTGAATTTAATCTTTTGCATACTATGTAACAAATATTTTGACATATGCTATAGGGAATGCAGATAACACTAATCCTGTAGGTCATAAAAGTTCAGTCGAATATTAAAATAGCATCATAAACAAAACATTCTCACCTTTCAGCACAATCAAATATATCCATTTCCTCTCCACTAGAAATATGAATTGTTCTTGGACCCGGTTTATCTAAGAGTTTATTTTGAAGTCGAATGTTTGCAAATGTACCACGAGACATCACAGCATCATTTCCTCGTCTTGATCCATACGAATTAAAGTCTCTAGCAGTAAGGCCACGAGCTGATAAATATCTTGCTGCAGGACTATTACGTGCAATAGATCCAGCAGGTGATATATGATCCGTGGTCACAGAATCTCCAAGTAAAAGTAAAGAACGAGCACCCGAAATAGATTTGATGGTTGGAAGCTGACGAGTCATTCCATCGAAAAATGGAGGTTTCTTTATATATGTTGATTCAGTATTCCAAGGATATATGATTCCTTCTGGGGCATTCAACTGTTGCCAGGATGGAGATCCCAATTCAATTTTGCCTAAATGATAGAAAAATAAATCCGGGTTTTATTGCAATTCATACTGTGGATCACAAGAGAAAAAACATGCTGCGCGACGCTTATTATATTTTTAGTGAGTTTAGTACTAAATTGAGCTTTTCTTGGAAGAGGAATTGTTTTGTGGCAATTACGTGCTATTTCTTAAATTAACAACAGCAAAAAGAGCGAAATGACACCGAAAGAGGATTTTTTGTTCGCTCTTAAGAACTTCAACTTACCATAGACTTCTTGGAACATTGCTGGAATGACGTGCATTTGTTCGACTTTTTGAATTTCCGCTCTTGTTGGCCAAATGTCACCTAAAAATATTTTTTTTCCCGTATTACTGATTCCAAGCGGTTCTTTTTCAAAATCAATATCAATTCGTCCTGCAATTGCATACGCTATAACCAACAAGGGACTCGCCAAATAATTCGCTCTTGTATTTGGATGGATTCTACCCTCAAAATTTCTATTGCCTGAGAGAACACCGCAACAAACAAGGCTATTTTTTTCGATTGTGTTAACAATGTTCTCTTCCAAAGGTCCCGAATTACCGATGCATGTCATGCAACCGTATCCGACTATATTGAATCCCAACGTTTCTAGGGACGGTATTACACCAGATTCCTTCAAATAATATGTCACTACACCTGATCCAGGCGAAAGACTTGTTTTTATGTAAGGAGCAACGGATAATCCTTTTTCGACGGCATTTTTTGCTAATAAACCAGCTCCTAACATCACTGATGGGTTACTAGTATTTGTACAAGATGTTATAGCGGCAATTATTATAGATCCGTGAGTAATTGTGTATGTTTTTCCATCATCCCAAGTAAATGATCCTGAGGCAGATAACGCAGCCGGTGAGAGTTCATATCCTTTGAAACCCACCTGCGGAAAAGAGAAGATAAATTAATTAGGTAACAATACGAATCTGATATTCAACTTGATCTATCTAGCCTCTTTAAACAGTGAAGTGATGTAGAGAGTAAATTTTGCAGATAGACGTTTCAAGAGTATTTAAGGGAGCATGCCGATGACGGACTATGCAAGAATTTAAAGGGGTTTCCCCCATAAAGAGCAAAATGGAGGCAATATTTTTTTCTTCTTTAACTCACTGGAATCCCTTGTGCGACATGGGACAGATGGTAAATAATGTATTTGCACCAACAAGTTTAGGTGAACTCCGGGGCACTAAGTGAAACATCACTCGCATATTTGAGTAATGGCTTTTCAGTGAAAATTCTGTTCAGGAATCATCGGGTTTAGTCAGCGTATAGTGGTCTCATGAGGATTTGTTCCACTTAAGCCTTAGAACTGACGTGCGACCTACATCTTTTTAGCACTAAAATATTGCTAATTGGTAGCTCCAAAGAATCGGAAGATAGTCATAAAAAAAAAAATTAGACGAGTTTCAATAGAACTTAATAGCCGCTAATAACACAATGTTTAAGACTCTAAAACTTGAGTGCAGCTTTGAAATGGTCATTGAAGACCTCCAAAACTGGGCAAACAGTGGATTGTAGTTCTTGCACGGATCACTCATCTTGTACACAGACGGATCTAGAACGGAATGCATATTGGGAATGGGAGAGTATGTTCAAGGGAGTAAGTTATACAATGCTCTGAGATCTATTTAACTGTTTTGTGGGCAGAACTCAATGCCATAGGAAGTTGCATCAGAATTAACTTACAATCGATACAAAAATCTACAGACAAGCCGCGTTAAAAGCACTACAATCAAATGTAACAAGATCAAAGAATAAATAATTTATTTATACTTTGACAATACGTCGGGATCAAGAAATTGCTGGTTAGAAAGAAAGGAAGAATTTGTGGGCTTAAAAAAAAAAAAAACATTTAAAAGTGGAAAAAGCTTACCAATGAAGGCCGGAGACGCGAAAAAATTCATTAACTTCCATAGACATTGTCTGCTTAAGAAAATAAGCAAAGCCAGAGACCATAATTGCATATTCCGTAACAAAGACGTGCAAAGCACATGCTCTACGAATTCATAACCACAAAAGACCCGCTTGAGATAATAGCCTTCCATAAAAAAGGTCCGAGGAAGGAACACAGCACAAACCTCTACCACCAGGAAAACTAATAGTAATAAGTGTTCTCTTGAATTTCTTAGCGTTAATTAGTTTTTAATACCCTTCGTGTATAAATGGTCAGTTGTTCTCCAGTTTAGGGGCTTTGCGTTTAGTAAGATACTTAACATCTGCAAAGGAGTCTGTGGGATATCTACAGTCTAAAAATATTTAAAATAAAATTGCTCTGTAAAAAGCAATTTTCATCAAATCTACTTTTATTCAGAGTAGCGCTAATGGTATTTGGGGTTACATTTTGCAAGACTACGCCTAAGGGAGGGTTGGATTCAGTGGAAATATGCTAAGTGACATACATCTTTGCAATATCGCTTTGAGCTTTAGCAAGCATTGCATCAATTATCTAATCGTTGGCCTAAAGATGTAAAGCAGGGCCATTCTTTATTTATTTCGATTAATATAGATTGGATTTATCATAACGGAACTGAAAGATATTGTCATCAGATTGAATAATTAAATAAATAAAAGCAGATCACAGGATAGCCTGAAAATTGGGGCATGATGGACAAAAATCTGGGCATAATAGCAAAGGTACTAAATCTTGACGATTCTATGAAATGTAACAACCCGCATCACAGAGTAACAGAGCATCGCAAAAAATTGTAAAACTTAATATCCTAGGGTTTCGGGACAACGATAGTGATTACAAGTAAAGGGTTAATAGGCACTCCCAATAGAGTAGATTTGGCGGACCGAGTGGTCTTTGATTTTAGGATAAACAGCTGCAAGATATTCAAAGTTGTATTTTCGAAAAAAGTCCACAGTATTTCTATAAACGTGGAGAGCAGAGCGAATAAGGTGATTGAATAATAGCGAGGATGTGCATGAAATCCCTGTTTATTTAAAGACAATGTAGTAAATGCGGCCGAATTTGCTCCATACTGATGATAACATTTGCAAACCATCATTTTATTTGATAATAGAACGAGAATCTTAAGAATTATTATTCGGAATTTAAAGATTGTTCAAGATCAAAGAATGAAAGCATTTGAAATATTTCTTAATGCAAAAGAAAATTTTGTGACCCAAATTATGTAAATTGCAACAAAACTCGATCAAGCAGTGCCCTACATAAATGCCTGGAGTACGCGGTGAATTTATGTGAGCTCAGCATTTTCTGGTTTTTCTGATTATGTTGAAACCCACCTGAGGGAAAGAATTTTTCGTTGACGTTGGCGTAGCATTCAGTGTTGATTATTTGCAATATGTTACATCAATGTGCAGTGAACACATTTCCGATATCTGTTTTTTTTTATTTATTTTATTTTTTTTTTATTGCTGAAGAAGGTTGCTATTCACTGGCAAATATGACTTACGCTGAATTGTTGTTTCCACAGTAAAGAAGGGAGACATAATTGAAAGACACTTGGCACAGTCCCCTTCCATTCAAATTGAATCGTATATAACTAGAACTCGGGCTGTCAAGAAAGATTAGTTGCGCGTCGTTTATAAACTACAGTGGCGTGACAATAGATACCGTCGGTTTAAAAGTAATATTATTTATAATTTCAAAGATTCAAGACGATTGTCGGGTTAGTCGCATGATAAATAAAAAGTGACTAGACCGAACAGTCGTTTCTTGTATTTTGAAACAACCATCATCTAGTAATTGTTCTGTTAGTGGAAAATTTTGTACGCAATTAACTTCTTTGGTGTTCTAACTTTTGTGATTTTTAGTATATGTACCATAAAGCTAGACCATCAATGAAGCTCGTTGTGCTATTTGCTCACAAGTGCAGTGAAATTAATATTCAGTTACACATTTGAGAGGAATACAATATATATTTACATAAACTGGGTTGTCTAAGGAAATAGTAATAGTGATTTGGAGATAATTTGCATATCACAGTTACTGTTTCTTTCAGATGTCCTTTTATATAAGCATCATTAGTGTGTGTTCATTAACCATCATTAATTATTATAATTTTTAATCTATTTCGGATATCGGTCCCAATTCTGCTGAGGTGAAAGGAACCATCAATGTGAGATGCTCTTTTAATTGCATATCACAGTGATTGTACTTTATATTTCAGCAGAAGTCATCATCATCTTATTTACAGATGCAACAATTATGGGATAAACGATGTTCAGTTGATGTGTTCAATTTAATCTTCATCACTGGGCTACGTTTGTCGCATAATAAATAAATAAATCATCGTACGAAATTGCAATACTTTCGATGTAATATTTTAAGGTTTTTTTTTTTTTTTTAATTTACCTTGTTTGTAAGACAAGCCTTAAAATCTTGAGGCATATCAGTAACTGAAACGCGATCATGAGGTCTTTTTGGTCCTGATACTGAGGTAACAACTGTTGATAAATCCAATGTGATAACCTAGTGTCACAAAATATAATTCAGGTAAATAATTTTAATCTTTTCACATTAATATCTACAATCTTGCAAATCACCTGTGTATAATCTGGATCCTGTGAAGAATCTGCATAGTTTCTTAGCTGACGTGTAACTTCAAGGTACTTCTTAATTATGGAAATTTTCTTTTCTGACCTGTCTGTTAATAAATAAGAAAAAAAATTAATTCTGAAAATATGTATATATATATGTGGTTATAGAGCTTTTCAAGAATCCTGATACATACTGGTTTGTCGCAGGTACTGAAGAGAATTTTCATCAATCGGAAAATATCCAACAGTTGCCCCATATTCAGGGCACATATTACTAATGGTAGCCCTATCTGCAATACTAAGTTCACTAACTCCAGAACCAAAGAATTCTACGAATTTTCCTACAACACCTAATTGACGAAGATGTTTGGTAATGGTTAAAACAAGATCAGTAGATGTCACCAGAGGATTAAGTTTGCCAACTAGTTTATATCCAATTACTTCAGGTAGCAACATGGAAATTGCCTGTCCTAACATTACAGCTTCAGCTTCAATACCTGTATAAATTATAAGTTAAATTTTTAAAAAATTTTATTGAATATAGGTTCAAATAGGGTACCTCCCACACCCCATCCAAGTACACCAAGCCCATTTATCATTGTTGTATGTGAATCAGTACCAACTACACTATCTGGATATAAAATCATTCCTCCATCTGAATCCGTTTCTTCAAACACCACTCGAGCTAAATATTCTAGATTAACTTGATGTACAATTCCAGAACCGGGTGGGACAATTAACATATTGTTGAAGGCCTTTGCACCCCACTGTAAGAAAATTTTATTTTGTAGTGATTTTTACTACGAGAAATCAGGGCCCATCTGAAGCATTTATTTACTTTTAAAAATGTGAACCTTTCCTTATTTCGCTCAAATTCCAAATTTTCATTTTTATTTAAGGCATCTGCCCTGTGTATAGTATAAAAATGACTCGTAGAGGTTTTTTAAAGTATAAATTTATTATTTATATTTACGTTCGCACAAAGTCCACTTGTACTGAATGATCAATAACTAAATCTGCTGGACAAATAGGATTGATTTTATCTGGATTACCACCAAGTTCCACTACAGCATCACGCATAGCTGCAAAATCTACAACTGCTGGAACACCTGTAAAATCCTAATTACTGAAATATGAACAAAAAACAACACCAAATTTTCTGAATATTATTTTGTTTATTACTTGAAGTATAACTCTTGCTGGTTTAAAAGCAACTTCAATATCATTTTGTCCCTGCTTTCGAGATGGATCCCATAACAAAATATTCTTCACATCGCTCTCCAAAATGTGAAAGTTATCACAGTTTCGTACAGCAGATTCTAGTAGTACTCGTATTGAATAGGGCAACCGATCTATTTGAAAACAGAATGAAAAAATAAGTTTGCTTAGTTAATAAATTACATAAAAAAAATTTGATGACAATTAGAAGAAAAATTATGGGAAATGATTCGGAATCAAATTATTCAATAATTTCTTTCATTTTCTACAATCCTTTATCACATTCCGGCTAACTTTGAATTCCCATTTTCTAAACTCCCTTGTCCGCGAGGCGGAAAAGTTCTCTAACGCTTATCTGACTTCGCCTAAGGAGTTCATTGGTTATTCGTTTAAATTATTTTGAAAACTGCATAATATAATAGATGATAATCGGATAGCGCGTGGTATAGCGAATACAATAGGCGGGACATCGTTTTCTATTCAAACTAGTCTAGCTTTTGTAGCGTCTTAGTTACAGTTTTATTCGATATCAGCTGTTATACAAGAAATTAGAGTTATGTTAGGCCTTACGAACAGCCATATGTAAAAAAAAAAAGGAAATTAAAATTACAAAACACTGATATGACTGTTGCTGTGCACTACTAACGAAAATTGGTTAGCCTGGAATTACTTTCTGTGTAAAACTGTTAATAATGTTGAAGTAGCTGGTGCAGTCTTGTGTAATAATGGTATTTTCTTGCATTTCCAATTAGCACAGTTATTTCTACTTGGCAAATAATACCTCAGGTACCTACATGAGTAGCTATATTTTCTTATCAAATAATGTAAGGTGTCTAATTAGAACAATCTATAATTCCTTTGATTGTTCATCTTTGAATAATTTTGGAACGAAATACCAAAACGTAGTTATATATTTAGTTGACTTTTAACCTGAATTTCCTATTACCCTCTGAGTTGACAAAAAAATTCGTTGAATGACTCAGAAAGTTAACACACTCTTTTTCTCTCGATGGATTTTTCAAGATTCCTTTTCCAGTAATATCCGATCGTGACATGATCATGTTAATATACAATGTAGTATGATATTCCAGTTCATAACACAAACGAAAACGATTATTATTCTTACTTTGATTGTGAAGTTATTAACGAGGAAGCGTTGCTTAGAATTAATTGTGGAGTTATTTGGTATATTTCATTTGCCTAAAGTAGGTACACGATCAATTCGATTTTCCCAACTCTGCTCTTGCTCTGTTCCTTTAATTACTCAAACTACTAAAGATCTGCAAAATCCATTCTCCTCATGCTCGAAATTTTGCTTATATTAAATGGAAACGTTACACAACTTTTTATGACATGACTTTTTATGAATGTCCCCTAAAATTCAAAGCTAAGAAGCTTTATTATTCATCTTAACATTCATCTTAAATGGATTGAAAGTACACTTGCACAATTTATCTGCTCTTAATAATTAATAAGAAATTTTATTCAACTTGTTGGAATAGCTGATTGTCCCGATGAGAGAAACCACCTCATATCATATCATCATATTGATACGAGACAGTTCTACAAAGATTCTCAACTCACTTTATTAGATTTCCATATTTGTTTTCATTTGTTGGAAAATATATAATCGTGGATTACATATTTACATGGAGCTTGAATAATTAAGTTAAAGATATTTGTAAAATTTTTGGGAATTCTGTCATTCATTGTATTTTAGTGAGTCTAGTCAGTCTTAACTTCAGCAATATGTACATATGTACATCATTTATACTCTTGCTAAAATACTTTGCGTAGGGATCAAGGAAGGGAGTTGTTTACCTAAAAGATTATTTAAACTAAATTACTGAGTTCTTATCGCTATGTGGCGTTCCTCAAGTTAGGAGTCTATATTGGGGTCTCTTCTTCTTAGCTTCTATATAAATAACCTTTCGGTGGTTATTAGTAATGTCAGGCTACCTCTACGCCAATAATGTGTGAATTTACCTAAATCCAGTTATTAGTCTTTTTGACTGCAGAGTGCATGAATCGTGATTTATTGATAGTCCCTTTAAAAAAAAAAATGCAATTATTGTAAAAAAAATTCGTAAAAACTAGTAATTTTATGACCTAGAAGTATCAATTAATTAATTTCATGTCATTCAATTATCTTAAAACGAGGAATTATCTCCATGCTCCTCCCCTCCGAATTTATGGAGCATAGAAATCTTATGTTTTTTTTTATTTTTTTTTGTCAAGAAACTTGTTATCAACAGCAATCTCTCATATCGAAGCCTTCAGTTTAAAATAACCTATCAAACTTTGTGCCCAAAAAATTACCATTGTTGCATTTTTCTTAAGCATATTCAGCAAAAATGACTAAAACGTTTATTCAGAGAAGAAAAATGCCTATTAAGCATTTATTTTTCTTAAATTTGATATAAAACAAGTAAAAAAACTAGAATTGGTTCAATTTTTATGATACTCTAGATCAGTGGTTCCCAAACTTTTCAGAAAAAAATTATTCAGCGCCCCTTGGAATTCTCCATTCTTTAAGCGAACACACAGAAAGATATGTATAATGTTCCACCTACATTTTTTAATATAGTAAAGAAAGATGTTGTAAATAACACACCTTGAAGCTTGAAACAATAAAATTATTTATTAAAATCACAGAAAATTAATGAAACGAATAAAAATTACAAATGCATTATAAATAATCCTAATGAGAAGGATACCAAGTCCCGCTGCTATCAGTGTAATAATCCTCGGCTTTTTTTTTTGTCAGCAGCATTCTTAAATCGCCGCGATTCGCTATTTGGAGTCTCCTTCTTCTTTTTGTTAATAAATTTATGACTGCACTGAACCCACATTCCACTAAATACGATGAAGGAAATGCAATTAAAAACTTTTGTATTACAACCCATAATCTAGGATAAGCTGTAAGAATCTGCGTTTGCAACCAGAACTTTTGATAGCCGTCTTTGAATTTAAATTTAAATTCGTCATTTGTTGTTACTTATTTTTATTCAATTTTCTATATGTTTCTTCATGAATTGCAAACACCTGGATGCTTTTCAATCAAATTAGTATTGGTTTACATAATAACTGCCCCTTGTGGGGCAAGAGACAAGGTAAAACTGTGAACAATTTCTACTAGGGGTGTTTGCAATTCTTGAAGAAACATATAGAAAATTAAGTCCTGATGAGCCTCCTGATAGCATTCATTACTCGTAAATCTCATCGAAGGGCTCATTGGATATCATGAAACTGCTCTCTATATTAAACCAGTAATAAATAAATATTTATTCTTGTCATCACCGTGTCAGATGATATTTCTACTAGGAAAATTTGAATTGATTTTTGTGATTTATTTATTTAAATTTTTAAATTATTTATTTTAAATTAATGTTTTTCGGCGGAAAGACTGTCGACCATATGCTGAACAAGACGTTATGTCCATATCCTTACGCTTCAGCGTCGAATTCGGAAATATATATGAAATCAATCGTAAAATCAGATTCTCATCATCACACTCATTGACATGCTCATTAATAAGATCATCGTGACACTCATTGACATGCTCATGAATGAGGTCATCGTGACACTCATTGACATGCTCATTAATAAGATCAACGTGACACTCATTGACATGCTCATTAATACAATCAACGTGACACTGATTGACATGCTTTGCTTATTAATAAGCTCATCCTGACACTCATATATACTCATCGAAGTGCTCATCTAATATTGTAAAATGCACAAAAGAGAAGCAAAGTATACATTTATAAATAAGTGAAAGGTATGCAATATCTCATGTACACTATCTGTGAATAAGTAAATAAATGATTTTTTCCCGGTTTTGATTCAAGCGCGAATAAATTTCATTAAGACATTCATCTGATTACTCATGAGGGCCTCATTGATGAGCTCATCATGATTTGTCTACCAGGGTGACATCTAAGTATATATAGAAGTAGATTCTCGATGAGTGGATTATAGCAAAATCAACCGGGAGATAAAGTGTAACCAGAGTTGTAATTGTGACCTTCAACTCGACGGCAATAAAACAGCGGTCGAAGTCTCGTTAGAATTATAAGCTCCCAAGCCCACGAATGATCCTTAGTAGAAAATGCTCATCGGTTTCGAAAATCGTCTTCGCCGCTCGGAATGCTATGCACTATTGCATCTGGAAATTGCACATGTATGTGCAAATATCTCTGCTTTTGAATGCGGGTGAGGTTTTCTAATGAATTCCGATGAGTCTTTCGGTGAGCATACAATAAGACTTTTCATATTGAAAATTCATGTGCATTTCCAGGAAATTATGATGAATGGTGACCTCTGACGCGTAGTTGAAAATAACATTCGTTTAAGAAAGTTACGTAAAGTTCTGTGAAGTGATTTTAATAACGTGAAAGCATTTTGAATTTTGAATAGGTATTTATATATTATATATAGGTCAAAACGATTTCCTTTCAAGTTCTTCATAGTCTCCTTTTCCGGAAAGTACCCTGAGCATCGTTCAAATCTTTGAAAAAATCCCCCTTTATCCACTGAGCTATCACTGGTCATTAAAATCGAAAATTTACGCAAAATCAGAACATGCAGACGTAAAATCAAATGATCGTGCGATATTATAATAATTGAACTAATTTATATATCAATGTCATTATTATGAATTTATTAATAAAAGCAGTGAGCATTTCCATTGTTTCTTCATGACTTGACTGATGAATGTTATCAGTGAGTATTTTCATTATGTCAGCAAGAAAATAATATAACAACTCATAGAACTTCTAATCGAGTGATCATGAAAAAGTTCATTATGTTGAAGAAAAGTATATAATGAGTTCAGTCTCGGCTCCAGAACAGATTTCATCATTACCTTCATCTAAGCGTTCATGATGAATTCATCGATAAAATCATCAAATTGTGTTTACTAGGGATATCCCTGTAATATATACATATATGTAGTTATTAAGATGTACAGAATATGTTCAAGATGGCATGTGTTAACTGTCTAATGATGAAATGTAAATAATACGAAAAAAAGGTAATTCGAGCTTTGTTTCTTCGCTTCTCGAAAGTTGTGTAATTTATATATAAACCGTTCTTAACAAAATTATAATAAAAAATTTAGTTGAAACAAAATACTTACTACAATTTTTCAAGCAAAGGCATTTATTTATACCAGAGTAATAGCACAGGACACTGTCGTGCCGTTGTTTTTTTACGGAGTAGGCCAATTCACACTATTTATCAAGCATCCGACAGTATCGTCCATCAGATATCCGTCAATTTGCATTGCATTCACACTACACCGTCATTTGTCCATCATTTTCCTCATAACCGCAAAGCTCAGAGTGATGTTGTACACACTTATTCACACTGAACCATCACGACTCATCACCGACAGTTTGATAGCATCAAAATATTCTCCGACATTTTTTTTGGTAGTGACTGTCATGATGTGATGGATAGTGTGAGTGGTTTGATTCAACTGCAATGCAGAGTATTTTGAAGGATGGTTGACTGTCGAAAACTTGATGGAATGAATCGTATTTTTCACCGGTTGAACTGAATTTGTTTAGTAACTTCATTAATTAATTTATACAAAGATGGAAACCTCAAAACCAATTTTCATGTGTGAATGATATTTTAAGCAATATAACGATGGTTGTTGCTTTTCCATAAGAAACGATGAACAACGTTCGTTGCAAAACTTAACTATAATTAATGCTAATTTTAAAACTCGATAAAGTATCCTTTCGTATCCTGCTCTGAAGCTGCTTCCAACACATGCAATAACTGCAACTAAAATCCTTTGTATAATATTATCTCGCCCTCACGAAACAAAAAGATATTTCCCAAATCCAAATTAATAGTTCTTTTTTTTTCTTACTTTTTTTTTCAATTTATCCCATCTTACTCTATATTTTACGGTTATTTAGATGATACCGTGTAGAAAAACAGTAAAACATGTTGGAATTTTATCAATTTATCGTGTAAATAAGTAGTTTTGTCTTGATCGAATTTCTCCGAACACTATGTTGATAAGAGATTCCTTGCTTTTATGAAGACTACGTTGAATTCAATAATTGACAACAATATTTAGAGTTCGCTTATAATTAACATTTACGAGGAGGAGTTATGTGAGTTGTCTTGTTGAAAAAACATTGCATGCAATGTACGAGTGTTTTCAGACGCTGTTATCTTTTCAAACAGACTTAAATGAGCGGAATGGCAAGGTAAAGGCCCCACATTTCTGTGACAACATTTTACACATGGCACTTTAAACCGAATTGTCTTAAAATACGATTTTCATTTTATTTGTTCATTTATGAGCTTAGTATGCATCTCAAACCAAATGAAAAGTGGAATGACAACGAAGAAAAACAATCTTTTTAGTGTGGAGAGATTAAACAGATGAAATTTTGCCATTTGACACATCTGTCCACTGAATTGGTATTATTACAAAACGTAATTTCTAATTAGAATTTAGAATGGGTTTCTTTTACCTTAATCTTAGAATATATAAATCCCTTGTAAAACATAAACAAATTTGAAAATGATGCTCCAGTTTTGACATAGAGCTCCCCGACATTTCTCTTATTCCTATGTATAATGCCCTGCTCTTGTAAAATTATACCTTACGTACACGAATTATACACGTTTTACCCATTCCTGTATGCTATTTATGTTCTTAGATTTTAATTTTAATTTGCTTGCTTTCTTGAACAAATTATCTGTTTCATTTACGAGAATTTACGTTTTGAATATTCTTAACTTTTATTGAGTGTAAAAAGATAGCCTTAACAAATTATTTTATATTTTTCCCATTGATCTTAAAAGTTATATTCAGACTAAAGGTATTTCGCGTTCATTCGTACTTACATTATAGAATAACAAAATTTCCACTTTTCATCAAGAACAAATGTCCTGAAAATTACTCATTTTAAGTACATACGCATGATACAAAGAGACAACAAGGTATGATCGATTCGAGAGGAACTTTTTGCATTACTACGTCATTTGGATACAAATGTCATTTTCAGCGAATTTGTTTGTAGTTTTTCGTATTATATTGACTGAAATAGTATTGAATATATTAAAATATTTAAGAAAACATTAGTTTCTTCGTTTAAATCACTGCGGAAAAAGTAATTATGTACTAGTGGGAAAGTACCGAAATTTCCTAATATAAAATTTTTTCACTTTGATAAGTACGATTGAAATTTAGATGAACAAATTTGTGACAATTGTCGCCAAATGAGGCAAGCAACTAATTGACAGATAATTCGGCCATACCATAGAGAAGAAATATCCAGATGTGGATTATAGCCAACAGAATTGTTTCGCATTAATGCTGCCATCTATCTTTGTGGAGTGAATTAAGTGTGTAAAGGTATCTCTGATTTAAATTTTCAGCCACGCTTTCAACACAAGACGCTTTCATTGTCTTTTTTTCATAGTGGTGAAAATAAGAAAGCTCACCCAATACCGTATAATATATAAGAAGTATGAATGTATTGTGGAAAGGAATTCATATTTTCTAGTTAGGATTTCATTTTTTAATTAGGAATATTTTTAATTTTTATTTTTATATTTTATATTTATATTATATTTTTATATTTTTTTCTTTAATATTACAGATTTATTTTAATATAAATACAAGCAAAAGATCAAAAATGATTTTTCTTCTAGTTTTATAATTCCGTCTTTTAAAACATTAGATTGCTTTTCCGTATCAACCTTTGAGAGCATCAACACTTACGATCAAAAAACTCTGAGCTATGTACTTCTTTCCTGATGAGAACTATGTTGTTTCTTTGATTTAATTTAAAGAGCCTGGAAGCGAATAAGTACCAAAATAGTCAATTGAAAATTAAAATTGTTGCTGTTTTACTTCATAGTACTTTTACAAATCGGCAGTTCATAAAAAATCCTTTAAATTATAAAACGTTTAATAATAATGAAAATACTACATTGAGCATAACAGGTCTTACAGAAAAGAGGTTTTAATTCGAAACACTTTTGGATGGATTCTATATACATATCCATACAGACATTCCATACGAAACTATCAAGTTGGATTTCTATTGGATTTGATCATTTTCGATTTGGATGAAACTTTGAAAGTTTGTAACGAAAGTAGCTCGCCCCATATTTTTTTGTTCCCAACTATCATACCCCACGGGGAATGATTTTACGATAAAACGTCATTTTCAAAAAATCATATCTACAAAGTAACCCATTTTTCTAATTCAAATGCTAAATAGAAGCTGAATGCTTTGTTTTTAAATAGTTTTATTTAGCTTCCCTTTCCTATATTTTTTTTTCAAATGTACGGATTTTTCAACTACTTTTACTAAACCGATTGGTTTTAAATTTTTTATCATTAATGGTTCTATCCCCTTAATATGGGCATCAAATGAAAGGGTTTGACGAATAAAATACGATAAACTAAGTGACATAATTCTAATCTCAATAGGGCGGATTACTTTTTCTTCACAACACTCTTGACATGGATATCAAATGAAAGGGTTCGACGACTAAAAACTTAAAATAAAATAAGTAAAAAAAACTTTTAAGTTAAGAGGAGTCAGTACTCAGCAAAAGTTTCAATTTAGATACCAGCGAACCTGTAGGTAATAAAATTTACTATACGTAGGTTTGTGTCCTGAAAGTGAGAAAATCCATATAAAATTAGCCTAAGCACATTAGGGACATCGACCGCAAAAGACAGAAACCCAACAAAACCATACAATTTAAGACGAAAAATGAAAATTTGCAGTTTACATAAATTGAAAATTTGTAACGAGAATTGACTCTTCTAAATTTTTTTGGCCCATAATTGTTAAATATGCTATTTTTCTTTGTATTTGAACAACTTTAAAATAAATATTGCAATTTCTCGCCGGTGAAACGTCGGGAGAAAAAACAAGTACTATTAGAGTTAAATAATTATAAAAAGCGCCACTAAAAATAAACTCGACGTTATTTGCTAGATCTAGGCCTTATCTTTCTAAAACAGTCACAATTTAAAGAAATGAGAATACCTACCCACAGGAATTTGATTTAAAAGACTTCAATTTTTACCATTTTTTACAAGTTTCCGAGCTAAAATCTACATTCCAATACCCTTTTTTTTTAATTTTTGCCGACGTTATTTACTAGACTTCTTCATTACCTTTAATTTACGATATAAATGATTATTTTGCTGCAAATAATTTGCCAGAAATTCGCATTGAAAAATGTATGAAACTTGCAAATCTTGGTACTGACTTCTCTCAAGCGGTTTTATTTTACGTAGATGATGTACTAAAAACAAGAAAATAATCAGACCTTACCGAGTTATAGGTATACTGGTAAGAAATCGCAAAGGCCCAAAAGCAGTGACGTCCTCTAGTGTCGGAGGCCAAGATTGGATTGCTGCGTCACCGGAATAAGTAAGTAATAAGAGACTTTGATCAGACTTAAGTAAAACTGATGGGCTTTTTTGCCCTCAATTCTAATTTTTCGAATTCAAGTGCGGGTCAGAATTTGATTATCACTTATTACTTTATATTCTGAGCGATTTCTTACTAGTACACAGTACCAATGGTAACTCCAAAATTTGTGATCCATTATATTTTCTAGCTTTTGGTACATCATGTTTTATTTATATAAAATTACAGCAACACCGAACAAAAATTTTTGTTGTTTACAATAGTATTTTTCTAGTACTATTTTTGTATTTTTAATTTGAAGTCAAAGTCTTATATCTTCCTTCATGTTCCAAAAATTGCTGTGATGATTGATTTCGTTGGAGATATGAATTTTTAAAGCCACCTTATATCGCAAGGTAACGCTAAAAGTTCTGCAACTGAAGTATTAACAAGGAGTTCAACGGGTGTTTCGAAAGAATTTTTATTCAGTCTGGTGACCGACTGGAGTTATTTTCAGATACAATAGCTGTGTTCTTATGTGTAGCTTGTTATAAAACTCCCATATACTGGTGAGAACAAATTGTACTGTCGACTGAAGCGAACTATTTGTACTGTTAGCTTCATTTTCAAATCTTCTATGAAAATGTATGAGGCGTTCTTTTGTGTATATTGTTCTGCTCTGCGGACACAAAAGAACACAGCTAATGGGCCAACCCCAGACGAGTATTCTTGATGCATAATACTCGTCTGGGATGGCCCATTGTGTGCCGTTGTCGGCCTCAAAACATATGTACATATAAGTTCTAAAAAAAAATTTCAGTAAATTTCTAAGAAACAAGCAAAAAAGCTAGACCAAATCTGTTACCTCTTCTCGACAGATGGCCTTACAGAAAACAGAGGCAACATTTTTACCGAATGACTGAAATCATGTATACAGATGGCGCCATCTATTAGAAAAAATTGTAAAATATGGGGATATTAAGTTATCTTCGATAAAAAATGTTTTTTCTTCTTTCCTATCTAACAATGTGGACAAAATGTAATAAATGAATTCAAAGGAATTTCAGATTATTTCTCAATAAATTTGCTTTTTATGAGATATAGAAGTAGAAGATTTTTTTGTTGAATTTTATATTCCTTCTGTTCTACAAGAAATTATTATTTAAATTAAATTGGGAATGGTTAATTCTAATTTCAAAATCGCGTCAAATTTGCAATGCCTCCTTTCAGCCAACGCGTCAACAGCTTCGTCACCATCTCAATAGGCATGCGGCTCATCTGTTTGGTGAGAGGGGTTGCGTTTACCTGTGTCCATTCCGTTCCACAGGTAAACAAAGCAGTTTTCAAAATGATTTTAGTTCGTTTTTTTTCTTTTTTATTAGTTTTTATAAACATATAAACATTGAAAAATATAATTTCATTATTCCCAGACAGTTTTTTTTGTTTTGCTGCTAGATGTGCCAGACGCTTTTTTTTTCGATAAAAAATAAAAATAAAAAAAAATTATTTTATTATGGCTGTAATTTTTATACGAGCTGGTTTATTTATCGAAGGAACAACATGAAATTAATTTGTCAGGCACAAATTCGGTTGATTGTCGTCAATAGCCAAATCGATTGGAGTGTGATAGGGAATAAATGTGTAAGGCCGGGCGCCCACTGGAGTGGTGTGTGAGCAATGTGGCAGTGGCGTGGCGATTAAATGGTAAGTGAAAAAATTTAGTCCCGTAAAAACAAATAGAGTAGCGCACATTGAAATAGAGTGGCGATGGCGTGGCATTTGACAAGTGGCGTGGCACCACTTGATTGCCACTAGTCTCCGACAAGTTTAATTTTCGAGTGGTAAGTGGCAGTGGATGCCACTTCTCCTTAGTTATTACTGTTGATGTTGAATTAGTTAATCGATACGCTGCTTGCCATTTTGATGCGCGCTTAATAATATTAATACCAATTCGTCACCATTCCACTGCCACACCACTTTGTTGCCACATCGCACGCCAAAACCACGCCACTGCCACATTGCTCACACACCACTCCAGTGGGCGCCAGGCCTAAGAGTACGGCCGACAAGACGTTGGTTTTTAACGAAAAAAACGTCTAGCACGTTAATTTAATTAACTCCAGCAGGCAGTCCCAAATCAGTTTGGAGTTGAATCTATTTGATTGAAGAGCCAGTAATGCAGCTCTGCAGTCAGAAAAGATATTATAGATATTTTTGTTCCTGTTTGTTCTCTTGATATTTTTCCTAATTTATAGCTGAATTACATATATATCGACCAGAGGTCTTGAGCCATATGCTCCTGCCCCATCTCCCCCATTTGTTTTGGAGCTATCCGTAAATCAAAAGAATGTTCTATCTATGCTCAGGCGCTGCGAGCACCCGAATCATTTCAACTTTATTAGATCGTTCTCGGCACTCAATAATGCATAAGAATTCTGAAGAAAAATTTCCAGTAATTTATAAGAAACAAGTAAAAAAGCTAGAATTGGTCTAAGATCAATTCTTATGATATTCTAGATGAATTCTCGTTTGTAATTTCGTATAGTCACCCATCTGCGCAAGTTTGAGTTTTGAAGTGGTTTTTGAATATATCTCTAGAACGGTTCGTCGAACAGCAAAAATGATTATAACCAATTTTATAGGATTTCATATTCTGAAGAACTTTCCAGCACATTAAAACTGTATAGGACTGATCGTTTTCACAGGATACGTAAAAATCCTAAATTTTTATATGGCAACACCAAGAAGAGTTGCCCGATTTGGTCCGTTTTGAAATTGTATTTACTGGTTCTATGAAAACACTATGTACAAAATTTCAACGCTCTACGTTAACGCGTTCTCAGGCAATGTCCAAAAATATGTAGTGAAAAACGTAATTTTTGTATGACAACCGTACGAAGGAGTTACCCGATTTGCCCCATTTTAAAACCTAATTTTGCTTTTTTGTTTAAAAGCATATGTGCGAAATATCAGCTTTCTAAGTACACGCGTTCTCGAGTTACCGTGAGGACGGACATGCAAAAATCAAAATAACTTTTAATTTTGCGCATGGGTCCAATCCATTTTACTCTAGCATCATTATTTCTATGTGTTACAAACGGAATGACAATCTTAGTATACCCTTTAGATTTCATTAGGGTATAAAAAAAATGTTCATGCTCATAAGATATTGCTTTCTGTATACCGTGATTAGAACCAAAAATTCTAAGAAATTTCATCAAATGAGACAAATTGCTTGGCGGAAAATATTTCAACTATTCACGAAAAATCAATGTACCAATCAACAACCAGATGTGAAAAGGCAGATCGCAGAAATTCTATCGAAAACCCGAACGAAGAATTTCTTGGAAGCCCGCAGTGCCTAGATAAGAGTTTTGTCTGTTCTGCACACTGACATATAATTGACTGACATAGAATTGGATGGTATTGATCTGGACAACGTTTACTTTCAACAAGACGGCGCTACGTGCCATACAAGCAACGAAACCATTGATCTTTTACGGGAAAAGTTTCCGGACCGTGTTATCTCTCGAAGAGGTGATCACAATTGGCCACCGAGATCGCTGCTAATACGAGAAGTTCTGCCAAAAGCTCTGCAAAATGCGAGAGTCTTGCTTCTGGATCTGGGCAAGCTGAGCTTGGTCTCGGAATAAGGTTGGTGAGAGTAGACAGATTGAGAAGCGGGAGCACTACACAAATTCAGCATTGATTGTGAAATTCTCTTGCCCAAATGAGCGTCGCACTTTCGTCTCTTTATACAGGAAGTCGGGTTGTGTTAAGCTGAACCAGTTGAAGGGTTTCTCTGCACCGGGGAATATTTATGTTAATGAGAGCCTATCGCCAAATAATCAGCATATTTTTCGTGAGGCCGATCGCTTACGAAAGGCTGGTAGAGTTGCAACACTGTTTACTACAAATGGTTTTGTTTTTGTTAAGATCAAACCAGATGATCGTGCTGTGAAGGTGACAAGTTTGAGTCAGCTATCTGACCTGTTGGATTCAGCGAGTAACGTATAATGAGCAGCTATGTTTTGTTTTTATGATTTTAGAATGCATTGGAATAGCATGTTTTTTGTTTTTCACGAAATTTATATACTTAGAATAGTTAAATCCTTCATCCTAGTGTATTCTTTCTTCTTTATATTATATAATTGTTATATAAAATCGGCTAAGCTGATTAACTTTATATTTAGTAGTTCGCAAATTGGATTTTTTAGAATTGTTTCTAGTTATTTTTTCTGCACTCTATCTAATTGCAATATGTTTTGGAACCCAGCTGGAAATGGTATTTTTATTGTGTTAATTGTTGACGGTGGTTTGCTGGATGGTGGTGTAAATGAGTTCGGTTAGCAGTCTTTGCGAGTTGGACAGAGTAAGATCCATGTTAAATATTTTTTGTGGACGCTCTCAGGGGTTGCATTTGTGTACGATTAATGCTAGAAGTTTGTGTAATAAAGTTGATGAGCTACGTCAAATTTATTGCAACGCAGATGTTCATGCTATCCTTGTGAGTGAAACATGGCTGCAGAGCCATATACCCTCCTCACATGTCTCGATACCTGGCTTCAAACTCTTTCGGAATGACCGCCCTTCACACAGGGGTGGTGGGGTAGCTATTTATTTAAAAGACATTTTCAGGGCCAAAATTGTGGAATCATCAGTGAATGGGGTCACCGAATTCTTATGTATTGAGGTCGAGCTGGGGTCTGGTAAATGTATTTTGTGTGCTGTGTATCGGCCACCTGGTATTTTTATTGAAGAACAAGCTGGTGAATTCTTGAATTCGTTATCACGCATGGTGCACAGATTTGGAGACGTTATAGTTGGGGGCGATCTAAATGTTAATATTCTGCGTCAGAATGCTATGACAGATAATTTCTTATCTGCAATTCAATCCCTGCAGTTGAATATTGTGAACTCTGTCCCTACTTTTTATAACTGCTCTAACCCGTCGCTTTTAGATCTCTTCTTAGTAACTGATCCCGATAAGATCCTCTTTTGTAATCAGCTTAGTCCGCCAAGTATACTTGATCACGATTTGCTTTTCCTGTCTTACAATCTTTCGCCTGTTATGAGTATCCATGAAAGAGTTTTTTATTTTCGTGATTTTAAGCATCTTGACATGATTAGTCTCCTTGATGAGTGTATGTTATTACCTTGGAATGACATTCTCGGTCTTCCTTCGGCGGAGGATCAACTTGTGAAATTAGATGAACTGATTAGTCACTTATTCAATAAATATGTACCTGTTAAAATTAAAAGCATTCGTTTAGGTAATTATCCTTGGTTTTCCCGAGCAATTCGTTCTCTTATTGAGGAAAGGGAGTTTTTATTTCGGCAGTGGAAACGACTTAAAACTGCATACGCTCATAATCTATACAAGCAAGCACGAAATATGGTTAATTCTGCAATTAAGAAGGCTAAGCGCGAGTTTTACTCCTCTAAATTTGATACTAGCTTACCCTCCAAAATTTTATGGGACAACTTAAGACGGGCATCTGTTTTTAAGGATGAAGTCTCAAAATGTCCCTTTGACGCAGAGAAGTTAAATCGATACTTTACTGAAGGGTCTTGCTCGAATCTCTCTACCTATCAGCAACCGATTACATCATTATTTTCGCTACGAGATCAAAGTGCAAATTGTTTCTCGTTCCGCTGTATTGATTATGTGGAACTGTATCAAGCTGTACACTCTATCAAGTCCCTGGCGACTGGTTTTGATGATATAAATCCTCGTTTTATTAAGCTGATATTCCCTTACATATCCCCATATATTCTACACATTATGAATACCTGTCTAATGTCTTCTCATTTTCCTAACATTTGGAAAGTGGCGAAGGTACTACCAATACCCAAGAAAGCTTCTCCAATTGATTTGGCAGACTATCGACCAATTAGCATTCTAAGCTTCCTTGGAAAAGTCTTAGAAAAAATTATGAAAGCTCAGATTATGAAACATATAGATTGTAATAAGCTCTTGATGAAAACTCAGTCTGGTTTTCGTGAAAAACATAGTTGCGAAACTGCTCTGCTCAAGGTTTCATCTGATTTGCGATTGGCTTTGGATAAGGGTGATATTGGTGTGTTGGTGCTTTTGGATTTCTCTAAAGCATTTGACAGTGTTGTGCATGCTAAGCTGCTCCGTAAACTTTTTTCGAATTTTTATTTTTCGCCGTCTGCCGTCAGGTTTATATCGCATTTCCTCTCGAACAGGTCTCAACAGGTGATTGTTGATGAGACTGCATCCTCGCTCTTGCCAATGTCCTGTGGAGTTCCGCAAGGATCAATACTAGGACCTCTCCTGTTTAGCCTCTTTATAAATGACCTTAACGATATAGTCCATGATGTTAATCTACATCTCTATGCGGACGACGTGCAGCTGTACCTAAGCAGGCCTCCTGGCCTTATTGAGGACTGTATTAGCAGAATAAACGATGACCTATCTGAAATTTGCAGATGGTCTAGAGACAATCAGCTGCTCCTCAATGCTAGTAAATCACATTGCATCGCTTTTTATAGCTCGGACCTGGATAGTGATAATCTTCCTCCTATTACCCTTAATAATGTGAGGCTACCTTTTGTTGAAAGTGTGTCAAATCTGGGAGTGAAATTCAACACCCGGTTGAAATGCTGTGATCACATTAAGACCACAGTTGGTAAAATATATGGTGGTTTAAGAAGACTGTGGCTATCTGCCAATATACTGCCTGTGAACCTCAGACTGAGACTGGTTAAGGTGCTGCTTATGCCCCACTTTACCCATGGAAGCCTAATCTTTCCTAAGCTAGACTCAGTTTGCAAACGAAAACTTGAAGTTGCCTTCAATGATTGTGTACGCTTTGTCTTCGGTCTACGTAGGTCGACACATATCACGCCCTACAGATCATCGATTGTTGGCTGTTCCTTGGACACACATCTCAAGCGAAGGGCCCTTGTGTTTCTGTATAACCTAATTCATGGGGGTGTGCCTGAGTATCTTTCTAGCGGTATTCAATTCTTGCAATCTCAGAGAGGATGTATCATGCAAATTCCACGCTTCTATTCATCAACCTTTGAAGGATCTTACTTTGTCCAGGTTGCTCGCCTATGGAACTCATTGCCTACTAAAATACGTCGCGTAACCTCTGTCAACGAATTTAAAAAGCTCATTAGTAGTTTCCCACTTTGATGACCGTAATTTTAATGCCTTATCCAGGATGGTAAATTCCTTGTTGTTTAATCTCTCTTTTTCTGTGTTTTCAAATTTTTAAGTTGTAAACTATATTTTACTATATATTTACTTGGTACCTTTTCCATTTACTTGTATTAAACTCTTGTTCTTGTCTCTTTTCTTTTCTTAAACTATAATCTTTAATATGTAACCTCTCTCTTTTTAAATAAGTTAGTAGTAGTACTTAGATTACTGTTAAGTTTTGATTATTATTTTTTCTCTCCCGAATTCATATTAAATTGTACTTAAATATAAGACCATAATCTTGTGTACAATTTTCGAAATATATGTATATGATGTGATGATGATGTGAGATCTTGTGACTTAACACCTTGCGACTTCTTCCTTTGGGGTCACGTGAAAGAGAAGGTCTACGCCAACAGCCCAGCGTCGATTCAAGACCTCAAAGATGGAATTCGTGAGGCTATCGAGGACATAGCCACTTTGCGATTTGGTTATGGAAAATTTCATGAAAAGGATATGGTCCTGTAGGCGTGGTAGTGGTGGTCATTTGGCTGATGTTATTTTCTATTATTAACGGCATACCTTCCTCTTTATAATGAAATAAAGATCCTATCATTTATCTCAAAAAAATGGCATTTTTCTCTGAATATCAAAATAACACCTCTTATTGAAAAGCCCGTTATAATATGGACTGATTAACTTTCTATTTCATGTGGGCTCAGTTGCTAATGTCAACAAAAAGGGAAGGTGAAAAAATGAGCACGCAGCTCGAAAAGCGATTATAATAAAACCTTTCGAATTTCTACTGCATATCTAATGGTAAAACAATTTTATCAGTAATTAACCCAAATAATTTATTTAAAGACATTTATTTCGACGAACCCACTTATTTATTTGTTGTTTACAGTTCTCCCTCAGTTGGTACTTTGTGCTTAGACCGAAAGAGTTAGCAATATAGAAGTGAGCCCACTTTTTGCAGTACATTCTATGAACGTAGTCAGTCCTTATTATATACGTTAGTGGTTCTGCAACTTTCTGGTGCGAAAGCGAAGTATGAAATCCTTTTCACTTAAATCACGTATCATACACATTTGACAAATCCTTCAAATCAGCTTGATACTAATCAAGATATGCCTTTAAATTTCTTTATTACAGATTTTTTCCACATTTCTTCACACACACTAGATAAAGAAAGACGGAAAAAATAAAATTAGATTAGATTCTTTGTTGTGATATGGCGCTATTTATTATCGAAGACAACTTATTATCCTCATATTCGCCAAGTTTTCCTAACAGATGGCGGACCGTTTTGTGAGCAGATGATAAAGTAAAAGTACTACTCAGTGAGAAGGGGTAACAACATATTGTGAGCGGCGGTGGCATATCTATATGTATAAAATCAATGTCTAAAATCAATTCTTATGATATAGGGTAGGGGATGAATATTCATATGTCATTTCGTATGGTCACCCATCTGTGCAAGTTTGATTTTTGAAGTGGTTTACATATTATTATTATTATATAACCAATTTTATAGAATTTTATATTATGAAGAACTTTTCAGTACATTAAAACCGTATAGGGCTGATCGTTTTCACAGGATACGTAAAAATCCTAAATTTTTACATGGCAACACCAAGAGGGAATTGTCCGATTTAGTCCATTTTTCAACTTATATTTGCTATTTTTATGAAAACACTATTCACACAATGTCAACGCTCTGCGTTGACGCGTTTTCAGGTAGTCTCCAAATATGTAGTGAAAAATCACTGGATTTGTCCCATTTTAACTTAATTTTACTTTTTTTTTTCAAAAACACATGTGCAAAATTTGAGCTCTTTAAGTACATAAGTTCTAGAGCTGTCGTGAGGACGGAAATGGGTGTCCAGTACATTTTACTATACCATCATTATTTCTATGTGTTACAACGAAATGAGAAACTTAGTACGTATACCCTTTAGATTTTATCTAGGGTATAAAAATTGAGGCGGCCTTCCTACATAAGGTCGAGGCATAGTCGATTCGAGCGAAAGTTGGTAATCTTTTTTAATCGACTCGCAACATGTATGTATCTGACTTCTGGTTTTCAATTTTCCTATTCGATTCGTTATCTGTATATTCACTTATTTGTGCTTATACACAACCATTTGGCGTCAACAGTTCTCTCTTATCTGTGGGCGTACATAGCTTGTTAATCTTTGTATCATGGTACACATGCACACATATCTGCAGTACCTCTTATTAAAATGATTGGAAACGAAATACAGAGAATATTGTTGCGATTTGTTCGATCTAATTACAATATTAACATAAGCATAAGTTAGGAAACAAGAGTAATTTTCTGACTGTTTTTCATTTAAATGATAGCAGCAAAAAAAGGAAAGGAAGAAGAAATAATCAAACTCTACTTGCAAATATTACGAAAATGTGAAAGCGTAGATTACATACATGCAACGAAAGCGAAGGCCTGAAACACAATTGAAACTTTTCATCCAGCTTGAGATTTGTTGACAATGTAAGTCAATGTAGAAGAACTCAATTGGAGCTTTAAATTTTTTACGAGCTTCAAGCTGACTTGAGATTTGATCAAATTGCAAATTTCAAGCCCAATGACTGCCAACTTGAGGGAATTCTTAATGTTGCCAACAGTGCGAATGTCGAATATCAGATGAGAATGGTTTCTGTTGACACATTTAAGAAGTAAACAGCTACAAAAAATATTAAAATGGAAAAAAAACTTATAGAGTTAATAAAAGATAAGCAGTTCCTGTGGGACATAAAATAAAACTCAGTATTATTTATACATATAATTGGTACATCTCGAAAACTATCCAAAAAAGCATAAATTTATCCTAATTTTGGATAATCGGATGCATTAACTGTCGTTCCTTATTAAAAGTTCTCAACATTCACAAGTTAAAGTTGCAAATCTCAAAAACGCCAGTTGTGTTCAATTCGGCTTTTTCAGTCAGCTTTAGCAGAAAGCTGGCGATAAAGCTGGCTGAAGAGCTCAAATTGTGTTTCAGGCCTAACAAATGAATCATTCTCGTTTCTCGTAAGTTAATGAGAACGAGCATAATTTTTAGATTTTACTTTCATATAAATTTCCAGAGCTTTTTGCGAAAGCACGTATTTACTTAAATATTTGGGAGGTGTGGAACCCATGTTATTAATGTTATATTATTCTGTTTCGCTATGCTCTAAATAGATTAAGAGGATGAGTGTAATCACAATCATAGCAACATAGCAAAATGCTGAATATACAATTGTATTTGTGCTATTATGTTTACTACAAGCGTTTATATCGGGACTATATAGGTACGAGTTTTTGCAACGCACAAACAGACCGGTGTGCTACGCTACGATGTAAACAAAATAATTGTGTGCAGCTAATTATACAGTTAAAGGAGGTAGACATGTTATATACCAAATTGTAGGTTGGGAATCAGACTTGACCATATCAGAAAAAACGTATACCTTAATAACGGGTTTTTCGAAAGAAACTACCGTTTTTTATAAAAAAAAACCGGTACTTTTTTAAAAAACTGTTATAACTCGAAAAATACCATACAAATTGGAATGTATTATAGCTCTTTTAAAAGATAGTAGCAATACCTTTAAAATGATACACATCTAGTTTGTATATGACCTGTAATTCTTGAGATATTGCAAAGGGATTTTCAGATGTTTGAGGTCCTTTTCATCCTTAAATAGAATCTCCGCATATAATGAATCACCTTTTTTTTAAAATACGGTAGATCCCACAGAGAAATTCTTGTTCGGTGCAACACCGACTTTTTCCTCTTTATTAAATATTATCGTTTAAAATTTTGTGCGATTCAGAGTTCAATCGAATCGAAACCTTCTAGAGTGGATCAAAAATAGTCGACACATTTTTCCTCTAAATTACTCTCCTATCCATGATTAGTAACCGGTTTCACAGTGTCAGTTTTAGCTTTCGTTCTGGTGTAAGTTTTTGTTCAGCTGATTCTACTGTTTCACAGTGCTGGTTCAACTGTTGAGCTTGGTTCAAAATTATCATAAGCTCAGAACAATGAATTTGAAAGAGTCGCAGTGAGGGTGCGTTTATTTATTGATTACTGTAATGTGTTTTAATTGTAAAAAATTTCAGTACAAAGTGACAGCTCATTGCATCAGATTGGGCGCGTTCACTGCCACCAAAATAGTGACTTTTTGTCGACTACGAGTCACTACCGAGCGTTTATTCCACCAAATTTTGACAAACGACTACGACTACGACTATCGCTCACTCCGCACTTTGAATGTCGACTACATTCGACTATGCTCAGGAGGATAGTCGATCGTAGTCGAGATGACAGAACTACACTACCACAACGACTACGCTACCAAACTGGCAGTGAACGCGCCCAGTGTGCTGCAAAAATCGAATGAACTTAGTTCAGCTGAGCTGAGCATAAAAACAAACTGTGAAGCAGTTTTTACTTGAGCTACCGCTTAAACTTACTGCTCAGGTTTAATTGAGCGAAAGCTTAAGCTGACACTGTGAAACTGTGAAACCGGGCTTAAAGGCCGAAAATTGTTATAACTACAAGCTAAATATTTGCACAGGCATTTAAGTAATGAACACTTCCAAGAAATAGATATTTTAAATTAAACTATTTGCTGACAATGTGAAATAAAGAATGTGCGTTGCATGAATCTGTAGGAATTCGTTTACCAATTTTAGAATTCTGGAATTCCTTAAATTAATAAAAGATTATTTCCTGCCAATTTTAGATGAAATATATCATGAAAGTGTACATACATAGATGTTAGATATTATTAACGAGTAAATGACAACATTGCAGAAACTTTGTAGCCTTTTACTGAAATGGTCTACGCGCAAATATCTTAAGTTTTTGAATAATAATCCTTTCTTTTCTGATACTTAACTGCTTGGACATTCAGATTTTGCAACGTAAACGCTACCGCGATAACTCTTCTTTGCTTGAAGTGTTTGCAATTGTATTATAATTGACATTCCCAATACATCAAATTTAGAATTTAATGGAAGCTGCAAATGGGTCTCAGAAAAACTCATCTAAAAAAAAAGTTTTTTTTTTGCCATAATCGACTTATGTATATATACTCCAGGAACTTCAGGATTTCACTTCGGAAAAATTCCAACCAAGCTGAAAATTGGTATACACCTACCTTTCAGCTCTCCAAATAAGGTGTGAAAAGTCCCCGGCATTCGGTCGTCTGCATAACTTTTGACAGCCCAAAAACGGATAAAAAAATGACGTTTTTTTCGGGATTTTGCGAATATCTTCGTTCCTGTTGGTCTAATGGCTATAAGGTATATATATATATATGAAAGAGCCGGAAATTCTCTATAAAAAAGGTGGAATAATAAAGTTTATTGATAACACTAATAGTTTACCTGTGATCTGGCATTGAAATTCCAATATAAATTTTGTATTGATATTTAATTGCATGTAATGATCGAAATCGAGGTTTATCTACGGTGACATTGTTTTAACATTTTTATAGACATTCGGTTATAAATAATAGTATATTCAAGTGTACAAAACTAACGTTCCTGTTTTTGATTTTCTTATTTTAGTATTAGAAAAATGTAAAAGTCTACTGTAAAAATATTTCTCAGGTCAGGTCTTTTTCTTCATGAATATTTAGGAATACATACTGAAAATTTGAAGATTGGGAGCTTATTCTCTTTCGGTTTCTTTATCTTCTTTCATGAACTCTCTTGATTTTCCCACGGGACTGGTGGGATTGCTTGGAATTAATAGCATCGGTTTCTGGGTCGTCGATATCGTTCCTTTTTTCTATCGAATCTTCGATTGGTGCAGCAGTAAACACGATACAGGTACACTTTAGCTGCGTCAGCTGTTGGGGGTAATAAGCTCAAATTTTCTGACTTATTTGTGTCCATAACTTCTATAAAGCAAAGATAACGGTATGCGTTCAAGTTATCTTGTTTAACTGGAGCGCCATACATAGCTAGAAAGATTCGAGATCAATGGGAAGAAATTGATTCTCGAGAAGCATCAATCTGGTTGAAAATTTGTGCTACAGCACGTAGGTTTTGACGTTTCGCGAAAAGTTTTAGAGCTGCAGTATTCCCTCTATGGAAAAGAGCAGACGTTGCGTCACATCCAGTGAAAGCGTGTAAAAGTAGAATATGATCTCTGATGTCTTCGTGATCATTGAAACTTCGAGAAGAGTAACATTTTTTCTCGAACTTAACTTTTCTTGCCTGGTTTGAGGAAGATCTCTTCATCAACCCGAGTGCGAGCAACCAAAATTACCAAGAGATTCACGTCTTCCCCAACAACAACCGTGACATTAATCGTCTCGTTAAAGTAGGTGTCAGCAGATGAAGATTTTGCTGCTCGACGACGTCGTTCTATAGATTTTACGCTTTTGGTACTATTGTTGTATCCATCGAAAACTATGACAGCGTTTGAACCGTAATAGCTTCTTACATAACCAATATACTTTGAACAAATCGAGTCGAAAGATTCATTCTGGTGCACTACAACCCGATGTAAAAGAAAACCTCCGTCGATGACGTATGTAACCTTTGTAAAACAAGTTCAGCTACTACCGATAGCTTGAAGACGTCTAACAAAGCTGACTTTTTTCCCACGGAACTAATTTATATCGGATATAAATACAGAGCTCTCCATCCGATATTTTCATGGCACAGATTCTCTGAAACAGTAATAATGGATGAATAGGTATCGTCTTATTACGAACTTTGAACTTTAAGTGTTAAAAGCGAAAGTACTGTCAGCGCGGGAGGATTTAATGTGTTTGAAATTTTGACAGATCTTTTTCTCCATCACAGTAGTGCCGTACTTCTAAGCATTGTGTCAGTTTATTTTCTCGTCACCAGCAACGAGGTTATTACCGAGTTATTACCTCGTTGGTCACCAGGTATCCCCGTTGCAATGAACATAATTTGTACACTTGAATATACTGTTATTTATACCCGAATGTCTATAAAAATGTTAAAACGAGGACACCGTACAGAAATCTCGACTTCGATCTTTACATGCAATTAAATATCAATACAAAATTTATATTGGAATTTCAATGCCAGTTCACAAGTTAACTATTAGTGTTATCAATAAACTTTATTCCACCTTTTTTATAGAGAATTTCCGGCTCTTTCGTTTATATATATATATATATACCTTATAACCGTTAGACCAACAGGAACAAAGATTTTCGCAAAAAACCGAAAAAACGTCCATTTTTTTATCCGGTTTTGGGCTGTCAAAAGTTATACGGACAACCGAATTCCGGGGAATTATCACACCTTATTTGGAGAGCTGAAAGGTAAGTGTATACCAATTTTCAGCTTGGTTGGAATTTTTTCGAAGATGGACTAATAGTGCAATATGATATGTAAATGAGTCATTAAACCATATCCATTTAAAATAACGAAATATTTTTTTTTATTACTCATGTAGATTATTGATATAATGTGTAATGAAAATATAAAGAACTATTCTGGGTTACAAAAACATGCATGATTGATTGCTAATATATCAAATACTACCATTACTTTATAATAGCGCCTTTAAATAATCAAAAGCAGATTTGGTTTGACCAATATTGGTTATGCCCTAAAGAGAGGAGATTAGCTGATCGTCTATGCCTAGTTATCAAAATGAAAAAACAAAAAACAGAAAATCATCAAGATCCATCTTACTTTTTTTTGCAAAATTTCAAATGAGTAATATAAGCCGCGAAATAGGTTACGCCTATGTCTTACTGAGCGAGGATAATCACTACTGACCGAAACTATGATTCTACAACAATAACCTGATTCTCGGGACTCACTTTGCAAGCTTTTTTTACTTCAAGAAGCTCTGCAATGCCCATAATAATTGTGCAGATATTGCTTATGGAATTTAATGTTTCCTAATTAGCATTACCAACAGTTGTAACTCTTCTGAAGTTTAGCTTTCTCCCTCATTAATTATCTGATTCAGATGTTTAATATGGGTATGCAGCTCATTTATCATAGGATCTTTCATAGAAGCTTCCAACTTCGATTGTTGGGTTTTCAATGCGATCAATTCGACTAAATTCGCGACCTCATCCTTTTAATAAAAAAATTCCCCCAACGTTGGCGTTTGAATCCAGTCTTGTATTTCTTATACAGCTTCACACAGCGATATTTTTCTTCTGGCTAGATTTTCTTTAAAGGATTTAAGTAAATACACTAGGGTTACACGATTCAGTTTTTGTATATTTTATTAAATTAATAAACACTTCTTAGAGCCTAATAATTTCTGTTCATTAGCTTTTTGAGTTATTAATTTTTTGTTTATGTAAAAATCCGAATATATAGCTCTTAAAAATATGTGTTACCATTATTATTGAACTGTGTATATTTTTATGCTTCCACATCAATTTAGGATCTAAAGATGAAGTCGAGACGTCGTGAAACGGAGTTGGAATTTAATTAATTCCGGAAAATTAGGACTAAAGCGGATGGAGGGAGAAAATTTAAGCACCATCTTTGAACTCCTGAGTAAGAATTCAACAAACAGACACACTTAGCATTGGTTGTTGAGGAAAGGTGAAAAATTTGTTAAGCTCGCATGGGTTCCAATTTCCGAACACGACAATGTTCTGTAGGTTAATCAAAAGAGTTTCTGGTAGGACCATTTAGGTCTAAGTTATGTTTGTAGTACACGTATTTGATCATAGTTTTTAAGATTAATGCGTGTATAGCTTACGACTTGTAGTAGTCTTCAATCTTCTATGACTCTCACCTACTTTGATAAATGGAATACAAGAATTTACTTTCTGTAATTATAGACCCGATTTCAGAACTAAACCATCAATATGAATCATGTGCAAAAAGAAAGATTAGAAATGAAACTCGATCGACTTTTTCAATGACCTGTGGTAATATAAGCTTGTTCGTGCATTCAAGGCCTGTGCCAGATATGTTTTTGGCATCAAGCGCAGATCACATGTTCCCTCTCAACTCATTGAGGTGCTTCTCCCATGTTCACTGGTTAACCTGTATATTCTAAATACTCTGATGTTTATCTTCAGGGCTAAACATGGCCTGTTACCCAGTTATGTAGCTGGTCGGTTCAACTGGAGTTCGCGGAATAGGTACAGGATTGTCCTTCCCAGGGTTAATTAGCAATATGGTGGGAGAAGCGCTTTCATGCGGGGGCCACTTTCTGGAATCAACTGCCTGATGAAGTCAGGCGTAGTGCCTCACTAAACTCATTCAAAAATGAGGCTCTTGAATTCTTGAGGGGGGTTTCCTAATCGCTTTCCGCAACAAGAATCATACATAAATGTTGCTACATGTCGATATATCTACTCACTTAATCATATCTTAATAAGAATATACCAACCGGCTCAACTTCTGATCCTCTTGATGATATCTCATTCAATGGAATTCGTGTTATTGTTCCATTGAAACTCAAAATCACGCATTTAAATCAAGTCATTTGGAAAACTAACGTAAAACGTAAAAACATAGCAGATGATTAATGACTCTTGTTGTGTATAGCTGTGTTTATTCTCGGGTTCAACCATTAGTGTTCTTTGGTTACCTACACTAAAGGGTAATTCATCCTGTTTGATAGTATACAGTTATATAGTATATAGTTGGGTTTAATCTCAAGTTCAACCTTTAGTGTTCTTTGATTACCTACACTAAAGGGTAATTCACTTTGTTTGATAGTATACAGTTATGTTTAATCTCAAGTTAAACCATTAGTGTTCTTTTGTTACTTACGCTAATTAGTAATTCATTCAGTCTGATAGAATATATTTATATTTATGTTTATTCTCAAGTTCAACCATAGGTGTTCTTGGGTTACTTACACTAAATGATAGTTCGTTTTGATTGACAGTATATAGTTATGTCCAATCTCAAGTTATTCATCTTGTTTGATGTATATAGTAATGTATATAGTTATGCTTAGTCTTAAGTTCAACCATAAGTGTTCTTTGGTTACCTACACCAAAAGGTAATCCTTTTCGTTTGATAGTTTACAGTTATGTAACATTGAACTTCTATGGTAGGCGATCAGAGATAACCATACCGATGAGACCTCTCTGATCGCTGGGTCGAAAAGTTCAATAATTTTTTTTGCACTTAAAATGCATTTTGTAGATTTATTGAAATTATTTTCAATAAATTTCAGTCTGTTAGACGAGAAATCTCTCCTTCATGTTATGTTTAATCTCTAGTCCAACCATAAGTGTTCTTTGGTTACCTACACTAGTTGGTAGTTCATTTTGTTTGATGTACATAGTTAAGTTTAATCTTAAGTTAGGCTTAAGTGCTCAGTGTTAACTAGTTGCCTATACTAGATATACTAGTTAGTCGCCAAGACGCTCTGTTACTTGTCGCCATTCTATTTACTTTTACTTTTATATATCTATTCTCTGGCAATATGTTATATCACATTGCAAATCATACTACAAATCATGCTACAAATCATACTACAATTTTTGTGTTCTTGCTACTGCTTTTATGGTTTTCTTTCTTATTAATTTGCTATGGAATAATTATAATTTTTCTTTGCTGCTCTAACGTTGCTCCATGCTACTATAGTTGCTCTAAGCCTCGCAATTCTTTATTCTTAATTGTTTATGTTTAATTTTGCTAATATATGTTTGTATCTACTATGTAACTCGCTAAGATGTGCCCAACGCTCAGCGTGCTTTTGGCACGGGTACTCAAATAAATAAATGTTTATGTTTATGAAAAGTGTCAAAAATGTACACATCGCAAATGACTTACATTTAGTAAAAAGAAATAGTATCACCTCACTTAAAATGTCTGAATTGAAAAAAATTCTGAGCCTTCACTGAACGGGATTGTAAACCTGTAATGTGTTAAATGATATAAGGCTGATCCAAATGTTGACAAGCACAGCTATTATACAATTCATAAAGATCAATATCGACAGACGTCTTAACCTTAGATTGGAATGCTAACTTTTACCTTATGCCAATTTATACCATTCTTAAATTCTGCTCTATTTAATTTTTTTTTATTATTCATTTTGGTTGGTTTATATCTAATTAAAGGTCGTCAGGTTGAATAACGAAGAATTAAGAGTCATTGTGATAATTGTAATCACCAAAAGCAAATAGTATGTGACGTGGCACAAACTTATATTTTCCTATACATATTTCGAATGTAAATTTCATTTATAAATTCCTGAGGTCATAAGCGCGGAAAAGTGTGAAAGAATTTACTGACAACTGTTATCGGTGGCTTAAAAATTCTGAAAACATAAGCAAAAGTAAACTTGCATACTAACCGTATTTGGGATCAAGTGACACAAGGTCAAAGTACTTGAATTGAGTGTCATTCAACTGGAATTCTCTCTTTAAAGATGTAAATGGATTACTGCCTGCAATTACAAAATATTCAATAAAAACAACTTATGATAACTTCTGATTCATAATATATCAGATTTCTGTTATGCAACAAAATCAGAGGTCAGAGCTAGCAACGTACCTGACATTTTATAAGAACTGTTGGCCTGTTTTGGTCCTAATAAGTAAAATGAATTAGATGATCTCAAAAATTACAATCAAGCTAAGAGCTAAATCCAACTTTTGAACATAACATAGACCTTCGGTTCTGATTTATAACAATTATTATTTAGAGATTACTGTTGAGAGCGCTGTCTTTTTCTGTACTTGCTCTCTGTATCAGTAAAATAAAGCTATCGCACAAACAATTATAATGTATTATTTATCAGCACACAAACCAATCACGCTACACCGCACATTAAATTAATTTCGAACTAGATTGGATCCAGTTTTGCACGAATACCACCGGCGACAAGAAAAACTTCTAACTTGACAAATTGAATTGATGTGATGAAGTTGATTTGATTGGCACTGTACAGTACAGTGAAAGACTGAAATGACGACAACAAAATGGAGCTTTGTACTGAGCTGTAAACTGTAGTCTACATAAAGTGTACAAGTATTGCCCTACTGTGACTGTAAAAAAGTGGCGGATAAAATAAAGGACCATTTCAATATGTTTATTGTCCTAGCATTAGAATATATAGTAGCTGTGTTCTTTTAGTTCCGTGCAGTGCACTGCAGAACACAAGGTTGCGAATTGAATAGACTTGTAGGCTGCATAGACGTGAATCCTTACAAAGTGTCAAAATAGAACTTGATAAACTTCGGGGCAAAATTTGGCACGTTTAACGTTTTGTAAGAATTAAAGTCATGGCACCTAGATTATTGTCTCTATGCTTTAAAAAAAAAATCTACTTCTATGCACTCTACAAGTCAATTCTATTTGTAATCTCCTGTGTTCTGCAGTGCATTGCACGGAACCAAAAGAACACAGCTAGTAATGAACAGGATGCTTATAAGCTAAAGCCTAGTACTAAGGTCCGCGCTAAGCTAAATTTTAGCGGGTCTCCAATATCGGGCCGTTCTTTAGCAGCTAAATTATGACAGCGGAGACTCACAGAAAAGATATATTAAAAACAAGAAGAAGAAGAATTTTACAATTTGTTTACGGAAATACAACGCGCGGTGATAATATTTCTAAAAACAGGTAGGTAAAATTATTTGGAAATACCTATTAAAAATATAAACATAATATGCATTATGTATACAATAAAAAAAAATTAACAATTGATATTGAAAATACGGCCACCAAAAGAAATCTAATTCATCCGTACTTACAGCAAAGATGTACAAAACTACGTTAACTACAAAAATCCGGTCAATAAATTTATTAAATATCAGAACTCTGAAAATAATTATTTTTAGCGTGCTAAAGAACGGCCCGGGCGGATAAATTCAAGCTAAATTTTTTGGAGACTTACTGGTGGTGCCATCTATAATCAAAACCCAAAAGCAAATTTAGCGCGTTGACCTTAGTACCGCTTTCGCTAAAACTCAAGATAAATTTTCGCCAATATCTTTTAGCTTGCTAAATTTTCATACAAAATTTAGCTTAGCGCGGACCTTAGTACTAGGCTTAAAGTAAGTGAAGCAGTAACAATATTTGTGTTGGTGCAGGTTTAGTGCTTTGCACCTGGCCTTAGCTAAATAGCTTCATCTAGAGCTGTTATGGTAGTTTTTTCGAGTGAGTACTATTGGACGTGAAGTCCCATATAAAATACAAGCTATTCCCATTGCGAACTATATTCCACCATTAGGTGACATAATATCGTGAAATGTATAGGTAAGTACGGTACAGCGAACACGACACTCTCTCCTCTATCTGTCTATCCTATAAAAATGTATATACATTAGTCACAGAATTACGTCACAGGCTATCAGCTGCAATGTGTCAACATTTTAATAGGAATATCTTGTCTCCTATCCTTGGTGAAGTCCCTTCTGTCAGTATGAGCCGACAGCTCACTCAGTTACCTCGATAACACGTCGGTATGCTAGCATCTCTGCAATTTCGGGAGAGTTAGTGGAGTGGATTACCCAAATCCTGCCGCTGTCACTGCCCATATACATAAAATTTATTCGTGCCTGAAAAAAAATCACGCAGCACCACACCACAGATTAGATATATAGCTAGCAGCTAAAATATGACAGCGCAGACTCAGAGAAAAAATATAGTAAAAAGAAGAAGCGTCTTTCAAATTTTTTTTCGGAAATACAACGCTCGGTCATATTTCTAAAAACCTAAAAACAGGTAGTATGTGGAAATATTAAAAATATTAAAATAGTATGTATAAAGTATACAATTAAAAAAAAATTGACAACTTATTGAAAATACGGCCACGAGAAGAAATCCAATTCATCCGTACTTACAGCAAAGACGTACAAAACTACGTTAACTGCAAAAATCCGGTCAATAAATTTATCAAATCTCAGAACTCTGACAATAAATATTTTTAGCACGCTAAAGAGCGGAGAAATTCAAGCTGAATTTTTTGGAGACTTACTGGTGGTGCCATCTCTAATCAAAACCCAAAGGTAAATTTATCGCGTTGACCTTAGTACAGCTCTCACTAAAATTCAGGATAAATTTTCGCCAATATCTTTTAGCTTGGTAAATTTTCATACAAAATTTAGCTTAGCGTGCACCTATAAAATTCGCACATACGTACATACGTACATACAATTATCACAATTATTCGCGCCCTCTTAAAATTAATATTTTAAGGCAGGCGCACAAGTCCATATGGGATTACAGTTTTGCATTGATGCATATAGTTTGCATCAAAACTTTTTTACATTTTCTCACGTACGATTTTTAAACGTCGTGAGAAAGTAACAAAAAGAATAAAAAAGCTTTTTGAAGCTTTCACGAGTACCTGAGCGGAATAACGCTGATCCTCCGGGAGTTCGTTTTCTGAATCTGTCGAAAAAACACCGAAATAATAATCTAACGATATACTAGTGTAATAAGTGGATACAATTAAGATATTCTGGTGAAGATAATAAATATTCGGAAAAATTATAAATTATTTCTAGTTTACATAATGTAAGTTGTTTCGGATAAAAATTTCAAAAAAGAAAAAAACTGTTGTTAGGAGATGTAATTAATAGTTAAACATAAGGATAATTCATACCTGTGCAAAAAAAAGGATTTAAAATAAAATGTCGCATTTTTTCTACTGGTTTGAAACGCTTTGAACTAAATCCCTTACGGCGGCCGTTTCTCTACCATAAGACTGGGGAGCACGAGCGGCGAAGCCAAAACACATTCTAATAATATACATACATAATTACAATTTTTCAAAACTTTCTCAGGATTATTATGGTGATCTCAGCCTTCGTTTGATAAAATGATATTGGCGTTTTGATCTAAAGAAGAAAAATGCTTAATGTCATCGAATGTATCATCGCAGCGCGAGTGCTTGGTTACTGTTTCAATCCATATAAATCAATTATTTTTTTAATGTTTTAGGTAGATTTTTAGAATTAGTACATATTTTAAGGATCTGAATTACATTATAATATTCTTGAAGTTTTATATAAACTCTCGAAGACCTACATATTTACATCAATTTTGCTAAATTATTAAGCTCTGACACTTTTGTATACGATTTTCGTAACGGTGATTATGTTGAACTCAGTACTGTAATGAATCGGTAAACCCTCGCCTTACCTATATTTCATATGGGCATATAAGACGTAATGCATTGATCCAAAACAATAAATTTTCGTTATATTCAATAGCCTGAGAAATGTGTCCTGTAACATAATCCAATTTCCGTTGAATCAACACACAAATTTTAAACGAAATAAAACCTGACCAGGCATAAACTTCCGAACATTTTCCCAAAGGAAATAGCTCCAAGAATTCCAATATAAATTTTCCGGTATTAAATCAAGTTGAACAAACGAACGTATTTCTCATAGAAAAACAACTTTACATTGGCGTTCAAGTGAACGAAACACGAACCACTTTCAAACCATGATCTACTCTACCCCAATAAATCTTCACCGCAAAGTACATACATATTTATGTATCCTTCCGTAAAAGTGCACGTACATACGGACCCGTCATATTTTCCCCTATCTCGCCTACAATGCAGACGGTCAACCATGTAGGTATGTATCTATGCCCATTCAGTACCTCACTAAATGAAATGCCGTGTTTCCCCTTCAATTAGCTTTCACATTGAAGACCTTCAGCTAATTAGCTAATTCACTGACGACATATACATATACCTACGACTTAAAGACTGTCGTTTCATTTCCCCTCGCTGTGAATTATGTACGATTTTCAGCCAATGACCGGCGCTTGTCCATGTACATAATCACTGGCGAATGGCTTTAAGGCCTTCTCATGAAAAACGTCGTTTCGAAGAGGTGAAAATAAGTAACCTTTCCCATATGGAATGCACTGCTGTCAAGTTAGAACTTCGTGACAACGAGTCTCTTTTCTTAATCGCCCTATATAATAGATGCCACGCCTCGGGAGCTGATATCCAGAATAACCTGAAGAGCATTGCTCGAATCTCGGACAATTTCACATACACTGTGCTTGGTGGTGATTTCAACGCCAGGCACCTGTTGTGGAATGACTCTGTCGTAAGTCCGTGAGGCAAGGCAGTACATGACTGGCTACTCTTTAACACCACCCATGATTTCGTCGTTGTCTCACAGAACACTCCGACTTTCCCGCGATCTGGGTCAATCCTTGACTTCTATATCGCAACCTCTAATCTTATTAATCTCCTTCCCCAATTCTCAAATTACGTTTGCACAGCGCATATGGCTGAATCTGATTACTTGGCAGTTGAACTCTCAATCACCCCCAGCGAACCCTTAAATATTTTGACTTCTGACCCTCAAGCCTCAACTTCACTCAAAGATGTTGACTGGCAACAATTTCAAGATAGGCTCTCTCAATTCCTCGCAGGAAATCCCCCTGACTCGCAACGGAATCTCACGAACTTGTAAATTGACTTCCACATTGACTTCCTCAACGAAAGAAATGTCAAAGAAATGTCGCCTTCTTTTCCAGCAAACACTACAAATACAAAAATCTACCGAATCAACTGCAAAAATTATATAAATTTAGGCAGAAACTTCGAAAAATACTTAACGGTATTTTTCCCCGAACCCTTAATAGACACAACGCAGCCTACAGAACCGTGTTGTCACAAATTAATTGCTTGTCAGCAATTATTGAGGAACAAACGAAAATGTTCCTCGATCAAGAGTTTAGGAAGAAACTGGCCTCCATTCAACCCGGTCCACACTGCTTTCAGGACATAAACAAGGCTTGCAACAGGAAAGCAAAACTCCCCAAAACTATCTTAAGCGGCTCGAACGCTTACAACCTTCCCTTCCCCAAGAAAAATCCAAAGCTTTCGCGGAATATTTCCAATCCACCTTCAAAGACAACTCATCTCTAAGCGATGCAAATTTTAGGAACACCGTAGACTCGACTGTTGATGATTTCACTGCCCAGTCAGTGGGATCCTCCACCACAATCTTTAATTCCAGAAACACGTCCTTAAATCCGGATGATTTAAACATCTTTTCAAACCCTGCTCACGTGTTCGCCCTAAATAGGACTATCAGAGGCAAAAAGTCCGCCGGCCCAGATAACATTTCCAACAAAGTTATCAAAAATATCACACCTGTCGCTATAGAATTTCTGACAATTATCTTCAATAATTGCCTCAATAATTCATACTTTCCTGATGTCTGGAAAACCGCACGCATAGTTCCAATCCCCAAAAAAAGGAACTCGAAAAACCTTAACGAATTCCGGCCAATTTCTCTTCTGTCCAACCTGGGAAAGCTTTTCGAAAAAATAGTCCGCCAACACATAGAAAATACCTGCCTCGACCTAAATGTCAGGCAGGACACCCAATTCGGCTTCAAGCCCCAGCACTCCACTTTTCACGCTTTGCTCAAATTCCTCTCTGATTCTACAAACGCCCTCAACAAAAGGGAGCAGACAGTAGGCTGCTTCCTTGACGTAGAGAAAGCGTTTGACTCAGTCTGGACAAAGGGGCTAATATTCAAAATCATAAACCTCGACTACCCGCCTTATCTCACCCGGGTTATATATAGCTTTCTGTCATCCCGGAATTTCTACATAGAAATTGAGAATCTCAAATCTCAGGCAACATCAGTCAGTGCTGGTGTCCCCCAAGGTTCGGTCCTCGGACCAACTCTCTTCAATCTTTTCACCTATGATCAGCCTGCCAACGACTCAAATTCCACCACACTACTTTATACTGATGACTCCCTTACGTACGCCCATTCCATGTCATCCAATCTCGCTGCTACCAAAGTGGAGCGGCATGTCCTCAAACTCGACGAATTCTACAGAAATTGGGGCATCAAAATAAACCTTAACAAATCTGAAATGATTTGCATCCGAAATCCTTCGTGCCAACAACATCGAAATAGAAGTCAATAATGAAAAGCTTCAGCCTTCAAAGAACACCAAATACCTTGGTGTCTCTTTCAATAATCTGTTAAAATTCAACAATCACGCCAAGCTAACCATGAGGAAAACCAATTACGCTTACTCCCTACTCAACCCTATCATCAGAAGGAGAAACGGTCTCCCGAAAGATACAAAGCTGCTTATATATAAACAGCTCATCCTCCCAATCATCTGCTATTGCTTCCCCATCTGGCACACAATTTCGCCATCCTATATGAAGCAAATCAGCGCCCTCGAAAGAAAGATCCTAAGGGCCTGCACAGGAGTGTACAGGAAACCTGACGGACACTACTTTCCTAACACCTTTTTGTATGACAGTGCAAACATCACTCCAATCGAGGATTATCTCCTTTCTCAACATCCTAACCTCCTCATTAGCCAGCTTTCAACACAACTACAAATTGAAAACTTCCACTACTTATCACCTCTTCACCTAATCAACTCGGAAACGAGAAACATTTATTACCTGGGCGAAAGATTTACTTTCTTCACTGGTACAGGAAGCCGCCATCGTGGATAGGACATCATCCTGGCATCTCGATCATCGTGGGAGTTATCAACGCTGGACTTTCGGCATATTTCTCAGCATGCTGGAAGAAACGCCAGTCTTCAACTCACAACAAGTTAGAGAAATCTCTAACATTCCACAACTTCCCACTCCCATCCAACTTCCCTATTCCTCTAAATCCCAAAATTATTAAATAACAGACAAGAACACAGCTTGCCGTCGCGCAACAAGCTGTTAATAATAGGCCAAAATAAAAAGCCTGTAAGTAAAAACTATCAAGTATCCCGGGATATCGGTTCGGTCTAAAATTTCGCCATAATTCGTTATAATTCGTAAATCGCGTTCAATAATTAACAGAATTTGGGAAATTGATAAAACACCAGGGTGGACCTAAATAGGGGGCAGCTAGTGAGTAGTCAGTTCAGTGTGCTAAAGAAAAATTAAAAGATTCTTACTACGGAATTAGAACAAAATATTTTAAGGAAAACTTATTGAAAACTTATTGTGAAACGCAATGTTCTAACGAATTAAACTATCCTTACCGTGAAATTAAACAGCTTTTAGAAAACTTGTTGTGGAAATTCTAATTAATACACCTTTGTGAGAAATTTCCCCGTAAGCAACAATGGTACTAGTGATCTTCGCAAGTTAAGCAAGCTCTCCCTAGTCTCCCGCCGGAAAATCCCTAGCCCCGGCAAAACAGTGCTTATCTTAGCTTTTTGTTTTTGTCTGATTATCTTAAAGAGTCCGATGATCTAAGTTTGATTTATGGTAATTTCTTGGCTAATCTATAACATACCGATAGTTAAATCTCGAAACTGAAGTCTGTGACATAGCTAGCAGAAAATCTTGTCCAACTGGCCGTTGATAAGACCCTAGTAGAATTAAGTAAGTTGTTACAAAATTTGTACACACCTTCGCATTAAAATTTGGTGCATTACTGTCTTTGCCGGAATATATTCAAGAACCCACAATTGTCAAATTGTCACTGTTATAATTTAAGATACATGTCATGTCACCCAACAATCAGAATTCCAAATTATGGTATAGTGACATTGTCCTTCCTTCGAAATCATTTTGTCATTTTAATTTTATCAGAATCCAGCCCCTGGCGCATGCTTGATGTTAGTGGTAAAATCCAGATGCCGTAGCTGTATGGGTGACGCCTTCTCAGGGTTCTGGTTAAAAGCGAAAGTCATGGGCTTGGGGTTAGTGAACAATGTCGTGAATGGTCGACCTTCTAACAAAAAACGAAAGTATTTGATACCTTGATAGGCCGCCAACAATTCTTGATCGTACGCACTGTACTTGCACTGCATACTATTAACGACCGAGAAGAAGCCCAGAAGTTTCCAGGGGCTGTCCGTCTTTTGCTGCACCGTAGCTCCTACGGCCGTATCAGAGGCATAAACCCATAGGGCGAACTCCGAATAGCCCGAATGGAGTACAAATTGCTGTCTTTGGCACATCTTCGGGTATCATGTATCAATAGAATCGGTAAACCAATTATCACTTCTTTTTTAGTTTACAGCACCAAAAGTTCACCAAACTTCGTTCGATTTACTGTAAGCATTCATTCTTCAATAATTCGGATAATTTTAGGGGACCAAAGTCTTTCAAGCACTAAAACAAACAGCAAATCTTGCGTATAAGAAACAAAATTTGTGTACAAAATTAATTTTTGGTTCGGTTTGAACTTACTAATTAGTTTAAAACTTTAACACTCTTTAAAACGCAGTCTGTCATTAAACTTCTGGTAAAAACTAAGTAATTTTTGTTTGCTTTTCTTTGAAAGATCTTAGGCACACAAAGGATTTCGCTCATAAATTACCACCTATTTTATTATGTTTTAATCTGAGACCAATACAAAACTTGTACTATTTGCTTGCAGCAATTTTAATGTCACAATTCCATGTTTATGTCACATTAACATGCGTCAACTTGCCGTAAAAATTTTGAGATAAGGATTTCCATAGCCCAAATTATTTTATCTTCTATTTTAAATTCTATTGAATTATTTGTGTAAAAAACAATTTTTTTTGAAAGTATTTAAACATATGATGATCATATCACTTTTATATCACTTTTGATTCCCCCCCCCCCCTTTTCCGTTTCCTTTTTTGAAGCTATCTTAAAAAAATCCGTTATATGTTGGGTCGGTCAAGAGATGTGCACTCCAGAGAAAGCTTTTGCTTGAATTGATTGATGTCTACAACAATCCTGTAAAATATTATACCATATGGATGGAACGCGGATTTATAACTATAAGGTTAGATTGAATTAAAAAAAAAATGGTTTCGAACACTCACATATGTTATTTTTAAAGCATAGGTACTCTTTACGACACATGTAATTAAAAGCTCTTCACAGTGTGCGGCATTGCTAAAAAAAGTCGGTATTCGCTGCTCCATATGAAAAAGGAGACGTCTTCAAAAGCAGCAGTAGCTTACAACAAGCACTAGGGTTTATAGACTCTAATAGCAAGAGCTCAGCAAAAATACGTTAAGAACCCTTTCACCTAGAATCTAAATTAAAGCTAAGCATGAACAATTCAACAAGTTTTCGGTGCAGTTTTTCATTCAGAGGACTCTTTCAAGTATAGGTACCGAGATGAGCCAGGGCATAATATGTAATTGTAAAACTGAACGACAACCGTTAGCATCGGCGGTTTTCATTAAAAGCAACTTTTTAAATCGAACTTTATTTGCGACCTGTTTATATTTTTAGATAGCCCTGATTATAAAATTGGCATCCCGCGGAGCGCATGCCTCATAAAATATCGATCGAACCTTCCCTTTTCTGCTACTCCGTGGATATATAATTACAATGTATATAGATCTATCGTAGGAAAGGAAGGACTACCCAGGAAAAGATTTTGTTCAAAAGAATTGTGTAATTATGCTTTTGTAGGTATAACAGCACAAAAATAATATTTTCGTTGATTTAACGTGCGTTTCAATGAATAAGGAATGAATACGGTGCTGGCTAGCTTTAGAGACTTAAGTGAAATAAAAGTATTCGCAGGAAATTTTTTAGTATCGATATGATAGAAGGAGTACTTTTCATTTTCGAAATAAAAAAGTGAATAAAAACAGTTAAACATGGTAACGATGACTTCTGAAAGTGATAAGTCAAAGGCGCCAGCAAAAACTACTTCAAGTGCCGCAAGTGCTGCTGTTACGAGAACTGAGGATGCTCCCAATATTCTCGTTTACAAAAAAGTTTGTTCTTCCTATAATTATTTGTTTTGCGTTTTTCAATTAAGTCGTTGTTTTTTTAGATGGAATCTATAATAGAAAGGATGCAGGGAGAATCTTCAGGAGTGTCGGTTCGTACTGTTAAGGCTTTTATGAGTAAAGTTCCTTCGGTTTTTACTGGAGCAGATTTGATTTCGTGGATTATGAAAAATTTAGATGTTGAAGATGTTACTGAGGCTCTTCATTTTGCACACTTGCTCGCCTCACATGGATATATTTTTCCCATCGATGATCATGCTCTTACAGTAAAGAATGATGGAACTTTCTACAGGTAACTTATTTATGGCAGCTATTAACTCAAAACTACCTAAATAAATACTAAAACATAAATTGTTTTTCTAGATTTCAAACACCATACTTTTGGCCATCCAACTGTTGGGAACCAGAAAATACTGATTATGCTGTATACTTGTGCAAACGAACAATGCAAAATAAGACACGTTTGGAATTAGCCGACTATGAAGCTGAAAATTTAGCTAGACTACAGAAAATGTTTTCCAGGAAATGGGAATTTATTTTCATGCAGGTTTTTACTTAATATTATGGTGTTTGTGTGCAAGTTTATATAAACGCAATCCTTTATTTAAAGGCGGAATCTCAAAGTAAAGTAGCAAAGAAACGGGATAAGTTAGAGCGAAAAGTTTTAGATTCACAGGAGAGGGCATTTTGGGATGTACATCGACCTATGCCTGGTTGTGTAAATACAACGGAAATAGATATAAAAAAAGCTTATAGACGTGGAGGCTCCAGCCATGGAACTGGCTCTGCAGGTGCTTCTTTAGCTAACAATCCTTTAGAACAATTATCACGAATTATAGCTTTGAGAAAACAAAAGCTTGAGAGACGAACCATAAAAATATCCAAAGCAGCTGAATCGTAAGTGCTTTAAAATCTTTGAGCATTGCATTTACTTACATTTGAGTTGATTTAATGGTTTTATTACAGTTTAGTTTCATATTTTGAGCAATACTCTGAATTTGACTATTTCTTGACGTCACCAGAATTGCCAAATCCCTGGCATTCTGATAACACTGAAATGTGGGATGCCGAGAAATTCACGTAAGTATCGCTAAATAATATCTTTAGTATGAATTTGTGTCTTGTCTTCTTTTTGTTTTATCCGATACGCTTGTTTCCTAGATAAATCTGTGGAAATGGAAGTTTTTTTTTTTTAGAATTAGCTTTTTCCACCTTAATGAATTTTTGTAACTTTAACCGTATTTTTTATTCGCTGACTTGTGTTTTTTATACGCTTATCTAATTGGTTTAAGAAAAACCGTCCGAATCTCCTGTTTCTACCACTATAAAAACGTTAAGACATCGTTGAAATCACAAGTTTAAGCCTTTTTAATATTATTGCATTCCAGTATAATTGAAATTCATTCGCTTTTCAATTAAATCCCTCACCTTTATAATTAAAAAATGTGTGGTACTTTTCCATTAAATTAAAAAAACTACAAAAATATAAGTATTGGTGGAATTACCGGACTACAAGAACTCGATTTTCTTTGCAATTTTATAGCATAGCTAAATTCGCATGATCTCTGAGTTTCAGCTTTGAATCAATCAAACACCCGAGATATATTTTTTTTCTGAAGTGAAGGTGAAAGCGAACAATAAAATTTATCTCCTGAAAAGAATCGGAAATTAATCAAAAAGGCATTTGCATAAAAGGGAATTTAAGGAATTATTTAGTGAAGGTTGAAGTGTTGCTGCTGATGAGCTTGTTTTCATGTTTTCATTTGTGACGAGAAATATTTCATCATTGTTTTCTTATCACGATTACCGCAATCTATATTAAGTGCGTAAATGTAGTATCAATCGGTACAAAATCAACTATTTGCCATCTTGTGACTTTTGCCAGTGATTTGATTTAATTTGCATTGCATTAGTTAAAACAAGAGGACTTGACTTTTATTTCTTTTAATTAAATTTATAAAAAAAAAATTCTTCCAATTCCGGAGTCGAGATATTTTACTGGAAAAGAATATTAAATTAAATATTACGATGCCCGTCAATTGGTAAATTTATTGCAGTTCAATGGTATCAGTCTACTTTCAGCTCTCAAGGACAAAAAAAAAATTGTATTTTAATATTTAAAACAAATAGAAAATATTGGGTTTACCGCGAAAATTTCAATTTTATGCAAGTCATAATTTGAATAAATAAATTCAATTTCTTTGATTTGATATACTAATGGCTCCATGAGCTCCAATTTAATATTCTTATTAGTCATAACAATTTCTAATTTTAATTTTTATTAGCTTTCAGACCTTAACATTAATACTACTTTTAAACTAATCGTACATTTACACTCAATTAATGTGTTCCTTATCAACTAAGTTTAAAAGCATACCTGGCAACGCAAATGTAGGTAGTTGCCTCACCTAGTGTATATATTTCATACTTTTTTGAATTGATATACTTCGGTTCAGTAGATCTTTTGGCTGGCATCTCTAGATGCAAAAGCTGGTAGTTGCATCACCATATATTAGATTTTTTAATGGGTCCTTTCTCTGATAATACATTAATAATACATAATCATAACTCATAACATATAGTCAGGCACTGAATGGTGGTAACTTGGACGATCAACACTCGCGATCTGGTGCTAAGTCAACATACACAGATTCCTTCACTGCCCCTGGTATGCCAGGTATGAGGACTCGGCTCTCCACTAAATCCATTAACGCTGGGAGCCCTAATGCCCCAGATAGAGTAAAGTCAAAGCGCATAAGTTATCCACCCCTACCACTACCGTTAAACCAACCGCTCCGGGGAATAAAAGCAAAAATAAGGCCAAAAATTGAAAGAGAAATAAAAATAAAGGGAAACATCCAGTAATTAAGCCGGATACAGAATTACATATATGTACCATTTGTGACTGCTCGGGCGACCCACCCAAGAAGTAGTCACACTGACCTAATCTGGGTCTGTATTAGTTGTATTAAATTGGCTAGAGCTCATCTGACACCAGCAACAACGCGTGTAGCCATACAGCAGTCCCATCTTGATTCAGATCTAATAGATAGCACTTGCTCATCACCGTACATCGACTTCCCCTTTAGCGGAAGTCAGACCCTGTCCGCACAAGATACAGTGGACTACCCCCTGACGTGAATCAGATCAACACAGATCTCAGCAAGCACCTGCTGACTGCAGAGTCCACCAGTATGCTGCCCTTAGCAGTGGGTGAGTACCCACACGTGGTCTACCATCGTTCATCGGATGGAATTTGGGTTCCTACCCCTATCCAAACAACAACTTCATATTTCAGCACCATCAATCGGCTTACCTAAGAGTCATTCGCTAACAGCTACACAGCATTCCTCATAGTCTCAGAAAGCTGTTGGAGGTGTATATCGTGACGAATATTGCACGAGCATTGAGGTAAAACTCCTACAATTGTTGAGGAGCGGGGATTCTATTACTGGCGGCAGGACCATTAATATTGGTGCGTTGTCACGTATCTACGAAAAAAAAAGAACGCTGGTAATCGGTAATCTGCCTAGTGCTTTGACGTGTAGTAAAGTCAGACACTTCTTTTTACCTGCTCTGTGTGCAAGTATTGACCTGCCAAAATCATTTTGTGATAGTGTTGAGTTGATCTCACCTATCAGACCTAAGACCGGTCTACCTACTCCAATTCTACCTAAAGTCTTCATCAGGTTTTATAAGGAGGAAGACTGCTGTGCATTTTTCCAAGCTTACTTGCATCAGCTTAAAACTAAACCCCTAACACTAAATTTAATCGACCCTGAGGGGGCCAAAACCAGAATCTATATCAACGAAGACCTATTACCTCAAGATCTTCATCTTCTCCACACAGCACTTGATCAAAGGAAAATAAATCTGGTTGAGAGGGTATACACACGGAATAGAACAATTTATATTTTATACACAACTGACTGTGCTACTAACGTAGCAGCACGTTTCACTTGTGAACTGGCGCAACGCCTTTCAAAACTCCAAACATCATCTGTCATCTCAATGTCCACTGGCAATATTCAACATCATGAGCAGCCCGCTCTATAATTTACCCACTCAGGCGGACCTTACTAACTACCTCCCAACCAACAATTTTAACGTCATATCCTTTAACGCTCGATCTTCCCCCAAAAAATATCACTGGCATCAGACGCCTGGATGAGCTGGGTGATGTCAGCGCCCTGTTAGTGTGTGAGACATGGTCCAAGAGACATCACTCTTCGAAAATGCTGGAGGTTCCTGGGTATAGACTACACAGGCTTGATAGAACTGTCAAGAGGAGGGGGGGGGGGGTATATGTGTCTATGTATCTGATGTCGCGAAATCCCGGGCTTTGTTTCGCTGGATGGATGACAGCTGGGAGATCCTGGCTGTTCAGGTCATAGGTAGTGATCCCAACTCGGAGCCCATCACGCTGGCGGTCATCTATAGATGCGCGGTAATGTTCATTGACAATGAGATGGCCGCCCTTTCTGATGCTCTCGAGCGCTTAGTGAGCTACTCTACTCGCATTTTGATAGGTGGCGATTTAAACATAGATGTTAGCTGTCCATCCACTTTGTCCGAGTCATTAACTGACCTTCTGAACGAGAAGGGTCTGGAAATAATCAATGATCTACCAACGCGTCACGGACCAGTGTCGGCTACTACTCTTGGATCTTTTGATTGCTCTTCCAGGTTATCTGCCTGTATTTTCTGGTCAGTGCCCGGGAGTATCTGATCAGGAACTGATGTTCGCTTTCTTTAATATCCATTGTCAACCTCCAAACCGTTATAAAACCTTCAGAAACTTCTCAGCCATTCAAGATTATGCCATTCAGGCAGATCTCGCGGGGACCGATTGGTCTCCCATTTTCACTAATCCCGATAATAACTTTGCTGCTCAATATTACTCAGATTCACTGTGTTCAATTTTTGAGAGACAGGTCCCACTCAAAACGATTAAAATCAGTACCGTCAAGGATATAATCTTTAAATTTCCGGAAATTCTGCTGAAATGTCAGTACCGTGACCTGGCAATGGAAGGCGGACAAAACAGCTGCTAACTATCGCGAGTTTCATTTACTTAGAACAGAGCCAAACTTAAAGAGCATACTTTGAGAGGTATCAGGGATGGTAATGTAATTAGTTAGAATAAGATCAACGACCTTGGCCTAGTCTCTAAAGCAAGGGTTTAGCCTGACTTTGATCCGGATGAGTATGCTGAACATCTCTGTCCCAGCACTGCCTTGCTGCCTGATGTTTTTAGAGACAGCTTCGGGGATGTACTACAGCATATTCCCTCTTCTCCTCTTCCCGTGGCCGCTCCTGGTGTCTCGGCTCCTATCGACACTAGTACATCCAACTCTTATAATGATTTTAGCTTCAGTAATGCCTCAGAAGTTAACATAGTGAATGCGTTCCAGAAGATCAAATCAAATGCTACTCGATATATTGACGTTACCGCTTAAATTCTACAGGATTATTTTGCCATTCATTCTGCCGATCATTACTCATGTGATGAAGAGACAGTTGTCTTCATCACAGTTTCCAGACCATTGGAAAGTAGGTCTAATTACTCCAATCCCTAAAAATAACTCCCCTGCTGATATCTCGGAATGGAGACCAATCACAATATTACCAACTATATCAAAAGTCCTTGAAATCTTGATAGCTGACAAAATTTCCACTCATGTTAGCACTACAACCTATTATCGGACCGACAGTCTGAATTCAGGAGATATCATTCAACTAGCACGCACGGCCTTGCTGGAGGTTGCCACAGATATTCGAAATCTCTGCGACATGCGCAACTGTGTGATTCATGTGCTGCTGGACTTTAGTAAGGCCTTTGATTCCGTTCCTCACACACTGCTGATTGACAAGCTTCGTAGGCGTTTTGAGTTCTCAACATCTGCCTGTGGAATGATCAAGAACTATCTGAGACATAGACTGTTTATGGTAAAATGCAATAACTCTTACTCCTCAATGAGGAGCGCAACAGATGGAGTACCACAGGGCGCTGTGCTGGCCCCACTCTTGTTCACGCTATTCATTGACGATATTACTACAGCTTTGAATAATGTACATTTTCACATATACGCAGACGATCTGCAGATATACTCTAGTGCTCCTGGGGACAATCTCAGTGAAGCCGCGGCAACTATAAATACAACTCTTGTCAAGATTGCAGATTAGTCTGCTAACAATAGTCTGTCCCTCAATCCCTCCAAGACTCAGGCTATCGTCTATTCCATTCGTCTCAGAAACATCACCAGCCCATCTTCAGATCTTCCCAACATTCATCTTCTGGGGAACTCTATTAGGCTCTCAACTAAGCCGATCCTGAATCTCGGTCTTCTCATGGACCCATGTCTCGCTTGGGAACCACAAATAAAGATTTGCTCTAGGGTGTATTATGGTTTACGCTCCCTCTATGCTGCTTCCCAGCATATTGATCTGGTCACCCGTACAAGGCTTCTCTCAGCCCTGATTTTTCCGATTTTTTTCTACGCCGACGTAGTCTTGTTTCCCATCTCCAATGGAAATTTCTCCAAATTATTCCGTGCATTCAAGGCCTGTGCCAGATACGCTTTTGGTTTCAAACGAGGTTCACATGTGCCCCCACAGCTCCTTGAAATGTTTCTTCCGTGTACACTTGGTGCTTTCAAGCTTATTTTTAAGACTAGACATGGACTATTGCCCAACTATATTACTAGACGTTTTAGTTGGAGCGCTCTGAACAACCACAGAATTGTCCTCCTTAGGGTTCGCACACAGTTTGGCGGACAAACCGTATTTCTTAACGGGGCCGTTCTATGGAACCGTATGTCCGAGGAAGCTAGATACGCTGCGACACTGAATTCATTCAAGTCCGAAGCTCTGGACTTCCTGACGACAGCTGTATGAGGGTTATCCGACATGGTGTTCTGTACTTTTTGTATATTTTCAGCATTCTCTCCATTTCTACACTTCTCACACCAGTTGCTCCACAGCTATTATGGGATTGGATATGTTTTCTGTTATCCATCATTCAGCAGCTTTGATTATCTGTATAGCGCTTTTTTTTTTTTGGTTTAAATATCTATATTAACCCCATACTAATCAAATTATTCAAACTAATCTAATTCATCTAATTCTAAGTTTATTGTACTGCATTTAGGCTCCTAGTTGTATTCTATTTTCATTGTATTTCATTTTTGCTTTTTGTGTGTTCACTGTGCTGTATTTTGGGCTGATGTTGCTTACTGTTATCTTTTATGATTTGTTTTGCTGAAGTGTGAATCTGCTATGTAGCTTTCTGAGATGTGCCCAGCGCTGTGCGTGCCTTTGGCACGGGTACTCAAATAAATTTATGTTTATGTTTAATGCAATTTACGCTTTCAATTACTTCACCATTAATTTAAAAGTAATATCACCATTGGTATCAAATGTCATATTTCTTTGTTTTGGTCGTTTTACTTTCAATTTATTACTTTTCAACCATCCATCCAGTAGGAGTAGGTGTCTTCGTTCATTTCATGTAGCATTTTGCTAATATCCTTTCCACTATATATAAGAGTATTATCTGCGAAAAAAGCACGATTTTAAAATTCCATTTATATCATTGATATAATAGAAAGAACAATGTTACTCTTAAAACAGAGCCCTGATTCTAATAACAGGCCATTTATATTTTTTCTTCGAGTCCTTCCGGATAAATATAAACGAAACCCTCCAATTCAAAATCTATTTATTTATTACAAACTCCGGCATGGGCGCCGCGCAAATAAGCGTTGGGTATGGAGTATTAAGATAAATACAGAGTTGAATATAACTAGAACTTAAGTACAACAATATTTAATTGAGAATTGTAAAGGGGAGGGTAAATAGCGCCTTATTTAAGTTAACATTTCAATGTAGATGACTTCTGTGCTAATACTAAAATTAAATCTAATTCCACATCTCTAATCACTCCATAGCTTCTTTAACAATACCTCTATTCTATTCTATTAGTCATACATTTTTTTCTAAATTTGCTATGCGTTCCACAATTATTGAATTTTGAACATTTGTTAAGTGTAATCTGGCGTACTCACCCCAACCACTTTTATTCCTTTAACAACGGGGTTTTCTTCGCAGCTGTCAATAAATTTTCATGTGATGACGTAATACAAACAGAAAAAGTTGCCTTGCCTTACAAAACTGAAAAAAAAAATATATTACTTTTCAATTTCTCCATAGGAAAGAAGTTCCATTAAGGCGTGTGAAAAGATGGGCATTTAGTTTACGGGAGCTACTCAACGACCCAATAGGACGTGAACAATTTGCAAAGTTTCTTGAGAAGGAATACAGTGGAGAAAATTTAAAGTAAAATTTCTAACCTAAAAACGTCTGCCTCTGATTAAATAAATTTCTTTTAAGGTTTTGGGAATCTGTACAGAAAATGAAAGCACTCCCACAGTCAGCAATTAAAGAGGAAATAAATAGAGTCTGGCAAGAATTCTTAGCTCCAGATGCACCATGTCCGGTAAATGTAGATTCCAAATCCGTAGAATTGGCAAGAGAAGCTGTACACTCACCTTCAGGACCAAACAGATGGTGCTTTGATGTTGCAGCGTCCCATGTATACCATCTTATGAAAAGTGACTCATATTCACGTTACCTCCGGTCGGATATGTACAAAGATTATCTCAATTGCTCCAGAAAGAAGATCAAATCAATCCCGAATTTGTTCGGCGTGAAACGTTAAGGAATCTAAGACTCATCAAGCAAGGGACCATCCCGAGTCTACGTTACTTTCAAAGTAATGGAATACCTTCCTAAACTGCCAGTGTACCTTACCTTATTTCTCGCAAAGCGACTGCGAAATTTGAGTTTGAATTTTTGTTTGTCTGCCTCTGGCAGGAGCTTGCAGTGGTGTAGGAGTGTGTGTTTATGCAATCTTTGTTGAAGTATAACATATCGGCCGCTGGCCAATTAAACATGAAATTTTTTTTTATTTGTTTCCAAAACGTAACTGATGGTTGGTTACTGTTACCGCAATAACTTTTCGATCGTACAAAAATCGTTTGAAATTTGATCACTTTTGTTGTTCTTATCATCCCCGACATGATATAAATCAATTTAGCTGGAAATCACAGATGTTGTTTTTTATATTTGTCGTATACAAAAACGTGTATTAAATAAAGTATGTAATGTTTATAAGTGTATCATCTGGGTGGTGTATGTATATATGCATACACTATAGAAATAAAAGAAAGGAAAACGTTTGTAAAATAATAATTGTCTTATAAATAACTATTTCCTAACACGTGTTCCGTTAGGGTGGTCCAAATATTTTCACTATGTTCTTCTTCACAATCTTCCCTTTATTCCATTATCCAAGAAAAGTGTTTATACAAAAATTTAGACTACGTATTTGAAAAAATATATTCGATTTCTCTTTTGAAAAAGTTTTAAATAGTTTATCCACGCAATTTTCTTGTTGTGACTTTCATTAGTGCCAATAAGTCTATAATAAGATCAACTCAGTGTGGTTGATTTGTACACCAGTAAAAACACTTTCAACAGCAAAACTTCAATTACAAAAGACTGTCCTTAATAAAATATGCTTCAGCAACCGTTCATGCTTACGAAAAAATGGTCTCCTAGTTTTTTTAACCAAATTATTTGATTAAAACGAACGGGCCATATTTATAGATAAAGATTATTCAATGGGAAATTTAGCCAGGATATTGACAACAGGAATTTGAGGGAACAATGTCCAGCCATAAATAAATTAGCTCCAGTCCGTGGCATTTGGGAAATGCTAAACAGAAATTTGGCAAAGCTTTATACATGACCAGGTGTTTATCTTGCTATTGACGAACAATAATTATGCGTGGCTTATCAACAATATACATATATATAGTACTAGGGAGAGCCCGTCGGCGTTGCCTGGCGATAATATAGATAGCTAGGTGGGTGGGGATATTATCTGACTCGTCCGCGCGATTCCGTACTGTGGGAGAGTGTCGCTCTCTACGTCGACGCGTTCTCAGGCAGTGCCCAAATATGTAGTAAAACACGAAATATTTGTATGGCAACCTTCCGAAGGAGTTGCCCGATTTGTCCCATTTTTGAACGTAAATTTACATTTTTTTTTTAAAACGTCGTGTACAAAATTTCAGGTCTCCACGTCGACGCGTTCTCAGGCAGTTTCAAAGTTATAGTGAAAATCAAAATTTGAGCTTCCACGTCAACGCGTTCTCAGACAGTTTCCAAATATATAGTGAAAACCCAAAAATTTTGTATGGTAACACTAGCTATGAAGGGGTTGCCCGATTTAGTCCATTTTTTAAATTTTATTTACTATTGCGATGAAAACACCACGTACCAAATTTTAGCTCTCTACGCGTACTCGTTGTCAGGCATGTCCACATATATATATTTATAAAAAACGAAATATTTGCTGCCCGATTTAGTCCATTTTTGAATTTGTATTTGAAATGTTTACGAAAACGCCGTGTCAGATTTCCACGTCGACGAGTTCTCAGGCTATTTTTTAGATCTCGACAACAACGCCATCTATCGTGTCCAAAACTATCCTATCTTTCAAGCTGGAGCCAACCAAACACATTCACAAAATGTCATTATAGCGTGTACGAACACACGTGATTTTTATATATTAAGATTATATTTATATATACCTGTAAAATATAGAAATAACATTTTTTTCAATATAACATACTAATCTGAGAATCTCGGAAACCACTTCAATTAGCCATGAGAAACCAATGTGGCAACATCTGTAATACTGCAAAATTAAATAAATGTTGCAGAAATATTACTACAAAAACTACTTTTATTAGTGTTCCGCTCGCCCAAGATTTGTTGACCCAAAATATATAGTTACGTTCAATGAGTAGCTCAATAGCAAAAATGAACAGAAAATGTGTTTTATAAATCTAGAACATGGCTCCAAATTGAACTGCAACACATCAAGAGCAAGATTTTCTGCTCTTCTGCTCTAACATTTTTAAATGAGCATCTAAGAGTAATCAGTGGATTAGAGAGAAGCTATAACTATCAATATTTAACTTTATCGACATTTTCGATACATTGTAATTCAACTTTCGCCCAGCATGAAAGAGATTAGCTGAAATCTCATCACTTTATGTAAATTGTAAAAATTTTGCAAAAAGAAAAACCCAGTATGCAATATATCTCATGTAATCCAGAAACATAATAGGTCCAAATGGAAAACCTAAGATATAAAAGTTTTTAATGAGATGAAAGGAGAGGTAGGTAGATACATTTTCTTTTAGGCGAAAAATTAATTGATGACCACCGGTTTTTTTCTCTGCTACATTTATAGTTCATACCGCTTTTAATGCGCATTTGGTTCTTATAAAAGCAGATCCTTAACAATCGATCTCATAAAGCAGATGTGCCCACCAACACTTAATAAAAGAACCGAGATTGCATATCAGAACCGTGTCAAATTGTGCTTTGTTATTCGGGTTCTCAAATTTTGTAGGCAGACGGGGTCCTAAGAAAAATGTTATTTATGTGACAGTTGCAATGACCGAAAAGTGAGAAACATTTTTGAAAAAATGCAATAGAATTGTTTGAAGTGATCGCTCTTTGACAATTGTAAATATTCTGTTCAGATGTGAACTAACAATTAAAGGAAAACAACGGTCTAATTATTAGGCCTATTGTCAACAAATCATTCGTTTTACTTTGGATTAGATATCTTACAACTGCTTTTATGGATTTTTTATTCTTTTTAGTGTTGGCAATCCTTTTATGTTAACATTGTTGCCTAGCAACTTGAATAACGGCAAAAAATGTACCGTTAAATGGAATAATACATACATATACCCGGTCAGTTTATTTTAAATAATCACATATTATAGGTTATTACCTAAAAACCATAAAAAAATAATCAATGAATTTTTCATATAAGCTAATCCTGCTTAAAACATGATTAGCTTATCTTCCTAATAGAATAAGAAATTGCGTTAGCAATTTCAACAGCATGTCTGTTTTTTTTTCTAGTCTACTAAATACTTATTCAATAAGTGTGGTGTTGTATTTTATTTCCTAAGGACAGGGAAAGTGACGGCCAAATATTGCAAACATTTCAAGTTATCATAAGCTAAAACTGAAAACGTTAATGGATCTAATAATTTGGCAAGGGACTGTACATAGTTTAGATATAACAAGTGCATTTCCCGATACTAAGAAAACAATCAAAACTCTCTTTGTTGTTAATTAACCAAAATGTTAATGAAATTGCTGAATTATCTGATTGACACTTGTTCATCGATCGATACTAAATACACTGTATAGTTTTTGTATTAGTAATTTCACCCAAAACCTTCTTTCCAAGTCACTCACTAATAGCCCTAGCCAAGTCCTAACGTTCTAAGATATTTGCAGTATTCTTATGTAAAAGTGATTGAGTCGAATAGCGCCTGCGCCCTAAACTACAGAAAAAATGTATCTTAACTCAATGACTACGATTCCTTAAACAAAATCTCTCAGCTGAATAACAATTCCCTATGTAAATGTGCCATGGTTCGATGAATTCGAACGAATCTGATTGCAAATGATGACTGTGAAACTATTACTCATCTGAGAGTTATTGAATGTTATATGATATGGTTTCTTTTTAATCAAAACTATTTTATTATTTTGTTTAGTAAGGTATATAATAAGTGTAGCCTTTGGGAAGGTAAGAAGCCAAATTCGAAATTACTGGCAGACTATTTTCCTGTATGGATAGTAGTTTAGGCTTATAGCATAAGCTCATTAATCCAAAGAGAGACAAAAAGTAATTTTTAAACGATTAAAAAACGGCTTTTAGTTTGGTGCTTTACTTTTATTTAATCCAATAAGAAAACTTTTGTTTTTGTGGATTTTATTTAACAGAAGATCTCATTGTTGAGAAAATACACAAAATCTTACTGATATCTAATCTCGAGACGCGAGTATCTCAGCAACATATCATAAATTGTAAGTCCCCCCCCCCCCCCCACTGATCGGAATTCCACCGGTGAATTATGTTCTTCGAAAAATTATGCTCATGTACACGAGTTTTCATTCCTGTTTGCTATTTTAAGGTTTGAATGACTGATTTCTATCCCAATAAAAGAGCAAAGCTGTAGAGGTCTAATATGATAAACAAACCACCGATGAATTATACAAAAGAAAATTAATAAAAAATTAGTTCTTCACTGAATTCAGCATTTTATTTCTATATTAAATCGAACTTCCCTATTAAATATGATAACAATCTGAAAGAAGCTAAGGCTAACACCACAATTTGAATACAATGTTTGAACAAACTTTTGATTTTTAATGCACATATTGTCTATATTAACTAGGAACGGGAATAAATAAAGCGACCTCAAAGGCGAAATGCATGCAAGTGAACACTGGTACTACTTCAGTAAATAAATGCACGACACGTGTTAATATGCTCTAATATATAATATACTTATAATCGTCAATTTAGCAACAGTACAATATACAATTTTGATTGTAAACATTTTTGCAACCAATGTGCTCCTTATAATTCATAAAAATATTTAAAATTGGTCAAATAGTAGAACTTGAACTTGACATATCAAGTAAATTCTATAAATGGAATGCTTGTGTAAATACTGTGAAACAGTCGATTTTCTTATATAAATCTTCTGGTTTAGATACGTTTCTGTTGATAAACCAGTTATCTGGATTTCGAAAAGGCACTGTTTGTGAACGCCGCGTACCTATGTTTCGTTTTTTGTTTGTTTGTTTAATTATTAGCACCGAGTTTTTTATATGGTTTCCCTCCATTACGTTCCCATTCTCTGTTGAATTCGTGTTCTAGAATTTCTGCTCCTCGTTTACGTGTGAGACCAGTCTCTTCTAGACTTAATTCGCACATTTGCATATCGTCGACACCTGTAAAATTTGAAGGTAAGTAATAATAGTTTGCATTAAATCAATAATATAGTGAATTACCTGCAACTAATAATATTGGAGGTTTGTCAGCGTGAAGCTCCATTTGCCTTGCTACGTATTGTCCATCAAAGTGTGCATACCACAAGCCACGTTTTGCTAAAATATGATTGTTGTCTTAAAATATCGTTTTGAGTATTTTTATTACTAAAATGCATTGGGTGTAACTGAAAATTTCTTTATCATTTAAAGCAAGAAGAGTCAACTAACATGTTGATAGTTGCGTGGCAAATAAATTCCATTGCTTTTTACTTCATTCCTAGATATAATGAGAAAGAAAATATGAAAAGCCACTCAAAAACTTATGAATTGATCATTATCTCCGGATTAAGTAAAGGTTTGGGAGGCAGAGTGGAGCAACATCAATCGTTTCCATACAGAGATCCCTTTGCACCACGCGTTCGATATGCTTCCCCGTGATGGCTCCCAATAACCAACTTATATGATTAAATATTGAGGGCTCTGGTCCTTCAAAGGAGATTAAGCTGGTTACCGATATAAGCCATGAAATATTGCCTTGTGTCTGTACTGATCCAAAGTTGACAACTTCACAGCATTTCGTATAAGGGAATGATAATAACAATGCAATGCTGGGGTAAGCTACTTACATATACTCTAGTAGAAACTCAACTAAACAACGTAGGGATGATGTTGGAAAAAAAAATACGGCTCAGCGAGTTCATACAAATTGAGGTTTTCATTACCGTTTTCCGCATTTAAAGAAAACCCCCATTTTGACTCTTTTGAGTTTTTCATTTAGCAGTAAATTTTTTGAATAACATAAAGACACTAAATACAAGTTTAATCCCTCCTATGTATATAAAGGTTCACAGCAGCGAAGCAAATGAAAGACTTTTCCAGCAAGAGGACGTAAGAAAATAAAATGACAAAAAACGGAAAGAGAAACGCGTTTTTCAATAAAATTTTTATTTAAAACTGAAAGAGAAAAGTAGTCATTATACATTTCATTCTCAAAGCATATTAATAATTGATCATATATGCTTAAAACGATTTAGGCTATTTATGCATCAAAAATCGTTCGAAGTTTTTCAGTTGGGTGGATTTTCAGAACATAACATGAAGAGTTCCTTCTTGTTGCAATTGTTCTTTGATAAACCTTTGTTAACCTAGACCTAGAGATAAGGACATACATATCAGCGAATGAAGAAGTTTTGCAAGAGTCTCTTTTATATTTCTTTAAATCGTTTTGAACTCTCCATTTTTTATTGTTAAGCCAAAACTCAGGGATTATTATGCAATACATAGCTTTGGCAACAAAGAAAATAATGAATAAAGAATGAATGGAGGAAGAGTCGGTGTACGTTCTGCTTACACTCAAGAGGCTTGCATGAGGGGGGATAACATATGATTCCACAGCTGTGCTACTGAACGTACAGTTTAAATCTATGCACGTATTTTATGTAATCCTATTTATCACACGATTCTATGAAATAATACAAACACAATCATCACTTCTTATTACACAACCTTATACAAGACTATACTTATGTGTACAGAGCGTAAAAACTTACTGTTGTCTGTTGCTTTAGCTCGCATAAAAGGTATACGAAAATATCTATGTTGTGCAGTAATGATTTCTTGCTTTGGCTGAATCCTTGGAGGAGCTTTATGAGCTGCAAAAGTAATATAATTTATGAGTATGACTTAAAAATAAATCAAAAATATAATCTTACACACCTGCTTCCATAACGCTTTTTGGGGCTCTTTCGTTTTCATCCATTGTTGTACGCTTGCGGTTTTTTGCTTTCCAGGCATGATAAACTTTCAAGCGACGATGAAATTCATGACGACAAGCCTTAAAATTAAATCATTTTACCAATAACATTAGAAAATAATTTATGTATGCATACACATACCTCAAGCAATTCAATATCACAAGAAGTGTTAATTGCATCTCTTAATTCGGAGTATTTCCATTTCGATAGATCATGCTTCTGTTTTCCTACTAATTGTTGCTGTGCTCTTACATTTTCGGATCTTAAATTAATTGTTTAATTGCATTTGTACTGAATTATAACCTAAAGCTACTAAAACCATTGTGAATCTACAGAGAAAGCGTAATAGAATATCATCCATGGAACACTTCCCATAAACTGAAATATTGTTGTGATTATTTCTTCTTCTAATTTGTAGAAATTTACTGCAACTATCAAGTTTATGGAAGGTGCTCCACCTTCAAGTAAATGAAAGAAATGAAAGCCGATCAGGAACAATGACAAAATTAAATCAATTTTAAGCATGAATCCGGTTGGGCTTAAATGATTTATTTTTGTCAACGCTAGCCATTTACGAGGGATATGTATTTACTGCAGACACTTAATTCTGACTTACTTCTTATGTTTGGATGAAGAAAATATGTTAAAGGTCCTCGATATACTGTGTGAGAGCAGTGTAAATATAAAAACAATTTTAGTTTTGTATTGAATATACTTAATCACGAATTATAACAGTTATATGTATAACACCTATACCAGAGAGTACATTTGAATATAAATCGAGAAAGTAGAAAAAGCTAATTTAAATTAATTCCCAAAAAAAAAAAATTCATTGCACTTTGAGTACAGAACAGACTATGGAATGAACTTTTTAAAATTGATATGAAAAACTGGTGGCAATGATATTTTTTGAAGAACAAAAACAGTAGCCTTAACAGAAACGGAGGGAGAAAATTACTGCTGAATATTGGAAGCTCTATCATAGCATGGGGTGATTTACAAAATATGAAGAATAAAATTTTTATCTTCTCCGCATCCTAAATCGTAAGGAATTTCTTCAATTTTTGACCTATTGTGACTGTATAAGGCAACAGTATTTGAAACTAATAGAATGGACAACTAATAACTAGATAAAGTTAGTCAAGTTAGTCATGGAATGAAAATGTGCTACAAGTACAGATGATAGCCAACCAATCCTGTTAAAAAGAATTTATAGACGTAGACGTAAATACTGTCGGACATAAAAATTCTGAATAAATCAAATTCTGAAATAATCAAATTCCTAAAAGCGGTTCTTGCTGTGAATTTTTATAATTATTTACATATTTATTGTTAGTCAATAAGACAAGCCTTGACTGCAATGCCGTATAGTGGAGTAAAACAATTTAAAAAATTGCAATATTTTTGTCTATCTTCTTGAATTAGATAAAAGTATAAATATGAAACTTGATTAAACTTAGCTCATAAGCCGGCAATATCTGAATATTAAGAGCAGGTTTTTCGCTTAACTTGGGTTTGAGACTGCCTAGTCTAAATTCTCCAGATATTTTTTTGTGAGATTCTGTTTGATGAAATTTTTTGTTTTTAAAATAATAGGAATATCTTCTTTATGAAAATAGTATATAGATGGGAATATGACTTATTCATCAGCGATGAGTAATATGAAAATGATTAGAAACGTGTAGAAATAAACTGTCTTAAACACAATAAGTTGTCATCAGCTCCTAGTTCAATTAATAAACGCATTGCAAATTATTAACAAAAGATGTAATCGTATCGAACTTCTATTACTTGTTTTGTATGCATTTATCGCTCTAGTTGATTTAACATTTCACTTATCTATATGACATCACCACCAATTCTGCTATCTCACTCGGAAACGCAGGTAGTACCACTGGTATTTTCTTGTGCTTATTCACACTATTATAATTTGGAATGGCTCTTATTATTTTAAAATATACGTAGAAAATCGATTTGTAACCAAGAAAGAGATTAAAACCAAGGTAAATGAGAGCAATGTAAGAAGCACCAAAGGAACAGTTCGCCGCAAGCCTGTGCAGCTGAACTTAAAAGCTTTTAGACCCACCCGTAAGTGCAAGTTGATTGCTGTGATGGCAGCAAATCACTTAGGTCACTTTTATCTTGGCGAGCGGTGAACGATGAGCTGTGAGAGGTAAAACACCGCTTATCCATGCCATCGCTACGAAAGTTTTCAGATTGAAGAGCGTTGAGCCGTGTCGCCGAGCGTTGTTTCCACAGTTCAGCTGAACTAAGCGGTGAGCGGTGGCTGTGCGCGTTGTCCATTACTTGTGGTGTAATTTTTCTAGAGTAAGACCTTCGCCAATCAAGAAATCATCAGCTGAATTCTAATTGAAAACCAAATCGTCTTCAAAAACAAATATAGACTCTGAATTCAAAGGATGTCGGCAGGAACCACATTAAATGAATAATATTCTTTAAATTAGAGCACAGTTTTAAAAATGTCATATAACCGTTTCGTAATTTCAGTGGTTCATTATTATCCTTATTAAACGATAACAGATAAACAATAGAATTTAACTTTGATTTAACAAATATCCAGAATTGTTTAAAGTTTGTCGTGCAATATTGATTTAATTTTGCTAATGTTAAACTTTCAGTGCTGAAACAATTGGAACACAAAAGCCAATGTAAATCAGATACAATCAGCATCACTCGTTGAGGAACAGCACGTTTTTCAGACCTTGTTCATTAAATCCGTTTGATGATTTCATCTCTACATCGGCAGAGAAAAGCGACTCACAATTAATTTTTATCGACATGAATATGCATTTGATAGTAGAAATCAAACTGATTTATGTGAAGTCATAGTAATGGCAAAACTCGTTATATTTTAAAGAAGATAGGTAGATCCCACAGTAAAGTCTGTCGACTGTGCGAAGAGAAAGATGAAACCACGAAGCATATTCCGCGCTTGCAGATTTAAGGTTGCAAATCACTGGAGAAGCATTTATCATTCCAAATAAGATTTGTAATCTAGCACGAAAGGCAATAATCGAGCTCGTAAAAAAAACTAGATTCAAGCTAACCACTTATGGGAAGTTTCTATGACCCTTTTCGGGCGCCCAGAGAAGAAAATTTAATTAGATTATTTGATTCAGAGCCGACATTTCTCTAAATCGGAACAGACAAGAGGACACAAAATTTAATTATTTCTGGTGGATATGGACTGGTCGGTTTGAAGTAAAATATATGGCACTTGTTTTTTGTTGTTATGTCAGCTGAATTATAGCCGATGTCAGTCCAGTTCAGAGCTTTCTGCACTAAAAACTGTAATATTTGTATAAATTTTTATTCGGTACTTATTGATTTACGTATTAGCACCCCTACGTTATAAAAACATATATATATATTTCAGGTAAAATAGTTGAAAGAAACAGAAATAGGCGAGATATCTTAAAACGTAAATTATAAATGTTATTTTCTTTAAACTCTTATACTCTTTCTGTACTATGAAATAATATTTTAAATCTGCAAATACCTTTTCGCGTCATAAGTATTTTGTTTTTTCAACTAAACATGTCAATTGAACTGGACGTGAACAAACCTATTAAATGACTAGCAGTGGTCAACATTTTAATTAATGAAAAAAAAAGCAAACAGCTTTGTTTAAAACGATAACGGAAATAAAGTGTTAATTAAAACAGAAAATGTTTAGTAGTTAAACAATGCTGGACTAATTTGAGTTAAAACGCATGCCAGAAAAAGGAAAACAAATGAAAAAAGAGAAGCACTTTAAATTGACAAATAGGAATGCTATACCTGATCAATCTGTTTGGATTACCCAATGGCGACACTTCGCTCGGACCACTGAGATAAAGAGGTTAAGATTTATACATAAGAATTGATTGCTTGAAATAACCATCTTAAAATTACAAAAATGTAAAGCCAAAAATGAATAAAGTGTGAAAAAGTTGCAAATTACAACAAAAATGCTCCAGATAATTTGTGAAAAAAAAAAGCTTTAAAATATGATTTAAATAAAACAATAAAAAATCATACTTTCGTATTAGAGGTGGGCTGTCTTCCACTTGACTGTTAGCTTCATTAGCAAGCCTCAGAGCAAGCTCGTGATCTCGTCGTTCTTGCTCCAGCTGCTGGCGATACTTGATATCCTCTTGGGCCTCCTTTTCTAGTTGGGCCTGTAATGCTAATGCTGCTTTGCGATCCTCTTCTTCTTGCCGTAATCTTTCTATCTCTTCAGCTTTTCTACGTGTTTCCATTTCGGCTTTTCTGTAAAATTTAACATAAACATTACAAATCTATACGATATACAAACAAAATTACAATTTTCGGATATTTTCTTCTTCCTGCTTTCGTCTCTCTTCCTCTTTTTTAGCATTACGTTCAGCTTCAAGTGCAAGTTGAACTTTTCGCAATCGTTCTTGTTCTTCTGCTTGACGCTGCTCCTATAGTGGAAAGTCGTGATAATTACATTTATTGAAGACATTCAGCATTTACTTACCATTAATTTACTATTCAGGGAAGCAGTCAGTTTATCAATATTTCTCATTAAACTTGAATAGAAATTGTCCACCTCTTTCGCAGAAATATTTCTATTTGCCTACATAAATATTGTATCAGAACAAGTCGTAGCGGTTAAAAGCCCTCTTACCCTTATAGTGGAGATCGCAGAATCGATTTGTTCGTCTATATCATGAACATCCTTCAAAATCACATCTTTACTCGCCTTCAACTGCCTGGCAATTTCAATAGTTTTTGCTGTGCTGCTCTTGATATTTCTAATTTTAATGATTCCTTGAACTCTGGGCTGATGTTGCTTCCGCGCCAAATATCCTCTAATAACCTTTTGCGCGATCAAAATACATTTTTTTCGATATTTCATACGATTTTTCACTAAACAACAGAAAAGTTTATTATTAAAAATTACAATTGGATCCAGTTGAGAAAGACTGAACTATGTGATTTGTGAGTAGAATAATACACTGACTGGGGCCTGCGACATACAGGGTGTTTCTGTCTAGGTGATCCATAGAGCAGGTGCTTATAGTACTCACCTAGGCAAACAAAAAATTGAATGGCAGGGGGGGGGGGGGAGAGAACCATATCAACTGTTTAGGAGTTACATGGTATTAAGTAAAAAGCTAATTTTTCACAAAACACCCCGTATCTTAAAATATCACATCAGTGGCTTTCCCAAAGACTGCTCAACCCGGTACTCCTGTACAGGGTGTTTTGTGAAAAACTAGCTTTCTTTCTTAATCATCCTGTAACTCTTAAGCCCCCTCCCCCTGCCATACAATTTTTTGTTTGCCTAGGTGAGTACCTACTATCACCTCCTGCTTTATTGACCTCCTTGGCGGAAACACCCTGTATATGTATATAGTTAAAAGTGGTGCGAGCGGAGTTGAGGAAAACAAAGCCCTTAACGCCAAAATGCAGTAAAATTAAAATACGTCTTGCTTCATTGCGAAGTTTACGATAAAGTTAGGGCATCTCAGAATATATTCTACAAACCTAAAAGAATATGAAAACAAGTATCATTACAGGATGATAGCGTAGGAACGTATCATCTGGCTGTCCGTTATTACCTAAATGTAACTTTACCATTTTGAATCTTCTTTCATATCTCCCAATTAGCTGTATGGCAAAGTTCTACTTCATGAGTGGCCTAAAACATCGGAAACGTATTGAGATCTTATCTTTCCGCTTTGAAAAAAATCCTTACAGTTTTAAGTTACAAGCTAAACTACATATGTATATAGCTTCCTCATGAAAACTGAAGATACGCGGACAATTGGTACAGTCGATGGCGGCCCAGTTTGTAGCGGCAGAGAAGCATAAATGAAAAGTATCGATCACCCGTGACTAATGCTTTTTTTCCGCTCCAATAAATAAGCCCAAAAGGATCAAGGAATAAGGCTTCCTTATGAAAAAAATTAAGTGGCCTAATTGGTAAGAGCACATAAGAAGAACTGAAAAATATCGATGCTCGAACTTCGTTTGCTGGTGACCAACGTATTTTGACTTCACGAATCAATCAATACAATCAAATATTAAGGTTTTCATAAAAGAATTTTACATAATACAAAGAAAAACAGAAAATATATCTGGATTGTGGAGTATACATAGGTACATATATATATATATATTTTTTTTTATATATTATTAAGCCTATATACCCTATGATGCAAAGCACAGCATGGCAGGAAGGAGATAGGGAAAGGATTAGGGGATATGAGGAGAGTGGCGGAGGTGCCGATGTATGTCGCCCTTAAACTTCCGCAGATTGTATGCCGGAGGGAAAACAGAAGATGGTAAGCTGTTCCACATTCGCACTGTTCGGGATAAAAAAGCATCACGGAATTTTACTGTACGGCCGAAAGTAATTTGAAGGTTTAAAGAATGTGCGCGGTTTGCAACGCGAATATTGCGTGCAGGAAACATTCTACAAGGGATTAGACTAGATATTTCATCAGAACATTGACCATGCATATAGCGATAAAGGAGCGAAAGGCATCCAACATTGCGGCGGTGCTCGAGTGAGTCGATATGACAAGTTATTGCCAAATCACCAATGAGCTTGAAGGCTGTGCGACCAGCCCCGCCCCATATATGGGAGTTGTATTCCATTCTAGTTCTAATATAGGACTTGTAGAGGAGCGCTAGATTTGATGGGCTGAAATATTTCTTACACCTTTTCAGAAATCCAAGACATTTCGACGCTTCTTTGGCAACAGAGAAGATGTGATCTGTCCAGTTTAACTTACTGGAAATAGTAATGCCAAGAATGTTTAGTGACGGTGAATCATAAATTAATGCTCCATAAAAAGAAACGGGTGTGGTTAAGTTATGATCTTGTTTTAATGAGATGAGACAGCTTTGGGTCTAGATGCATTGAATTCGACGCGATTCGCTTTGCCCCAAGCGAGGATATTGTTAAGATCGTTATTCAATGAACTAATCATGAAATCTCGTTTAACACATGCGGCACTCCCTCTGGAGTCCGCAAGAGTGTCAAAGGAGTAAGCGAAATCAAGAGTACTGTCATCTGCGAAACTATGGATGGGATTGAAAGTAAGGGAAGCAGATCATTAATGCAAATTAAAAAGAGTTGGAGAGATAACAGAGCCTCGAGGCACACCGGCATTTATGGGATGCGGTTCAGATGTAACGCCATCTAATACAACACGTATTTGGCGACTAAATAGGAAACTTTGAATCCATAATAGAAGAGGAGGAGAGAGACCAAGTGCTTTAAGTTTGGCTAAAAGGGCTGGATGCCAGACTCTAGCAAAGGCCTTTGAAATATCCAGGGAAACGATTTTAGACTCACCAAAATTGTGAAGACTACGGTTCCAACGTTCCGTAAGAAAGGTCAGCAAGTCTCCAGATGAGCGTCCAGCTCGGAAGCCATATTGGCGATCGTTGATGAGGTGATTAGTTTCTAGATACTTCATTAATTTTGAGTTAATGATAGATTCAAAAACCTTTGAAAGAATCGAAGTGATCGCAATTAGTCTATAATTTGAGGGATCGCTATCCTCTCCTTTCTTGAGAATAGGCTGAACGTGAGCTAGTTTCCAAGCAGTTGGGAATTTTCCTGTCGAATAAGACAAGTAGAATAGTTTGCGCAGAGGTTTAGCCGAGGATGAGGCACAGCTTTTAATTAACAGGGGCGAAAAACAATCAGGACCTGCGGCTTTGGAGAAGTTGATCCCCTTAAGGACCCTGAACACATCCCTCGTACGAACGTGTATTGGCTCTTGTACACATTCACACGGGCGATGCAAAACAGGTGTTTGTGAAGTGGGTGGAAGACAAGAATTTGAAGCGAATCTAGCAGCTAAAATATTAGCTTTATCCAGCGAGGCAACAATCACTTCACCATTATTAAGTAGTGAAGGTATAGAGGAACTGGTGAAAGTTGTTCCTGATGGTTTTGGCCAGGGACCAGAAACCTTTGCTACCTTTGCGGCTTGTCAAGATTCTTTGTCTAATATTCTGGTCAAAAAGAAATTTTTCTCTCTAGATAATGGACTTGCAGGTGTTCCGTGCAGTCTTGTAGACTTGTTTCATTTCCGGACATGGATGCAATTGATAGGCACAAAAAGCAGACTCTTTCGCTTTTATAGTTTGGTTGCACTTATCATTAAACCAGGAGCAATCATGCTGTTGTTGAGATCTGCTGTAAGAATACGGAATGTATTCACGCATGCCAAGATTTACTGTTACTAAATTCCAATGTGCATTCATCAATATCCCTCGAAGCAAAACAGACCGACCAATCAATTTCTCTAAGATACTTATTGAGATTTTCCCAATCAGCATTCTTATAGTGCCAAAGAAGCCTACTTGTAGGTGGAGAAGTTGGGCGGCACAGGTTTGAGGTGGTAAATTGAGCCGTGATTAAACAATGGTCTGAATTTCCGAGAGGGGAGCCGACTGAGATGGAATATTTGTCCGGATGAGATGTTAGAAACAAGTCGAGTAAATTAGCTTTATCTCCAGCTGTATCAGGAATTCGCGTTGGTGCATCCATTAGCTGTTGTAAATTAAATGATTCACAGAAGAGTTCAACGAAACGGCCCGCAGGACTTGTGGTAGAAGAATGTCTGAGCCACGGTATATTATGAACATTAAAATCGCCTGCCAGGACGATTTCGGAAGAGGGGGAGACAGAAAGCAAATGATCAATATTGTTGGAGATATTGTTAAATACGGATACCGTGTCGTCATCAGACATATTTGGGCTGCGATAAAGGAAACAGAAGTAAATGATGTGCTTGTGAAGTTTGAACCTAATCCAGATATAGTTAAACTCTGGATTGGCAGAATGAAAATCTTGAAGAAGGCCACATCATTCCGAATATATACTGCGATCCCTCTATGCTGAGAAAAAAGAGGCACGAAGCTGTAACCAGGCACGTGATACTGATTAATATCATCATCAGAAACGACCTTGGTTTCACTTAGCGCAAGAATTGCCGGATTTCTTGAGTTAAGGTGGCAGTACACCGAAAACCGATTTGCTCTTAATCCGAGAATGTTGCAGAAATCTAAAATGAAATTCTGCATGCTGAAGGCAAAAACAAAAAAGCAAAAAAAAAAGCGACACACAACAACACAAATATTTGGGCGCCACCAGCAGCAGTCGACGACACAGCCAGGTAAAAAAACAACAACAATAGTGTTATGCCTATTTGCTGTTTTCAATAACTCAGACTGCGCAGTTCAATGACCACAGCTGCACCCGGATTGATAAGTGAATGGGAAATAATTAAAGAGCTCAGACTAGATATAGTTCTTTGCAAATTGAAAATTTAGATAGAAGTGCTAATGCATTGGCACTGATCACAGATGAAGAGAAGGAAAGGAAACGTTACCGTGGTACTGACTTATTGAATATTGATAGGGTATAGAAGAGCCCTTCACTTGGCGGTTAAAATTTATTTTGATTATTTATTTAACGGTCGCGTCGGATTTTAAATAATTATAGTTATCGATTCAGATGGAAACTGTATAGCACAACACTATCACTTGTTTTAAAATTAATTGATTAAATATGTTTATATTAATTTATTAGATCTACTACACGAGGCAACGTCCGATCGGATTGACTCCACGCACTCCATAGGTATATAAATGTGAGATCGAGTCTTCTCCATTATTTGAAAATGAAATTAAATGGAGAATTCGAAATGGAGCTGATGACAGAAAGTGATAATGCTCTGAATTCGCCGGCAACCAAATCTTTTTTCCAATTCCCAAAGTACGGGACCTGAATCAGGATGGAGAAGATTCGCGCCAGCAATTAAGTCATCTGAGGAAAGATACCTATTTTCAGAAAGGCCGAGATGTGAGATTGAGACTTCTCCATGCATGCGAAGTGAACTGAAGCGGAGAATCGATCTCTGGATCTAAATATAACAACAACATCAATCTTTCGTGTTTTCAGATGCGTCAAAGTTTCGTCGGTGGTAAAAAAAATCATTCTAAAGAATGCAATTGCATGTATTAGATAATTATGTTTTTGCACTGTACAATATTGCACAAATATATATATATATATAAGAAAAATTGTGTGTTCGAAGAGAAGGCATGCCATAAAAGTCGTTCCTATACCTGCAACACACAAAAATTGGAGTTGGATATGAATTAGGTCCAATGAGGAAAGGTATGAGGCAGGGTCAGCAGTAGATGCCGCAATACTTCAGTTTGATGATTTTGACCATTCTAACACTTATATCACAATACTGCCAACTACTACCAGAAACACTACACTACTAGGTGCAAATACCCAAAGTTTAAAGGTTTAAGACACACTACATGCCTTGTAACAGAAGCTGTAAGATAATAATGCATACGGCATTAAAAATCTATCATCAGAATACAAACGGGCTAAGAGCCAAAATCTCTATTGTCTATTTTGTGACTACATTGTGACTTTCACTTAAACTTGGCTATGCTCACTAATTTTTGGCAAGGAACTTTTTCTGATGAGTTTCTTAATGTTTTTTTTTTCGATGTGAAACACATCAGGACCAACAGCAGTGCCCGGTTGGCGGTGGTGTTTTGATTGCAACTAAGAATGATATGCTGGTTGAAAATGTTAATGTGAATGGATCTGGTTCCTTAGAATTCTTATATGTCCAGACTAAATCTTATATTTCCTGGTTTTATATTATTATTTTGTATATATCACCTGGATTTAATTTTGCTGTTTACAAAGACTATCTTAGCTGTATCAATTCGGTTTTTGACATGTCGAGTTCAGATGATAAAATGGTTGCTCTTAGAGATTTTAACTTGCCTTCTATATGTTGGACTCCATCGCTTGAGGAGGGCTCTTTAATTCCAACAGAGTTTACGTTTGTACTTGAACATGATACTCTAGATGTGTTATCTTCTTATGGGCCTAAGCAAGTAAATGGCATTCGTAATGTTCGCAACAGGATTTTAGATCTGATTTTGTTAATGATACCTCGAATGCTTGTTTCTCGATTATTCGATCCTATAGCGGGTGAGGTTCCCGATCATTCAGTTCTTGTCATTCATGTCGACGATGCTTATAGTGCTACTCCTGATTATTTTTTGAATTTTGATTTAGCTAGAGCAGATTTTGAAAAATTGAGTTTGATATTAAGGAATATCAACTGGTATATTTTGGATAATATTTCAGATGTTGATTCTTGTTTATTAATTTTTTATGAATCAATTTTTAAGTGTCTCCTTGGACGCTGTACCTATTCGAAAAGCTAGGAACTTTAGTTGTACTCCTAATAGGTTCGTTGACAGTCTACGTAATTTGAGTAATAGCGTGGAGAATCTATTATAATTCTAAATTTATAATAATAAAATAATTATTTTCACAATTATAATATTAAATATAACGCTTAGGTTTTTGGAACTTTGTTACCTCTAATTTTAAAAGCCATGGATAGCCTAGAAGCTTATCCATTTTGAATAGTTCGGGTCATGATCGGTCTCTTATATCTAATTATTTTGCCGATTATTTTGTCAAGTCTTTCAATGTTGACAATAGCAATACGAACGATTTTTCTTATATCCCGTCTTGCCTGATCAATTTCTTCAGCTCAGATATTAATATTCGGTGTATTAGTGAATCTATGTTATTCTTCCTGTTCTGTTGTTCTTAAATAATGTTTTGTTAGTCTTTCGCGGCCACTGCTTTATTTAATTAATTTATCATTGTCAACGGGTGTACTTCTTAATGCTTAGAAATCATAATTTGTTATCCCTATTTTTAAAAATGGAAAGAGGGACTTGGTTAGCAATTATAGACCTAAATTATCTGTTTTACCCAAACTTTTTGAAAGTATGATTTATAGCTACTGACGTTCGATTGTAAGCCAATAATTGGCGCAAGACATCATGGCTTTGTTAAGGCCAGATTAATATCAACCAACTTGTCAATATTAGCATTCTTTATTACTAATACCCCTGAGAAAGCTGTTTCAGACTGACTGTGGCTTTACCGACTTTTCCAAAGCGATTGACAAGCTTTCCCACAGAGTGCTGTTAAGCAAGCTGTTAACTATATAAATTTTTGAGTAAGAAGAAGAAAAGAGTAGAGTTGTCATTCTTGTCATTCTTGTCATTCTTGTCATTCTTGTAAGAGACTAAAAAGTAGCATTGATTTATTCATTCTTGAGAAGAGATTATTTTTCATGTATAATTATTATTATATTGTTTCGAAATTAAAGTACAGTGAATTCCTATTTAATAAAATTCATTGTTCAATAAGGCCGAGTTTTTATTGATATAACCAAGTATTTAACATTCAGAAGTGGGATACATACTGGAAAAAGAGACGCTTCCAACAAACCACGACGGAGTAGCCATTTTGTTGTCCTGATAAAACTTCGAGAAACGGTGATAATAAAAATATATTGGTTATGAGTTCGAGCGAAGATGATCAAGAAGAACTGGAAAAAACTGTAAGGCAGTACAGCAGTTCTGAGATCAATAAAATTATTGGAGAAGAGTTGATACACAACTTAATGATGGAAAATAGAAACAACTCAAATGGAGAAGACGCAGTGGGGTCCACGGACAGTGGTGTAATTGAGGCGCTTTTGAAACAAAATGCATTGTTAGTCGAAACATTACGACTTAACACTGCATCCACACTAAATAGTGAAATTAGGTATCAAATCATGCCTGATTTAAATAAATCAATTCGAGTTTTTAGTGGGAAAGAGCCTGAGCATGAAGCAAAGAATTGGTTGAAAACAGTTCAAGGTGTGGCTGAGTTAAATCGATGGCCAGATTCGTTTCGCTTGGAGTGTGTCAGAATACATCTGGAGGGTGCAGCTAAGAACTGGTTCAAGACTAAGGAAATCACAACATGGAATGATTTCGAAGTCGAATTCAAAAAAACATTCATTGCTTCAGCGAATGTTTCTGAGAGATGGAAACTTCTACTTGAACGAAAGCAGAAGAGAGGTGAGGACATTATTGATTACTTTTTTGATAAATTGCGAATGAGTAGTGAATTACAATTAGAATTCTTTGATGCGAAAATGCAATTGATTGAAGGTATATCATCCAGGGAGTTGAAAGTATTCTTATTGGCGCGAACACATAGTGATTCAAACGAAATGCTTAGAGATATTCGTCACTTTACAAAATCAATAAACCTTAGTAATATAAGTACATTGGAGTCTCGAGGAGTAGCGTCTACGCATACGGATGTCAAAATATGTACCAAATGCAAAAATAGTGGTCACACTGAGAACTTTTGTAATGTGGGTAAAGTCAAAGAGGAAATAAAATGTTACAAATGTGGCCGGATTGGTCATTATAAATCTGAGTGCAAGTCTGCTATTGTGTGCCTTCGTTGTGCTCAGCCTGGTCATATTAGTCGTCAATGCCCTGAAGCTAGAAATGTGAACAAAGTTGTAAGGCCGAGTAACGAAACAAAAACCGCTTTATTAAATGATAATTTAACTAATAAGAGTTCGTACGATGAGAAATATTATCAAGTAGCAAATGTTAATGGAAAAGAGATTAAGGCTTATATTGATAATGGTAGCAAATGTGTGCTTATTAAAAAATCTGTGGCTGATCAACTTCAAATGTATTTTGAACCAAACAACGACATCGTTCGAGGGTTTGGAAACGGTGTGTTAAAATCATTGGGTACAGCTACAGCTAATGTAAGAATAGATCAGGGAGAAGTTAAGGTAAAAATTCACATTGTCCCTGATGAATTTTTGCAAATACCTATGTTGATTGGGCAACCTTTTACTGAGGCGGAGCATATTACAATTGTGAAAAGAGGAAGAACTTTGAGGATTTTTGAGGAAAATAACAACATGACTGAAGAAGATGGTTGTTTAAAACAATTCAATATTCCAGATTTGCCTAAACCAAAAATAAATTTATGGGCAAAAACAGCAACAGTCATTCCGTCGAACTATATTGGCTTTATAAACGCTTACACCGATAATTCAATTAATGATGACATATTTATAGAGAGCAGCCACAACCGCGAAGGTTCATTTGTTCCGAGATGTGTTATAAATGCGAATGACGATGGATTAGCCGTTCCATTTATAAATATGACAGCAAAAGAGATTAATTTTGCTGTAGGAGAGAAATTGACAAAGGGAGATATTTGTTTTTGTGAGAATGAACAAAACAAAGTTGAACAAAATAATACTAGTACTAATAGTGAGTCTTCGATAATTAAAAATTTTCAAATTGGTGCTGAAATTACCAGAGAAGAGAGAGATATGTTTTTGAAAGCCATGACAGAATATAGAGATTGTTTTTCAATATCAAAGGGTGAACTCGGATGCACAACTGATGTGAAATTCAAAATTGACTTAGAGAATGACAATCCTGTGGTGTATAGGCCATACAGATTGAGTCATAGTGAGAGAGAGTATGTTAGAGAACAGGTGGATGAGATGAAGCAGTTTGGAATTATTACTGACTCAGTATCCAATTATGCAAGTCCAATTTTGATAGTGAAGAAAAAAAACGGCGATAAGAGAATTTGTATTGACTATCGAGCCTTGAATAAAGTGACGAAGAAAATGAAATACCCGATTCCAGTGATGTCTGACCAGATTGATCGATTGAGTGACAAGAAGTATTTTTCTATACTGGATCTGAAGTGTGGATACTATCAAATACCTGTCGAAGAGACTTCCCGCCATCTAACAGCATTCGTTACTCCAGACGGCCATTATGAGTTTTTACGAATGCCTTTTGGAGTTTGTAATGGTCCATCAACTTTTCAGAATTTGATAAATAGAGTCCTTGGTCCACTGAGATTTACCATTGCGATGGCATATTTTGATGATATCTTATGCCCATCGATGACAGTCAAAGACGGAATTTCTAATTTGATTGAAATTCTAAAAGTTTTACGACAAGCGAATTTGAAATTAAACATCAACAAGTGTAAATTTCTTTACAAAAAGGTGGAATACTTAGGTTACGAGATCGGTGATGGTAGAGTTAAACCGAGTAGCGTTAAAATTGATTGCGTCAAGAAATTCGCTAGACCACAAAATGTACATCAAGTAAGACAATTCCTGGGCCTAACAAGCTATTTTCGACAATTTATTCGGAATTTTGCTGTTATTGCTAAACCATTAACAACACTAACAAAGATGGAAACACCATGGACATGGACATCAGCTGAAGAGGATTCTTTTATGGATTATATTCGCATAATTCTGAAACTGAAGTACATACAGATGCGTCATCTATTGGTTTAGGAGGTGTTTTATTACAGCGACAAGCAGACAATAAGATGCACCCAATTGCTTATGCTAGTAGGCAGACAACAAAGGAGGAAGCGAGATACCACTCCACAGAACTTGAAGCATTAGCCGTAGTGTGGGTTCTCGAGAAGTTTAGAGTGTATCTCATTGGTGTAAAGTTCTTAATCGTTACTGATTGTAATGCAGTGAGGAGTTCATTATCCAAAAGAGATCTCATTCCGCGAATTGGCAGATGGTGGTTAAGGTTGCAAGAATTTGAATTTACTATAGAGCATCGTGCCGGGGAAAAGCTTAAACATGTCGACGCTTTAAGTCGTAACCCATTTTGGCAGCCGAAAGAAACCAAAAACATTGCAGAATTGGAAGTAAAGTATACAACATTAGACGAGTACGATTGGCTAGTTATGATGCAAAAGGATGATCCAAATATTATTAACATTGCTGAAGTATTAGTGAAGAGCCCTGTGACTATGGAAGATAAACGCATTCATGCTGAATATACGATTGACAATGGCAGAGTCTATAAAGTGGATAGTGAAAAAATTAAATGGTATGTTCCAAAGAAGGCGAGATGGCAAATAGTTACTAACTGCCATTCTAAATTGGGTCATATTGCCTTGGATAAAACTTTATCCAAGATTCGGGAGAAATATTGGTTTCCAAGAATGAGAAACTATGTTAAGAACTTCATTGGATCCTGCATCGAATGTCTTTACCATAAGAAGCCAGGTGGTAAAAAGCCAGGGTTTCTCCATTCCATCGATAAAATTGGGATACCATTTTGTGAAGAGCGAAGAATTATTCATGTGAAGAATGCAACCGCAACACCTCGAGCTAATGGACAAGTTGAGCGCTTGAATCGAAGTATTACCCCTATGTTAGCAACGCTGTGTTTAAGAGCAAATGGAAGTGACTGGGATGAGCAAATTGGTTTTGTTCAGTGGAGTCTGAATAATACAATACATGCTGTTTTACGGAAAACACCATTCCAGGTACTATTTAATTATGAGCCAAGAAGTCCCAACGCCAATCCAATTGACGACGAGTTCAGAGATGAAAACATAAATCATGACATATTAACAGATAGAAAAAATATTTTGGAGAATATACGAGCTAATCAATCGGAACAACGAAGAAGGTACAATAAGAAACGATGTGCAGCCGACAATTATTTACCAGGAGATATGGTTATGGTCCTTCGAGAACATGTGTCTACTGGAGAGTCCACCAAACTACAAACCAGATATAAGGGACCATACGTAATCACCGAAGTACTTCCAGGAGATCGATATCGAATCTCAGACATTCCAGAGATGAGACGAACTCAACGACGATATGAGGGAATTGCAGCCGTAGACCAATTGAAAAGGGTTGTCTTACCTAATGATTTCTCTGAGAGCACCGATAGTGACGTTGATTTACCAAAAGATGTCCCAGAAATTCAATCTGATGTTGATGTTAGCAGAGAGATGACTTCAACTAATAACCGAAGTACTAGTTTGCAAGATGTTCCTCACGACATGCAAAGTGTTAAGCGAGGCCGCCGAGTTAAAACTACCCCGAGGTATTTGGAAGAGTATCTACCCTAAATCGAGGACGATTACATGCAGGATAGCCGAGTGTTAACTATATAAATTTTTGAGTAAGAAGAAGAAAAGAGTAGAGTTGTCATTCTTGTCATTCTTGTAAGAGACTAAAAAGTAGCATTGATTTATTCATTCTTGAGAAGAGATTATTTTTCATGTATAATTATTATTATATTGTTTCGAAATTAAAGTACAGTGAATTCCTATTTAATAAAATTCATTGTTCAATAAGGCCGAGTTTTTATTGATATAACCAAGTATTTAACAAAGCTCTTAGAAATAGGTTTTTCTCCATGGTTGGTTGATTGGATCTCATCTATTTAAGTGGTAGACATTTCAAAGTTCTCTTCAGAAACGCGCTTTCAAATGTCAGGGAAACTATCTTAGTACCTTATTGTTTGACTTATTTATTAATGACCTCGTATCTGTGATAAAATTCTCAGAAATTTTAATATATGCTGACGATGTTAAGATCTTTAAGCAGATTCATTCACTGAATGGTTTTGTACTATTACAGAATGGCGTATATGCTTTAAACTTGTGATGTAAACATAATAATTTATTTCTAAATATTCTCAAATGTAATTTTATTGTCCTTAGCCGTAAGTTTTCTCCTTTTGCGTACCAGTATCATATGGAAAATGTTCCAATAAATGCAGCAAATGAGATTAAAGATCTAGACGTTATCTTTGATTGAAAACTTACCCTTTCTCGCCATTTTAATTATATTATTGGGAGAGCCTTTTCAATGCTTGGGTTTGTTAGACGTTGGGCTAAAGAATTTAATAATCTGTACGCATTGCAATCCTTGTGATTCATTTGTGAGGTCTATTCTAGAATACGGTTGTGAATTTATCTTATGTGTTCTTATTTTGACTGGATTAATAGATTCTGCTGAAATTCTTCCCGGTAGAGTTTTGAGGCACCACGATTTTTTTTTCATCGGGGTCATCGAGCAAATTATCGATTTTATGAGCCCTTCAGTAATATGTGTAGAATTTACAACAAATTTTCAAATTCTTTAGATTTTAATAATTAATTAGAATACTTAAAATAAAATCTCACTCTCAATTCTCAACCTGTATGCTGCGCGAGATTGTGAAATGTGTCGCGAGATTTTTCGACGTATTTTCCGCGAAGTTAATGAGAAAGAGGCTAAATTAAAACGAGGTAATTTAGTAAAATTCTATTTTACTTTTTTATGACAAATTTATAGATATCTTTCAAAAAGTTATATTTGAAACAATTTTCAATACTATTTTTTGAATTTAAATTTAGTATAGTTTTGTCTAAGGGTCACTGTTCTTAGATATTTTTAATACAGAATATAAATCTAGGATTATCTGGGCCCGAGTCAAAATTTTGGTCAAAGTTTTCATCATCAGCTATAGCAGAGCCAACGTGACTGATCATTTGGGTGGTATGTTTGAAAATCCAAAGCAGCAATCTTTTAACTGGTTTTGTATATTGAGCTGAACAAGTTATCTACTCGCTAACCTCATTGATGTGACCACTATGCGTTCTACGTATTATATATATATATATATGTATATATACCTACATATATAACTTATATATATATTTTACTGCTTTCTTCGTAGTGTTGCCACAATGTGAAAATTAAGTATGGAAAATATTTGACGCTGAAAATCCGATTATCCCGTACTTTCGCGTACAAGAATATATTTTGCTTCAATCAGTATACCTGAGTAGAACTTCGCGTACATGTACGAAAATTATCGTACTTTCAGCACACCCCAATACAGAAGAATAGACAGATTTTAACTGAAATAATTCCAATTCCAAAAATTCCAGATATTTTAGTGTGAGAGAAACACTGCTCTAAGCTATCCAGTCGATGGGGTTATAATAAATTAATGTAAAGTGAAAGATCCCTAACCACAATCGTGCATTACTCACCTTATCATGAGTGCAGAGTTGGGACTTTCTCAAACTATATTATATATATTTAAAAGATTTAACTTTACCTTTTATTACACATAGAGTACCAAAAATTGATTTAAGCCATCTGGAGCGAATTAACCATTTTTTCACTGCAGCAACAATTGTCTTCAAATTTTCTGGATCAGACTTCATAATACGATCGAATTCAACAAATTTCCCGGGACGGAAAAACACTCGTGTAATACCAAATTTAAAATCTTTTGTATTTAGTTTCAAAGATTGAAGCATAGCTTCACAGAAAGTACGCGGAAGAAGTTTGGCAAGCTCTGGGGGTAAATAAGATTTGTACATATTGTAGAGATCACCGAATGGTACCCGTGAAGGATATCCATGTTCCATTAGCTCTAGAACGGAAATTGTTCCTGAACACTTCAGTTGAGCTAAAGCAAGGCCACCTTCGAAATTTTTATCAATCATTTTGCTGTTCGGTTTGATGCAACGTATAAAATTCGTTCCCTGGAAAGATTTTTTAATTTTTTTTTTTACTAAGAGAATTAATTATGACACTAAGTACAAAAACACTTACATTCCTTTCTAATTTCTCCATAAGTTCACTCAGTTGAGATTTGAATTTTGATCCAACAGATATAAAATTTAATTTTCCACGAGATGTTGTCATACCAGATGGAAATAGCGACTTAAGTAAAGGATTGCCAGATTCTTGAACCAGGCATTCCAAAGAAGCATGCAGAGCATCATTATTCTTCTCAATAAATTGATCCTATAATAAACAGAATTGAATTAGAACTTTCAATTAATAAATATTTGTATAATTTTCCTTACCGTTTTATAGCAAACTGCGCCAGCAAAATGTCTTACCAGAAAACCTTCTTCATCTCTTAATGTACGATGGGCTTTTAATCTTGAAGCTCGTGGTAAAGCAAGTCGAAAATGTCCCTGCCAAGATTTGTGAACTTCTGCTGTAAAATGGCTTGGAGAGGGCTTGGGTAATTTCGATTCTTCATCCAAAAGAGTGTATATTCCGTTCGATTTAGATTCGATAAGTTCAATTATATCTTGGTTATCAGTGAACTTTATTTCTGGAACATTCAGTCCTTCTCTCTTATAAAGTTCTTGTTCATTTTTCAGTATGTTGTCATTGAAGAACTTTTGAAGTTTCTCATTGCAATAATTTATGCAAAATTGTTCAAAAGAATTAACAGTAAAATATTCAAATCCTGCTATATCAAGAACGCCTATATAATAACTTGAAGCTTTGAAGGGAATGCTTTGATTTATTATAGCAACAATTCGATCAAATAGGCGACTGTAGATGGCTTTTGCTAAGGCATCTCGTGCATTATTTGCTTCGTATATTTTGAGTGGAACCCTATAATGAAGAAAAAATCTCAATAAAGCTGAAAATTTGTTAGAATGGACATTTGATTTACATGATTACGGTTCCTTTAACGCCACCTCCTTTACTTTGCATAACTCTTGAAACTAAGGATTGCCTTAATTCAGTCGCATCCACACCAAGCAGCATTGCTGTCAAAGCTAAAGCTTTTTCTGACGATTGCGAAACTTGACAACCTCCCCGAACATCTTCAAGGATTTCCTCGAAAGTTATATTACCGAGATGGAGGACTGCAGCTACTAAAGCATAAATTCCCAATTTATTGTCTTCGCTAAGTCCCAGACTAGTTAAAGCTTTATCTAAAGTTTGAAAATCGTAGTAGTCATCTAATATTGGGTCCTTGAGTGATCCCTTAGCAATATACTCCTTCGATTTCTGAGATACTGGAATAAGCTTATCTGTTTGTGGCTTTGAAAAATACTGGGTGCAGCCAGAAAGATACTGTGAAATTGAAAAAAAATAGTTAGTTATATACATACATACATGTGTATTATAAGCGAATGTTTAAAATCTTAACAAGGGGAAGTTCCGGTAAAATTAGATAATACATTAACTGAGTACATGCATCTAAACACAAGCAATAAGCGAAATAAGCTCAGATTACTGGACTAGAAGTAGATTTGTGCACTAGCGTCCGAGAAATAGAGATACTTCTATAGCGCTCAGAGTGCGACTAAAAGAAATAATGAAGTATAAGGGAGACAGCACACTACCGAGTTGATTGACCTTTAATCGTTGCTGATTGCTTATCGTTACTGCACGCATATATATATACTAAAATATACACCCTATAGGATTACATCATTCATCATCGATTGCACTGTAATTTTTGTCCAATTACTATTTACTATTGCCGGATCCACACAAACGCGCCCTATTCAACTTGGCAAGGAAGAGTCGATTAGTTGCATGCAGTTTGATTTTTTAGAGCAAAGCTCAAATTACCAAATCGACTACTATCATAAGAGGTAATCCCTCGAAAAAGCTCTGAATAATGTTTGAGATAAACCGGCATATCTTCATCATTTGTTTTAACCTTGAATTGAATGGCGCCGATGGGCGCATGGAGCACATTGAGTCCAAGGTAGGAGCCCACTATCGCCCACCAATAATACTTATATCGAATTGAAAATCAATGTCCTGGCACTTAGATTAATTGTACCTCTTGCAACTCAACTAAATATTCTCTCATAGTATCTTTCTATTTGTTGTTCGATCAATACATATTATTTAATTACAATATTTTCGATACATGCGAATGCATCCAAGAATACTCGGGTTAATTTAATAAAGCCTCAAGGAAACCAGATCATACAATAAAAGAGCGGGAAATATTCTTTGTTGAATGGGAAATTCAACAATAAACTGCTTCAATTTTCCCACGCGTTACTACTTAGAATATCGAGAAAACACTAAGTTCTGATACGTATAAAATTCCTGTATGAGCGTAGACTTTTTTCTGGGTTTTTGAAGAGGGAGCTTACATTCAAGTAAGGGCGATGGATCAGTTGTTTCAATTAAACACAGCTTTTTTTTAACTCAAAGGTTATTTAAAAAGGAGAAACTTGAATTATGTTTAGTAGTGTAGAGAAAAGTGTATTTTTTTTTCTAATCTAAAATGCTGTTATTTTTGTGTTAATCGATTAAAAATGGGACGTGGTAAAACACTATTGAAAAGAGAAAGCTCCAATAAATCAATATCCTGAAGGAAGAACGGTACTAAAATCACGAAATGGAACTTCTTAGAAGTGGTAATTTAATAAAAATATAATCAGAATTATGGGACATATCGAAAAGGAAGGACGAAAATGGCAATACAGAGAGAGAGAGAAAGAGGGAGAGAGAGAGAGTCAATTTATTTGAAGAGATTGCTGCAGTGGTGCCCAAGCTTAAAACTTCGAAAATTGAAAAAGAAAGATGTGCTAAAAGGAGCCGACCCATGCATGATGGTTCAGATGAGTTCCAATATTATTACCATTATGTGAGAAAAGAAAAAAATGTTTAAAGTTATCATCACATTGCAGCAAATTGTTGCAGTAACGGCACAGTATATATCATACAGTAGAATAGCTTAGAACTAACTACTGAAAAGTGAATTTTAGAATTTCAATTAAAAAAACATAACCTTAAAATTTCTCCCAGAAGAGGGAACTATTAAGTATGATACGGACATAAATGGGCGAACAGTAGCTAGCTGCACGACCGTTGACGGAAGTATTAGTTTTATGTATGTACACATATCGGCAATCGGCGACAAATGTATTGTTCCATTACTAAACAGCTGTTTGACGGTAAAGTGGTGTCATTTTGCCTCTTTCCCTCTAGTAAAAGTTTAAGAATGCCATCAGTTCTCTTTCTTCCACTTTAGATTTACATAGGAATCCATGTATTAAAAATTGACTAGTGTGTTAGTTAAAACTGTTGAAAGAGAAAGTATAGTCTCTTTATAGAAGCATCCTACTCACTTGACAGTTTTGACAGAGCTGGGCTACTGTATGATATATACTGTGGTAACGGTGAGTGCAATTTCTGTTAAAGGTATTGTTAGTGTGATGGGTCTTCAAGGAAATCAGAGATCTTTGAAGTATAAAAAAATATTGGAAGAACAAGTATTGAGAATTCGGGAAATGATGGAAAGCGATGACTGTGTTTTCCAGCAAAACGGAATGAGTATTCACACACGTAAAGGTGCTCAAAGATTGATTGCGCCAACAAAATATTGTTGTCCTGAACTAGCCATCCCTTTCGCTCAGCATTAATATCAATAAAATTTAGAAGAATATTCACTCTTACCTTATAATCATCTGGCTTGCCTAAACCTAATTTATCCCGGAGACGTTGTGGAGCACCAGCAAGTAACATATAGAACACATGATAATTTCGTTCTTCACTACTTTGAGTGCATATTCTACTCTTCTCGAGTAAATAATGTGATATGAAGCCTCCAACAACATGGCATTTTGAATCGTAATGGACTTCAATGAATTTACCAAAACGTGAGCTATTATTATTTCGTGTTGTCTTAGCATTTCCGAAAGCTTCTAATATTGGATTGGCTATTAAAGATAATTTAAAATATATGTATACAAATAAATACAACGTCTGTGATATGTATAAAATACATTCATACATACCATCTAAAATTTTTTGCTCAATTGGACCAGCGCTATCATGCGAATGACATAAATACTTCAATAAATACTTCGTTGACTCTGTTTTTCCAGCACCTGATTCACCAGAAACAATAATCGATTGCGAAGCTTTTAATACTCTCATATCACGAATAGCTTTGTCGGCTGTAAAATTAAAACAGAAACGAGATATCTATTAAGTGTTATGAGTTGTCATAAAAATTTATGAATTATTGCCAATATTTGTCTGCCACCTTTTACTACAAACATTTATCATATTACATAAATTTGAAATCGAACTGATTTTCAGAGAATACTTACCAATTGCAAATACATGCGGAGGCATTTCTCCCAGAGAACGGCCATTGTACTTTTTTATAGTAGCTGTTGAATAAAGTTCCTTAATCTCTCGATAAGGATTTATTGCGGTAAGAATGTTGGCAACGTATGTCTGAGGAAAGTATAGAGTTAAACATAAAAATTTCGGATATGCATGTTGATGCAACTTACATAAATCTTATCCTTATAATATCTCGTTTTCAAGTTATCAAGAAATGTAGCTTCATTTAGTAGCATCAGTTCACCTATAAAAGAAACGAATATGTATAATAATCACTCATTATAGTGAAAAATAAATTCTACTATAAGTCCAAAACCTCAAAGATTCAAGAAACAATATTCTGATAATGAAGGCATTTTTTCCTATTTTAAAGAAAAGCCGGATCAGTGTGGAATACACAGGCCGAGAATACACTGCGTATGATTACAAACCCATATTACGCACAGCTCGACCCATTTCATTATGTGAGCCATATATGGTACATCTGCAAGTAACATTGGTGACTCAGTCCTAAAGTTGGGCTAAATATTGAGTGCTCCAGACATTCAAGAGGGGAGTTGAACTAAGGGCTATCGCACTACTCTCGAAAAAAATCACTGCACTAATCATTAAATCGTTCCTCAGAATCCGGCTAATTCAACGTTAACAATACAACCGTTTCATCACTTAGTCGGTGTTAGTATTAGTATGTTAAAGTAAACATAAACCAAACACCGGATGACATGATATGAAATGTGACATAGAAACAGAGAACTAAGTATTATATAGACGTTTTTTTAGAACATGTTTAGAAACATGAACGACAAAATGCTCAGCCTTAGTATTAACAGTAATGCACATGCGATTAATGGGTTCGTACATGCAAAAGTTGGATCTTGCGGAGTTAACATGCAACATAGGTAGTCTTCTCAAATTATGTCCACTATCGCGGAAAGAGATTTTACTAAGTAACAACGGAGAATCAACAATCGCGTTTATTAGTTGATGCACAAACGTTACATCGGAAACCATGCGACGTTTTTGAAGCGAGTGCATATTCAAAAGCTTCAAGCGATCCTCAAAGGTGGAAGAATTAATGAATTATTCCAGGGTAGGTGTCTGAGAGCAAATCGTAAAAAGTTTCTCTGAACAGACTCGATGCGGTCGATGTGTGTACCGTAAAATGGAGACCAGACCTGGCTAGCGTATTCAAGAAGTGGTCTTACAAAGCAAGTGTACAAACGCAATGTTATGGTAGGATTTGAGAACTCTCGGGACCAACGTTTTATAAAACCCAGCATAGAGCTACTCTTTGATACCATATAGTTTATATGGGAGATAAAATTCAATCTGTGGTCACATTTGACACCCAAGTCACAGACAGAGTCTACACGGCGAATCGAGATATCCGAGAAGTCATAACCATAAGTGATTGGTGTCCGATTCCTATGGAAAGTCATAACTTCACAGAGACAATGTCGTCAATAGAAAGAGTAAAGAACAATGGGCCCAAGTGACTCCCTTGAAGTACGCCAGACGAAGCCTTCAAGACCCTAGAGATGGACTGGCGGAATAAGATTTGATATGTTCTGTTATCTAAATAAGACTCTGTCCATTTTAGAAATGTTGGGGGAAACCCATACTTTTCCATTTTAAAGAGTATCACGGAGTGAGATAACTTGTCGAAGGCTTCACTAAAGTCTGTATAAATACAATCCGTTTGGTAGCCTTTTGCAAACCCCAACAAGTTAGTGGTTGTAGATCTGCCCGAAATAAACCCATGCTGGTTTGAAGAGAGCAAATTCTTATATGAAACCGATAGCTGAGAGTAAATGATAGATTCAAATAATTTGGGCATACAAGATAATTTTGCACTAGGCTTATAGTTAGAAATTTCACTTTTACTACTTTTTTTGTGAATAGGTATGATGAAAGAGTTTTTCCATAGCTGAGAGAAACAACCACTATCGAGCGATTTTTGAACTATTATTTTAAGCGGCGTTCCCAGGGCAAGGCAGCACGACTTAAAGAAGGCTGGAGGGATCCCATCAGGACCCGTTGCAAAGTCATTTGAAAGCCCATTAATATGATTGAGTATATCGTCTTGTGTAATTGTAGGAATAGTGAATGAAACGATATGAGAATCGTTCATATGACTAAAATTGTTATGTCGAGGATGGAAATTTGACGAAGAAAAAGCATTGTCGAAAAAAGAAGCAAACATATTGCAAATTTCAGACGAATCATCACTAGCACAATCCTTATACCTCATGGTATTGGGATAGTCGTCAGTTTTTTTCTTCTTATTAATAAACTTGAAAAAGATACGTGGGTCACTAAATAATTTCGCACGCATGCTTTGGATATACTCATCATAAAGTGAAGAGGAAAGTTCTTTGAATTCATTATAGGATGTGAGGAAGATGTTATGACTTATAATGTCTTTGTCCCTGATATAACTTTTCCACAATTTATTCTTTCTATTTTTAAGACGTTTCAGTTCTTTATTGAACCAAGGCGGAGATGTTTTTGAGAACCGCTTTCGCTCGCGGGGAACATGAGATGAAAATAAATTGAAAAGAATTATGTAAAATTTGTCTTCGTCAACATTATTGCTAGACAGTACTGTGTTGAAATCAATAGAGGTAAGGCTACTGGAGAGTTCCGAAAAGTTTGCCTTTCTAAAATTGAAGAAGTATTGAGTTTCGTCACAATTTGTAATGTTTTCGGTATCTAAGCAATATGTAATTAGTAGAGGGGGATGATATTTGTCAATATTAGACATTAAAACTGGGTTAGGTTCGACTAACAACTTACCCGTGTCAGTAGAGAAAACCAAGTCCAACTGCCTACCCATGTCATTCTTTACATTACTGATTTGGCTGAGACCAAGAGATGAGATAGTGTCTAGGAATAGTGATTCCCTTGTTGATAAGTTATTAAGAGGAAGATAGTCATCGTCATCTTCATTTAGTACCCAATGTATATTGGGTAAGTTAAAATCGCCAATAAGTAGAAATTCGTCAAGAGGTTGCATCATGTCATGAATAAAATTAGATGTTGAAGTTAGTAAGTCGTAAATATTTTGACCTTTGTCATCAACAATGTTTATGCAGTCTGGAGGAATATAGCAACATAATATGTTTAAGTCGTGTTTTAAGAGAGACAACTTAAGAACTATAAGTTCAGTGTCAAAAGTGTTGGAAAAACCGGGAACCACAATTTGGCTGCAATTAAAATGGTTCTTACATGCGAGAAGTACGCCACCGCCACGAGCTTCAGAATCAGTATGTCTGTCTTTTCTAAAAACCTGGTAAGAATTGTCTAAAATTTCGGGATCACGAAAGCCGTGGTGCAGCCAAGTTTCAGTGAAAGTGACAATATCAAAACAAGTTGCAACAGAGGATTTGAAGATATGTGCAGTTTTTGTCCGAATCCCCCTTACATTTTGATAGTAAAGGGAAAGCGACTTTAGTTTTTTGGAATAATATTGTTTATTTTAGCTGTATTTCTGGGTTGGCGCCCAGAAGGTACAAATAATTTAGTAAAAGCGCCAGAGGGCCAAAATAAGGGATCTAATAACTTATCCTGCACATCTGCTGAAACAGTTAAGACGAAGGATGCAACCGGTTTGGAGGATTTACTAATTTTGCGGCAAGAAACACCCTCTGTTGCAATGCTTTTGGATTCGAGATACCTCAATATGTCGTCACACGCCGTTTCAGGAGAGAACCTAGTGACGCAAACACTTGAAGGTCTTGGTACTGTCCTCAAAGAGGTACCAATACCATTCCTTAATGTGGATACAGAATTAATATTATGTGTTACTGCGGATTCAGAAGCAGGAGCTGGAGTGGTAGGTATTATCCACGCATTGGGTCAAAGCGCTGCATACGGCCCCACCAGCCAAAGAAGAACCCTGTGTACCAGGAGTTGGCGAATTCGGCGGGTTAAATCCCACAGTCGGCAGAGCCTCCTGTTGTTTGGAAGTTTTTTTCTTCTTTATAATTGGATTGCTCTTGTGGTTTCTATTAGAGCGGTTGTTTATGAAACCGTGGTCCAATTTTGGTTGTTGAGGGCAGTCAACGACAGTTGAACTGGAGCAGCCAACCATTTTTTGCTCAATAGACTGAGCATTAAGGTTAACTTTGTCCGATAGGCCAACCACCATACTCTTAAGGTTGTCCATGTCACCTCTGTACAAAGCGAGCGTATCAAAAAAAGTATGGGCCGGGGCTCTTCCACAAGAGTCGCAGACCCACAGTAAATTGCGAGTCTTTTTTAACAATTTTAAGGCCGCATTCTCGAGTTTTACGCATGTGGCGTGGAACGCCTTACCAAAAACACCATCGCACGCTAAAAACTCGGAAGAGCCATCAAATTCGGCGCGGCAAAAACCACAGCAATCCATAATAAAAAGAATAAAATTAAATTACGATGCGATTGGGCTCCACAAAATTGTATTCTTTTATTTTTTTGTTTTTTGTTCTATGTTGCATTGCATGTATTTTCATCCGGTGTTTGGTTTATGTGTAGTTTAACATACTAATACTAACACCGACTATGTGATGAAAAGCATGTATTGTTGACCGTTTATTTATTAAACGTGTCACTACAGTGAGCTTGTATTAAGCTGGTTCTGACAGTCATTAAGGAGCGTTTACAATGGCAGAGTAGAGTGGAGTCACCAGATTGCATTGTCTCTCCTTGTCTCAAGCTTGCACTTTTATACAAGTTCTTCGCGCTTCCCACCAGAGTGGATTTCACAGAGTAGCGTCAGATTTGAAAAATTCCTAATCTCTGGTGAGATAATGAGAGAAAATGCAATCTGGTGACTCAACTCTACTCTGCCATTGTAAACGCTCCTTTATTATTAAAAGATACAATCATATCGGCTACCACATCACACGAATTTTTGAGTTAATCCCTTGTAAATCCTGAGGGCGAGCAACAGGCCTAATGATAACCTAAGCTATGGAGCCCCTTAGAACTCAACTTCTTCCCAATTCATCCATCTAGCATCATATACTACATATGTATGTACATACATTTCTTATTAGAGCTCGACTCGGGTTGAGCTCGGGTGTAAGGCAATAGAATAAAACAATGAATTCAACCTCATTACCAAAATTTCTTCTATAAAAATTAAGTTTTTCACTTTTTTATCAAGTCCAATTATAATATTCACTTATATTTTTGTTGCAAATACATAACTCACACCGATCCGCAGCTTTAATCGAAATAAAAAAATGTGCTCACTTTTTGCATGTCTCGAGATTTTTGTCCGCAGTTTTATAATCACATGTTCAGAGTTAAATTATGGCTCAATTCAAGAAATTTATAAACCATTAATTTTGTTGTTCTATTCAAATTACAAGGGGTGTACTATGTATCTTTTTGCTTATAAGGGTACGTTTGAAAATCCTGTATATTCCTCGATATGTTTTTGATAAATCTACGTAATTTTAGAAAAAATTGTTAAAATATAGGGAATATTGTCTAACTAAATGTTTTTAGAGTAGCGAAGTTTTAAAAAACTGTTTTATTTTATATTTGATTTGTTATTGTAAGAATTGTATACTATCTTGGATCATTTTTTTCTCAACCGTTTTGTTTTTGTTTTTTTTTTTCGTAGGGAAATTTTTTGTTCTTCCCTTCATAAAATTTATTCATCTATTCAAACCATATCAATAATGCCCCAAGCATTAATTTCATATTTTTAGTAACGAATCCAAAACTGAGCAGAACAAATTATATTTTTTGTGTATTACGTAGCTCTGATTCTTACAAATTTTTACCAATATCCCTGTGGTTAGATCTTAAGATTAGGTTGAAAGACGATCATGTCACACCGAAAGGTTTTGACAAATGTTTGCTCCTAGCCAATATATAAAACAGATGAGTATAGTCTGCGCATTCGCATTACATTCTATTTTTATTACGCAATTGCTCAATTGTTTGTACAAATGAACGATTGCCATCAGAACTCTTCTAGGAGAAACGTGGTCCTTGGTACTATATTATTTAATAAGTGTGTCGTTCATACTCTCAAGTGGTCGATCAATACTACCTATCTACTTATACACTGTCTACGTTCAGTACGCCTAAGGTCTCAAAAATATACTCCCACATTTACAGCTAGAAAAGAAATAGTATCTTAAAATTTCGCAGCCGTATCTTTAATAAATCATTATTGGCAACATAGTCGACTCTTAGGATGCACAAACTTCTCCGTCTCAGACTTATCTTCTATGTACAGTACAAATAAAAACTAACAATACTCTCAGAATTAAAATAAAAAATTGTGTATTTACTTGATTAGCAAAAGTGCAACGAATTGTAGTTTTATATAGTCAGTAATAAATATCGCATTTTCCCTTTACATACCCTATAAACTCTAAGTCAAGCTATTCTGAATTTGGAATGAATTCTAAGGCGTTTCAATGGTCATGATAAATTAATAAACTGGAACGTTACTGTAGAAGTAGAAAGCTGATGTCTAATTACGACTGCAATGTTATATCATTAACACGGCTACTGCAACTCTAGATTTGATAAAATTCCTTCAGTCCATTAAAGTAATGAGTATTCGATTTTTCGATTATTAACCATGGTAAAAAAAACATTTGCCAGATACTCAAAATACGTGCACGCATCCACACCTTTTTGGATCTGCCAATCCCCCAATCATCTCGTCTCTTGAAGCTTTCCTTAAGGAAATTCCTTCTATGGCCGCTCGAAGATCAGACTCAGCGTATTGAAAAAAACTTTTTCTTAGGCACTATAATAAAGTCTGACAATAATCAATGATTTGGTGAGAGCAAACGGAAATGAAAAATTTTATATATGAACAACTATAAGGGCAACGCACTGTGAGCTAATATTTGATCAAACAGTAAGAATACTGAAAATATAGGTTTTAAAACGCAAGATGTCAGTGGATTATTTTCCCTTGGCATACTTACCAGCAACTAATTGTACCACTCCGTACACACGAGGTATAGCACAATAAAATTTCGCAATCACGCGCTCTGTAGCAGACAACCCAAATAAATGCGAAAACAGTCGCACCAATGTTCAGGCAAAAGATTATGTCTCAGCCACGTGTAAAACTAATTTCCGTTTGCTTATTGCGCGCTTTTTTCAAAAACTACTGGAAGGGTAACCACTGGAGAGGCATCCTATATTAATATTTACACAAAACGTTAACAAGGTCTTCTTTCGGTAATCCGAATAGAATTCGTTGAAGTGAATATGAAACTATCAACAAATTAATTTAATTCAAAAAAAAAAAAAAAAACAAAAAAAAAAACCAATCAAGCCAATATAGTTAGAAACTTACAGTTGTCGTCATGATCTTGTGGTCCCTCGCAGGATGGAAAAATTTCATCTACAGGACATTTTCTTTTCAAAAGTTTCGAGTCTAATGGCGTAACTTCGAATTCTTGTGTGCCAATTTCAGTAATTCTAGCTTGAATATATCCTTCTGATGAATCCCGGGCCCATACTACTTGTGTGTCCATTGTCGTTTCTAAAAATAATAAAAAAAATTAAAATTAAAAAGATTAGCTCTTATTTTCTGAATAATATTGACTTTAATTATCAAATGAAATTGTATATTTATTGTCTGTCGATAATAGTGCATGAAAATTGTAGAGAAAGTTCATAAGAAAAATTAATTTAATTGTTCACTGCTAAGGCTAAGGACACCGAATGCGAGTTAATGCAATTCTTTTCGACTGTTGTTCTGAGGACAAATATTCGGATTTTCGAATAATGATCGAACTTAGAGGCCACATATTTGCTTCCGATGTGAAACAGAAATTGTGGATTACTTTTCAAAGAACTCGATGCAATATTTAGGAGCGATTAGCATTTCGTTGTTTGCTTTGACTTCGTTATTTGTGTATGGCAACCCTACGAAGGAGTTGCCCGATTGGTCACATTTTCCCTTTTTTTTAAAAAAAGCCCGTGTACAAAATTTCAGCTCTCCACGTTGACGCGTGAAATACTAAAATTTTATATGGCAACATCAAGAAAGGTTGTTTGATTTGCTTCACTTTTGGGCCTGTATTTGAAATTTTTATGAAAACGTTGTGTACAAAATATGAGGACGTAGACGACTTCTCATACAGCTTTAAGTATACAGGGTGTTTCAGTCTAGATGGTCAATAGAGCAGAAGGTGATAGTACTCACCTAAAAAAACAAAAATTTGTATGGCAAGGGGACTCTCCTCTTTAAATTGACCAATTTACACCTATTACACCTATTACACCTATTACGCCATGTGCAGCCGTTAGCTTTTTTCAACTGGAATGAAACTTCAAGAGAAGAATAGGATCTTCATTCTGTTCACTTGCCAAGTCGAAGGCAGCTTCGACAGATATCGTGTTTACCTTGTGCTCTTGCTCTCTGTTGTTCTTTCTGTTCGCAGTGTGCATATTCTTGGCATGGACGTCTAGAGAGGGCATCTGCGTTCAAATTTTTATGGCGTTGCCATCTCGAGTATCGGGTCTCTCATCAAAACGGATGTTCATAGAAAGCATCAGCAGAGATGGGCGAACCTGAGTACTTGCAGGTGTACAAAAATGTTTCTTGATGGGTCCAATGGGAATATCTCTGATTTTCTCATGGAGCTCAGAAGGAAGCATTGTAGAGCTGTGGTTGGCGTCATCACCGGCCACAGCTCACTTCACGCTTATCTAACAAGGATGGGAGTTGTTGACAGCCCTGAGTGTCTGTCCTGCCTGGAGAGAGAGCCCGAGGAAACCGAACACTTTTTGTGTGCGTGTCCGGCCTTCGCCCGGTGCAGGCTGGATACTCTAGGGTCTGCCCTTGTATCTGTGGATAAGCTGAAAAACCCTGCCTCACCAAGACCTGCTGCACTTTCATTAAAAGGTTTTGGTGAATGGCCTTCTAGCAGGACAGCACAATGGGCCGCTATGGCCTCCGTGAGTGGGATAGGGTCTCCTGTCCCCTGCCTTTAAAATTAAAATTTTTTAAAAAAAACTTCGATTCCAGTTTGACTAGCATCGTTGTCCAATATGAATTCACCTTTTCCTCGAAGAAATGATAGAATAGGGGAACAAACTAACCCCAGTTTAAGCTCTTCAAAGGATTCCTGTTGCAGTTCTTGCCACTGAAACTTTCGCTTGTCTTCTGTTAGCTCTGACAAGAGTTTAGCAATAGTGGAAAAATTGCAAATAAACCTTCTGTAGTGGGATGCAAGGCCAAGGAAACTTCGAACCTCCTTTTGGTTTTTGGTATTCGCCACGTTCGTATGGTTTCTGCCTACTCTGGATCAGTTCGTAGCCATTGAGCGGATCCTTCATGGCCCAGGTGTCTAACTTCCTGACGAAGGAGACTACATTTCTTCGGAATAAGTTTGAGATTAGTGGATCAACTTTTATTCCCTGAAGCTTCATTTCAGTTGGAAAAGGTTTCATTTCACTTGGAAAAAGTTTCATTTAATTTAAAAATATAGTTTCATTCAACTCGAAAATGGTTTCATTTTATCCGAAAATGCTATATATAAGTTATAAAAACAGCTAAAAAATTTAATCCTTTTTGTTTTTTAATACAGGAACTGATTACAACATTACTAGAGATAGTAAGGTGTCCGGAATGAAAACTGGTCGGAGAGTCATAGTTATAAATTTGTAAAACATTATAATTATTGGAGTAATTTCTTTTACATAATAATCAAAGTGTTAACTTCACAATAGTTCCAAATTTATTTTAATTTATTTCATTCTTATAAATTTTTTTTACTTTTTCATTTACACCTCCCACTAAGTTCCGTACATAATCAAAACTCATAGTTTTTGTAACATTTACATTTACGTTTTTTTTTTCTCTTTCAGTGTTTGTCTCACATACATGTGCCCAGTACCCTTCGATAAGTCGAAGCTTTGGATATTTCGAAGGATTTGCTTCCTTAGACACAGCATTGATGACGTTTTGGTGGTAAAATTCCATCGCTTTCTGGCTGTAATGGGATGTTTCCAAATCAGATCAACACATTACAGAAGTTCTGTGTGACCTGATGAACGGAAGAAACCCTTTCTGCAAAGATTCCTTCAAAAACTTTAAGCGTTGACGTTCGCTTTTGGTGTTGAATGGTCTGGATTTCCGGCCACAGGTATAGATCGCTTACCAGAAAGGTAGCCTTCGGAGTTTTAAGTTTCGCTGTGGCATCCCTGATCAAGGTGTTTTGATGTCATCACGTGATCCTTTTTTCGCCCCCGATCCAGGTTTCCTGTGAGCTGCTAGCCTTTCCTTAGGGTAGCGACATACGATTAGGTTTTTTCCGTACCAAATGAATTCCAAGTGATTAACTTGGCAGCGACATACGATCAGGCTAAAACCGGACCGGTTTCAAAACCTGAAAGCAACCGTGGCTGGCCACGGTTTGATGACGGCTGATACATACGGTTTGCTGCCGAATGAAATTCTAAACTCATTGAGTGCAATGTGACGTGACATACGTTTTGGTTTTTCCCGGACGATTTGTTGAAATTTAATGCAGTGCAGCAGTACAGAAGCAGCGAACGAAACGATATGTAGTAAATGTAATTTAAGATTGTTTTTGGAGTGCGCGTCCGATATTGATCATAGTTTTAGGGGGGTTTTTTTCCAGTGTAGTATAATGCCTGGCGCAGATCGGCTTGAAAGTATTTGATTTTGAAATTTTTTCCTTAACTATGTGAAGTAAGAGAGAAGACATTCCATAAAAGCTAAAAAAAACTCATCATTCCTTAAATTTGCATGTCCTCGCGATGGTCTAATTTGATTTAGCGGATGCACTGAAAATCTACGTTGCAATTGTTTTTTTCTTTTCTTCTTTATCCTCAATTAAAAGTAAAATAAATACAAGTTCAATATCACCAATGTTTTCCATATTTTATAGCACCCCTAAGAATTACTGAACTGACTTCACTGACTTGTATCCACAAAATAATCGAGAATAACCGTCTCGTATGTCGTGTAATCACGGCGACGGTAAAGACCGTAGACGACTAGCCGGACTGGAAAAACCTAATCGTATGTCGCTGCCCTTAGAGTTTTTTAATACCTTTTGAAGATTTATAAATGCTGTAATGAGCGATAGTCCTAAAATATTGAAAAATATAAGAATACAAATCATAGGTTATTCAATCACGTTTTTTTTTAACTTTATCCAACTCATTTATTACTATAAAAAAACATTATAATATTAAAATTGAAAATATGAAATACAGGTTGATACAACAGTTAATTTTCCCCCTATGCGTCTTTATGAGGAGTCACATACTTGAACAAAGAGCAGTCCACTTGCGAATCGAACGCCTATTCATAGAAAGATACTCCAGGCAAGTTTCTTAAATTTTAGGAGGGAATCAGATCGTCTCACCAAAATAGGTAGGGAGCTCCAACTAAGAGCTCTCACCAGAAATACGCTTCTATTATCACACTCAGTCCTCAGTCTAGGTAGCAATATTCTGTATGTATATCCTGACGGCTCCAGAAAAAATTTCACGAATATACTCTGGTTAGCATGTCGTGTATAGCTCTGTAAATGAAGCAGAGAGTATTCAGTTCGTATATTGTCTGGAGCGGTCCAGGAAGAAGTAAATGAGTCAGCGGTGTAAAGTGAGTAAGGCGCCTCATTCTATGGCAGTATCGGCGTACAAAAATAAAGACAGCACCAGAACAGAGACAAAAGCCAGCTGAAAGTTGCATCAAAGGAGCGAACAAATTATAGACAACACTAGTGATTTGGACACATTATTAACCCGTTTTGCCCCACGGTTGCGTTTTCGCAACATGAAATTTGTACTGCCTGTGTTCTTAAGGACATGAAATGTGTTGCATACTTTTCTACTTTTTTGAAAATGCAACATATTGACTACTTTAGGTGAAAAAATATTTTACAAAAGTATTGATAATCGGCAAAACAAAATTAAAACAAATGAGTATGTTCAGCGTGTTTATGGCGAGTGATTCAAAATAATTGATAATTTAAGTTAAACACACAATTTAAGTGAAATATTCTACATATTCCGCTAATATAAATAACAGTACATATTTTGAGTGTAAATGTAAATTTGTGTCATAATCTAAATTCCGCTATTTTGTTGTGAAAATTAAATGTTGCGAAAACGCAACCGTAGTACCAAACGCTAACTTTTTTCTCTATGTAGATGTCAAAACGGTATCTTACTCTTCAAGAGCGGTCACGGGAGTCGAAGTCTGGATAGATGAAAATCAAGATTTTTCTACTGCTGACATCATTATTTTACCTCCAGAGGAATATGGTGGAATCAGTGATGAAGAAATCCCAAAAGAAAATTATGGGGAGGGAGTTGTTGATGAGTACAAGTTCCCTCAGGATGTAGCCGGGAATCTCGAAATAAATGCAGAGCAACGAGAGAACTGGAAAGGAACGAACTGCGGTAATAAATTTAAGACTATTCCAGGCAATAACGAGTTTCAGGAAAGAGAGAAGCTCGAACGTTCCTTATTTCATCACACACCACTTGATCTTTTCGAAGTATTTTTCACCGAGGAGGTATATAATCTAATATTAGATCAAGCAAATATATATGCTGCTCAGAAAAATAAATAATTTGTCCTTACCCTCTCATATTTGAAAAGATTCCTTGGAATTTTGATGTTTTCCTGGCCACCATACTGCTTCCCACGAAAAACTGTACTGATCTAATTCACCTGACTTTGATTTCAAGGTTATTAGAAACGCGATGTCCAGGAGCATGTACTACAATATAAATTCAAATATGCATCTTGCCAATAATGACCACATAGACCGAAATGATAAATTTTATAAAGTGCGGGAATACCTGATTCTAATTTCCAATAATTGCTCTAAGTTTCGAATATGTCGATAGATGAATCTATGTGGCCCTATCATGGTCGGCATAGTGCCAAAATATTTACAAAAGGGAAACCCATTCGCTTTGGATATAAGTTTTGGTGCTTGGCATCGTCCACAGGATATTTATATAAATTTTTCCTATATAGCGGCAAAAATGAGGAATTTGACTCTTCCTTTGGAGTTGGCGAAAACGTCATTAGGCATTTATTAAGTGTTGTTGAAAACCCAGAATGTCATAAGTTTATTTCGATAACTTTTTTACTTTGCAAAAGCTCTTAGCGAATTTACACTCAAGAGGATTTTTCGCTACATGGACAGTTCGAGATATTACAACAGGAAGGTGTCCACTTTCTAACCCGAAAATTTTCAAGAAAAAGAATAGAGGTGAGTTTGAAGCGGCTTTTGATGAAGATAATCAATGTCTTAGTCTTGGTCTTAGATGGAATGATAATTCAGTAGTTATTTTCCTGTCTGATTGTGACAATATTGAACCAATAACTACCGTGAAAAGGTTTTGTAAATATACAGTGTCCTGCTTTATTCAAGGCCTACAACAATGGAATGGGTGGAGTGAATTTTTTCGACCGCTTTTTGTAGCAGTATAGAATCCACATAAAGGGGAAAAAATGGTGGTGGCCACTTTTCGCGAATTGCATTGATTCGGCGGTTTCCAATGCATGGTGCATTCACCGCATAGTTTCCCAAAGGCAAATATCACTGTTAGATTTTCGTTGACAGATTTGCATGCAGCTTTTATCAACTCTTGTGGAGGATAGCCGATCAAATTGTGAAGTAGCTCGACACGATATAGTGAAAATCGACGATGGCAAAAGAAAGCGATGTCGAGTATGTAAAAGCCAAACATTTTTCAAATGCGAAACGTGTTCAAGGAATGGGATTGATATACCATTACGCGTTAAATGTTCTCTAGAGTTTCACAAAAAGAAATAAAAATTGTATTTTTTTTTATATTATTTTGCGTACAAGTTTTTTTTTCTACATTACTATTTTTTAATTAATAAAAACGTATTTTAGAGTTAGTAGTGAATTGTTGTTTTTTTTTTTTTTATACTGTTTTGTACCACGTTGCGTTTTCGCAACGTATCAGATATTCTAAACCATTAGCTCAATATTGATAAAATTTGTTATTTACATATATTTCACAAAAAATATAAAACTCAAGAAGTTTGGTCAAAATCGCCCAACGGGAACTGTATGCGGAGCAAAACGGGTTAATACAGTAGCGGAGGAGAAGAGTATTCTTTGCAGTTTATAAAATAAAATTTATAATTTTTATAATTATAAATGGTTACATCTATGGGTGTTTTAGGAATCTTAACTCTATGAAAGCAGAAAAGCGTAAGCTCATTAAATAGGCATTCGAAACTCTCCACATAAAATGGTAAGGATATACTTGAAATGTTCCAAGGTTCTACATGAAATTATAGGTTAAATTACATTTTTGTCACAACTGATAACAGTAAAGATATGGTACGGTACGACAAAGTGGAAAATGGCATAGATGGCACAAGAACTAAATATCGCATGGTATAACAGAGCAGAATATACAGATTGTGAAATGGGTAGTGCAATCCAGAATGAACCACAACAAGCTTTAGAGCGTGACGGGAGAAAATGTTTCTTTAACAGTAGTTTTGTATTCATTTGATTTGATCGACCTCCTCAACACGGCAAATGCGAGAAAATATGGATCACTCGACGTATCCATAATTTCAAATATCGTGGTCTATTCCGGAATGGACCACCCAATCATATAAACATTTTTATGTATACTCTACTCTGGTAAGCCTTATTATAGTTCTCACCTCACTTCAAGCGACACGACTGTGGAAAATTCATAGGAACGAAAGGAAACAAAGAAGAAGAGACTGATTTTACCTGAAGAAATTAAGCGTGAATTGTCGACAGAAAAATGCAAGTGGCAAAAGTCGAGAGCTCACCGCAAATTTCCTCTGTTTTTGCTGCTGCGTTTGTCGATTTTTATGTCGTTTGTTAGATGTTCCTATGACTTTTACACAGTCGTCTTATTGTGCCATCTATGATAATAGTCAATGTATTAAGTTAGAAGTTATATTTTTTCTAAATGTTAGCTTGTCTGAAATTTTATTCACATCCATTTTAAAAAAATTTCAATTTAAATAAGAAAATGCGCTCAAGCGCAGATGTGGGAATCATATTCCATTCTATAACTGATAGGACTTGTAGGAGCACAGGAGCTCTTCGATTCGATTGAATTCCTTCGTACACAAAAAAGACATTGTTGGAAAAAAAATAAGAGCAATAAAAATATATTCATTTATTTGTCTCTATTAAGAGTGGTAAACATCCCTCAATTTCCAACCACTATATTCACTGCTGAATATATTTTAGGCATTTCTCCCGTAATTGATATACCTACATTATATGGGGAAGACTCCCACTCATTTATTGAACAAGATCGGCAAACATAATCCTGAAAGAACTGAAGGATACGGATATAATTTCTTCTGGTAGAAGTTTCAATGCACATGGTCCTGTTTTTCTGTAAATTCATACAGCGCACAGGGCTGATAAAAAAAATGCACGCTTATAAGGAACTATTACAAAAACCTGCCTATTGCCGATTTGGCAATAGAGAAGATGTTATTTGTCCAGCTAACTTACTGGAAAATAATGCCAAGAACGCTCAGTGAAGGTATATCGGAAATCAGTGATCTATAAAAAAACAATGGGAGTGGTAAAATAATGACCTTGTTTTAAATAGATGAGGCAGCTTTGGGTCTAGACGCAATGAATTCGACACAATTCGCTCTCGCCCAAGAGAGGATCTCGTGAAGGTCATTGTTCCACAATCTAATCATGCAATCTCAATTGACACATGCTGCATTCCCTCTGGAGTCCACAAGAGCGTCAAAGAAGTAAGCGAAATCAAGTATACTGTCATCAGTCATTAATGGGATTGAAAGTAAGGGAGAACAGATCATTAAAGAAAATGAAGAAGAGAGATGGACAGATAACAGAGCCCTCGGGCACACCGGCATCTATAGGGTTTGGTTTAGGTGTAACATCATCTAATACAACCCGTATTAAGTGACCATATAAGAAACCTTCAATCCATGATACAGAAGAAGAGACCAAAATTTTTCTCTCTGGATAATGAACTTATAGGTCTTCTGTGAAGTCTTGCAGACTTGTGTCATGGACATGGACTTTAGTTCTTATAGCTTGATTGCACTTATCATTAAACAGCGTATTATATTCATCGACGGCGTTCAAACTGTCATGTTGCCATTATTGTCGTACTAACATTCCATTCCATTCCATTTCAAAAGCAATAAGGAGATCATGTAATAAAATAAAAATCCTACTGAAAAATTGTGCTATCTACATAATGTACTACTTATATGATTAATTGAGCATACTCACATCACCAAGTATTTTTGATACACCTGCAGCAGCATTACTTAAAACTACATATATAAACGACTTAAGCCGGCACAATAAATGCGAGAATAAAGTTTATTCCAAGAAATATTCAAAGCAGTCGTGTAGAGAATGTAATTTTCTATTTATGATGAAAAAAGTTATTTTTTTTTTTTTATTAACATTTTGCGATTCTTGCAATACTAACCGGATTTGACCATATAGTTGCAACATACTCGTAGATGATCCCTTCAAACCTCTTTTATAATTCGACAACATGGGTTTTGTATAAGCTGTGAATTTGTGGAAACTAGTAAAGGCTTCAAAATTGATTCCGTAACGTATATAATCACAAATTATATCAAAATGTCTGCTGCGCTGAAAAATGTTAATGTTTTGAAAACAATATGAATTCTCAATTAACTCGAATAAGGTCTGATCAATTTCGTTATGAATTTTTTTTTTTAATATATTTTCTGCGCTATTACATAATGTACAATTGCTCCAGTATACTGCCTGTAATAAATGCCAAAGTTTCATAATGCTTGATCCGCTGTTGGGCAAAGAAAGGAGAAAGTGCTACGTCGCGGCTCTGATCAAGAAGCGTTAAAAACAAATTACGCGCACAACTGCTGAAATAATTTCAGAGCCATGAAATCATTATCGTTAACACTTTTCATTGCTGCTTGCCTCTAGAACTGCACTCGTCTGTAGAGTCTCGCACTTAACCATCTAATTTTATCTGACTAATAGCCACTCCACTGGTCTGTGCTGTTGCACTGTTTTAATGGGTTAGACCTTGCCACTTCATCATTTTGCCGTATCGAATGGAGACAAAACAACTATAGCATCATCACCGGTAGGTGAGCTGGAAGCAATGACAAAAAAGGCATTTTAATAGAACGACCGCGACCGGTAGATTTCCTATGTGTGCAATATTCTAGCTTTGCGCTTTGCCAGTTTTCCATGAACTTGCTCAGAAAGTGGGTACGATATGCAAAGTTACAGTTTATTGGTCCATGAGAATCACACACCACACTGACCACAGTTTGAAGCAGGAAAAGCTGCAAAAACTAAATTCCATCGTATTTGGAATTCTTTCATGCGGAATATATGAAGTCACGGCCTTATTCTCATTTTTGTTGTACATACATACAGCATACGGGGATAATGCCGCATTTTTGTATTAGAAAGATTGGAAGGAATAGGAACAATATTGCCTTATTGTGAGATTTTTTAATCTTTAGCTTTCTGAGATAACATGAAATTGCATTTTGTTGTTTTTCATTACGTGTTGTTATACAACAACGACAATATACCCTCCTCCCACACCTCTCCCAGCAAATCTGATTTGAGCTCAACCAAAGGCAATTTATCAATGCTCTTAATAAGGCATACATTACTCAGATCTGGCTGGGGACTCTGAATATAAATATTGCGTATTAATTGATACTCATATCGTAGTTTTAAATAGCACAAATACTTTCAGGTCAAAATATTATATCTATGTCCATCATAAATAAACAGTTATTTAGTTGCATAATTAGTGGTATAGATAAATTCCACTTGAAAATTCCAATTACACACACAGACATATTTTACCTGGCTTTATTTTTAGTTGAGGTCGTCAAATATACTTCAACTTTAGATTTGCTTATTTAACTGACAATTAGAACTGCTTTGAAAAAAAAAATCAGAATACTAAATGCAAATAAAGCAAACCGAATAAAAGTAAACAGAGAGGTCTTATGGCGTTTTTCAGAGCAACACTCTAGAGTTGAACTTTTCTTGCACGGTACCTATTTTAATTTTTTTTCTTTTTCCTGTCGATTTTAATACAAAGATACATCAAAGATATTCCTTGTTCTCTGGATTTTTCTGGATAATTTTTGGTAATTTCAATAATATCAATAAAAATTGTGGCATTCTTCTGTAATATTCCGCTTACATTTGTTTCCAGTCCCTCAGTCAGTCGTGCGGATTAATCGCTATTTCCCCGAGGCCAATGATGTATGAAAAATCACGTAAAAATGTTCGTAAAATTATTTTTGTCGGGCATTCATTAAGCGCCCTCCTAAATTAAAAAATTTTGAACGCATGTATTACTATTTAATTTTATTGTTGATGTCAAACTATTAAAGTTATATTAGGCAACCTATACTTTTGTGACGTATGGACAGATAAATAGAATGCTTATCTTGTCAAATTTCATGGAAGTGGGGTATAATCTCTAGAATGACAATGGGCGATCCCAGACGAGTATTCTTGATGCAGTATGCATACCGACTTTCTAGGGAAGAGGTAAAAGAAGTAGAGAGAAATCTCTACAATTGTGCTGCACTTTGCATAAAAAATCAAACAGTTTTTACTTGTTGTTTGTTGTACAACCACAACAAAATATTTCTTGTTTGCAAGGGTCCGAAAATTCACGTCCTAGCTCTCAACTCGAAATGAAGTAATGCACGCACATATTCAGTCCCCTATTCCTAGATTAGTGAAAGCCTGCAGCAAGAATATCCGTCTGTATGCGCCTACTCTGTTGTTAAACCAATATGCATACTGCATCAAGAATACTCGTCTGGGATGGGCCAATGTGTGACTGGAGAATGATATTCTTTTAATTTTTTTCGCCAGGTGCAGCGCGCTAATTTTGATATCCGGCATATTATTATAGATTTTTTCTTTGATATATCCGAAGGTTTCTTGATTCATTATCACATACTGGAAGAATGTAAATCTCATATTAGATGACGAAATTCCCCAAATTCTATTCAGAATCTGCCGATTTACAGCGAAGCTAAATACGAATGTAAATACTACACCTCGCGATGGATCTTTTGGTGGGATCGTCTCGCCTCGTTGTGTACGTACCCTTAAAATGATTTTCCCAACTCCAAATAAAGTTTGGTAATTTCAAAGTGCTCAAAAAACTAAGTTTTAAAGAATCACTTTGGAACTCATTCATTTTTGCACAGCTTTATATTCCAGGAAATAACGCTTGAAATAAATAAAATAAAAATGAATGAATTATTCAGAATTGATTGCCGATGAGTGAACTAAAACAAATAATAATTCTAAAATTCTAAAATTCTGGTAGCAATACCTATACCTACTAACCAATTGAAGTAGAACGCTGGCTTAAAATTGGCAGCATTTTTTTTTTGTGCGATTGCTACCAAATGGTAATTGATTATTTTTAATATAAATTAACACTTAATTTATATTTTATGTGCCAGGAGGGAGGGACGCAGCGTTTTCTTATCGTAATGGGGGGAGGAGGTGGAGTCAATATTACAAAAAGTATCGGGTGCGTGTCCTCTAAAGGACAAGTCTGGTGCCGTTAAGATTGCTCCATGAGAGCAACTGACTTATGTAAGTTGGGAGTGAGCCACACCTGGATTTATGAATGAAGCATAGAGATCTAAGTTCTAATAGCTTGTCAAGGAGTTCAGGCATAAACAGCTGAACTAGCGGAGAGATGTGAGCGTATCGCCTGAGGCGAAAAATGTATCTCAAGCAGGCCCTTTGTGCTCTGTTTAATTTAGCTATTTCAGAGGCCAGCAGGGGGTACATAGCATAAAAAAAATGTGGCATAATCAGGGATGTTACCAGGGATTGTCTGATGTGCCGGTCCAGGTGGTGCGAGACTGCGTAAAGAGAGCGAAGGCCGTGATAGATTCGGGAGCACACTTTGACAATCTGAGGCCGCCATGTGAGATGGGGGGGGGGGGTCTATGTCTAGTAAAGAGAAGGATGATCTCGTTGAGAAGAAGCAGGCTGGGAAGCGTGTCATTAGGAGAATTATATTGAGCGATTCAATCAGTGATGAGAGATCATTAACACCTGAAGCACCGTATATTTGCAGATCATCTGCATAAAGGTGATATTTGATATCGCCCATCACTTCGGTAATACCATTGATATAAATGGTCGACAGGAGCGGAGCTAGGACAGCTCCTTGCGGAGCCCTTGAAGCAATAGCCCTGGGGGATGAAAATCGGTTCTGACAAATAAGCAGAAATAAGCCCGACAGCAGTGGACCCAAAACCAAATTCATTTACCAACCTGGCAACTAGTAGGTTATGCGGAACTGAGTCAAATGCCCTGCTTAGGTCCAATAGCACGTGCACGACATGTTTTTTAGGTCTGGATGTCTGATACTACCTTTACCAGTACGGAAGTCGGGGAGTGCTTGTGCCCGAAACCAGACTGATACATTGACAGCAAGCCATTATCCTCTATATGCTCGTTGATCTGATCCGCAATGAAAACCTGAAAGACTTTAGCGATGGATGGGAGATTTAACTGAAGGGAGGGGGTGATGATGCCGATTTTCCAGCATTTGGGGAAGATGGAGTGTGTGACGAGTCTATTGAAGAGATGTGTAACTAGTGGCAAAATGGGAGGAAGGATGATTCTGATCCGACGGCATTAGAACTAATATGATGGAAGGCCTCAAGCACTTCGGCCTCACTAAAGATGCGGAATGAGAAACCATCAGCTGAGGGGTTAGGGCTGTCAATTAAAGCATGATTAGAAGTAATGGTGCCTCGGGACGGAGAATTAAAAGTGTTGACAGGCGATGTCACAGAAAAATCAGCAAGAATAATTTGAACTGAGCAGAGATGATCTTCGGGGTCAACATTAGACGGCGCTCTGGCTTTAGAACTCAACCCAAGATTACGAATCCTCGCCATTCAACGCCACCCCTAAAGTTCAACATGGTGGTCTCTCTGATTAGTGCCCGAATGCGATGTTCAGCAGCCCTACGTGCAACCCTAAAAGCTTTGAGATTAGCAGAATTCTTGTACCTCTTCCAGTGAGTATAGGGAATATCACAAACCTGACATAGCAAAGACACATCAGGTCTATTGAGTATTTTATCGCTTATCCAATCCGGATTGTTTTGAGAGTCACGCTATTATGGAAGACTGCTTTGACGGTTTACATGAATTGCTGGGCAGGTTCCTCAGGATCAGCAGCATGATAGATGTATGACCAGTATGGCGGAAAGATTGCGGAATGTACGTTCGGTACGAGGTGGGAAAGCTGGCAAAAAAGAAGCGAAAACAATGTCGTGGTCAGAGACTCCAGGACATTGGCCAGATAGCAACGGGGTAATGGGAGGGGATGTGATATATAGGTCCACTGTGGTGGCAGAGGAAGTACAATGACGCGTGGGTGAATAATTGTTAAGATTAAGTCCTACTTCCTCCAGGAGTTCCCCGAGATAGTTCCCAAGTGGGAATTAACACTAATGTCAATGTTGAGGTCACCTGCCATGATCACCTTGGAAAATTGGCACGTCACAAGGCCCAGAACCTCACCGAGAGAAAATCCGAGAAGGAAGCCGCACGTATGTACACCACCATTAATGCAATCGGGTCAGTAATACTGTCAGCACTCCACATCTTAACCACCAAGATTTCCCAGCTGTTAGTTAATTCTTGGAAAACAATTCCAAAGAGCAACGAATTGGTAATATAAATGGCAATGGCACCCCCATTGTTCTCACTGCGATCCAGTCGTTGCAGTCTATAACCTAGGATTTCAAGGCTGCGTATAGACGCGTTGGAATCAGAGACTAGCGTGAGCAGTTGTTGTCCAAGAATGAACGAAAAGCGTTCATATATAATGTCTGTAGCAGTGGCAGAAGATCGCCTACAAATATAAGTTTTCCTGTGCCTGGTGGATACACCCAGTACCACGTTTGCTCTTTTCAATTTAAGCGCAAGATGGAGAAGTCCAGTTTCTGTCTAGGCCTTCATTAATGAAGTCTCTGGCATTTGAACTATCCGCGATGATGGAGTTAAGTGTAATAGGATTGGAACGAAGCTGTTTACGGCCTCAGACCATAAGCCACTTGATGCTTTTTCTTCCATATTATATTTTTATCTTTTTTTTATTATATGAAGTAACACGTACAATACTATTACGCTCGACGAGTTGTGAACATGGCAAGGCCCAAGGTATATAAAAGACAAGGTATTCCCATTAAAATTTTGACATATTGCAGCTGATAGCCTGTGACGTAATTCTGTGACTAATGTATATACATTTTTATAAAAAAGACAGAGAAAGGAGAGAGAGTATTGTGTTCTCTGTACCGTACTTTCCTATACATTTAAATAATATTTCGTCACTAATGGCGGAACGTGGTTCGTAATGGGAATAACTTGTATTCTATATACCTTGGGTAAGGCTTTAGATTCCTTCCCCCACAAATGATAAATATTAAAGAAAGTGAATGCTAAGTAAGTAGATTTTATTCAATGATTTGTCTGAGGTAAGACCAGGGGGCCTATTCTTGTATAACAAAGGCACATTCCGTATTCGTTATGCTGTCAAAACCATTCGGAATCGACACAGGTGGTATTCCTGAAATCTGCATTCGTTATACACCGAACGCAATCCCCTCGTTATTTAACGAGTGGGTTCAACCATTCGTTATGCCAAACGAAGAGTGAATCAGCTGCAATTTACGGATGATAATGGGAGATAAAAGATGTGCGAAAATGTCAAATGCTCAAAAAACTAAAATGATTGAGCTTTTAGAGGAAAACCCGAAACTGATGATAATTTTTTCAGTACAAAGGATGCCAAGGAATTGTGGCAAAATCTAGCATCAGTATTAAATTCCATACCCGGAGCACAAAAGGACTGGAAAAGTTGGAGAAAGGAATGTACATAAATTCATATTAATTTTTTTTATGATATTATATTCAAAACAGAGCTAATAGAAAATTTCCAGAGTTATCAGGATTTAAAATGCAAACATGCATGGCACTGTTGGAGGTCCTCCTGCGAAATATTTTTCTTATCCGGCGATGAATTAAGGGTGCAGGATCGACGTAATTCATTTTCAATAGATTCTTCAACAATTTCCTACGCAAACAATAATGACATTTCACTGAAGCTAGCCATTTTTTACAAATTAGATTTTAAAACATGAAACAGTTGACAATATTCAATTTCTAAATTGACAGATTTAATCTTACCACACTCGTTATGTTGAAAAACTTTTTCACCACTTCGACCTTATAACGATGAGGTTCAAGAATACGAATGGGGAATTCGATTCGTTATCAAACATTCGTTATAAAGGGTTTTCCAATAAGAGGTGTTATTTTAATTAGCCCGCTATTTCGGTAGATGTCACTTTTGGAGCTGTCATTTTTTGACATTTGACAAGTAGAAACTACGCCATTAATAAAAATGGAACGATACACGATTCAACAACGCATTGAAATTATTAAAATTCACTATAAAAATGGTGAAAATGTGGCAGAGACGGTTCGTAAAACTCGAACATTTTTGGGTCGCCGTGAAGCACCTTGTCGGACCGCAATATAGAAATTGGTAGAACATTCGAGCTGTCGGGACAAGTTAGTGATGTGAAGAATAAAACCCGTGCACGTCGCTCAAGAACAACCGAGAATATTGCTGCTGTAGCCGAAAGTGTTGAAGAAAACCCAGGTTTGTCCATTCCTCGTCGTTCTTTGGAATTAGGCATTCCACAAACGTCATTACACCGTATTTTGCATAAAGATTTGGGTCTTAAGGTTTATAAAGTTCAGTTAACACAAGAAATCAAGCCGGCCGATCATCAACAACGTCGAGTCTTTGCTGATTGGGTCCTTGAAATGCATGAAAATGATCCGGAATTCCATCGAAAACTCATCTTGAGTGATGAGGCCCATTTCCACCGCGATGGCTTCGTCAACAAGCAAAATTGTCGCATCTGGGGCTCGGAAAACCCAAGAGTTATTGTTGAAAAGCCTCTCTATCCTCAACGTGTGACTGTTTGGTGCGGTTTATGGTCCCACGGGGTCATTGGACCTTACTTTTTCGAAAATAAGGCTGGAGCAACAGTTACTGTGAATGGATTGCGCTATCGACAGATGATTAATGATTTTTTATGGCCGGAATTGGATGGTATTGATCTGGACAACGTTTACTTTCAACAAGACGGCGCTACGTGCCATACAAGCAACGAAACCATTGATCTTTTACGGGAAAAGTTTGCGGACCGTGTATCTCTCGAAGAGGTGATCACAATTGGCCACAGATCTTGTGACTTAACACCTTGCGACTTCTTCCTTTGGGGCCACGTGAAAGAGAAGGTCTACGCCAACAGCCCAGCGTCGATTCAAGACCTCAAGGATGGAATTCGTGAAGCTATCGAGGACATAGGGCAGCCACTTTGCGATTTGGTTATGGAAAATTTCATGAAAAGGATATGGTCCTGTAGGCGTGGTCGTGGTGGTCATTTGGCTGATGTTATTTTCCATTATTAACGGCATACCTTCCTCTTTATAATGAAATAAAGATCCGATCATTTATCTCAAAAAATGGCATTTGTCTTTGAATATCAAAATAACACCTCTTATTGGAAAACCCTTTATAACGAATTCGTAAAAACCATTCGTAATTCAAGAATAGGCCCCCGCACATTACAAAAATTCACAGCAATAGTGAAAGAGTTCTTGCTCTGGGCAAGTAGAATAAGTTATCAAAGAGGCATAATTTTATTGTCACTCAAAATAAGATCAATTGGTTTCAAATATAACAAATACTGACATTTCTGTGCATCGAACTATACTTGCTTTTATCATGTACATATATGTATAAACAAATACCGGAGTCTACTCATCCACTCATTTTTTCTTAGATACATACCCATTTTAATCTTGCTTAAACATTTCAAAATTCAGTCAGATATAATCACTCAGTTTTACAATGGAAAACAACAATAAACAGCTTAACTTTCTTCGTACAATATGTTATTGAAGTTGCAGACGTGTAATTAACGATTCGCTCGCTCCGGTTAGTGACTCATCTGAGAATACAAAACAGCAAAGCAATTTCAAGTTCAACGAATAGAACGCGAGACGTAAATGGATACATGTAGATAGAAATGTGCTTTATTCCTCCACTTGCAACTTGTCGTAGTTTCGCATCTCACGACAGTATCGAGCTTTCTTTTTTTCTGATAGGAAACTATTGAAACATTTAGAGTGATCCGCTCAAGACTTTGAACGCGAAATCGACAAATGTAGCCGTGTAACGTACAGTTGGCAAACGTGCAAGGTTTTATGGTACAATACATCTCGTATCTGCCTTTCTGAACTCTGCTATGTTACTTGTTTGTAACTGTTTCAGGTTACTGATCGTTGCTTAACGACACTGTTACTGACGAATCTTACATTCAGTTTATAGCATGGCTGTAATTGCTAACGTTTTTCTCGCTCAACATCAATGCAGAGTAATATGGAAATTCTCATTTATGAAAAGTTTATATATATCTCGAGATTGTATCGCTTATTACTGGAAATTAGTTTACAATTCCGTTGAAGAAAGCTGATCGAATGTATTCGATACAGGAGTACTACAACTTTTTTCGTTATCTCGCATACTTTGTGCGTAATACTTTTGATATCTCATGGCAAATAAACAATTTTCCTTAATAAATTAACTATTATTTCTCGTAAGAAGTTAAATTGAACAGTTGAAAATCGATACATTTGTCATGCATGGCTGCCGAAAGATGCAATCAACATTCATTCGGAGGATGAAGAAAAGTTAAAAGTACCATTTTTTTTTTTTTTTTAAATAACTTCGCAACGGTTGATCCCACGTCAAAAATGTGAAAATATAAATTTGAAGAAGACTAAATTCCCAAAAATTTTTGTATAAACACTTTTTTTGTAAGTGATGTGTAACGTGTTACAGCGGTGGAAACGTGAACTTTCTTCCAAAAAAATTGTTTCTCCCACCAAACTAAAAATTGTAAAACAGGGGGGGGGGGGGGGGGCAACTAAATCGTTTCGGAGTTACAGGGTGATTAAGAAAAGTTCGTAGTCTTTCACAATATGCCATGTATTTCAAAAAGTACAGAGTGTACAGTCACTTACAGAGCTCATTGTATAGAACTTCATGGCCTTTCCAGTAAGTATGTTCTGACAAAGAGATGCAGTACGAGAAATGATTTTCCAATATGCCAGCTTTGTAAAAACGCAATGGTTGCTCATCATGTTTTGAGAAACCAAATTCAAGCCAGATTTATTTCATTTGTTTGTTCTCTTAATTTGAATTTTTGGGCTTTGATCCACTTTTTTTTTTCCTTTTTTTATCTACTTTGGATTTTATTTCATATTTGTTTTCAGGCCTTATTTCATTAGGAAATAATACCTAAACTTTTTGGGTCCTTTTTCACTTATCGCTTTTGGGCGTTATTTCCCGGAGCCGTTAACCGACCTCGTTACCATGTTTACATGCAAGGTTTAACCATGATTGCACCCGCGTCCAACACAGTGTATATTCGGTTCAAGCTGAAAATGGGTTGACTGGACTCGATCACGGTTTTCTGGCCGTTGGCGTAGCCGAGTCGAAATGGTGTCCTATAAACACGGATTGTGTAATCGAGTTGGCAGTTAACATTCTGTTTACTGTTTACTCGAAAGTTTTGTTAGGTTATATAATTATTGTGAGTTTATTTAAACAAATTTTATAACTTTTAAAACTCTATCAAAAAAAGCAACACAAATAAGATGTTATATTTAACTGTCACTTTAATTATATTTGGACCCGTTTTCAACTGAATCTTTCAACCCCGCGTACTCAAATACACGAGTCGAAAACTCAACTCTGCATGTAAACATGAAGCAAAATCCAACTATACTATAGAATTTTGTTACACCTGTGCATACACATGTCATCACAATAATTTTTTCTCCGCAGTTGTTCCTTATATTATTACCGAGTTTAATTGTGTGCGTATTCAAGAAGTTACAGTTATTGATATAAATAATAATTGTATCACAAATTCGCAGCATGTAATGAGAATTGAATTATTAGATATAATATCACCTAAATCGCAGGTAAATAATTGCACAGCCGTTCGATCAGAAATTTTAAAATGGCCGAAACTATTCGTATTGGTATGCTGCCCGTGCTATGACTTAAAAAAAACTATCAACCATTAAGAAATCGACGTTTGTGTCACCTAAAGAATCCCAATTTACAGATCATCCATTTATCACAACAGACATCGGATGTAATTTCGATCAAATCGGGGGTCCCACAGAGATCCATATTAGGTCCGAAGCTATTCAATATTTTCATTTACGACCTCTCGCCCAGAAATTTCACAACAGACAGTCAAGCCGCCATCCTATATGCTGACGACACATTACTTCTAGCACAAGATGAAAAACCCATCTAAATTTAATAAAGATTCAAAGCTTTATATCTATTGGGCTTTTAGAATAAATGATCAAAAGTGTGGACCAGGGTACTGGACAGATACTTGTCTTACAAGTAGTACTTGACCTGCAGGTAAAGTGCCTTTGATTGAACTGCAATACCTATATCTGCACAGTTCAAGTATAATAACTTAACCTGTAACTGCAAGTTTAGATAACCAGGTATATCTGCATGGTCAGATAACTGGTAGAGCAGGTAATACAGATAAACGATAAACAAGTAACTGTACAATAAACAAAACGTGGCGAAAGAGTAGGCATTTTTAAATTTGTGTGTGGATTTTAACTACTTTTTAGTGAATTATTGAGCAATTTACTCCAATCCTACTATGTCTCCCCGATAACAGATATATCGTGATCGCCTAGACAAAAAGGATTCCACATTCGGAATAAGGACATTTAGTGGAGTTGTCTCCAGAAAAGCACGAAAAAAGGACCAACGTTTTTTTTTCGTCCTTCTGCAGCACAAAAGTAGTTTTTATATAAGCGTCCTATCAATAATCTTTTCCAGTGAAAGAGGATTGGGCGCCACCCTTCAGGAAGAACGAAAAGAGCCTGCACTCTTTTTTTTATTGTTTTCTGGGAGAGGTAGATATCTGTACCAATTTTGAATAATCGGGTTACTCGACTAACTTCGCTCATTTATTCAAAATTGATACGGATATACGACTGTGGAAAAACAGAAAAGGATTTACAATTTTACACTGTTTTCTGTAAATCATAGTTTTAATGGGGAAATAAATTACTACAATTGAAAACAAGAAATTGTATTTTGAATACATTTATGTTTACACGAATAAAAGAAAGATCAATAATGTACAAAATTAGGTAACTTGAAAAAGTAAATAATCCAGATGCAAAGTTCAAGATATACTTGTGGAAGGGTGGCGCTTTATGCAATCATCATTCGCTGGTATACATACTGTGGATAAATAAAATGCCATCTATATTATCCTCATTCAACCTAGTTCGCCGATTTTCTAAAACCCGACCTGCTGTGCTGAACACTCTCTCGCTGGGAGCGCTGGTGGCAGGAATAGATAGCACATGTCGTGCCATCTTCTAATTCTAATTCTAATTGTACAGCAGTTTCTTCTGCCTCAGTACTGCTAACGGGAATGTCTTTCCATTGGTCTATAATATCATTAAGAGGCACTTCATCGCTAGGAATATGAGATTCTGAAGATTATGCATTATAATCTACGCAATACTCTGGAGATGACAACTCCTCTTTTATGAAAGTTTCGAGGTATTTTACAGTTTCCTTATCTACGCACATCATAGCTAACGAGTTAAAGCCAGACCGCGCTAAAGGAGGAATGGGGGGGGGTCAGAGATCGTGCATAAAACTGAGCTCGATATAAATACCATTGATCCTAAGTTGCTCTCAAGTTATTAACGTGAGAGTTTACGCAATTCTGACATTTTTACACACGACATTCAATCTCCCTTATTTCTTCTTTAGCGAGGTCTCGTTTTTTTCTTTTTGGGTTGTAATGTTAAATCGCATGTAGCTATATTTTAAAAAAAAACGTCGTGCTGATGTCAGCGTTTATCCTTGCAGCCACAGGTAAACAACGCCATATTAACTGTACTTGTTTATAACTTGAGTACTTGCACCTGCAGCTGCAGTACAGGCAACAATACGTTACTTACCTGTGGCTGCAAGTGCAGGTACAATAATATACCTGTACTTGTAGTATCAGATCAGATTCACAGGTACCTGCGCAGGGCCACAATAATCTGCTTCAAATAAACATGTAATGAAAGACAATGTTGTGCATTGCAAGAAATGGATATGTTTCTTGGGGTAGCAAATCTGCGGGGATTGGCTTATTACAAATATGTATAAATACCGTTACGGCCTTCTCACCTTTAATGTGTGCAGGGGGACAGGTACCCATGCAGTACTGTGGACTCGTCTGCTTCCAAATGCAAGTGGCAAGGCGACATTATTTGGCAGTAAGGGTAAGTCCTATCTGCTATCCTGGTTTCAAGTAACACCAAATGTTGCTAACGAATTAGAAACATTCGAAAGAAAGGTTATTACACACTGTTTAGGTAAATTCAAAGGCCCAACAGCCACAAATGGTCAAACAAGAGCCTGTATAGCGAGGTTAAGAACCCACCTTTAATAATACATTTACTAAGTCTGTCTGAAAAAGCCTTCATGAAAGCTGAAGTCCACGATAATCCAATAATTAGAAACATAATTGTAACAAACAGAAACGACTCATTAAGTGACAACTATTACCTGCACGTAAACTCCTGTCCAACTCTCCACAATAGTAAATATAATAAATATAAATATTCCCTATGTTGAATACAATGATAAAAAATCTCAAATTCTAATATTTTGGGAAATATGCTAAAGGCTGTTTCCTGGCAAACAAACTAATTGATTAATTAATTAAATTTTTCTTACTCATTCATTATTATAATTATTATATTATTTTTAGATATTACCAGAACTTTATCAGAGAACAGTCGATCGACCGAATTCAATTATTTTTAGATCTAATCTAAATACACATTATCGATTATTGTATTTCCCCTTCAATTAGCTCTATATTTCATATGTCTGAAACATTACTGTATTATCAAATTTCAATAATATTCAAACAGACTAACACAAAAGTGATCTTATAAGAGTTGCCTGAGTTATCACAAAAAACATTTTTTTCCAGCAAGTATGAGACTGTCGAAAGAAGCTGCTCCTGTTATCAATGACTGAATGGCTAGTAAACCTGTTAATATCAAAGTTTTAGCTTTAGAGGCCTAGAAGATCAGGGGGACCCTATTTTTTCGCACATTTTTGGCTATATTACAAATTATTAAATTTTTTTTGAGAGGCCCAACTCACTCCATTAAAAATTTAAAAAAACGTATATTTCATAACCTTTGACTATCGAAATATGTGAAATGATCAATTCTACGGGTCAATGACCTCTAAAGGCGTCCCATGCGATCATAATAACACACCTCAAAAATTTCTTATTTGAAAATTCCGATGCATTTTCCGCAGATCCTACCAATATCCGTACGCACAATCCATCTGGACCATAAAACAAACTCTCACTTCACCAATAAATAATTTATTCAGATGACAAAAATTTAGCCTTAATGGTTCAGATGGTCTGTGCGGATACTGGAAGGATCTGCGAAAAGAGCCCCGGTTTTTTTTTTGAGGCGTGTTCTTGATCGCTTGGGACGACTTTAGAGGTCATGAAAATTTAATTTATCAACAAGATAACGCTACGATGTATATAAGAAACTTGGGACACAATATCAACCTTCTTGGCTGACCGGCCCATTCTCCTGATGCAAACCCTATGGGGATGGTTAGTTCGAACAGTTTATAAAGATGGCAAACAAGTCAACACCATCAGTGAGCTTAAATATACCGTTGAAGCTGCTTTGCTTACCTTGACTCCAGAATATTTAGACTCTTCATGGAATCAATGCCGAAAAGGCCTTTGGACATCGTGGGGAACAAATGTAATGATTATTTATTTATTTTTGCTCAGCCTCATTATTGTTAAATTAAATAAAGCTATGTGCGTCTATAATAGTACAAAGTTCATTTTGCACATTTAATCGAATTATTTCACACGTGCCATTCTAACGGCGTTAACAAGAAGGCAAATGTGTCTTGCCATCACACATTTCTCTCTTTCTTGCTACAGGGATGGACTACTGCACTATTGCATGGTACGTCTGTAACTTTGCAACGCAGTATATAAGGATTCATTTGAAAGTCAACACAGTTGGCATTCCACGGTATAATATATATTATTTACATCTGTTAATAAGTGTTCGAATTATGAAAGCCTTCTGCACATGCATACCACGTCTTCTCATTTCTCGATATTACCGGGTTTTTCATCCCGGATAATAAAGTCTTTCCCGGATAATGAAAAGAAATAAAAATGTCAGAAATATTATTCATCCCGGATAATAGTTTCCGGTTAATCGAATCACGGATAATCGAGTTTCGACTGTATGTTAATAAGTGATAGATAGATAGATAGATAGATAGATAGATTTAGTGTCAGTAATACAAAGCTATAATAAATATACATCGGGAGCAAGTGTACAGAGCTGTAAATTGAAACAAATGTGATAAATTTTAAATTTAGTATTCTATGATATTAATCATAAAGTGGAAACCGAGATGTAAGCCAGGCATAAAAGCCATGAATAAACGAACACAATTTAGTCGATAAGTGAATTAGTTCCACTAAATATGATTTAACTTGACTTGTCAATTTTATCACCATTTTTTATAGGCGACATTTCAAAATGGCTGCTGATTTTCACAAACAAGGTTATCAGCAAAAGAAGATAAAAATATAATGCCTATAAATTACTTTCAATTGTTGGCTATAATTTGCACCTTTACGCTATTTTGGCACTACTAATTGAGTGTGGAATCTAAATTCGCCATTAATTTTTCTTTTCCTTCTCATAAACCACAGACTATGAAAAATAAAAATTTGTGATTATTTCTTTAATCGCTCAATTAATTAAAAAAATTTAAAATACGTCGAACGTATGGTTGATGTAACCAGGAAAGTTAAGGTTTTTCAGGTAAATAATGGATAATCCTTTTCGTTTAAGCTTTCAACCCGGATAATTGTGCCGGAGAAATTTCATATAGAAATTTTAATATACATAGGTAGGAAGCCAATTGCCTATCATTATGGGTACATTTTTGCTATTTGCATTAAATTAAATTACCAAAGGAATGCTAGTTCCTTTTTTCTTGCCAGTGCATTTCAGGCATGTTTTTAATAGTTATTGTTAATCTTTCATTAATTTGGAGTGATTAAATAATTTATAGTAATTTCATGTCTTCTTTTTTATATAACTACGGTCATGTCTTCTTCGTAGGAATTCTAGATGGTGAAGCAACACAACGGACTTATTAATTATATTTTTATAATATCTTTTATTTTGAATAGTTTTTTACACCCTCCTAGATGAAAAAATCATAGGATATACTAAGTTTGTCATTCCGTTTGTAACACATAGAAATGCTGATGGTAGAGCAAAATGGGTTGAACACCTCAACATAAAAAAAATGTAAGTCCGAAAATGGGAAAAATCGGGTAACTCCTTCGTGGAGTTGCCATATAAAAATTTCGTTTTTCATTATATATTTGGACACTGCCTGAGAACCCATCAATGTAGAGAGCTGGAAATTTGTACACTACGTTTTTATAGAAATTGTAAATATAATTTTCAAAATAGGACTAAATGAGGCAACCCCTTCTTTGTGTTACCATATCAAAATTTAGGTTTATTACGTCTGGTGTGAAAACGATCAGTGCTAGACGTTTTTATTGTATTGAAAAGCTCTTCAGAATATGAAATTGGTTATAATCATTTTTACTGTCCGAAAAACCGTTCTAGAAATATATGCGAAAAACCACTTCAAAAATCAAACTTACACAGATGGGTGACCGTACGAAATTAAATACGGGCATTCCTTTAGGATATCATAAGAACTGGTCTCAGATCAATTCTGCGTTTTTTACCTGTATATATTATCATTTTATTTTTTAGGTTCCTTGAACGGAACGGACAGTTGGAAATTGAACGAGACATCAGAACTGCTGGAGTCTCCCTTTCACATTTTTCATACCAAAGAATATCCAGCCTGCATACAGAAAGTGCTCGGATGTCTCAGGCTCTCCTTTCAAGCAAAATAGACACTCAGGATCGTCAACAAATCCCATCTTTGTTATATGAGCATTACTCTAGATGTGGCTAACTAACTGTGAGATACCAACTACAATCTTTGGATTAGTAAGAATGTGTTAAACGAAATTATATATTTGCATCCTCAAAGTTCTGGCAGAGTTTATCTAACTGCATACGGATATAATGTGCCCAAAGTTAAGATACGTAATGCTCCAAAATATGGAATCTTCGTTTATATTGTGATAATATTGTGAACAAAAATTTAAAAAAATTATTTACAGTAGCTGCTCAACGATTTAGACGGACCTTCAAAATGTTTTATATACAGGGTGTCCCGTAAGTCGACGTCAAGCCGGAACCTGGTGATAGACCAAATAGTAACAGTTACCAGAAAAATATAAAAAAAAAAAATCTAAGTCATGTATTTTTCAAATTATAGGCATTTGTTTTGTTTTCAAGAAAATGTACACCGTGTGATGGTTTATTAGCTCCTGTTGCTACAAATCTTTACTTTTTTTCAATTTTATTTTTCTTATGTAATCCCGAATAGTGCTTATGTAACCTGTTGCTTTAAGTTCTAAGCCAACTGCTCCAGCTTGGAAGAAAATGTCACATTTTGACGAACCAAGAATACAAAATTAATAATTCGTTGAACTTTAACTGACTGTACTGAAAAAAAAAGTGTACTACGTCAGTCTGGCAAGTAACTTTAAAAGTTGACGCATTTAATAAGGATCCTAAAATGGTATAACACTTGCTACAATATTTCTTAGAATACGGAAAAAAAAAATTTTTCTTCAAAAAACCCAGTTTCGAAAAAAAATTTTCATCTACTAAAAATGAATCTAGTGTACCCAAAGCTTGCCTTAACCGGAAATCTCTTGCCACACGATCGACTGCGGTAGCCGAAATATTTTCTCTTTTTGCTATATGTCAGTTAGAAAACATGTTAGTTTTCAATAAGGCCGAAATCACTTGTCGTTTTTCACGGATAACGTCTTTTACAAGGCCATTGTTAAAAAAAATTGTTTTTAGATGTTGTCTGTTTTCAACACTCAATAAACTACAAACACTGTATAAAATTTAATAATTTTTCTTTTTAATAAATTTAGGCTGCTAACTCACGACTGACTGAACATGGAATGAAAAATATAAATAAGGATACAATTCACATACCTGCGCCTCTACCTCTTTTGAAGTAAATTGTTTATTTTCCCGACTAACGGATCTCTCAGGAAGGTTTTGAGCTTATCTTTTGTAAAGTAAAATTATTAGAAAGAAATCATTTCAAGGAAAAAAGGTAGCATTTCTTTAAAATTTCACAATTTTCACATGTGTAAACGTTCAATGTTACTTTTCAAAAAATATAACATAATTTTCCTCGAGAACTATAAGGACTTTGAAAAATGGTACGAATCAACGCATTCAGTTCGCCGAGTCCTATATCGACAGATTAATAAAAAGCTTTCCGTGCTGTCTTAAAAATGGCATTATCAGTGATTTACTCGAAAACAGAGAATAGTTATTAAGAAAAACTACTGTCCCCAGCATAGAATAAACTGTAATTAATTTAATTTCTTACGCAATATAGTCTGCGCACAACATATAGGCCTGTTTTCACTTGTTTATAAACAATGATTCATCGAAATTATGATTTTGCTTTCATCTTGATAGCGTGTGTTGATTTGCTCGACGGCTTATTGTTGACTTGCTCCACGGCTTATTTATCTCTAGTAATTTTTTTTTTTTTGGAGTTGACGATAGCCCTCCATTTTTGTCATTTTCATAATAAAAATGCAACTATGCGATTATAAAACATACATAATTACATATAGCAAGAAATAATAACTCCAGTTGGGCTCCTCAATTTCACAAGCCTAGCTATAAAGGACCTGCGGTCGGGTAGTTATGGTACTACAAGGTTATTTTTATATACATACTAATAATTATTCACAATAATATTTATTTGTAATTCATGGAATCGACCAAACTTTGAGAGTGAGTTTATTTATGTGTTTTCTAAAGTGAAAGGGAGCTTATCCTTGGTAGAACCGACAACAATCATAATCCCCATGGCAAAACAGACTTAAAGAAACCACAGTGCAATATTGAATTTGAGTCACGTCATATTCACATTTCAGTCCTTATACTTATTCTTGAAACCTGACCTCATAACCCCAAGTATAATCCTATTATGAGCTAGTTCATGGTTTCTGTAACATTTCAGTTCTCTACGTAGAATAATGAGGTGCAGTGCAAAAGAAAAGTCAAGTAACATAGGGAAACAAATGGAGAAAAGAGTTCTGTGTCACACACTGATCAAATGTCACTAAGTTATAGCTGCAACCGGCAACCAATGACTGTGTCTATTCAGAACCACAAAAATGTATACATATAGCAACGGTAAAATAAACTATTTTCAACATGAAAAAAGATATGGTTCTAGTATAGAAGAGAAGGTGGAATTTAAAATAGCACCGTCATTTCATATTTTTACAAACTGTAGATTCATTTCATTTCATTCAACGAATAAAACGAAAAGCCACTGAATCTATGAAATTCACGGCTCCGTGGAAAATTGAATATCTTCATTGAAACAAATTTTTATAATATTATTCGCTTCTCAAAATGTATGAGTACAACTAATTACTAAATAAAAATGCTATAACTTTCAAAATGAAAGCATCCAGATAACAGACGGAATAATTCTCTCTCAATTTCGCTTTTCATGAAAACCAACAGTGCATTAAAGGGCAGTGATCCGTCAACAATAGGAGGGTCCATGTTTATGCTTAGCCTTTAGCTAAACTGGTAACTATGATGAGGGAGTGAAGTATTAATGCACATATAACTTCCGGTAACTATGGTAAGTAAAATATGTTAAACATGTCTAATATGGGAGCATTCACCGCACTATAATGGTTGACAGCAACACCTGATATTCAATAAAATAAAAAATATTTCTTAATCAGCTGAGAGCTAAAGGTAGGAACACGGAAACATTCCTTGAATGACGACGCATTGGCGTTATATCATTTGAGCTGGATTTTGAAATCATTAAATGACTGATACGCATGATATGTACCTCATTAAGTGGAAAGCGTTATCTTATCATCTCATCTACCTACTTGAAGATAATTATGAAGAAACAAATTAAATATTGTCGCCATCGTTTAGTGGCAAAAATTATAAAAGTTGGTTTTAATGAAAAATAAAAAATTAATAAAAAACGTGTAAAATGTTTAATTGTTACAAGTAAAGCAAAAAGTAAACAATTATTTGTGGATAAGGAGTTCACTTCAAATGTAGAAGAATTCGAATGAAATGAAAATCATACACACTGAATGCAGCCAATATTACATACATATTATGTTAACTATAAATTTATCTTTGGAAGATTTCGTCGATATTGCTAAAATGATTTTTTTTTTTTTTATCAAAAACTGTTGCCTAAAGCATGTGTTAAAGTATTGCATTCCAAATAAATATCCAACACATGTAAAAACTGCGGACTGAGTGAAGTTCTATAACTACAATGAATATCGTAATGGTATGGTTGCCTTTTATTTTTTTTTTTACGTAGGTATAATTAAATTCAACGTCTGCTCAAATGGGATACACAATTCCACCATTTCTATACGAATAGTACAAATGTCAAATTTGCTTATAATACCTTCCTCACATAAAGCGAAGTAGACTGGATTAGAATAGTACTAGTTTGCATAGTACCAAGGGTTCACAGAGTTTCATTCTAATTCCAGAGTTCGATAATCTAATCTAGTCCGCTTCGTGTGAACAAGGTATACCTATGAGCAAAACCCTTGAGAATACTTCACAAGCCATGAAACAGACTCAGTCACTACCACGTGAAAGCCCCAACGGAGACCTAACATTATAAAATATTTGCAGTGTTCTTATGTAAAATGGACGAACGTTTGATTTGAATAGCTCCTCCGCCATAAACTACTATTCGTACAGAAAAATGGTGTTCTGATAATTTTAAGCTTGCTTTCTTATCTTCAGAACCAAAATAAAATTTTTATACCTTTCCTAACAAAATTATTTAAAAAAAATTATCTGAACAAAATGACTACGATTCCTCAAACAAAAACTCTCAGCTGAGTAATCATTGTATACTATATGCCACTGTGCCGTCATGGAATGCCGTGGACTGAAGATATCGAATGTATCTGCCTACAGATTCAGACTCCGGCTGCACATACACACATGCAATTATTACTCAGCTGAGAGTTAGTGAGGGTAAAATGGTAAAGTTACTTTATAATTAAAACTATTTTATTATTTTTTTAAGTAAGGTATATAGTAAGTGTAGCCTTTGGGAAGGTAAGAAGCTAAGCTGTAAATTATTAGAAGACTATTTTCCTGTACGGATAGTAGTTTAGGCTTTATAGCATATATAAAGTAATTTGTTGGCACTTTTCCATAGAGCGACCAACCTTGACTTCAGTATAACCTGAAGAACCTCAACCTGATGAGCCTTGCAAACTTTTGCAACTCACAATACGAACTTTGACAACTTCTGTACGATAGCAGTTAATTGGGCTTTTGGCTCGAAAATTCTAATTATTTATTTATTACAGCACGAATAACTTTTCACGTTAAATAGGTAGGTATGTTTCCCAATTTTTTTTTTTTCAGCAATTTTCCCGTAAACAATGCTGGCATCAAATGATAACAAAAACAGCTGTCAAAGCTGACAAAATTCCAGCAGAGTAGAAAGTAGACCTACTCGAGTTCAACCTCAACCTGGCCGGCCTCACCAACTTTGACATTGGAAGCTGTATAACCTGATCTCATATATTCTACAGAACTGTCAAAGTTGGTGAGGCCGGCCAGGTTGGAAAAGTCAGCACTGTGTTTTTCTATCAATAGAGAACATTTTAGAGAACGGGCTCCCACCCAACTCACACATATAGATTTCTGTTTCATGGCTTGCAAAACCCTCGAGAATACTTCCCAAGCCAACTAAGGGAAAGAAATTTTCCAAAAGGTTTTCGAATGACTTCTTCGCGTCTGTACTGGACTGGCATCGCTTGGGACCGTTTTTGCACAGGCTGATGACGAACTAGAGATGAAAAAGAGCCTGCTTGGGATTTCCTAGCTTAGCTCCATTTTGTTGTTGATGTGAGAACAACAAAGTGGAATGAGTACAGCGTACAAAGTTATGTAGGAAAATTTATTTTTAGTTTGTCATCCTGAACCGAAATGAATGTATACCTATTTTCTGGAATGTTGATTAATAGAAAAGAATAATATAAACAAGCTGACGATCTATGTAGGTGCCTTAGAGACTAAAAGCGAAGGAAATGGAAAAATCAACAGATCACGATTTATTAAATTTTCTTCGTTTAGCACCATAAAGATAGGTATTAGTTATTAGGCGTCAGTTGGATGAGACACGACATCGAAAATCGAACTGCAACCGAGAAACCAATACTGGCAGGAGTTCACAGAAAAACATAATGGGTGCATGAACGCTTAAATAGCGATTGGGGCAACTTTTATGGTGGCGAATTTCTACAGAAAAGACTGGTCAAGAAAATATGAACCCGTTTCAATTACCACCCTCGTGTGTCCTGCAAAGATCAATGTTCATGGTTGCCTGTCAACAAATTGATCATTTTGAGGGATAAATCTTAATAATGCTTCATGGATGATTAGTTTGTAAAACAAAACTTTAATCAAGCCAGTTGAGATGCTCTAGGAAGGAACGGCAGAACGACTGGGTGTTACAAGCCAATAATAATCTAACCTGAGAGTAAGATTTGTTTCGAACTCAATACAACAATACATAAATCTTGATCAATCTTGCTTAATGTAACTAAATTACACGCTTGAATGCCCAGCACCTTAAGCAAGTATTCTATGCATACTTCTAGATATTATGTTTCTTGAAGCCAGGGATAAGATAATATTGTATAATAAACCAATATATGTATAATATCTACAGCAAAACAAAACTAGTATTTTTTTTAAGTTTCTTACAGTCCTAAAAAATCTAAAGAGATGTGTTGTTTTAATTTCTATTGGAAAAACATTTTTTGATCGTCTATAGACCGAATGAAACACATTTAAATTATTCTTTAAAGACCTTGAGCTGCTTTAAATCTCATCGATTTTAACGATAGAAATACGTTTAACACACAAAATAACAGAGCAAGCAAATATAATTGGATTCGATTTAAGGTGTGTGCCAACAAGACAGAACGGCAAACCCCGGATTTACAGTTGTACTGCATAGCACCTTTTTTGCAAATCCTTTGTTACCTACCCGAAGGTTCTAGCGAAGAAACTAGGTCAAGCCATCTTTCCTCTCATAGTTAGTCCATTCCATCGGCTGACCTACCGTAGACTTTTGCAGAATTGTCGTTTCGAAAGTTTCCAGTTTGTCGATATTCTTGGCTTTCTGTTAAGAATATCCATTTGAAAAAAAACCACTGCCTGTTCGTTAGATTATTCAGAATAAAAAACAAAATAAGAGAATGATCAAAACGGCAAACGTCAGCTGAAATTTCGAAGTAGAACTGTTGTCGCTTGGCTATGCTATGCTGTGCTGGAGTTAATGTGTGTAATTGGCCACGCAGGTGAATGCTCCTCCTCAGACTACTCTAAACTCAACTCGCTTATAACTTCTGGCCAGATAACATTATTCATTATTATTTTTTTGGACAATAGCTCGAAAACATTTATGTATAAATGAGTAGAATTACAGAGGTGTAATTAGTTAATTACATTCATATCGTCATGCAAAACTAAAAATGTTTACCTGTTGATGTGTCTCAGACAACTCGAAGCAAATGGTAAATCCTTCTGTTTTTTTTTTTAAATAAAACTTGGTTTTGAACTAATTTTATTCCATTTAATAATAAACATAAGATGAATATTCGTGCACATTTCACAAAAACAAATTTTAAATTCTAACAATGACAAATTACTGTTTGACAGAAATGAACCGAAAAGTCAATTAATTAGAGGTCTGTAGGCAGAGTATCTAAAAACGCCCCGGAATGAGGCACACTTGCTTCTGCTTCCCGTTAAAATGATTTAAAAGCAATGCACACTTTAATGCACCACACTTTTTAATTTTCACAACCCGGAATATGTTCAAAGCAACCAGACAACGACGGACCACCTTTCGACAACAACTACGGTACTCAACTCAACTAAAATCTAAAAAGATTGCTTGCGGTTGCGCTAGTCAATTCAATCTCAAATGTTCAATAAAAATTAATAATTATTAAAAAAAAAACAATACAAAGAAAGAGACAACATTAGCACCAGCTTGTCTACTTGTCATGGCAGATGGCACTGCTACTGAAAAATAAAGCTGAGTTCAACTTGAGCCATACAAACTTATAAATTCTGCGAGAAATTGGAATTGCAAACGTAAGGAAATGCGCCTAGGCGTACACGCTGGATTGTTACCAATAAGAGACACTCGGGAAGGAAATTTTCCTCCATCCGAGTGTCACTCATCCACAAAAAGTGATATAACCAGCATATGCAAGCCTTAAAAATGTAACCAATGCTTCCAAACGCAAAACTATTGTATAGTTGGAGAACAGAAGAATTTTAAGAATTTTTATTTTTAACGATTCTAAATCAAATTATAAATACAAGAGGAAAAAACAACCGCCTTGTCTGGGGCAAGGTATATAGAAGATGTTTCTTCTATATACCTTGGTCTGGGGCTTGAAACTGGGAGATTTTAATTTCTGAGCGAACGGCTGTGCAATTCTTTACCTGCGATGTCGTTTTCGTTTGAACATCCAGGTTCGCTCTGGAGGTAACCCCGTTCAATCGAACGGTTTCAGAGTGCACCTGAAAAAGTTCGCTTGTGTATGTATTATTAACGTCAAAGTAGCTATGAACTTTTTGCGAAAACTGGTTGGTAATTTGTTTGCGGAATAATTTTGAGGATAATATAATAATAGTAGAGTGGTCTTAATAATAATTGTTGACTTTGAAATTAATTAAATAATATCAAATCACAACTAGACTTTGTTTGTGTGAGTGAACTCATAGTGCACCCGAGTAAATTTTCAGAGTGAAACTGGGCACGTTTAGGCGGAGACCAAACCAGTTTGGAATAATTGGAAGCCTTTGGTTACAGCCATGTAAAATTACCAACCACTTCGGTATGGTTTGTAATTACGCGGAGGAAAAACCAGAAATTTTGACGGGTTTGGTCCCCGCCTAAACGCGCCCACTGATGCTTTTTGGGTTGCCACCAAATTCAACCCATGACGTCATTTTTGCTTCAAACGAACGCTTTGACATCACTTAGGTTGCCTACAGAGCGAAACTGATGTTCAAACGAAAACTTCATTAAAAATAAAATTATAATTACCGATTAATTAAGAAAAGACTACTTTTTGCATGCGATCAAGTTCGAAATTACAGAATTTTAATCCGTGCGTTAAAGTGTTAATATTTTGTTCATGACTGCTGAAATAGGAATAAGATAAAAAATTAATTAATATAAAAGTTACTACAGGACAATCGTGGGATGCCGTGGTGCCGTGAAGCTCAAGATGGTCTACGGTGTTGTTACTGTCAGTACACCATGTGTCAAAGTAGATTGTCATAATTATTTTTGAAATTTTTGAGTTAAATCAACTAAAAGATTTTATTTGGGTAATTTTTAGAAAGTATAAGAAGAATTTTTGTTGTATGTACCTATAAATAACATTGATTACATTTGAAAGTTCGCTATGCTTAAACAACATGATACAAAGCTAACGTATGGTCGAATTATCTGTCAATTTGTTGCTTGCCTTATTTGGGGACATACATATATCTTCGTCTGTATTTCAATTGACCATATCAAAGTGAAAAAAATTCTATTTGGACATTTCTTTACTTTCCCACCAACACATCATTACTTCTCCCGAAGTGATTTAAACGAAGAAACTAATGTTTTGTTAAATATTTTAAAATATTCAAAACGTAAAAACGTAGTATCTATAATACTCAAAACAAATAATTCGCTGGAAGTGACATTTGTTTCCAAATGACATGTATGTACACACACATAAGGAATATGACAGCAATATTTCCGATTGGCTTGAGTGCACTACTGCCAGAACACTGACACTGCAACAATGACTTCAATCGAATTTAATATAAGAGAAGTTTTCAGTGCAAAACTAGTGTTGCACTTCTGCAATTTCTGTTCTGCTATAAAAGTGGTCCCATCGAACATATAGTGCTACACTGCTAGAAAATTATAACACTGAAATGTTGGGACCTACTAAAATCGCTATAAGCCTACCATGATGTCCGCATATAATTTTGTAATAATATTTGGAAAATCATGAAATTTTCATTCAACGCGAACAGCAGCGGGAATAGGTATATAGAATACAAAAAATTCCCATTACGAACCACGTTCCGTCATTGCGTGACGAAATATCGTGAAATATATAGGAAAGTCGATACAGAGAAAACAATACTCTCTGTCTTTCCTATACATTAGTCACCGAATTACGTCACAGGCTATCAGCTGCAATGTGTTATAATTTTAATGGTAATACTTGTCTTCTATATACCTTGATCAGCGCTCATCAGTTAAGATTCCATTTTATTTTATCATCATTGTGTTGCCCGCTTTGTCGAAGAACAATTCATACTGCGGCAGTAAAATGCTTATGAAAAATATACAAAATTACCTAATAACTATCCAAGCATTTATAGAGCAAGAACGTTAAGAAATAGATGCAATTGCATCGGATGCGGGTCAGTCTTTTCGTGGTGTGGTGATGTGATATGTATGCTATTCAAACAACAACAAAAATTATTAGTGTCGTGCAGGGAACGTAACGGCATTACAAAGTAATTTATATAAGGGTTTTTGAATAAAATTAACATCGACACGGTTTAGTTAAATTCAGAAATTCTCAGTGCAATGGCTAATCAAAGCTTGCCTCTATGCATAACTGCATAACCCATAGCTGTCAAAATGAGCAGATTCTGACATAATAATGATGGGAATAATTTTTCAACACTCGAAAAAATGTGAACGCGTCTAATTATCACCTAAAATTCATCTCATATGTTGGAATATATGATTTGAATTTAATACCAAAACTTTCTGACATCTACAAATTTTTCTACTCAGGTGCGCTTTGTTGCAATGAATCATGAGAAGGATGTTCTTTTTTCCGCTGTAATCAACAGAGGTGAAAATGCAAACAGTAAGGTCATCATTAAAGAATCAGCAGAAGGTGTGGATAGTTCAGAGGAATTTAATTCTAAACAGGACACTACACAGGATGACGTCACCTTGAGATATGAAGTAACTGAGGGGGTGTTAACACCTCGAAGAGTATCATTTCCAGAAAAGGATAGTGATCTTGTGACTGGATACTTGGAGCCAGCGAATCCATGGGAATCTATCTCTGCTGTTAAAACGGTATCTGAATTATCCGAACTGTATACAAATTCCTGTAGAAAGCATAATACCGAACCATTGAAATCTGTTCTGGACCACCTTAAAACGATTGAAATTTCAAAATCTATGCGACAATCTTGCCTTAGTTTAAAAAATAACAGCTTAACACCAGATTCTTGTGAGGCCCTTGAGGAAATTTTAAAGCGGGTGCGTATTTCAATTCTAGGACAATCACATAATACGTTCTTGATTCGAAAATTATTTTCAGGTACAATATGAAGTTATTGATTTATCAGAGTGTCAATTAAATGACACAGCAGCCTCAGCCCTTTTCGATATGATTGAGTATTATGAAGCTGCCAATGAGCTTGATATATCATCAAATCCAGATCTATCTTCAAGGGGCCTTCAATCCTGTATAAGTATGATACGACGCAGCAGAGCACTTCAAATATTAACCATTAGAGGAACGCCGTTGTCAGAAAGCAATGCATCGAGCCTAGGGAAATCATTAAACAATTCGTTTTTACACACTTTAAAGCTTGAACATTGCGGACTAAAAGGAAGACCAATGGCTGCTTTAAGTTCGTATTGATTTGCAGTTGTGTATTATATGAAATTAACATACCTATTAATTTTGTTATGAGCAGGTAATGCCCTAAAAAGGAATAGTTCTATGAAGGAATTGTGGTTGGCACATAATGACCTATCGGTTCATGATGCGGAAAAGCTGGCCGATATGCTTAGATCAAATGGGTACTTAGAATTTCTGGACATAAGCAACAATAGTATAAAAGTAGGTTTGAGTTTATTTTATATACATATTTGCAATTATGTGAATATACACCTTAACAATATCTTTATCCTAATAGTGAATTATTCGTTTGTTTGGTATGATACTTCTCACAGTAAAAGATCTAGCCTATATAATATAGAAAGCTGATAAAAATTTTCATGGAACATTTTCCGTTTGTTACTCTTAAAATGTGGCACAGGAAGGTTGATTTTCTTCTATATACTACGAGGATAGAAAATAACGTGTTAAATCTATAGTTCCGTTCTTACAACCTTTCTAATTCTAACTTTAAATTCAGGTATATGTTTTATACTCTGCTGTCAGATTAATTAAATTCCAATGAATGTCTCCAAATTGTCTGTATCCTTTTAGGTGAATTAAAGTGAAGTTTACCAAATATCCTATTTGTTCAGAGTTTTTCTTTTAGTTTTTATACCTTGTGACGATTTAGACTTTTTTTTTATATTAACTTCATATTTGATTTAATAAAGCTTGTTCGCACATTTTTATCTTTGTTTTTTTATTTTTTTATTTTCAGGACTTAGGAGTAAGATCCATCGTTAAAGCTTTAATAGAACAATCTTCGAACATTGAGGAGGATAATTTAAAATATTTGTGTGATACAACAGAACTATCGGGAGATAATGAAATAGATACTAACAGCTCTCCTCCCATGAAAAATGCTAACAGCGGCCGATCAATGTTAGATACGTTACTAACTATGAATTCAAAATTACAAACAGTAGAGATTGAAAAAACAGCTGATGATGACGATTGGGATTTTGGTCAGACAGATACAAATAAATGCTATGAAGAGCCAAAGATCTCTGAAGAAATGGCTTGCTCGGAAAAGACTGTTGGTGTCGTTGGTGATGTGATAAAAGAAGATTATATGAATTCTGCAAAACAACAAAATCCACTAATTAGTACAAATAACAATGAGTATTCTACGTGCATTGTAAGTAGCAGCACAACAGGTGAGACACAAGTCAACCAGACAAAAGCCCTAGATTTTAATAAAAACACTAAAATTGATGAGATGGAGACTAGTTCAGATTCAGCTTTCGAAAGTGCATCAGAAGGAGATACACGTTTTAAAGAAACTCTTAAAATTAATAATTATAAACAAGTGGAATTCGTAACAGACCATTATACCAAAGATCCTAACATAAGTAATGAGAATTTAAGTGATTCTGGTATTGCTTTTTCCGAGTCTAGATTAAGATCATTCAGTTCAGACAGTTTAAGCAGTGATAATTCATTAGATACCAGTGATACAAATTTGTTGGATAAAATTAATGAAAAAATTACAAAAAACGACACTCTCTCTCGACAGAAACACATTGAGGAACCAAAACAATCTACTAAAAAACCTAAAGGGCTTCAAGCTTTAATTTTATGGAATAATAATATTACAAGAGAGTCTGGAGAATATATTTCTGATCTGCTCGCAACAACAAATTCCCTAGAATTACTAAACATTGGTAAAAACATTCTAAGCAATGATTTCATTGCTAAAATAGAGGAAAGTCTGAGAACGAATTCTACGTTAACAAATCTAGGCCTTCAAAGTTCCCATCTTAGTTGTGCTGGAATCAAGACGCTGTCATCGGTTTTACAATTTGGCGGCAATTGTACCTTAAAAAGGATTGATATAAGGGACAACAATTTACAAGTTGAAGCTCTTTCGGCATTAGCAGAGGCTTTAAAATCAAATAAATCTGTGACTAGAGTTGATGTTGATGATGTTCCTAAAAGAATTTCGGTAAGATTTGGTATGCATTTGAATTTTTTAATGTTATTTCGTCGTTCAGATTCTTGAATAAGCCATGTGTCTTTATTATCTTAAAAGCAGAGACTGTAACCGGACTCTGGTTACAGAAAATATTGAAATATCCGAACTAAGTAAGAACGGTAAAGAAACGAATCGAATTTGAATAGTTTTCTAATTCAAGGTTGAATAATACGTAGATAAGATAAGTTCGGGAATGAAATGCGGTTCAGTTATATAATATTCTTACCCATTAAAAACGTTAAAGGAATGGTTTTACTACTTTCATTAGCACATCGGTGACACGTATTAGAATGGCTTCTCTCTCACAATTGTAATCAGCATATCTCGTTGCTTGAGGTGTCTGCAGATAAATGCACTAACATAGGCCAATCTTCTCCTTAATATTTGATTTATTTATTTATGTAATTCAGTCTACAGAGATCATCTCCTACAGACTATGCTAATATAACTTAAATAATACTAATTAAAATTTACATAACTATTCAAACAAACAAAAATACGAAGAATAGGATACGGAGATATTGTTAAAATAAATTCAATAAGCAAAACTACAAACACTTAGAAATTACAATATCTTTAAGCTTGGTGCGTTCAAGAGCTAAATCGACGTCATTGTCATAAATTTCATCAAAGCGACGAGAGCAATAGGAAATGAGTTCATGCTGACCATATGAGGTTCGGTGAAGACAAACATTGTGTTCTAAGGGCAATACCTGGCACATAAATATTGAATAAGATTAGCAAATCCGGTGGGCAGATTTTGTAGCAAAGAGTATCTCACAAACATTATAGATGAAATTCTTTTACTAATATCCAAGAGTTGTAACCCCAAAAGCATACATATTGGTTTATATTTGGCTAAATCATGCAACCAGTGCTATTTCTTCTTCAAGCTTAGCGAGTAAAGTTTTTTTTTGTATTTTTTCAATTTTGTCACTAAGTTGTCTGGTGTAAGGACACCATACCACTGAAGCATACTCAACTATAGATCTAATTAGGACAATGTATAAAGCTTTTAAGATGTGAGGATCCCTAAAGTCTGTAGTATTGCGTTTTATGAAACCAAGCATCTTAAAAGCTCTACAGCAGATATAATTAATATGCAAACCACTTCCCAGTTTCGCGACAAAAATGGCACCAAGGTCCAAAACCTCATTACATTACATTTACACTTGCTTGGACTTAGAGACAGTCAATTTGAAAAACACAATTGTTGTAAACAATCGAGATTAGACTGAAGATGGCAAATGTCAAATGTATTTTTGATAGGCAATATATACTATGTTCTTTTGTATCCACAGAACAGAGCAGAACAGATATACAAAAGAACGCCCCATACATTTTCATAGAAAGATTTAAATTAAGCGAACAGTATAAATAGTTTGCTTCAATTAACAGAACAATTTGTTCTCTCCAGTATATAGGAGTTCTAGAACAAGGTACACAAAAGAACATAGCTATAATCTTAACATCGTCGGCATATAGCAATGGTTACGCGGAGCGAAGAATGTATAACAAACGCCTAAACTTAACACACTGAGTACAATTAGTAAGATACGAACTCAACCAATCAAGCAGAGAAACCAAACACTTCAAGATTTTTAATAAGAACACTTAAATTAACGCGATCAAAGCTGTTAGAAAATCTGTACAATCAATTTGCAAGTTCTACCTCTGCTTTAAATTCTTGATTGCTCCTATAGTAGCATAATTTCAGAGAGAACTCTACTTCTGTCTGCTTTATGTTTTAAATGTGTCGACTTTAGCAATGGATACCGATAAGTCCTTAATGTATGTATGTTCAGTCGAGATCCTTAAGGCGTACCACCACTCTAGCGGCAGAAAATAAGGCCTAACTTTGACAATTTTTGTGGGAGTATGAAGAAAGGAATAGAATTTCTTTTGAGAAGGTTTATTTAACACAACATTTTTTTATAATAATTTTCATACAAAATGGCGGCAAGAGCCCGCCCATATTGAAAAACGTCTTTTTAAAAATAGCTTCACGGGAGAACGGTTTTCTCATAAATTTTAAGACAAAAAACAAAACTATAATCTATATATTATTAGCTATGGGACTACGTACGGGTCTTTTTTATCAAATTTTGAGGAAATGGTGCACTTTTGAAGAAATATTTCAATTTTTTGCCCAAAAAATAAGACGTAAATTGTTTATAAAACAAAAAGTTTAGATGTAATAAGAGAATGTAATTTTGAAACTACTATCAAAATTTCAAATCGATCCGTGCAAAGATGTTCGAGTAATTCTTTGCTCCAGTTTGAAAAAAGTGGTTTCGAGAAAAACGCGTTTAAAGTTGTACGAACACTGAAATCCTCGAATTTTTTTTATCTTTAATCTGCAATGCCTGCACCATCTATTGTTGCATTTATTATGGCATTTATGCACCCTGGTGAGCTCAGCACATGCTTCGAGGTACTGCAACAATATCTATAATTCAACCTTTTAAAAAAAATGTTTTCGCTACAGGACCAACTGTATATTGTTTTTATGACCCCAACGAGTATTTTTTAAGACAAAAAAAATCATTTTTCCAAAATCCTACAGTGGTGTTACCCCTTAACATTCCGTAATTGTACTAGATTTGGCAGAGAAGAAAGTATAGTGTTTTAGTGGCTTCTGTATACAGGCTGGAATACAATGACTGCGACACGCATTTGCCGGCGCCAAAATAATTTTCGAATACATGTTACGACAAATGCTGCGACGCGATAATGTCGTCATCAAAAAGTAGAGCAGTTTGACAGTTCGTGTGTTGGTACATTTAAAAAATGTAGAAATATAATCCGTAAACATCACAAAACAGCAAAACTAACTCAACTGTCTTGAAATGACGACGATAATGTCGCATTCATTGTATTACGTCTGCGTCAAACGACGAAGCCAATTGGCGTCGACAATTTCGTGTCGCATTCATTGTATTTCAGGCTTATGGTGAGCAATATGATTAATCATCAATTATTGTCATGGTGAAGCGGTTTGCATAGGCATGACATAATATCACACAATACCATATGTGTAATGCTTTTAGAACAAATAACTTAAGGAATCCTGTTCGTGTATGCTCATGGAAATGGTAATCTGAAATATTTTTTAAGAGAGTTTGGGGCAATTATTGAATATAATGTGGCATACACAATTCCACAGTTTCGATCCGATTCGTATAAACGTCATATTTACTTATATGAGGCATTGGACACATTACACCGAAACAAATTGAAATGGATCGAGTCGAAACGTTGTTTGTTTATACTCAAAGATGAATTAAAAGGCTTTTGTTGAGTAAATAAAAAAAAAACGTGAATTATACGAAAAATAAAATGTTTATATAGATGGATGGAAAGACAACATCTGGCAAAATTTTAAAGTCTTCGAAACTAGGGCTGTTGATTTTCGAAGTTTCGAAACTTCGAAAGAATATTCAAGGAATGAGGCTTCGAAGGTCGAAGTTTAGGTTTCATAGGTTTTTACATTCCAAGGTGCTTTTCAGAACTATGAAAACAACTGGAGCTGACCATTTTTCCAGTAACGTGAAAAACTGCAAATCTGTGAATTTTTGTGTGGCAATTCTACAAAACTGACCAATTTCTCTCATTTTATTATGAAAACCATTTTAGCTCTCTACCGCAAAGCTTTCTCAACCAATGCTCAAATATATACTCCAAGCTTTTGTATTGCAACTATTTCGCTAATATATCTGTTAGTTTTAATCTAACCGAGGATGACTATCAACAAAATAAACATATTAAGCGGCGTCGTTTTTCTCAAGAACCAAATCTGTTTATACATGTCAAATTTTCGATCTGTTTAAAACAAAAACCGTTTCTATTCGGTTCGGATCCCAGTTCAGTGTTTTGCTTAAAAAAAGTAAATTCTCGTTTTTTAATCAATCAGAAAAACGTGTCAAATTTTTCCTTGGTTATAAAGATAATAAAATTTCTCTTAGTAATAAATTAACATAATTCATAATTTTATTTTTCTTCCTTAGGATGGGGCGAATGAAATGCAATTTCATTACTCCAGAGTTTTACATGCACTACGATCATTATGTTCTAGAAACCACAGTTCCCAGGATTCAGCAACTATAACGAATAACGTTAAAAAGACGGGAAAATACTTAACTTCTAGGAAAATATCATTAACATGTCCAAGTATACGCACACCTGCTCTCGAGTCTAGCTTGAAAATGGATCAACTTTCGGTGGACATTAAAAAGAAATCTAATGTTCGATTAAGATCTCCACTGCCAAGCCCACCAACGGCTTCACCTTCTTCATCACCAGTGCCGAGTCCATCGAGAAGTAGATTTCAAGTTTTTCGTGTTAATGAAAACAAAACAACTTCACCGACTAGTCCAGAGAACAATGTCGTACAAAAAGAAATTTCAAAATTTGCAAATCCCTTTAAATCACGTTTTCAAGTTACACTTGTTAAAAGCTCTGAAATAGTAGATGCAACAATCAAAGATACTAAAAGCTGTGAACGGAATTCTGGAAATCTATTGGACAAATCAAATAACACTTCCGGGGTAAATTTGCGTCAATTTAAACTGGATGATGTTATTGGTGATGGTGATGAAGAATCCTCACGAAATAATTTACCCGCTGCCTTGCAGATATCTCCATCTGTTAAAAGTATTGAAAGTAGCCAAAATTCCAGTACGTTCAGTTCAATAAATAAATCAGCATCAGATCTAGGTTTAACCATCAGTCAAAGCTCTTCAGTGCAAAATTCCATTAAAATTGATACACCGAAAACTCAAATATCTTTGGGAGCAAATACGGATAATTGTGAAAGTATCGCTAAACATAAATTTATTGCGGAAAGCTTTAAGACAGCGGATATTTTAACCGGTCAAACGAGTACAATAATTAGCAGCGATACAACGGAACGCAATAATGAGAGTCAGGAGGAGAAGAAAATTTTTAATAGTGCTGTTTCGGATACATCTGAGTTAATAAAAAAATCTGACTTAAATATTTCAGTCAACAATCGGCCTTCTCCTAATGAAAGTTGCATACTTGTCTGTTCGAAGGGCTCTGCACTTTCTCGGAGTTGTTCGACTGATCAAACTATGCTAAAAGAAAGTTCTGTTCTTGCAGAATTAAGAGGCAATAAGGAATTAGAGGAGAGTAATTATTTTTCTGAAAATGGTTACGCAGGTATCGAATCAACTCCAAGCAATACTGTGAAGATTAATATTAATAGAACTCAATCAGGACAATCGGAAGAATGTCAAGATATTACAGATTCCACAACAACAGATATGAAAGAATTCGGGACTCCAGTTAGTGATCAAACGAAAGTTTGTGATAATCCTACTAATGATGCGATAGATTTAAAAAGTGAACTATCAAGAAATGAAGGAGAAGAGCCACGTGTTCGAAAGTCTTCTTGGATTTCGACTAGTGCTTGTCCAACAACTGTCGATAAATTATTGAGTTTGTTTCACCATCCTGCCCACTTGTTTACGCGAACATCATCTCCTGAACGAGATAAAAAGCCAGAAGATTCAGAAATTGCTTGCCAATCTTTAGTTTCAGTGCGAAAGCAATCACCACCAGGTGGACTGTTCTCCTGGCATAAATCATCAGGTGATCTACCAAAATTCACAGATGTTAAGCGATTGTCGACTGAAAATATGATTAATTCAAGTTTCCAAGCGTCATTTCTTGATGTTGCTTCGAAACAAATACGTGGTATCGCCGATTTTGGCAAGCAAGTCTTCCGGCAAAATATTGCCTTTGGAGATGCCGTAAATACAGAGCCTCAACAGAGCTGTGAAACAATTCCGACTGAAGTGAAGTTAGAAATTAAAGAAAATATTTCGCCGGAGCACACTATAACACAAAACTCAATCGCCTTCTTTCAAGCAGTTCAGCAGGATACTAAAACACCAACTTCAGTACAAAGTGATAACGAAGAAAACTCACAAAGTGTTCACCCGACCCCCGTCCAAAGCGGAAAACTTAATCATGATCCTGACTTTGGTAGTTTGGTATCCTCTGATATCGCTGGGAACAATCTGTAACTTTTTTTAAGAAGTTTTTTTTTTACTCAATGTACGATTCTAGGGCCTTGGTACTACAAACAAATTTAAGTAAAAACGATTACTTAATTACTATAAATTTTTAGACGGCAATTTTTACTTTATTATTGTGTAAATTTTTTTAGAATTATTGTAAATCTATGTAAAGTTTTATTAATATATTCTTGTGATACTCTGCGGCAAGCGTTAGTAAGACACAGATTAGGTCTGAAGGAATTAACACCAAAATGTAGCGAAACCCTAATCCCACACTATCTGTATAACTGTATAGCGTTTTTTTTTCAAGACGACGACAGATTGATTGTTAAAATACACAAAACCATTTAGAACCTATAAAAAAAACAAAACAAAAAATAAACAAATTCACGAGCTGAAGCTCAGCACCCGTGAACCGTGCAAACATGTAAATTATGTTAACTTTTATCATATTTAAAACACATTCTAATAAATAGAGGTTTATATATTTATTACTATTCTTTAAGACGTCTCACTAACGTCATGTGTATTTATTAGGACTGAAGATAGAGTTTGTCCACTTTTGTTGACTACCGTTAATAAAACTATAGTACAAAATAGATCTAGTTTTCATTTAATTATTTTCACGATATCCTTGTATATTGGGGCTATATACACCAATCTATTTAACTGATATTTAATTTAATTTGTGTTAGTACTCCCGTTAAAGAGGGTTGGGGCCCACTTAAAATTTAATTAAAATTTAATTTGTGTTATTTTTAACTTTAATTTTAATTGAAGTAGAGCCCATCCCTTTAATGGGAGTACTAAAACACAAATTAAATGGCTTGGTGAATATGGCCCTTACAATCAATATAATTTAAAACTAATTTGTTTTTAAAAGAAATGTCCACAGAACAAACGAAAATGGCGCTGATACTTTTGGGAAGGCTATACCAGAGATAACATAATACCACAAATAAGTAAATATACAGATAACGAATCGAATAGGAAAATTGAAAACCAGAGGTCAGACACATGTTGCGAGTCACTTAAAAAACTTGCAGCGTCTTGCTCGAATATAAAATCGACGAATAGGACCTAGGAAGGCCTCAATTCTTTCTTAGAAATTTACTGGAAATTTGTTCCAAAGTGAATAAAAATTCTACCGAAACATGTACTGTAAATTTCTAAAAAAAAAATCTTATTGAATATTTACGCGGCTGCGCTCATAAAAATTGTTGTTGGCCTCCAAAAATGCGTATAGTAAATTTCTAAGAAAAAACTGTGGCCCGCCGTTCCACGGGTCGGTCGAGGCATTTCTGCCTTGCTCTGGTAAAAGATAGAAACTTGGGTGTGGGACGCTTGAACATTAGGAACATTTTCTGTTATAACAACATTTCTTACCTACAATTTTCGCCGTAGCCTAACTAAGAAGCAATATGGATGGAATTAACGCGATAAACTTTGTTTTTATTAATTTTAATTTTTATTTATTTTATTTCATTTAACGATTGAGAAATGAAAAAAATATTTTGACATAATTACTTTGTGCCTTGCATTTCTTTTTCTTATTTTTCAAATCAGCAGATGCACAGCAGAGCTCCATGCTTAAATTATATGCTAAATCTAGCACATTTTTCCTTATTATAGCTATAATGAAGGAAGAAAACACTTCATAGTGTACTTCATTATCATCTGATTTTCGAGCATTGAATAAATAACTAATAAGGAAACGGCATATCGGGTGAACACCTAAGCCACTCGGTGAAATGTATTAGTGTGCTGTGTTTGTATTCGTTTCGTCATGGCAGTAGTGAAACCGTGAAATTTTGAAGGGGGATATTTTGTATAATCCAAATGCTATGTAAAATAAACAAATTTTTGGCGCCCCCTTATCTTCAGATAATATTCCTTGGCGTTGCCTATGATAATTTAAGTGACCTGTTAAGCAGAATTATCAAATAAGTGACCAGCCCTTTTGTCATTTCTCTCCCCGCTCCATAGGTTTGACTGTCATTGAATTGCCTACACACGTACACTGTATTCGCACGAAACCCCGCTTCCTTATTAGTTATTTATTCAATGTTTTCGAGCCATAATGACGTATACTGTGTGACAGACGGCATTTTAATGAATAGTTAGTACTAATGATTCATTAGATCGTGCTGTGTCTAGGGTATAATACCTTAGACACACAGCACTCTTAAGGCCTAACCACAATGTGCATAGGCTTGCACACAGCCATTTCTTTAATTAAGTTGTTGTGTCAAACTGGTTTTGATAAACTTATCACATTAAAGAAGCAATATGAATGGAATTAACGCGATAAACTTTGTTTGGGATTTAGGTAATTATTTTTTACTTTATTTTATCTGAATTTTTATTATTGGCTTTATATAGATATATTTATAGTATCGCTTTCTGGATACTAATTTTAAAATTAGACTTTACATATTTGAATTTTAAATTATTGAGCATTGCTTTTGGAATTGTCACTAGACTTTCGACTTGGTTTTTGAATAAATACTAATTTTGTAAAAGATGCCAAAAAGTTGCACAACCTGGGGATTGTTTGCATAATTTATTCCAAGTTGCAAGGCGTTAAATTTCTATTAAAAAACGAAACGCATGTAAAAGTCGTAAATATGCATTATACCACTTTCATCATTCAAGATCCAACGACATTAAGATGCTCTGACTGCGTTTGAAGTTTTGAATCTGTTAATATGCGACATTCAACCATATGGACCAGGAATTCAGTAAAAGTGGAGTCTACCCCCTTATTGACGCTTCTTAATAGCATCATCGGTAGTTTCGCATTTGCCTCCGTAACTTAATTCTGCTTTTGTTAATCGGTTTTCTTTCTGGATTGCCAAATAATTTATTATGTATACATATGGTATATAGATTTCTGTGAGCTACCTGTTCTTGATTCATGTTGTGGTACATATACGAAGTCTTTTCTTAGAACACGTCTAGCTACGCTCAACTAAAATCAGGCTCATTTTTCGTGCCCAAAGTGAAAGGAGATTTGAGCACCGACCTATAAATAAAACATGACCTTACGCTCGTATCTGACATGATCTTATCTGCAGCTAAGTATTGCGAATATATGTACTCGCATATTTCCAAGTAAATCATAAGTAAAACAACTTTTTTAATTCATTTTGAAGTTATTTTCTATTGAATGGTGGATTGTTTATATTTTGTTAAAAAAAAACTAAAACTAGAAAAAGCTTATATGATGTGGCTGTAGCTCTTCGACTAAAAAAATTTTCATCCAGATTTTTTTTTGCTTTAGGTGGAATAGAGGACTTTCCACCATCAGGCACTACTTTTTTGAGGCATCGTTTTGCAGTATCTAATAAATTCAAAAAAAAAAGAAAAGTGAATTTTTTTGTTGTATAGAGGGAGCTGTGGACTGATTGTCGAACCACTTTCTTTACAGTTTATTCAACAAATCCACTTTTCCTAGGAAGAGCAGTATTTTTTGGGTGAAGTTTATTCAAAGTCGGCAGGCTTTAAAAAGTATGAGCCAAAAGTCTCGAATCTACATTGTACAATGGCCTCGCATTCGCATAAGACGTACTCCGATCCTATGTTTCGTCCTTTTCGAGAAACAACCTATATATGTATGTACATCATACATACCTATCTGATGCATGTGTTTGTTTAGTTTGCAGTGTCCGGTTAGGACTCCTGTAATTATTCTGAGCTGATTCCTAGATAGGGCACTCTCTGTAAAATTATTAAACCAGTACGAGTTTGAAAGCCCCGGATTTTTTAGCTTGAAACCCGAATACTCTTGCCAGATAATGTTTGTTATTTTACTTATTTATTTATTTATTATAAATTTAGTCAGTTTACAAAAAATAGTAAAACAGTAAAAAACAAATGATACCAACGAACTAAATTAAATCTCTTTTCTATTTAGGAACAAAATTAAATCTTAATCAATTGTAGTTGAGCCTATAGCACACCTATAGATTACAACCGCACCGAGACGTTCGCGAAGAAAAAGTTAGGCGAATTACTACTTATCATTGCAAACGCGATGATTTAACTTCACATTTGGAAGATTGTACATACTGCTGCTATGACAAAAAATTGAATACAAATTTGACGAATCTCAAATGTCAACGGATTTAATCTAACAGCATATTTTTTCCAACTCGTCAAACGCGACGGTAACCATTCGTCGAAAATACCACCTACCTTAAAGGGCCAATTGTTTTAAGAAATTATTGCAATGTTGAAAGTATAAATTGCTATATTTTTGGTTGCTATATAAAAGTAGGTAGATCTTCGTAATTCCTAATAACTTTTGTCACTTACAATATTGTACAAACAAACATCACCTGTTAATACTTTATTTAGTGCTATTAATAAGCCATACACGCTAGGGACTAAACGCACGCAATTGGCTAAAGTATTACGCGAAGCATTGCTAGCAGGGTTGTCTACGGCACTAATAAAAGCTCCTAGTATTATCTTCGCGTACATTTTGCCGACCGACGATAAATTGTTGTTGCTTTATTTTCAGAAGCATGGAATCTGCTCTGTGCAAAATTTGTGCGCTCCAGAGTCGAGATAGACACGCTCCTATTATTTCATAAATATTGTCTCGTCAGTTGGTGAAAATTGCTTCAAAGAGCAGAATCCGTGCAACAGTTAGTTCGTTTATGTATTTAAATTTTGTAAATTTAAAAAATCACTTAAAACCATTCTATTTTATATTGTTGGAAGCTTGGGTTTTGGTTTGGTGAAGTTGTTCCAGTAGATTTCACCAGTTGTCTCTTTTTTCGTTTTTCGAATATTTTCTAACTCAGTATTAAAACTTTGTTAGCATTACGATGTCACACGCTGAATAAAACCAGATAGGCAATCGCGTTCGTGTATGGGCGAAAATCATACAGGACAACCGTACGGTTTTCCAAACGGAGTTATGCGTGACACGTGACGTTGCTCATACACATACGGGCTTTCCGTTATATTCTAGGAGTGTACGCGATTACGCGTGAGTAATCCCTTGCGTTTATGGCTTACAATTGTTGTTATTGCAATGAGTGCCCCATCTCATAGGCATCGTCAATAGACAAGAGAAACGCAATTGTTACCACATGGTGGCTGAAGCAAAGTTAACTTAAGAACATTTCCATTTAAAGTTAGCAAGTAAAAATGAAAAAAAGAAGAAGGAGAAAAAGTTACAAAAATTGTGAAATGTGAGTGGCAAATGATTAATTCTCGAAAATAAATGATAAGAGAAATTTTTAGATTTTACTCTCATATAATGTTCCCGTGCTTTTGTGAAAGCACGTTTTTAGTGAAATATTGAGAGATGCGACCAAAGTTAGACTCAAAGTTAATGACGAAGAGCAGTTCCATATTAAAACGAAAAAGATCCAAAATTTTAAGTCTGTACCTGCTCTATAAGAATAAGCAAGATGTTGGAAAACCGAGAAAGGGACTCTTGAACTTTTATTTATTAAGTAAAAAGGCTGGAATTAGTCTAAGATTAATTCTTATGATACCCTAGCCTAGATGAATCTCGTATGAAATTTGGTATGGCCACTCATCAAATTTGATTGTTGAAATAATTTTTAGTATGTACATATTTTTAGAATGGTTCGTCGGATAGTAAAAATGATTATAACCAATTTTATAATAATTCATATTCTAAAGAACTTTTCAGTACATTAAAATCATCTAGGACTGACGTTTTCACAATATACGTAAAAATCCTAAGTTTTTATATGGAAACACCAAGAAGGGGTTGCCCGATTTAGATCATTTTCGAGATTTTCTTTACTATTTTTATAAAACACGAAATTTTTGTATGGCAACCCTACGAAGGAATTACCGCATTTGTCCCATTTTCGAACTTAATTGTACTTTTTTTTTTTTTTTAAAGAACCATCTGTAAAATTTCAGCTCTCTAAGTACAAGCGTTCTTGAGTTATCGTGAGGACAGACAGACAGATGGACGGACGGACATGCAAAATTCAAAATAACTTTTAATATTATGCGTTCGTGTCCAATCCATTTTGCTATACCATCATTATTTCTGTGCGTTACAAACGAAATGACAAACTTAGTATACCCTTTAGATTTCATCTAGGGTATAAAAATATATGTTCCCAACATAGTAATATTGTTAAGAATTTTGTTAACAATAACTATCAGTGTAGCTAGTAGTGAACGGGACTTTTCCAAATTAAAATTAATTAAAAATTATCTTCGTTGAGTTATTTAAGATTGCGAATCTAACGATACTCTTCATAGAAAAACAACAGACAGTTGATAAAAATGTTGACAATGTCATTCAAGATTTTTCTAATAAAAAAATAAGCAAAATAAATATATAAACACGCTTACATTTTATTATTATGTGTGTACAATATGTTTAAACAAAAGAAATATTTATTTATTTATTTATGCTCCGTATTTGTCAATACACACTTGATTTTGATTGACTTAGACAGGGCGGCAAATTGGGGACCACCCCAGCCGGCAAAAGCACTAGGTACGCCACTGCATATACATCAAGAAGAATTGTAATCCGATATGCAGTTGTGCGCCCGTCTTACGATATTAGTTTTAAGAGGGCGAAATAATTGTATATATGTACATGCAATTTGGAGGAATTGAAGTAATATATGTATGTACATTAGATTAGAAGAATTAAAATTATATATGTATGTACAGTGTACATACAAAAAAATAAAAAGAAGAAGACAGTGTATGTAGGTAAGTATGCATATCGTTAGAATGGAGTGTGTGCCTGATAATAAAATTCAATTAAGGTATGGTTAATTGAATTTTATTATAACAAGGAAATGATTTTTTAAATGAAATAAAATTGAATTTAAATATTAATTATTTTCAGGGTCAATTTAGCAATACATCAATATATTGTATAGGACAATATATTGATGCATTGACCTTATGGTTGGGACTCGGGCATAGGTACCTACCTGAGTCACAATAGTAAGAGATTGGATTATATTTGCCCGTGTTTTGTATTACAAATTAGTAGGAAGTCTTGAAAGGGCTTTCTCTGTCCTTCAGTTTATTTTGTTACCAGCAGAAGGTAGTGCTTCCTCGGATAAATTATTTTGGAGAGCATACTTTGGTAGGTATTTACATTTACATCGACTAACGGAGACATTTTTCATAAATGAATTTTGAATTAAATTGAAAATGAAATTCTTTATCTTATTTACAAACATTATTTATCTTTTTGGTTTTTGAAGATTAATACCTATCGTTATTAATTTTGAATCTTATTTAATTTATATACACACCGAATTATATTTTTACAAAATATTATTATATTTACTTGTACATAGACATAGGGTAAATGTACCAGTCACCGGCCAACTAACTTTTTTATCGGGTTTGAACAGCTACCCTTCGGTCATGCAAAGTCCAAAAATAATTGTGTCAAGTGTTTTGGATTCGTATATGAATGTTGCGGAAATAAATATCGATAATCACTTACATAAGTACCAATTAGTAGTTACAAGTAAGAAAATTTCAATAAACCACGTCAAACCAGTCTACGACTACCGTGTGTACCTAATTTAGACCTAGCATTAATTAAATCTAATTGTTCATTTTTAAATATTTATTAAATAGAAATACATATTCAGAGTTTTGTAAACAAAAACATATTAACTACAAAAATACAAAAACAAAACAAGTAATTCACAGCTCATATAAAAATAAAAGGTTTTGTACACTTCAGTCTTTACAAACCTTACAATAAAATTCCGTTTTGGTAGCTTCTTCGTAACTTTGAAAATTGGTGCATTTTAAATAACACCATCTAACACATCCGTCACAACCAATGTTTTTCTCTTCTTCATTCTCAGTGTCGCTAATGGCTCGTCATCGCAATTAAAACACTTCGGCACTACTTTTTTCTTTCGTTTTTTAACTTTCTGTTTCTTTCTTTCTTTTCTCTTCTTCTCTTTTCATTCGCCTTTTTTTATATGTAGGACCCGCCAATTTAACGAAGATATTGCACTTGGTGCTGGTGCTTTTCTTTCGCGTGTAAAATATATGATCAGTCTTCGGCAATTTTAGATACTTATCAAAGCTGGGAGAGCACGTTCCTGACTGTCTTATAGGAACAGGATTATCATCGCTATAATTGGAATGATTTTGCAACAATACATATGATTTTTGTCTGTTTGGAATGGATGCAGAAGGTTGACATGCCGATCCGCTATAAATTTCAGCATTTGGCTCTGATGTTACTGTCAAGTTGGGTGCATCAATATTTTGAATGAAGTTTTCCTCATAGAACAATATTTCTCGAACTACACTTCCATCTGAAACGAGGTCATAGATTCCAGCAAGGACTTCTGTATGACTTAAATTCAACGGTGAAACTTGTGTTTGTGTAATGGTCACATTTTCTTTTGCCTTTCTTATTTCATCAATGATTATATTGATGGTATTTGGGTTTACACCACGGGCATACAGATTCGATTACTTTTATGGCATTTTCATGACGATCAGGTGCTGTGGTAAGCTCAAATTTGCTGCTTTCTTCAACAGTCTTTAAATCCTCAATGGTATTTTGAACGCATTTCGAATAATCAACAGCATTAGGATCGTACGGGTACAGACCACACTTGCGAGATCCGTTTTTAATACTGTCGGGCAATATATTCATTCGAAGAATAGATTCCAGCAAAGGGCAAAACGTATTTCTGTTAACGTTATTTATGGCTTTCGATCTTTGCCAGTTTGATGTTACCTTCTTCCATTCGAATTTTAACGGTTTAAATACAGCTACGTCGGCAGGTTGCATCATGTGAGTCGTATTAGGAGGAAGAGCATATAGAATGATTCCATTATTAAAACAGAATTCACTTAGGTCCACTGTTATGTGAGACTTGTGCCCATCCACAAAAAATATTACAGGTCTTTCGATATCAGCTTTACAAATTTCTAAACCAATTGCGAATCATTCCTTGAGTCAAAACTGCCCTTCCTTTGGATAAGTTTTCCGAAGTACGCTGAACTAATTGTGGATGTCTTTTCCTGAAAAGATCAAATCATTTTCAACTAGGCCTACTATTTACAAATATGTCAGACTTCCATCATTTGCGATAATTTGTTGTATCGCATTAAAAAGTTCGTCTCGTTTAATTGGAAAGCCGCACTAAGTGAGAGCGATGCCCCAATTTACAATCCTGCTCTCTTCAGGTGTGGTCAAAACAGTGGAAGGGCCAAGCTTACACACTGATTCTGGGAGCTTTCCACATAATTTGTCCTGTAATGTCGTTCTTGGGATATTAAACATTCGGCTTGCTTTCCTTATTCCAACCGATTCATTTTTAACACAATATCTTTCTTTCTTCAAATCCTCGCAGGTATATCCTCGGGTTTTGGACTTAGTTGTAATTATTCTGAATTAAAAAAAAAAAAGTTACCTATCTTAGCTCCCAAGAACTTCCTTCAATAAATGGCAGTGAATTTAAAAATTTGAAAGCGGCCGTAATTAAGAACATTGGAGGAAAATTGGCTCAATTAGCGGCCACTAAATTTAAATATTCGACAAAAATTTATAATAAAGAATTTAATTTTATTTATTTCTACCTGTTGTGTATAATCTTTTTCTTTGAATTTAACAAAAAAAAAAAAATCCTTAAAAATATTTTAAAAAGGTAGTTTTATATTACAGGCGAACATGAACTTAAGCGCCTTCTATATACATTACTCATATATATTTTTTTCAATAACACTTTAGAAAATTGATTCAGTTAACCAAGAAGCAGAATCTGTAATTATAAAGAAACGTGACTTACAGCTCAAAGCAGTTTTCCCTCCGAGTTGATTGCACGCGACACACAGCAACACGTCTTCACCACTCAAAAAAAAAACATCACCGATTTACTCGTATACCAATAATCTCAACTAAATGAAACAGTATGAGTGTGTACTAAACCCACATATGATTGATATAAAAGTGAAAGATAATATGTTAATGTACCTATTACATTTAACAACATATTTGGTTTTTTTTAAAGGAATTGGCCGCAGACTGGTGCTGACCGGACTTAGGGACAATTACCCTATATGGGGTTAGTGACCCTTGGTTCGTAGAAATTGTAAAAAAACTACAGCATGATTTCCGTAGTTCTATAATTAATTTGCAAATATTTCGGTATCTTATTTAGACCATCTTCAATGCCTTGAAAGTTACGATTTTTATTTTCCTTTTGTCAATATTTTAAACGTAATTTAAAAGCACATAATCTATTTTAACAATTCACGATAATTAAACAACACCACATTTAATATGAGACTAACTGAATAAATAAATAAATACATAAATAATAATTTAGTTTAACTAGATTCAACTTATGAGATCATCGCCAGGGACATCTTAATACTGGTAGCATAAGCATAATGGGGTAGCATTAAGTGTCCCTGGCGATGATCTCATAAGTTAAATCTAGTTAAACTAAATTATTATTTATGTATTTATTTATTTATTTTCCGAACGGAAAAAATTGTTGTCTTGGAGTTTGCAAACTGAACCGAATTCAAAATTTAGGCACATAATTTAGGTATACTATGACTATCATGTGGTAGGCAATGAATTAATGAGATTAATCTAGATTGAGTGGGGACCATTCAATAAGCATCTGGGACGGAGGGTATTTCTCCAGCTTTTATTGTGTGGTTAATTATTTTTACTATTTTTTTTTAATGCTTTTTAATTTAAATTATTCGTTATAAAATTATTATCTTACATAAAAACAATTTTTTATGCATTGGAAGTACAATTTGTAGATACATTGCATTAAGAGTCAGGTTGGCCGAGCGGTCTAAGGCGCCAGATTTAAGCTCTGGTTCCCGAGAGGGAGCGTGGGTTCGAACCCCACACTTGACATAACTTTTTTATTTTTTTTTCGTTTTAAATTAAAAAAATAAAATACAAATTTTACATTTACATTATTTTACAATTACATTAAGATTTCTAATTAAAATTCATGCAGAGTAGCCGAATATTACGAACAAAACTAAAATCCTTCAGAAAATTTGACACGTCTTGATAGTCTGAACTGAACTCATCACTAAAAGGTCAGAAGTCGACCCACTATGGGTGGATTGTGATTGTTGTGAAACGAATTTTCGGTCAATTAAGTCGATCTTGGGTCAACAGCAGCATTTAATTGAATGCGACTTTAATCAAGCGAATAAGAATATATTGATTTGACTTGTCAACTAACTAATATCTACACAGGCTAGATCTGACCAGAAATCAAATGGTAACAGGAATAATTTGTGAGGTCATTGATGAGGGTGCAACGTGTATTAATCGGTTTAGTAGCTCGTGGAGGATACCTACTTAAAAATTGCTTGCAGCATGTTGCGCATAAATTTCTAATAAGCCTTTAAGTCAATGGTTGCTCAATGAATTGTTTAATTTTAAATTAATTAAAGAGCACCTCATGCTGATAGGTTTGAATTGATTTTATTATTAGTTCTTTTATTGAGAATGGTAGGGCTGGCAACAAAAAAGTTTTTTTTTTTTACAACTACAAACTATTTAGAAGAAAAGAATTTGTCTTTTTATTTATTTAGCTTGGTTTTCTATCTATAAATAAGTCGCTAGTCTTCCTAGGTATTCTACGTGAAATTATGAAATTAATAACACAGCTAACATTATTAACGAGAAAATTAGATTATAATATATGTATACATATTTATTATAACAGCGAAAGAGTCTGCTTTTTGCACCTATCAATTGCATCCATATCCAGAGAGAGAAGCTTATTTCTGACCAGAGTATTGTAGACAAATAATCTTGGTAAGCCGCAAAGGTAGCAAAGGTTTCTGTCATTGGAAGCAACTTCACCAGTTCTTCTATATGTACCTTCTTTACTGAACTACTTAACAATGGTGAAGTGGTAGTTGAATCGCTGGATAAGGCTAAAATTTTGGCTGCTACAATCGCTTCAAACTCTCGTCTTTCACTCACTGTTTTGCATCTCCCCTGTGGATGTGTATAAAAGTAAATACACATCACACGAGAGATGTGTTCAAGGTCCTTAAGTGGATCGATGTCTCCAAAGTCGCAGGACGTGATGGTTTCTCGCTCCTGTTAATTAAATGCTGTGCTTAATTCTTGACTAAGCCTCTGCACAAACTATTCTACTTGTCTTATACGATAGGAAAATTTTCAACTGCTTGGAAGCTAGTTCACGTTCAGCCTATTCCCAAGAAAGGAGAGGGTAGGGATCCCCCAAAGTATCGACCAATTGCAATCAATTCGCTTCTTCCCTAGGTTTTTGAATCTATCCTTAACTCCAAGTTAATGAAATATCTATGAATCAATCAACTAATCAACGATCGCCAATATGGCCTCCGGACTGGACGATCACCTGGAGACTTGCTGATTTTAACGTTGGAACCGTAGTCTCCACAATTTTGGTGAGACCGAAATCGTTGCCCTGGATATTTCAAAGGTCTTTAATAGAGTCGGGCATCCTGCCCTTTTACCCAAACTTAAAGCACTTGATCTCTCCACCCTCTTGTATTATGAATTGAAAGTTTTCTACTTGATCGTCTAATTCATGTTGTATTAGATGGCTTTACATCTGAATTTCACGCTATAAATGCCGGTGTGTCCCAGAGTTCCGTTATCTCTTCGTCTCTCTCCCTAATTTTCATTAATGATCTACTTTCCTTTACTTTCAATCCCATCCATAGCTTTGCCGATGACAGTACGCTTGATTTCGCTTACTCCTATTACATACATGCGGACTCCAGAGGGAATGCTACATCTGTCAAACGACATTGCATGATTAGATCATAGAATAACAACCTTGATAATATCGTCGCTTGGGGCAAAGCGAATCGCGTCGAATTCAATTCACCCAAGGCTGTCGCATCTCTTTAAAACAAGATCAAAATTTTTCCATTCCCGTTTCTTTTGATGGAGCACTGATTTACGATACACCGTCTTTATGCATTCTTGGCATTAATATTTCCAGTAAGTTAAGCTGCGAACTGGGGGAATTAGCAGAAAAAAAATTGGGGGAACCTGGTAAGGTTCATCGACTCTTGTGGCTGGTTTTATCTTAGCTCTTAGCTATCTTTTCAAGAGAGGGTCCCAATAAAGTGGCATCAAAATGGAGCATAGATGGTCTAAGTGTGGCTGATCGTACATACTTTTTACGATGGCCACCACTCTAACCTAACCTAACCTATCCTAAGCTGGACAGACCACATCCTCTCTCTTGCCCCAGAAGCATCGAAATGTCTTGGATTTTTGAAAAGGTGTAAGAAATATTTCAGCCTATCAAATCTAGCGCTCCTCTACAAGTCCTATATCAGACCTAGAATGGAATGTAATTCTCACATATGGACCGGGGCTGGCCGTACAGCCTTAGCTTCGTTGGATATTGTGAAAAAGAGACCCTTCAAGTTCATTGGCGATTTGGTAATTACTTGTCATATCGACTCACTCGGGCACCGCCGTAATGTTGGATGCCTTTAGCTTCTTTATCGCTATATGCATGGTCAATATTCCGATGAAATATGTAGATTAATTCCTGCATGTAATATCCTTTTCCTATCTCCTTCCTGCCATGATGTGCTTTGCATCATAGGGTATCCCCTGACCTTTGTTTAAGAATATAAAAAAAAAAAATATATAATATTTACCGTCATGTCATTCGGGGTGAACTCACGATTTTTGTCCTTTTTTGTTAATAAAAATTACATTTTTAGAGGAAAATTTGCAAAAAAATTATTTAGAATCTCTATTGTCAAATTCCAAAGTAGAAACAGATAAATTTTTATTCCTCCCACCACTTTTTTTAAAGAGTCTCCGCTTCCACATCCCACTGCATTCAAACTTGTACTGACGAGATATATGCTGGTCGTTTTAATTTGAAGCGTCGCAGTGTATGCCCTTTAAATAAAACGTTGACCAATACTTTTCTGTCCGAGTTCACCTGCACAGTCTGACTCCACCTCGAGTGAAGGTATATATTAAGTATTACACATACATATATGCAAATGTTATGTGATATGGAGGGTAAGTATTTCGTTCGTTTTAATTTTAATCGTTCTTACCAAAGTGTGAAATATTTGAAGATTTGAAAAGAAGTGACCTACACTTAGGAAGCAGGAGGAAATTAATGTTTGAAAATGGATGCTCCAGCTAGCACTCCAATATTAGATTGTGTTACCAGAAATTCATTAAATACAAAGTGAGTGGACAATTACTACACAATAAATTTTGTTGTAATTTGTGTTAAATATTCCACAGAAACATTTTTAATTTATTTAATTGTCATTAAAGCTTTGTTTTTTGTGTTTTAATTTATTGCAGTTGAGGAGTGTCTTTTCAAAAGGGGATATTTACGTCCTAATCGTTTTTTCATAAAATCAAAAAAACTGACTGTAGCAATACCAACAGCTTTACACAATAATAGGAGGAATATATGGAAAGGATATAATAAGTTATCTAAAATATTGTTGCGAGCGTGGCCTTTGGTTCGTTATTTAAAACACAATATTAAATACTTATTATACAAGTTCTTTATTTCACTTCTGATCATACAAAATTCATAAACTTTCTATTAATCAACTCAACTCTAATTATCGCTAATACTGTACTTTCAATTATCGCAATCTAATTACAACACTTTCGCACGTTTATTACTTTCACTTGTTAACACTGCAACGTCTAAGACAAGACTCTTTTTCTGGCGGTGACATCTGTTATATTTATACCCCAGAAACTCTCCAGATTATTCTAGAGTGTTCTATTCCAGAACCTTCTTGACTTTTCTATTCATTCTATTCCTGAACCTTCCCGAACATTCCGTCATCGATTCTCCGAACCTGAAGTTGTTTACTATTCATTTGCCAATAGATGTCACCAGTTGTCCATTTCCATTGCACGTAACACTGCCCCCTTCTTAAAATTGTTCGTCCCGAACAACAGGTGGTCCACGGTCTTGATGCTTGTAATATTAACACAAGCGATCCAGATGAACGATTTTTCGTTTGCCTCTTGTACCACGTTGAATCCTGTATACTACGTGATTTATTCGAGTTACTACTGAATACGGTCCCTCCCAGTGTTGTTGTGAATTTGGAGAACGTCCCTTACGTCGGTTCGGGTTGTACAGCCAAACAAGATCACCTTCATTGAATCCTGCTGAATTCGCACGTAAGTCATAGCGGGTCCTCATCCGATTGGCACTTACTGCTATTTTTGTCCTCGTGGCTTCTTGTACATCAGCTCTCCTTTCCAATGGGGCTCTGATATTACACTTATACATTTCCTTTCTGCTGCTATGTGGCGGCCCTTTGTAAGAAGCACACACAGTGCATCTGCGACACCACTTCTCCACATCCTCCCGCATATGTAACCAATAAAACTTTTCTCGTATTTTAGAAATTGTTTTATTCACTCCCAAATGTTCTCCAGATGTTCCACGATGCATTTTACCTAGAACATCGTTGACCTTTGATGCCGGCAAGACTATTTGCATTCGGAATGATTTACCGTTAGGTGCCTCCCATTTGCGTTTTAAAATACCGCATTCCACATGAAGAGAATTCCATTGAGCCCAGTAGCTTTTCAGATTTTCACTCATCCCTGAAATACCCTTCCATTCTGGTTTTTCTATATCTGCTTTCCAAGCAAGAATAGGCGATATGTCCGGATCTTCTCGTTGCGCTGTTCGCAAGTTCTCGATGTCCCAACCTGTTGATGGTTCCACAGTTACCAACTGTATAGTTGCTGTTGTTTCTCTTTCTTCCACCCGGCCGCAATGTTTGCATTCAAGTTTGCATGGACGTTGTACAAAGGCTTCTGCATTTCCATGAATAAGTCCTTTCCTATGTTGCATCTCAAAGCCATAAGGTTGGAGTCTAGTCGCTCCAAGAATAGCTTGCTCTCTAGTTCGCCAACTTGGACATTCTTCTCTTTCTTTCTTTTCTGTTGATTCCCTTCGACGGCGCTTCCTGCAGTCGCTTTGAAGGTGTCCCAATTTATTACAATCCCAGCATCGAAGAACACTACGTGAAGGGTTGCTCAGTGATAACTGCAATCTATTGCAAGTCTGCTGCCCAGCTCGGTATCTTTGCAATTCCACTCTCCTGTCTTCATCTAGGGATTCCACTCGTCGGCGTTTTCTGCAGTCCCTTTGTAGGTGTCCCGGTCTATTACAATTCCAGCATTGCAGAATACCACGTGAAGGAGTGCTCTGTGATGGCTGCATTCTATTACAAGTACATTCGTTTACCGAAATTTCTCTCATTCGTACTGCACTCCGTGAAGCTTGTCTGGCGGATTCATACACTAATGCATAGGCTAGTGCTTCTGCTGTTGATTTCTTTCCTGCTATCCTTAATGCATGTTGTAAGTTTTGATCTGCAATAGCGTTCACAAATGCCTCCGTCGCCACTTCATTGAGAAAATCCGCATTCATGCTGGAGTATGAAAGATGCGCTAATCTTTCCACATCACCCTGCAATTGTTGTAGTGATTCGCCATGATTTTGAATCCTGTTGCGTAACTGCAGGCGATATACTTGCTGCATGTGCTCATCTCCGTAACGTAATTCTATCGCCTGTACTAATGAAGAGTAATCACGTTGATTTTCAATCGGTATAGTTTGTAAGAGTTCTGACGCAGGAGCTCGAAGTGCTAACACCAGAGCTATAGCTTTGTCTTCATCATTCCATCCATTTACCTCTGAAGCTGCCTCGAATTGTCTCTTGAAGATATGCCACGAATTTTGTCCATCAAATATTGGGGGTTTCATTCTACCTGTGCTGGATATTTCAGCTGCTACGTTTAGAGGCTGACGATGCTTTAATCTTTCCAGATCTGCTTTAACGTTTTCAAGTTGCTCGGTGACATTTTGTTGAACTTCCGAAACCTTTTGTTGAAATTCGTGCTCAATTCCTTCAATTTTCAAATTTTGTTCTTCTAAAGAACTTTTTAGAAAATTTTTCTGATCCTCTAAACGAGTTTCTAGACAATTCTCCAGAGAACTCTTTTGTTCGTCCAATGAACCTTTCAGAAAGATCTTCTGCTCATCTAACCGGGATTCCAGAGAATTCTTTTGTTCCTCAAAAGCATCTTTTTGCTCGTCCAGACGGGCTTCCATAGATTTCTTTTGCTCATCTAGAGAATTCTTTTGTTCCTCGAGAGAATTCTTTTGTTCCTCGAGAGAATTCTTTTGTTCATCAAAACGGGCTTCCATTTTGCTCATTAAAGCACTCAAAAGCTGTTCCATTTTCATTGTAGGCTCTTCTTCAACTTCGGTTTCTTCCAAGTTGTCTTCGAAAACAAATGTTTCAGGATTCTTTCCTTCCTCTATCAAAGCTTGTCTGAGTCGCTCGACTAGAACTTTCTTTGCACCTGTCGTTTGTAATAACCGGTTCCCTAATTCCACTTTCAAATCCTGCGTTCGAAGCTCCTCGAATTTTCGCCGCATTACTTTAGTAATTCACTTTAAGTTGAATATAAATTATTTTCCAGAACTTTCAAAATTTAACACAATTTCACAAAATTAATCACACTTTGTATTTTAAAGTCAATTGCCACCACTTTATTTCGCAAATTTAATTTCACTTCTGACACCAGTTGTTGCGTAACTGGCCTTTGGTTCGTTATTTAAAACACTATATTAAATACTTATTATACAAGTTCTTTATTTCACTTCTGATCATACAAAATTCATAAACTTTCTATTAATCAACTCAACTCTAATTATCGCTAATACTGTACTTTCAATTATCGCAATCTAATTACAACACTTTCGCACGTTTATTACTTTCACTTGTTAACACTGCAACGTCTAAGACAAGACTCTTTTTCTGGCGGTGACATCTGTTATATTTATACCCCAGAAACTCTCCAGATTATTCTAGAGTGTTCTATTCCAGAACCTTCTTGACTTTTCTATTCATTCTATTCCTGAACCTTCCCGAACATTCCGTCATCGATTCTCCGAACCTGAAGTTGTTTACTATTCATTTGCCAATAGATGTCACCAGTTGTCCATTTCCATTGCACGTAACAATATATTATTTTGAAAAAAATTTGACTATTACTTCCGGTAATATTGGCTTGCAAAGTTTGGAAATATCCCCTTTTGAATAAAAATCTTTATAATATCCCCTTTTGTTCTGTACCATTTTGTAAATATCCCTTTTTATGTTGTACGTTTTTGTAAATATCCTCTTTTGATTTGTACATTATACTAGAATAAAATTATTAAAGCATATTTTGAGTATTCTTATCAGTTTTTATTTTTTAATTCTTACTTCTATTTTTACTCAAAAATATAAAACAGAAACTTCTCCCTTAAAAATTTATTTCGACTATTGAAATCGTACTGTAAATATCCCTTTTTGAAATGAAACCAAAGTAACAGTAATAATGTCATATTTTTTAATGTAAATATCCCCTTTTGATCGGAACAAGTGTTTTCAAGTAAGATTTCCTATGAGTTTATCGCGTTTTGTTTCGGTTTACAGTGACGAAATCTTGAATTTCAGAGTATTGAATATAATCTCATAATTAACTTAAAAAACATAAAAATTGTAAATATCCCCTTCTGAAAAGACACTCCTCAGTTCATGTAGGTACATTTTAGCAGTTTTAATTTATTTTTTCATTGGTTTTTTTAACTCTCCAAAAGTCTACAATGAACAGTTTTCTTCGATAAGTAATTTACTCTTATATATGTGTATATACTTATAAATTTGCCTTTGATAGCTTGAGACGAGCCAAAACGTCGTCGGGTTAAAAGATAAATAGTTAACCATTATCACCATACATTGAAGTAAATTCTTACCAATTCACCACGATTGAACAGTCTGCCTTCTCCACATATTAAGTACTTTTTATCACCAGACTGAATATTTGGGAGATTAGAAAAGGTGATTTGATACTATTGCAAATGATTATATAGAGACTTTCTATAAATATGGAACCGGAAAAAATTGGAAGATTGCATAAACATATTATTAAATTGGACAGAGACTATCTATCAGTGATAGAATTAAGCCACCTGCTTTAAAAATATTCAAATCGTTAAATAACCAACAGATAATATGTATAACTGTTAAAGGTGAAATAGCTTAGAGAAGTGTTATACATGCATATCGATATTTAATTAAAAAAAAAAAACTAATAGAAGTCCAGATGCATTAAATTTAATTTGCATAATTTGAATAAAAGAATATTTATGAAGTAAAGAAAAAAATTAAAAATATCCAAAAGTTGTTAGAGCTCCACTTTGGAAAAGAATGAATGACCCTAAATAATCAGCAGCTCCGTAATGATCTCATAAAAAAATACACGTGCTATGAACAGTGCAGGATGAACGTTTCATGAGGAAGAAATTCTACTGATCACTGAAGAGAGAAATCTTACTAATCCTATAGAAACTTTTTTTTTTATTAATTTTTTTTTTTTATAATTATGTATTATATAATACCTGTTAGATGTTCTTTGGTATTATACTTGCTGGCCTAAGTAAGCCTTTTTTGTTGTATTGTCTTTTGATTTAAATAGATGTCTCTACATGTACTTGTAGTTATCTAAAATTAGTTTTGCGCATAACTGTTCATGCATACTATAGCTGCGGATCTGTATACTTGCATATACATACATGTATATTTGTATATGTGGAAAATAGTGAAATTTACTATTTTGAGGTTATCAGTGTCATCCCTATACAAAGAAAGCGTGAATTTGTGTGAATTGAAACAACACAATTTCAGTACGATCATGAATTAATTAAAATGAAATAAATCGGAATTCATTGTTTTGAAAATCATTTGCTGCTGTTTTTAAAGCATTCATCATAACGCTTGGTTTTTCCGTCCGGATAGAAAACGACAAGCACAGATGGTTTACCGAATATCGAGCACGCCACGTACAACTGCCCATGGGAAAATCACGGCAGTTCCACGTTTATTCCACACACTTCCAACGATTGTCCTTGCGATTTATTAATCGTCATTGCGAGTGCAAGGCGAGCCGGAAACTGAACACGCTTGAATTGGGAAAACAAGTCGGTTAGTTTTGTGTTTGTTGGGAGGATTTTATACAAAGACACAGTTTATTATAAGAATATAAAGTAATTTATTTTGCTTTCTAATTTCGATGTACAAATTGACAGACTTGAAACAAGTAGAAGAGAGACATGTTCAGTGTCATACTTGTATTTCTTTCTTAGGCTATGTTTACAGATAAGGTTCACAGAGTTGGTTGCTGGGCATTGCCATATGTAACATTTCCTCCCTCCTTACAGTTGAGAGGTCCTACGGTGAGTATCGATTAGGAAGTCTTCTTGGTCGGGTTGATCTGCGTGGGGTTGAAGGCTGTAAAGCTTGTTCAATAGTGGTTCCTCTGGTTTTACTGCCGGAGGAGAAGAGGTAGTCGGCTCCGTCGGAAGATTTGTTTGATTTTCCTGCGATTTATTCCAGGTTCCAGTAACGATTCCGAAAACCATATTCTTCGTTGGTCCTGTGGTTTCATTCCTTGTTTGTTTGCTGGTTCCCCTGTGTTTTCCTGGTAGCCTCTTATTTGGTCCACGTGACGCCTCATCTTATTTCCTCGATGGTTAATCTCATAATGAAGATCGCCTAACCTTGCTGCTACTGTACCGGGAATCCATTTATCCATTCTGAAAATATACTGGTTGGTTTATTTCAAATTGCCGATAGGTAGGGTCAAATTTAACTTTTTGCTTTTCAGCTATTCTTTTTTGTGTTCTGTCTGGTCTTACTAGGTCGATTCTGGTTCGGATATTTCTTCCCATGAAAAGCTGTGCAGGTGGTTAACCCATTGTTGCATGCGATGCTTTCCTGTATTGTCTCAGGAATTCGTTTAAATCCATTTGCAAAAATGTCTTAAATTCGTTTGATGTAAACTGTGTACCATTGTCGGATACAAGGATGGTTGGGCATCCATAGGCTGCGAATAGTTCATCAAGAATTCCAATAGTTGCATTGCTTGATGTAGAATTTGTCCGTTTTACTTCTGTCCACTTGCTGTATGCATCGACAGCAATTAATAACATTATTCCCGTAACTGGTCCTGCATAATCTATATGGATGCGTTCCCAGCTCAGGGAGCTTTAGGATACTCCCAATGGTGAATATTAAATTTGGCTGGAGCATGCGCATGTTTAGCGCATTCACTATACGATCTAGCTACATTCTCTATGTTTGCATCGATTAATTTTATCTATGCCTATGTGAGCGACATGTAAATCTTTCAAAATTTGTTGGCTAAGTGAGGGTGGTGCAAGGACACGATGTTCAAACACTAAACAATTGCCTGCTAAGGTATAGTTGACTTTATACCCATTCCGGGAAAGACTTTGACCCGCTTCCAGTAGTTGCACAATTCTTCCCAAGTGTTTGTTCTTCTTTGTTTCTTTTGCTATAAGTTCCGCGTGTACTGGCAGTTGTTCGATCTGTGCTATTACAAACTGATCAAATTCATCACACTCCTCTTCCTCTTTTCCTTTGTTGTTTGTTTTGATTCTGTTACATGTTGTCGGTAATGGTGCTCGTGAGCAGTAGTCTGCGTTTCCGTTTTCTTTAGTTGACTTGAATATGACATCGTAATAGAAATGTGTTAAATAATCTGCATAGTTTGCCATACGACTAATGCAGAGAATTGGTAATGCTTTCACTGGATGCAATATTTGAGTTAGTGGTTTTTGGTCCGTTATCAGCGTGAAATGTCTAGTGTACAGATAATAGAAAAATTTCTGCACTACCCATACGATAGCAAGTGCTTTTTGTCTATTTTTGGATACTTTTGTTCTGTTTGCGTCATTGTGCGACTTGCATATGCAATCGGTCGCTCTTCCCCGCTACTCAGCCGATGGGATAAAACCGCTCCTAGACCTACTTTGCTAGCATCTGTTGCCAGTAATAGTGGAAGTTCTGGATTATATGGCATAAGGACTTGTGATGAAATTAGAGCATCTTTCAGATCCTTATACGAATTTTCAGCTAGGTCCGGTATAAATGCGTTGTAGTAGGTTGCTTTACCAATAAACAGGTTTAGTTCTTCTATAGTCCTTGGTTTTGGGGTATCTCGGATTACCTCGATATGTTTGTCTGACCCAAAAATTCAACAGATGATGTTGTGAAGACACACTTCCCACAGTTCAGTCGCAACCCATTCTTATACGATTGATCACGTCTATGAGAGCCCTTAAATTGACTTCGAAGTATTCGCCAAATACAAGAATGTCATCAAAAAATTTTAATACCTTAGGAATATCTTTAAAGACTGCTTCCATTCGTCGCTGCCATATTGCTGGAATAAGGAATCTCTCGTGCTTGGCGAAAACGGGTGATGCATCTGATTTAAAGTGTACTTTGATGGGTGGTCCGGTGAGTTTGCCTGCTGTCTCACTAAAGGTGTCATCGTGCTTCACTATAGTACCTTGTCTAATCTTTCTCTTTGACTCTTAGTTAGTTGAGGAGATTTCACTGAGAGTGTGTGAATATTGTTGTTTTGAGAGAACAATTCCGATAACTTGATCTCGTGTGCGAATTGTGCAATCCATTCGCGACCGAACAGTGCCTCGTAATCGCCTTTGAATACGTATAGATTCATTTTCTTCGTTGTTGTGCCCAATTCAACGTTTACTGTAACGTATCCAACGCTATGGAGGCGATGTCGTGTATAACTTGTGAACTGCCTCTTAGTTGGCTTCACGGTAAAGCTTGGTTTGATTCTGCGTAAAGTTTTTGTGCTTATAATGCCACACGGAGCACCTGTGTCGAATTCCATTTCTACTTTGTTGCCACTGATGTTAACTTCGATCATTTGTTTATGATATGACTTGGCTTTGATGCAGTTGATTCTATTAAAAGTGTTTCGCGACATTTTGCCCTGATTACAAACTTTTGCTATGTACCCTATTTCTCTGCAGTTATGACATTCTGCCTTTAGGAATGGACACTTGTTGCGTACATGTTGTCCTCCACACCCTTTGAACTGTTTTAGATATCTTTGATTTGCCCCAGTTCGATTACCTTTTCTCCATACTCCTGATTTTTGACATTTGCTTTGTTTACCTCGCTTAATTTGCGGAGGCGTAAAGGCTAGTGAATTAGTCGTCTCATTTGTCACTTCTGCAGTGGCCCTGACTTCTGCGGATGTGTTCTGTGTTGCCTCTATTCTGTGTGCAACTTCATATACCGCCTGGAATGTAGCCGCTTTCTTTGTGATGATTCCATCACACATGTCACGGTTCTCGAGACCATGCAGGAACTGCTCGAACAACATCCTGTCTAAGAATGAACCATATTCACAATTTACGGTTCCTTGATGAAGGAGTAACGCGAATTGTGCTACAGTTTCCTCCCGTTTTTGTTTTATACGGCGAAATTTGATGCTTTCTACAAATTTGTGCCTTGGACGGTCAAAATGTCTTGTAAGAACTTCGGGTATTTCTTTTTATATTTATTAATTCCTCTGGGAGGGCACTACTCAATTCTGCGCCCATGTGTACGCGTGCGTTATTTTCGTGTTGATTTTCCGGAATTCGACTCAATTCTAATGCACTATCAAAGCATGCGAAATAATCTTCTACTGTTGTTCCGTCATTTGACCGATATTTGCTGACTACAAATGATGGTGGTCTCACCTGAACGATGTTTTCTGTTCGTGATGAAGTCGTTACTTCGGTTGCAGCAGATTTTATGGCAGTTGTTAACAGATTTGTCATTGCCTGGATTAATTCTGGCGAAATGACTGGAACTGACGTGTCTGGTGGAGGCGTTAATTTACTTTTTAATTTTCCTTTTCCTTAATTAGTTTTTCCACATTTACAATTCCGATCGCCTGTTTTACTTCGGTGCAAGGTTCTGAAAATATGTATATTTATTATGTACTTTGTTACCATTACGGCATGAGTCAGCGTTTTTGATACCACTACTGCAAGGATTTTTTTTCAGTACCACACGGCGTGAATTCCCTGTTATTTTATTAATAACTTTTCTATGATAATCTATTCGTTGCTTCAATCACGTTGTTCATCAACTTCTTGTGAGTCTTGTTCCATTGTATAGTCTTGGTTGGTTCAGGTTGTGTAACATGCGGCGGCATTCCTGCAAATCCAATGAATTCAGGAATTCAATTGGTTAATTGACGACTTCATCTGGATCGGTAATGCAATCGATCGACTTAAATGAATGCAATTGGCCAACGATTTGAATTTGGATTGTTATATTCAAATCGTATACGTTCTTATTCTTCGCTGCCAAAATGGATCTTTCGCTCAACCGAACATTGTTTTTGTAATTTGCACCAATATTCGGGAACACTTTCGTGATCAATTCTTCTTTCGATGTTGTAAATTGACAGAAATCAGGTGGAAACGAAATGAGACCAGTGGAAACGTCAAATGGAATTTTTCCATTGCCAATGTCTAATAATTGCTTGGAAAATACGTCTGCCGATTGATAATTTTGTAACCGCTGGAATAGAATGAACGGATCAATGCCGGATTAAACGATTAGTACTCCGCAGCTAACTGTCAAAAAACGCAGAAAATAAAGTGCTGCCCACAACGAAATTGCCGCGACTGCATTTAATGACAATTCAATGCAATTTTCATATTTTTAATATTGTGCTTGTTGATATTTTTATATTGTTAAACATTGTGCGAATAATAAGAGTAACATTTAAAATATCCCACAGTTCAATAATTAATTTTTTCAGCTGTCAAAAATTTTTAATCCGGTACTTGCGTAAAAGTTGAAAGTTGACTAACTTTCTTGCGGCAAATGCGGAAACTGCGTTCACTGTGGGCATACTAATGTATTTCAAATGCATTTAACTTTTGCGTGACATTTCCTTCTGTTCCAGCAGTTAAGGCAACTCGCATATTCGTTGTTAACTTGAGAGTTTTCACGTATCTCCGAAAATTCGATGACTTCAAGCAAGCATTTATTTCATCAACAGCGGTTGATCTGAATGATTGGCAGCGTTTGGTGAAAATCGCTGGCCAGCAGAATCATCGCACCTCCAAAGAGGTTCTGATTGCTGCGCAAATCTTTCATCGATCGATTGAGTGCCTCCAATGCTCATTTGTGCGCCAGCACTGCTTGAGAACGCGTCGACATAGAAAGCCATACTCTCCAGCACACACACACACACAGTGAAACCCTAAAGTATGGCATCGCTAGATCGAGTTAGATGATAGCTTACATATTACAGAAAATCTACAACAGAAAATCCGTGTTCGTCTTTGGTTGCAAAAACTCATGTCAGGACCTCTTGGGGGCTCAATCTAATGCAACTGATTGATTAAAATTTTTTTTGAGAAGATCATTAAGATTTCCCTTTAAAATACTTCTCTAGGCCTTTAAGCAACCTCACAAATAATAGAAGTATTTGATAAATATGAATATTATATGTATTTTCATTTTTAATATTAAAACTTTCCTTTAAAGCGAAAGCTTATTAGTTTTAGACATAACCATTTAGGATATCTAAACTGACGTTAATTACAAATTTTATTCTAGACACAAGCCAAACTAGTAAAAGAAAAATCTGAAGTTCTTCATGCAGCCGCATTAAAATAATTACATTAGAATTACTGTGATGTAATGTATTTATAATGAATAATTTTTTTGCAAGAATTAAAGAAAAGAAAATACAATGAAGTCATAAATATTTATTAAAATTACAAGAAATTAATTTTTTTTTTTGTAATGACAATTCCTTTCTTTTACCATTTTGAATATACACAATGGTACAAATTTACAAATTTTCCTCTGGTGACCTTGATAGCTCACTTTTCGTGGCGCGTCCTGTAGAAGTGCGAGTATATAATCGAATATCGATGGAAAAGCATATAATGTAATTATTTACACTCTCGATGTCTATATTAAATATAATACAAGAGTTAAAATGTGGATTTTTTAATTTCCGAGATTTTGGTTTATAAAATTTTCCTTTGAATTACTTATGATGCAATTGGAAAGTTATGCGTAGTAATACTGATCTTCAGTGGCGTAAATAATGCCCCCGCAAGCCCCGCGTTGCGGGGGGGCGCAGCAAATTCAGGGGCGCCAAGTGATAAATTAAGTGGAGACGGACATTCGCTTCGAAATAATATAAATAAAAAAAATTAAAAAAGACCACGTTTTTCTAATAGACTAAAAAGAATAAAATAATTTTATGATGAATTTTAAAACACACATACAACTAAAAACCTGGGCAGAGCTGGGCAAGTACCAAAGAAAAATTACTTAAGTACAAGTGCCGAAGGCCTGAGTACTTCAGTGTAAGTACAATACCGCATGTATGAAAAGTACTTGTAACTAAGTACTAAGTCTATAAAAGGTACTGAGTACTTTTTGAAGTACTTTTTAAAGTACTTTTTTAGAATGTTTGTACGTTGGTAGTAATATAACGAAGTTTATCGAGTTCAGTTAATACATATTAATAAATCAATACCTTTTGAAAACTATAGTATGTCTAGTAACCAGTGGCTACTATTTATAGCTTTCATAGTTTTCGGTGTTGCAAGGCTCTGTCTGCACATAAATTATTAGAGGTCCGCCCAAGCACCCATTATCGCCTCCAAAAATGCATAACAATTCTAAGGAAAAAATTTCAAATAAATTTCTAAGAAAAAATTGGGGCTTTCCCTACATCAGGTCGAGGCATCGTTAATTTTATAATAGAGCGAGGCATTGCTTGCTTACTCTTGTTTATGTCCACTGACGTGTATAATATGGACTGCTTACGTTCCTATTTCACGTGGGTACAATTGCTTGTGTCAAAAAGAGTACTAACTTCGGTGCCAGCATTGAAAAAATGATTATCGGGAAGTTGAGACAGTGAGCATGCAGCTCGGGAAGTTATTTTAATATAACATTTAGAAATTCTTCTGCGTATCTAATGAATAAATTGTCTTTAATAAACCACTTTAAAAACATTTATTTGGACGAATCCACTAATTTATTTGTTGTTTTCAGTTCTCTCTCAGTTGGTACTTGGTGCTTAGACCGAAAGAGTCAACAATATAGAAGTAAGCCCACTTTTTGCAATCCATATTATACATGTCAGTGGTTATGTCATCAAGTCGAGGCATTGTCGATTTTATATTCGAGCTAGACGTTACTGGTTTTTGTTCTGCTTGCCTAGTCTTGCGTGCATGTTATTAGTTTGTCTAAGGTTCTGCCTTGACGCGTGAGTGCGTCACATTCTTTGACATTTCTTTGCGTGCTTTAAAACTCAGCAAAAAAGGAGTTTCGCTAGAGCTTGTCTTTGCTTTTCAATGAAGAGCTAGATATTTGTATGTACTTAATAGACACAGAAATACCTAAGTAAGAATCTTGGTACTTAAGTACAAAACTTAGTCTTAAGTACAAGTAAATAGAAGCAAGTACTTATGTTCAAGTACTAAGTAGAGGCATTTCAAAAGTATTGAGTAATAAGTCTTAAGTAACGAAAATGTACTTTAAGTAGTACTTAAGTCTTTTTTTACTTAAGTATTGCCCAGCTCTGAACCTGGGGCACAAACACTTGTTTACGCCCCACGTTTTTAGTTGTATGTGTTTGGAGAACGTTGTGAAAGAATTTGCTAACGCCAAAAACCACGTTTTAATCATTAAAATGTTTTTTAATTGCAGTATATTATCTTTAAAATTTTATCATTTTTACAACAAAAAATTACTTTATACAGTATTTATTAAACGTTCCAATTAAAAAACTCTTACGAGTGAAATGTTTTTACCAAAATGTTAATACGAAGTATCAAGACGGGTGAAAAATAGCAGGGCGCTTTCAAAAATCTGCGGGGGGGGGGGGCGCTCGTACTCTTAGTTACGCCACTGCTGATCTTAAATATTATACAGGGTGTTTCAGATTATTTCCGACAAATTTTACAGGGTGATAGTTTAACTTTCTAGTTATACACATTATGAACCTGTTTAAAGTCTTATTCGATAGTAAACATTTCGGACTTTAAAATCACTCCTCTGACCCTGCTCATTATAAAATTATATGCGTTTGAATTTAAAAAATTGGATATTTTCCTAAAATAACAGTTATTTTTTAGAAGAAGCACTGTTAAGGTATCATTATGACCGATTTTTTAGAATTTCCAAGTTATTTTCTTTATCACCAAAACAGTTAACAGGGTCTTTGTTAATTCTCGAGGGATTAGTTGCCGCAATAATAACTAGTAGCACATATATGTAAATATACAGATGAGGAACACATATCAGAACAAGTAAAAAAATTAGAATTGGTCTAAGAACAATACTTATGATACTCTAGATCAGGGGTCTCCAAGCTTTCTAGTCTAAGAGCCACACTGATTCCTCCACTAAGTCCAAAGGGCCTAGCTAGCTCATCATACTAACATGCTGTAGTTTTGAATTACACCCAATTTTTGCAACTGGCGAGTTTTCCACCGCTTTCTTTTAGCGAGTATAGCTACAGCATATTATGGAAAAGTCCTGCACTGCCTGATTTCTTGTCAGGAAGACTTGAGTATTCTCGACCATCCAGGAAAAAATCCAAGAGTTGGACAGTTCCAAAGTTTGAATTTGGAGCAACAAGTGCTATCTGAAAAGCAAGCTAGTGTGGTTTGTGATTTTAGTTTTGGAGGCTTAGTGAAAATACACATTATTTTGACTTAAAGTTACCTGCTGCTTTTTTTGTGGATTTGTATAAATATGGAAAGAAACGAAAAATAGATAGTGAGTGCAGAATAACTAAAGAGCAATATTTTGTGATCGAGTCAAGTAATAAGGCAATGTGTATAATTTGCAACATTCTCAGAATTACTCCAAATTTACAGGAAGCTTATACAATTAGAAAAATATGAATATTTGAAACGCGGATTGAAATCTCAGCGAATGCTTTTTTAAGAAAGTACGCTGAACAAGAAGCAGCAACTCGTGCTAGTTTCTGCATGGCTCATTCAATAGTCAAACATGGAAAACCATTTACTGACGGCGAATTAATCAAGGATTGCATGATTGTAGCAGCAGAAGAAATGTGTCCAGAAAAAGCTAATTTGTGTCAAAACATTAATTTGTCAACAAACACTGTGGCTCGAGATGATATTACTGAAAATATATTAACTCAATTGACTGAAAAAATTCATCGACACTTATTCGAGGGATTGATAAAATTATGAAGTTTATGAAGAGCTTAACGTTCATAGCATTCGCGGCATGACCACTAGAGAAGATATTATTAAGGGAGTTGAAAATGCTGTTGAAAAAAACAATCTTCAATGGAAAAACTTGAAGTGTATCACTACTGATGGTTGCAAGAACTGTGTAGAAATAATAAAGGTGTTGTTGCTCTCGTATCAAAGGCCGTAACAAATGATGGTGAATCAAAACCATTAATCGTACATTTTGCATCATTCATCAACAGTATTTGTGCGGAAAATGCATGGATATGTCAGAAGTTTTAAAGCCAGCAATGTTAGCTGTAGCTGTTAATTATATCAGATCATATGCGCTCAATCATCCTCAATTCTGAGAGTTTATTGAAGAGATTGGAGAAAATAACCAGCCATATTATACTGCAGTATGCAGGCTTAGCTGTGATGTTCTACGCGATTTTTTGAGCTTCGAACAATAATCGTCATATGGCTAGTTCTAAAACAATGAGTGCTTATGGAAACTATCATTTTATACAGATGTAATTTAATTTAAAATTACAAGTTGGAAATCAGCTTCTGCCTGATTTATACACTCATAATAAGTCCTTTCGACAAAAAATTTCAATCATAATTGAACATAAAATGTGTCACGGATTTTGATACCTACATACATATTAAGCATTTAGTCAGCAAACTGAGACTCCCTTTCCAGTAGATTTCACAAGTGAAACTTTGGTTGCTTTGAAAATAAATTTTGAGTCTTGTTTTTCAGATTTTGATGCAATTGCAATATCTAGATTTTGCAAGATCCTTTTAACGTCGATATAGAAACCTTAAATTGTAAACTATGAATACTTTGGAATTTTTTCATTATTATGAACTTTTTAGTTCTTCCTCTTCTTAAAATACATAATTTACCTCAAGATTATTTTATCTCTTTCAGTATTTTTAGTTTTTTTCTTCTACTGTTCAATACCTTAAAGTAAAAATGGATCATTAAATAACAGATTTCAGAAAATTTCATGACAAAAGTAATCCAGCAATATCTTTTAGAATTAAACTGAAAAGGTAAAAAAGAAATAATCCGGTAATGCTTCCGGTATGCTTCCGTTAATTACTTCTAGGATATATACTGGTAATACAAGCAGGGAACAACTTGTTCCGCCCTATGACAACACAGTGTAAAAGTAATGAGTTGTTTACATGGAGTAGCGTCATACTTGAAACTACATATATGTGCGACTTCTGGTAAGTATTCAAGAACTAGGCTACGATCGCTGTTGGGATAGTCATTATCTATGGCTGTGTATGTATAAATTATTGAACAGGGTATTTTCTGGTGGTCGATCCATTCAAAATCTGGAAGAAAAAAATATTTTTTTTTAAATTCTTAGAATGCATTTGTTTATCAAAATAGCAATAGATTGTACTCTTGTTGATGATTACAATTAATTACCATGCATTGTGTTTTGTTTGGGGGCATTTATATTGATATTTCTTACCGTTGATGAATTTTGATAACTTCCCATTCTGCTTTCTCGGTTGATTTTTTTTCTTTTTTGTATAATTTGCTGTGGACGTGGTTTGCCCGTGGCTTAATTATGATAGTAGTTCCAACAAACAGTTGGTTAAATTTGCGTGTAATAGTTAAGTCCTCTCTATTTAATTCATCTTTTGAAGAATTTAGTTTTTTTGTAACGTTGAGTATAAATACGTAAAAATCTCATGACTTTTTTTTTTATTTGGATAGATAAACAGGTTTAATATTTTATCCTACCTTTATTCTGATCTAAAAGTATATATGTATGTACGACGTAGTATTTAATAACACTCCGTTAAATAAATTTAAAGAATTTTAATAAGTTTTATAAAATACAAGTAATTTTAGTATTTAGCTAACAAACGCGATTACTGCTGAACCGATGACCTTTAATATCTGACTAGAAATTGTGGAAATAGTTAGTTAGTAAAGGAATTTATTGGCAATAAAGTTGAAATAACATTTTAATCATCCTCTTCTAGGTATTAAATCCGATTATATCGTCTGGGAATATTTTTCCATTTCAGAATAAAAAAGCTAAAATTCAACGTTACGTGGAAGATACTATGCCACATCCGTTTAAATGTTAATTATTATTTATACGTTCAATATTTTATAATAAATTGTAAATAACAAATTTTTACGAGTCGATCGGTATGTTAATTGCAGTGGTAGAAAGCTTCAGTGGCGCCAGGAGGTATAAATATTTTGTTCAATGCGTTGATCGTAATATGAGTTTTATATTTTTGTCAAACCAGTTCCATCTGGGCACCTGTCGGAATTGGAATTAATCAAGAAATTCATATTTTATAATGTGTTTACCTTGCATGAATCAGATATTTTGTTATTAATTAATTTACCTTAATTGGTACTGTGCAGTACATCTATCCGGAGACATTGGAAACTTGATCCAAATAACAGCTCCTTCATATATGTATATATGTACATTCATAAATACGTACGTTTACGTATGATTTAGGTGTTGCTGATAAAAATAGAAATGCAATTTTGAAACTGTACTAAATATGTTTATGGCCATTTTGGTAATTAATTTAATTATAGAATAGTTATCTATGTAAACTAGTCCTCACACTTTGCTAACAGCATTATTATGTTAATTTATTAGGTACGTTCAGCTTTTTAGTAACATTGACAAATCGAAATTAGATCAATCTATTTTTGAAGTTAAAATCGATTGAACTACGCTATAATTAATTTATTCGAATAACAAAAATAAAATAAGCTAGAAAAAACGTCATAATATTTACTTTTAAAAGCAAATTTAGTTTATTTATAACAACTTGTATTGAGTAGCTAGTTTATACACAGAAAAAATATTTTTTGTACATTAAATGTACAAATGTACAATGTTGCCACACATTTCTTGTGAAATATGTTCCCAAAGGACTGCAAGTAGATTTCTGTTGTTGTAATTAGAATTTCGCATAACCCATAATGGACGATTCCCTTGCATTGCACAAATTAAATATTCTGCATTCGTATTATTACTGCACATTTATGAAAAATCGGCTCAGATCGCACGAAAATATAAAAATAGCTTCATCATAATTTTTCATCTCGTAAGTACGCACGATAAGGCTTAATAAAGAGCGACGTAAAAATGTCACATTTAAACGCAAAATACATGAATAATACGTGTATGTACAATACATACCTAGGGGAAGGGAGGGTAAGATTTGAAATATTTTAGCGGAATACGATAACAGAAAAATGAAAGAACAGCATTCTCCCAAGAATAATTTAAGATTTACATAAAAAAATTTTAATTAATATAGTAAGGATAATTAGAAATGAAGGAAATACATTTTATACATCTTGTACATTTTTTTGTCATGAATAGATTTTATACTACAATTTTGGGTTCCCGGCCAATGAGGAGCATGAGGAATGAGAGGACTGACATGCTGGGAAGGCTATCCCTCCCTTAAACTAACAATCACGCTTCAGGCAATGCACTTAAGAAGTGGGGACGCCGTGGTCATATGTCGTGAAGAGCAGTGCAGTCTTCAAGCAGAAAGTGAGTAAAATTTACTCACGGGTAGCATTCCAGGGTTAAAGAGAAACTAAAATCAGCAACTATCGGTTATTCATGCAATAGCGTCTCATGTGTTCACACGCAAGTTCATTGTAAAATTAGGTTCGAAAAAGTTGTGTTATCATCAAATTTGTTAAGTTCCAGAATTTCCACCCAAGTGTTTTCTAAAATTATATGCTTTTTGTTACTTGAATTAATAAAGTAAATTTCAAATAAAATTTATTGCAATATTTTTTACCACTTTAATTTATAAATGCCCGTTTCGGGTAAGTTGGCGAATTCAACAGGCGGTCAAGATAACGAGTTCGTTATCTCACCCGAATCGTTCACAAATTTTGCCGTGATCTTTTGTATTGAAATTATATGGAAGAAGACGAGAACAATAATTTCGTGGCGGCAGAACTTTGGTGAACTGTAATGATACTAGTAAAAATGAGATGTGGTATTTCTGTTCAATATGTCGTAAATTGGTCCATGCCAAGTGTAGTCCTGCGTCATCTTATCCGCAAGCGAGGATAACATGGCGAATTTGACATGAAGTTAAACAAATGAAAAAGCAGTGCTAAGTTTTTAATTTATGAAACCAAGAAAATTAGCAGTTGAAAGTAAACCCAATAACAATTTGACTAAATAAATAATTAAGACTTTAGGTCAAAGCCACGAGGATGTAAAAATGATTAAAGCTTAATATCGTCATCTTACCTTCCCTTCCCCTACATATTTATTTAATCACACGACACGCACAAGATCGCGCTTCCTAAACGAGAGCTTTTAGATGAAATACGAAGAAAAGTAGACAAGCCTTAATTAGTCGTGGAATCAAACGAAAATTGAGCACCGTACATCCAAAATATCCAGCACATGATTTTAAATGAAGCAGCATAAAACCAATTGAAAAATTTACTTCAAATTATGTTTTTTTTTTTTTTAAACGGTAATAACTAATAAAAAATGCGGCCAAGTGAGAGTAGGCGTCATTTGAAAAAATAATGCCTACTTATGATAATAATAATGAATGAGAATAAAACGTGGAGAAAAAAAAACGCCGAAAAAATCACGTTTCTTATTTATGGGGGTCCCCTTTAATTTTTAATTTTATTAAATTTTTATTATTTGTTGTTATAGCGGCAATAGAAACACACTCTGTGAAAATTTCAACTGCCTAACTATTACGGTTCATAAGATACAGCCCGGTGACAGACAGACGAACGGACATCTAGTAATAGGGTTCCCGTTTTTACCCTTTGGGTTCGGAACCCTAAAATAGAGGTAAATAAAGAAAAACGATGTGTAGCCAATTTTAACATAATGTCAATGTTTTTTGTACATGTGTAAGAATTTATTATAGTTTCTGGGATGGAACAGAAACTCTTTAATTTATTTTTAAAATATACGCGAAAAAAATTCATTTCTGTTTCTTTTGGGGACCGTACATAGTCTTAAACGATGCATTATGATACTCTGCTCTGAACATATTTTATTAACAATATTTATTTCAATTAAGCGGGGGAAGCCTTGGGGGATATGTCACAGTAGTATATTTTGGAAATCTAGTACAGAATCGAATTTCCTAGATTCTGAGAAGAAGTTTAAGTACCCACACTCCTTTCCTCGGGGACTGAAATAGCTATTTATATCCATCCCCATACTAACTTTTTTAGTATTTCCCTCTTGTTTATTCGAACTGAGGTACTAGATTTTTTGCACCTTATGGTGAATTCTTTTCTGCGACTTGGTGTAACCACCGCCTCCGAATCTGTCATTTCCTGACTCTTTTCTTCCCAACATAGCAGTAAGGAAGAAAAGAGCACGAGAATGACAAATTCGGTGGCAGTGTTAACACCGAACCGCAGAAAAGAATTCACTATTAGATCGGGTCTAACTCAATAAAGTTATGTCTGTTCGTCTCAGCTACAATTCGTATAAGAATATTTTGCTTGCATGTTTTTAGGATGGGGGTAGAAACCCCCAGCGGAGGGGAGGGGGCGTAGTTCCAATACGGCATATAAAATTAAACCTCTCGCCGAGCACTATCGGGTTGTGTACCCTTTTTTCGATTCAGGAAATTTTCTCTCGGGTGACATACACCCCAGTTACTACATTTCGTATATATTTTTGCAGTTATTTCTTCCGTGGTCATTAGTGGTCTATTGTGAACATTTTTATCATAGGAAGTAATTTTCCATGACACACCAATTCCGCGTAATCAATCACGATAAGTAGAAAAGTCAACTTATTCACTCAAGAAAGTCGCTCAAGCTACATCCGATCTTCCAAAGCTTTTCCCAGCTTAATTGAAATAGACATTGTTAATAAAAAATGTATCATAATGCATCGTTTAAGACATCTCTCACATCTGGAGGTGTCGAGCCTAAAGTTGTATGAAAAGTTGATATTTCCCTGTATAGCTTAATTCAACAAGAAAGCTTTTATTTTTGTGAATATCATTTGGAAGAAAAGTTCTTATTCAGCCAATATCTATTACTCAATCCCGACCAGACGCGACTATCCCAGTAACTTATAACAAATTGAAAGTTTTGCCTTTAGAAGATGCTAGTTACAGTGTTCATATAAATAGATTACTCAAACTTCCATTACCTGCTTACCCGGGGGTTACATGAGATAGTATAGCTTACATCCAAACCTCCCTTCCAATGCAAATTTAAATTTGACAGCAGAAGGCAGTTCTTATCATCTTGCAGCAGTGTTGGGAGATGGTTGTGATGAAAATTCCTTCCAAAATGGGAATTTCTGGGCACTTTTCTCACTGATTATGATGCAATTTCCCACATTTTTCTCTGGGACGAAAAGCCATAGAAATACACTACTTGGAACAACTAGAGTAATATTCATTTTTACTGGTAACAATTTCAAAAAAACTATATATCTAACAGTTAAGCAAAAAGCTCACTCATGAGAAGGCCTTCTTCCTCTATAAAAGTATGTTCGTGTTATTCGTATTCTTCATTACATTATATTAATTATATGTAGTACATATTCTGGAGAGTCCCTTTGGGAAAAGAGCGCTCTAAAAAACTTCCTGAAACGCTTTCCTAGAAGTTCGCAGCGCTTCCCATCTCTATCCCAGTTCATTACTTTTTTATTACGCAGAGGAAGGCATTTCTCTGTTCTAAAGAAGCACTCCAGGAGGTATGCTATGATGGGCGAAGAAGATTTTTGAAGATGTCTTTTGAAAAACTCTATTTTGAATAATCACCGCAGTGGTTCTTCCTTAATCTCGTAAGAGACCTTCAAGACTGCTTCCCGAGAACAGTAGAAGGGCGCTTGCAACTGTAAGCATCCCTATGAGGCAAGGACATGGGTATAGAGAAAGGCAGCGGGGCATGCTTCCAAAGAAGCGCTTCAGTAGACTAATCTTTTATAGAACTTCCAAGTGACGGCTATAGAAGCTCTTGAGTTACTTACTAATTTGTCGGGATAGAGTTCTAAATTATACCTCGACAGCGCTTAAATTGTACTTCTTTCAAAATCGCTGTTTTCTCGTTTCGTCGCTTACCCAGGCATTACACGAGATAGTACAGCTTGCATGCAAGCCTCACTTCCAACGCGAATTTTAACTTGACAGTAGAAGGCAGTTCGGTTGATGTCTTATTATTTTGCATGCAAGTTCATTTAAAAACTGACATTGAGGCGTAAAGTAATGCATATATTGAAAAATTATAGCAATAAAGGAAGTAGCAGAATGATAAAAACCCTAGAAAACGTTAAAAGGAAGGTGTTGGTAAATGATGTAATGCAAATGATCCCAGAAAATCTCATTTGTTATGGTGGTATGTTGTCGTGATTGGTCAGGACGTGAAGTCCAAACTGCCAGCCTAAGCTGACAGATCACTCGATGACAGCGATAGCACAGGGCGGCACGCTAGCACCTCGGCTAAGGGTGGCGGAGAGTGTGGGGGAGTTCCCGAAATAACCTGCCGCTTGTCATCACCCGTAATCAAAAAATTTTCGTGCCTACTTACACCAAGCCTAGCACACACTCGGTCCTGAAGGGACCCTTACGTCACTTACCTGCATTCCATGGAAGGCGCAGATGGCATGCCTTCCTTGCCAAGCCCCATCCTCCCATTGACTCTGGGTGGCACAATCGTCCAAAGTCCCTTATTGACCTGCAAAGAGATTAGAGCGGACCCACTCGAACTTCACATGAAAGGGCTCCGGGATAGTGAAGGAAGAAATTAAAGCCTCTAAGAATTCATTTTCACGTTATAATTACAAAACTTGATTTAAAGTGAGTACAGGAAAAAAAGGTGTACCGATAAGCATACCATTAGCTTATGAAACTATGTAAAAGTACAGTAGTATAGTATTAAGTAGATAAAGACGTACACGTAAGTACACAACAATTTCATTACTTCAAAGTAACAGGCACAGATAGAGATTTCGCTAAACTAGTTATATAAGTACGTGAATATTTTATCAAACTAAGATTATGTATATATAGAGGTACCGGAAAGGAATCTCTTCATCATTAGGGCACTATTTTCTTTTCCCTCTATATAGAAAATTTTTTTTTCTTTTTGTTTAAACATACGACTTTTCGTATGTTTTATATATAATTAAAAACAATTATTAATATTAAATTAAATACCTTGGTAATTTGTTATAAATGAAAAAAAAATTTCTTATTGTTATGTTAATGTAAGAGACTTCTACCGAGCATTTAATTATCGAAGCCGAAGCATGAACATACTAAAAGACAATATGTAATATTTCAATAATACTCACGGTGAAATTCCACGGCATGATGAAGCTTCAACATCCGCCACCTAGTAAAAATTTAAGTTAAAATTTAGGTTCGTTTTACGTTCGGTAGGTCTTCTCACAACGAGGCTCTATCTGAGTAAAATAACAATTACCTAACGGCTCTCGTACCTTGGCAATGCTTACAACTAAAGGCACTTGAAATAAATTTGTAACTTTATAAAATTCAAAATTCCAACTAATGCTAAGGAAATTAAACCAAATGTTCTGATTTTGGCACTAAACTCGTGAAAAAAAAATGAAAACTGTAAATTTCAGACCATAAGCATAATTGAATCGCTATCATTTCGTTCTCGACATAAACGCAGCTCACATGATTGTTTGAGTTTATTCACGAAATGTGAATTTCTCCTAAATGGTTAGCTGGTCATATGTATAACGTATATATATATGTATAAAATAATGAGGAGCACGTCACAACGATCATGAGACCAAACAAAAACCCACACAAGGTCATGAAGTCTACTTGATGCGATGCGTATAATTATGTTTGCTTGTCGTCACCAATTTTCTATTTCATATGCTAGTGTAGACGAAACCTGTTGTTTTCCTCACCTTCAAAATCTATCATTTTCTTGTCGTTTTCGAAAATGCTCACAAATTACCTAAAGAAACTAACACTAAACATCCCTGCTGTTTACAACCGATATAGGGAAGCTAAAATTCTTCTTTTGGCACTTCGAGTGCACTTCTTAAAATTAAAATAGTTATTTTAAAGTAATTGAAACTTCCTATCAAGAGCCTACTTGTCTCGTGCCATAGATTCCTTTTCGAAGTTCAGAAGATAATTCCATGAGGAAATGCGTATAAAACTCCAGCTGTTTTGGCTTCGATGTTCAAAAAAAGAGGGAAATTCCTCCTGCTGCCTTCGGCTGTAACTAGAGCCCAGTGATTTTTATTTCCTCGCAACGAGTGCTATTGTAAGCTGAGGATTATTATCCTCCTCCTGCGACCAATGTGAGATGTCATTGATGCAGACTTACAGTCTGATTGTATAGCGGTGACTTTGCTGCGGCCGGAATTCAGATGCCTTACTTTTTGAATTTCGGCGGGGTCGTGTCAAATAACTTCACTAATTGAAAGAAAATTATTACCATAAATGAAAAATCTCTTAAAATTACTTGCAGGATGTATTTTATGCTCGATGTTTAGGGAAAAGATACGTTCCTAATTTTTCGACGTCCTCTCGAGAAGATCTGACACTACAGTGACGATGGTCCTCTTCTGCCTTGTCAGTCATGTCAACATGGCACCTGAGCGTGAGGAAATTCATTTCTCTCGTTCGGGTGCGTTCATTTTTTCTGTTTGACACAGCCGGCCTACACGCTTCAGCACGTGTAGCATTTTGCTATATGCAAGATGCTATGACCATAACACATTTTTCAAGAATAAATTTATCAAATTCTCTCAAGCATTTCTTTTCCGCCATCTTGAAAACTGCATAATGTCAAATTACTATCACATCAACTGCCATGGTTTTTTATTCATGCAAGTTCGCTGAAAGCTGAACTGCCAGCATGGCAGTAGAGGTTACACGTGCAAGAAGTATGGCAGTGCGGCTTGCATGCATGTGCAACATGTAACCCCCGGGTTATACCCATTCAAGTTCTCAAAGCTTTTATTTCAGAAGTGCTTGATTTTTAGAATTTTAATTTCATGGTTTTGAACGTGCTATTTCAAGAAATATGTAGCTATAAATGGTTTTTATATTTTGGTAATATTCCATGCTCAATGTTGTCTTAATTATGCTGAAAAATTCAATTAATTGTGTAAAATTTAAAGCAATATTTTTGTGTATAATTTTCCCACAATTTTTGGGAGTGAAAATTCCCATAATATGGGACAATTTCCTCAATCTGCCAACACTGTCTTGCATGCAAGCTCATTAAAAAATTCCATTGAGACGTAAGGTCTTGTGTATGACAGAAATTTTATCAATAAAGGAAGTAGCAGAATCGAAAAAAAAGAAGAAAAAAGGAAAAGGAAGGTGTTGGTAAATGATGTAATGCAAATGATACCAGAAAATGTCATTTTCCCGGTATACATTTATTAATTTAAAAAGCTCCGCTCTCAAATAATTTTTTCCGTCATCTTGAAAACTGCATAATGTCAAATTACTATATCACCTCAGCTGCAATGATTTTTCATCATGCAAGTTCGCTGGAAGCTGAACTGCCAGCATGGCAAAAAGTATAGTAGTGCAAGTTGCATGCAAGCTGAACTATCTCGTATAACCCCCGGGTAAGGAAAAACTTCTGTATCATACGTTTTTGTGGATGATGATGCCTTTGCTCTAAGACGTTATTTAATGAAACCATTTCCTGTTAAGAAAAGGAAATAATAAATAAAATAACTTTTAATGACTGGCAACTATTTTAGAAAAAGAAAATCAGGACTTGTTTTCAGTTCCAATCAATAGAGTCAGTATTACGAGTTTTGATATTTACATAGATAAAATTTCGTGGTTCGGATTTATGTAAGTTATAATTCCTTCGAATTATTCCCGAGCCGTTTGTTTATATTACAAGCCACGCTCAACAAGCCTTGAGATGTCGTAAGAAATTCGGTCAAAATTCATACAAAGCGACATTAATTTCAATTCAGCGGCGGCAGAAGAACTTATGTACTTATGCCGGCGATCGGCATGCTCTTGTTTTCACCGCCACCATCTAGACCTGGGCTGGGAATATGAATAAATCGGTCATTGCAATCGTGGACCGCTTCCGCGATATACTAGGCTGCTGGCAAATATGTATTATATAGCGCTAGATTGCTATCATAACCTCAATCTCAGCTATATCAAAATCGCGAGTGCATTAGCTAACTTTTATGGCGGGAAAATACACTCCGTAATTGAGTAAGCACTCTACAACCAAGTTGTTAGTCGTTACTATAATATTTATGTTCATAGCGGTCATATGCAGGATGGTCAAGGAATCCGAAATAAAAAAGAATTTACGACGATTTCGCGTGGCTGGCTTAAAGCTCATCCATGTATTCTTACGTAACAAAGTGAAAAAAACTCCAGCAAACGCTAGTGCAAGTGTTTTGTGCTTATATGGATGCCGGAGATAAACAAACAAATTATAAGAGGAGTCGTTAGACTTAGAATTGTAGTTAGGTACTTAACGCTTTAGATTAAATGATATCATTCTGTTGACACTTTTCGGGGGGCTTTCCGTACTCCGTACGGCCGTACTGTAGCTCTCAGTTCATAGTGGGACGAGCCATACACGTTCAAAGAAATGTGACATGAATCATGAATCACAATAGATGAGAAACGACCAAGTCAGTGTAAGTATAGTACTATACCACCCGCTTAATAGAGTCTTGTTGTGGCGCACTTTATTTTGGTCAAACTCTTATTGATTATTCAATTTAGTCTTGGCACTTGAACTCCTCTCTACTTTTGTTTTTGAGCGGAGCTGACTCACTGCACATCGTACTATAATTATAATCTAATTTTCTTCCACTTTGAAAATTTATGATGTATTGCGTTTCTGAATTTCTTTCCGGGCCGAGACGGCACGTGCTATAGAATCTTCTTGATTGGAGATTATTATGAAGACACTTTCGCGTTAATTGTACTTTTACTCCTTTAAAATTTGGATGGAGTACTTAGAAATATGAATTTACATAATTATGTACGTCTAATTTTAGAAGAGAATACAGGCTGTTTCCGCCATGGTGGTCCATAGGGCAGGAAGTGGCAGTACTCGCATAGACAAACAAAATATTGTATGGCATGAGCAGGAGGGTGGGGGTAATTAAGAAAATATACTAGTTTTTCACAAAATACCCTGTATGTTCAAAAATACAGGGTGTATTATATGAAGAACTTCATGGCCCTTCCAACGACTGCTCGACCAGCCACGTACGCCTCTCCTGTCAGGCGCTTTGATGGTCTGAAAAATTTCGTATTTTATTACTTTTTTTTTACAAGAAGCTGATTAGCATGACTTTTTTTTAAACAAGTGTAATCTGTTGACTCTCCTTTTTAATTTGACATAGTACATCAATGTATTAACTCTAACCAGTAAAAAGTTGTTATCTCATAATCTATTCAGATCATACCCCGACATTAGACTATATTTTTTTGTTATTATCTGGTTTCAGTTACTAACAAATTATCTGAACAACTCTTTAACGGTTACAATTAGCACATACGTATTAAAGAGGAGAGTCCACAGTTTACAGTTTTTATAAAAAAAAAAAACAATTTTTGTTAATTAATTGGTTGTAAAAAAAGAGGTCAAAGTAAACAAAAAAGGTAAGAATATCTGAAATTTTTATTTTAGACTGCCATAACTTCTGTTAGGAAAGGAGTACGGAGCTGGTTCAGTAGTCGTTGGAATACCTGATACCTCTAATTAACCTACAAAGCTGTAAACCTGCACACCTGTTTACAGGAAAAAAAATGTTGGTGGTCCGGTTTTCTGGTACATATTTTTTCAAAATTTTAATGTAGAGCTTTTGCTAATATGATTAGCAGAGGAACATCTCTCGGCTTCCGGATTAATACCGTATTGCACTGAAACTATGCGTATTAATAAGTTATAAAAAAAAATTGGAGTAGGAAACGATTTTTTTAATTAAGAGCAATCCAACTAATTGAATACTTTATAATCCGTATAAAACGTCCAAACTTTGACTTAACATTTTTCCAATTTAATGGTTTTGATAGTTTGCAAGGATTTAACCGATGAGAATCCAATGAATTATACAAAATAATTCAATAGTACGCAATTTCCAAATGATAACATGCTAAATGTAGTGACTGGGGTGTATGTGACCCAAGTGCTTGAAAATGGGCTTTCCGGCGGCAAAAACGTCTCGAGAAAGTTTTCTGAATAGGACAAAGGCACACCATCAGATAGTACTCGGCGAGACCTTGAATTTGATATGCAATATGACGTATTGGAACCAACCCCTCCCCCCGCCGGGGGAGCCTCCTTCCGCCCTAAAATTGTGCATAAAAAAAATTTCTTCTATGAATTGTAGCTGGTAATGAGCTGAGGCGAACAGTGAAATCTGTTTTCCGATCGGACATAATCCTAACGGTTTAGAGCCGATCTAAGATACGAAAAATCTTCGAATAAAAAAGAGGGAAATACTAAAAAAGTGAGTATGGCGATGGCTTTAATTAGTGAGTACCCAAACTTCTTCTCAGGATCTAAGTAATTCGAAACTGTACTAGATTTTCCAAAATGTACTAGATCAAGCTTTGACTCTCAAGCCTACTCCCACTTAATTGAAATAAACATTGTTAATAAAATATTTTCAGAGTATCATAACGCATCTTTTATCATCACTCATGTCTGTTCATGTTGGGCCTAAAATGGGCATTCCTCTTCGCAGATCCCTTCTTTGATAAGTCAGGTAAGTTAAAATAGATGCAATAATTGGAGCAGAAGTCTATACTGGAATAGTTCAACCTGACGAGATTCGAGGCTATTCTGGTACTTTTACTACTCAAAATTCGCAATGTGAATAGATATTGCGAAATTTTTTCTTAGATAGATACATATTTACTTGTTCTCCCGCCCTTTCGTAGAAATTTGGTGATCAATTCAATGAATAAGAAATGATAAAGACTTTCAGATGGAAACTTCTAGAATTGTTGTATCTACTTATTCTGCTGAAGTTGCTTGTTTTGTCTCATCTGTGTAAATAAAAAAAATGTTCTGGGTCCTGTGTTTTCAATTATTCATATGATTTTGCCAAATAACCATCAATATTCCTGGATAAATTCAATTCCTTATCGCACCATGTTCTTTTTCGGATCGATTTGCATTTTATTGCCAGTTTCGCAGTCTTATAAGCCATATAATTTAGTTTTATAATTTTCTATAACTTCTTCGCTCTGATTAAAATTAAATTAAAATGTTTTCCTTCAAAAGTTATTCCTGTTGTAGTAAATTATTACAAAATTACTGAAATTTGTCCACCAACAACCCAATTAATAGCTATCAATTAGAACTGATTAAAGTTAATATGAGCTGCAAAAAATTTCAGAGCTCACAAGGTTGAGGTTCTAACCTTTAAAGTTCGAGGCTAGAAAAGTTAGCACTGTGTTTCCCGCTTAACGTGCAATAGTGCGGAACGACGTTGATTTTAGGAATGCTTCCAGAATATCCAAACATAGTGGCACAATATTAATTGATCACGTAATACCTTCTCTCAATGTCAAAAGATACGACTTTAATTAGGAACTCAGAGACTGGTCCCAACTGGACCATCGTATCATGATAACTACAGTTATAAAGGCATTAAAGATAGCAAAAATGTCTAAATGAAAAATAGTAAGAATTAAGCTCTTCATTTACAACGCTCAGTTAATTTTTTTTTATGCCAGTGGTTGGTAACCATCCCAAATGTATTTTCCCGATAAGTCTTTATGAGCAACAAAACAGAAAGGAATCATTTTTTCGTTCCATAATTGTTACCACTCTTAAGATACTTCATAATATCCCAATGAAAAATATACATATCTGAATTAATTATCTGCAATAGTCTTTCAAATTTACCTGTTGCTTTTGAGCTAATGCAGATACAGGTTTAAGCTCAGGTTTTTCTGTAGCATGATCCAAAAAGTAACTCGTGATTTGAAAAATTTTCGAAATTCATTACATTCATTATTCATCCCTCGACGTGGACTGTTTTTATTGTGTTTTTAATTAAAATATCTAAAATTTTAAAATTATTGTCTAACATGCAACGAACACAATAAACAGGATATCTGAATTCGCCATTTCACTTGTCGAATTTTGTCCAAAATTCTAAAAACCGACCATGCTTTTTTAAATCATAGCATTGGTGTTTACGGTCATTTTATCTCAGGGAGCATGGTGTTATTCGAGTGAAAAGAAACACAAACACGGTAAGTATTTAGGAAATGAAAAATGTAAGCAGGTAACTTGGGACACTTCTAGATATATGGCGTATGCTTTAATCTGTATTGTAAGGTGCATATCCAGGGACGGGATTATTGCTCACCCAAAATCAAATGGGCTGTGTGATGAAATAACAAATAAAATTTTTTTTAGCTTTTGCTATATACCGGAGAATAAAAAAAAATGCCTTCTTGAACAAATATAAGTTTGCCCCGGTAAAAAATCTTAAAGAGTAATCTCTAATTTAGCTTTTGAGATTGTATTCCGTATATATGAACAGTGCGGGTCCGGAACCATTCTTTCATTATAAGTTCTGCAATCCCACTTTTCCGAGGAAGAGTATTATCTTTTAGAAGGGAATCTTCTACAAGTCGGTCTCGGTGCTTAAAGTTTACAGAAGAACATAACTACATTGTGAAATTATTTCGGAATCACAAAGCATCTAATCTACATACGTTGGTGGATGATATACTTATCTTATCAAGGTTTTGAGCTTACTCGGTGCAATTAAGACTTTTGCAGATAGCTTGAACAATTCTTTGGAACAACTTCATGGTTACATCTGGAGCCTACCTGGTATTAACTGAAGTGTTGGATGATTGCATACATCAAAACTTGCTATCGCTTAACTTTTGTGTCAGTTGACTAAATAGCTTTTAGTGCCACTTGCCAATCTGTATAAACGACGTGTTTCCAATTTAAATAGCAGTATACTGAAACAGGAGATAGTACTCATTTATAAAGACCAAAGCTGATAGTCAGAATTTTCAAGGAAATCGGTCACTGTTTACTGTACTTTCCACATACATTCCGCAATTATGCGAATGGTAGCAGATCCCCACAAGAAGTCTACTGGCTTGAGGACAATAGAATTCGCTTATTAAATAATATGTAAATACTATTTAATACGTCCATGCATGGTACCGTACCTTTCCTTGCACACTTCATGGCGATCAAAAAAAAAAAACTTATTTGATTTACGGCTAAATATTGAGATAAAAACTTTGTCTATAATTAGTAATTGTGTTTAAAACCAGAAATTTTAGATGAAGAAAGGAGGCCGAAAGAGGTATTAAGGCTGAAAATGAAGAAACAGAAGTACTCGCAAAAGAGGTGGCTGCACAAAAAAGAGCACGGAGAGAAGGCAAAAAAAGGCAGAAGAGAAAGCAAAAAAGTGGCAGAAAAAGCCAAAAATGCCGAAGAAAAGAGAAAAAAAATGGAAGAAGAAAAAAAATGGATGAAGAGATATAAATAGCAGAAGAAAAGATGTAAACAACAAAAGAAAAGGGCAAATAGCAGAAGAAGAGATAAAAAAGCAGAAGAGAAAGACAGAGGAGAGAGAAAAGCAAAGGAGCGAAAAAAGCAGAAGAGAGAAATAAACCAGAATAGAGAAATAAAGCAGAAAAGAGAGAAATAAAACAGAAAAACAGAGAAAAAGCACAAAAAGAGACAAAAACAGCATAAGAAGAGAGAAAAGGAGCAGAAGAAGAGATAAAAAAGAGAGAAAAAAGCAGAAGAGAGAAATAAAACAGAATAGAGAAATAAAGCAAAAAAAGAGGGAAATAACGCAGGAAACAGAGAAAAAGCAGAGGGACAAAACATCATAAGAAGAGAGGAAAGTAGAAGAGAAAAGCAGGAGATAGAGAAAAGGCAGAAGAAGTTAGAGAAAAAGCAGAAGAAGATACGGCAAAGGCAGAAGAAGATAGAAAAAAGGCTTCTGCTTCTCCAAAGAGCAAAAAAGCAGCAGGCTTTTTTCTGTCTTCTTCTGCTTTTTCCCTATCTGCTTATGCTTTTCCCTATCTTCTTTTGCCTTTTCCCTATCCTGGTGGGATAGAAAAAAAGACTTCTGCTTTTTTTCTCTCTTCTTCTGCTTTTTTCCTCCCTTCTTTTGCTTTTTTTTCCCTTCTTTTCTTTCTTCTTTTTCTATTTTTCGGTTTTCTTCTGCCTTTTGTGCAGAAAAAGATAAAAAATGCAACAGAAAGTTCGAAAAGCAACAGAAGAAAATAGAATAGATGCATATTTAAATAAGTGTTCAAAATATCTCTCTGTTTACGTTTTTGTGTTCCCAACTTTTTTTTGTTGTTCAATGTGTCAGCTCACAATTTTGTTTTATTTCAGATAATTACGCCAAACCCCGCCTTCAAAAATATTTCAGATTTACTACTTCCGATTACATAAACAGAATTCCACCACATAGTGGGAAATGCAGCAAGTTTTCAGGCTTATTGCATTTCCTTTAATTATATGTTCTGAGCTTTTATCGGAGTGATATTATGCTCTCTGATCTCCCACCTGTCATTTTAAACGATTTTACCATGCATTTTTCTAGACGTTTAAAAACTTGGTGTATTAACTGGCTCGAAAGTGAAATGCTGTGACTACATTGGTAATATGATGGGAAAAACCAATAATGGCCTCTGGCGGCTATGGTTATTGGCTATAGTATTCTGCCAATTGGTGCCAGGTTATTGCTGGTCACGGTACAGAGAATACAAGGAATTCTCATTAAATTTTGACACGTGAACTGTGTCGTCCACTAATGTATATACATTTCTATTAAAAAGACAGAGAGAGGAGAGTATTGTGTTCTCTGTACCGTGCTTTCCCATATATTACACGACATTTCGTCCCCTAATGGTGGAAGGTGGAACGTGTTATGTGTTTCGTAATGAGAATACCTTGTATTATTATTCCTTCCGTAATTTATGGTCAGATCGCTTCTTCTTCCTTATTTTATAAATGACAGTTTAGTATTTCCACACTTGTCTGTGACAAGACTCGCTCTTGGCGGTGACATGTGCCATATTTATACTCTACAAATAGTCCAGAACATTCCCCAAGATTCTATTCTAGAAACATCGATTCTATTAACCAAAAGTTGTTTATGCCCGTACTTTATAGATGTCACTTATCCTGCACGTAATACGATTCTCGGAAAGCTGTCGGGGTACTTAATTAGTCATTTCACTCGAAGTATTCATTCCCAATAAATGTCGCTTGTCCTTTTATATTGCACCTAACAATATGTTTGTAAATTTCTACTGCATTTTCTATTTAAAAGAAAAAGAGAAAAAGAAAGTTCTTTTATAACAAATTAGACATTAATTTTCACGAAATTAACAAAAAAGTTTTCCGTCATCTCCGGGATGAAGAGCTGCAATACGCCCCAACGACCCCCGCATTTTCTATTAGGACCAGTTCACTTTATGCAGGATTTTTCAGTTCCACCTGGCGCGTTAAAAAACAGGGAACCTGCCTTTTTTTGCTGCAATCGCAAAAATAACTCTATCATAAATGGCCTTTTGATCGTTTGACAACAATTATTCATATGTCGTAACACATGAAGGCAAATCGTTAGTATTAAATTACTGTTCACGTTGCATCTTGCATGTCATTATTAACTAAGTCGTTTACCGATCGATGAGATGAAGGCATTCCCAAATTTATGAGTGGTTCCTTCGAGATGAGGGTGCACATGCCTTCGATCGTAACCAATGTGCTTCGTAATACATTTCTGGTGTGAATTGAAGATTCCGTCTTGATTTGGTGTTCGAACTCTGTGCAGTATATCTTCACTCATTGAATCTTTATATTTTACACATAATTCAGTTGAGTTTGCTGGAAAACATGTACATGTTGTAAGCAATATGACGAATAATTGACGAATTTGATGTGGGGAAGAACTAAGTGCTGCATCGGCAAATGTTGTATTCCAATGATTCAAGCATTTGCAGATCTCGACAAGCGGCATAATTTGTAGCATATAATTGACCATTAACTGATTTATTAATAGCAATTGTGCTGACGTTGTTTTGAAAGAACAGTATATAATCGGCGTAATGTATTTGTAAGAAATATTCCTTCATAAGCAGTAACAGCAACACCTCGTTTGCGTGGCTTCCATTCTTTTACGATTTATTCCATGTAAAATATGTTGGAAGGAACTTTAAAATAACGTAATGTTCTTGGCGAATTGACCTAAATATTTGTTTTGTTTAAGTGGCACCTATCGGATCCCAATTGCTATAAACCATCGTCTCGACAAAACAAATACATTGTGGGAATATGACCTCAATGTGTCAAGTCACTCAGAAGTTATACGATTGCAAACGGACGCACCAGCATATACTTACGTATATATAAAGGTTATAAATGATGATAATTTATGATAAAGCAAACAAGCCATTTCCAACGTCAACAAGGAAATGTAACGCAACCATGAGATTTTCGGCAAATGTTTTTGTTCATTAAAGGTGAGACTTAAGCTTCAATTTGAACTTTGTTCCAGCAAATTGCTTGATGAATCCGATAACCGGTTAAAAATTATAAATTAAAAGTGTATTAACAAGGGTTTGTGGTTGTGTGGAAAGTGCCAGTGCATTGTTTTCAGATACTATTGATCCCGCAGGGTTGCCAAATTGGGCTTTTTCTCGCCAATTGGGTCACAGAAAACTTGGGCGACAGAAAATTTGGGCGAGCCGCCAACATTTTTTGATAGATTGCATTATTTTCGTCTTAGGGGCAACCCACATGTAGTAAGCACGAATCATGAGCATAGTGCTACACTTATCCCCAGACGTGTCATCAAAATAATTTTGCTCTGCAGTAGTTCCTTATATGATTACCGACTTTAATCAAGTTACAGTTTCTGATATAATATAAATAATAACTGTATCACAAATTCACAGCACGTTATGAGAGAATAGACTTATTATATCATCACCTCAAATCACAGGTAAGGAAATGAAAAATCTCAAAATAACGGAAACTATTCGCTTGGTGCCCCCGGATACTTTTCATCTAAGAAAAGTGTATCATGCTAGCAGCATGTGGGCTCTAGCTTATGATTACTTCTGCTGCATTCTCACCCCTGATGTACATATGGATTATGCTACCTGTTGCAGAAAAAGGAGAAGTGAATGTCAAGTGTGTGCAGTTTTTTGATGAGATTTTGAAATGTGTAATTTATTTGATGAAAATGAAATGCAGCAACTTTCAAAGTTTTTAGCAATATATTATATAGTGTCACATAAATAACATCGGCGATAAATTGGGCGACTTTGGGCTACCATTTTAAAGAAATTTGGCGATACGTCTAAAAGTTTTCTGGCAACCCTTGATCGGACTATATTCAATGGTAGTCTTTTCCTTTCATTAAAACATCTGTCATGCAATCCTATCAACAGTAATGTTTTAATTAGTCAAAGTGGCAAAAAATTTCATGTTTGGCTAACACATCGCTTTCATTTTATATACAAATCATCCCTTTAAATTATCGACCTCCGTTTTAGCAACTGGCTTTCGGACTATAAATTATTAGAAGGAAATGTTTCTGTACCCGAAAATCTACGAATCTCAGGCTTAGCATCATTCCTTCATAATCAAAAGTGTAATATTTATATACTCGCTGAACTGCAGGATGGGCTAATTAATTCTGATTTCTCCTGCTCCTCTAACGATATTAGAAGTAAGTTCAAAATTTTTCCAAAAATTTACTCACAGGTTCACTAACCTTAAATGAAAAGTCTAACAATAAGCCCCTCCCTCAACAATAAAATACATACATTGTGATATACATACATATATGAATGAAATTAACTACGCGTGTCAAAAATAACCGTCACTACACTACTATTAAGTACTGTGAACTTGGTGATATATATTTTTTTTAATACTTGAAATCAAATGTGTTTTAATCAAAGTGTGTTCATTCCGTCTCTTAAAAAAGCCGTTTCATACATTAGCTCTTATCATAATAGAATAGACACTCTAGTCTAAATTGGAAGATATATGGACTATATACTTGTCTAGATCATAGAAGACAGATTTCCCAGATTATAATTGGCTAGAGAATGCCCGCAAAATTCGACCTTCCTCGACATATTAACTAGAGATTTATGATATGCCCGCACTTTGCACTCATAGAGTTGAGTGACTCGAGGTTAGGTACTTAAACAATTTAGGATTAGAACATAGAATGCTAGAATTAGGCAAATAATAAGATTAAGTGTCGGATTAGTTTGTTTATAGTCTAATCACAATTTAAATAGGGCTGAAATGGGTAATAGAATTATTTTGTTTATATTTAGGGTGAATTCACAAAATATCTGATGGCTTGTATGTACTTTAAGTACCGATAGATTAGAGGATGCAGGATTATGTATTTAAAATAGGTTGAGAATTTGTTTTCATATTATATAAAGCTCTGATTTATATTGGAAATTAAAGTTTCAAGTTTATACATTGATTCATTCAGAAAGAAGAACTATTCTGTTGGATTTTTAATTTTTTTCTTTAAGAGGGGACTACTGCAGGGTGAGAGCTACTAAAACGTAATTTTTAAATTTTCTTCAAGCCAACATTTAATTCATATAAATTTTGTTTTTATTTTGAATACTAACACGTTAAACTATTAACATTTGTGTTTTCAAAAATAAAAATCTTAATTTAATCGTGTAAAAAGTTCTCCCTCGACAGTCTGCTCGGAGAAGGTACCTCTCTGGTTCTCGCTCTACAGACTTGTGAGGAAAAAAATATGATTTTATAATTTTTTAGTAATATATAAATGTAGTTTCAGTTAACCGTAGCCGTTTTTTTTCTAATTTTTTTTTTTTACCAAAATGGCGACCTACTGAAAATTTTTCAATTTTGCTCATAAATTAACACTTTTGATAGCTAGATAATGAAATCATAGGGTGTAATAAGTTTGTCATTCTGTTAGTAATAATGATGGTAGAGCAAAATGGATTGAACACAAATGCATAATATTAAAAGTTATTTTGATTTTTTCATGTCCGTCTGTTCGTCTGTCTATCCTCATGATATCTCGAGAGCACGTGTTATAGCGCTGATATTTTCCGCACTTTCTTTTAAAAAACAAATAAATTTAAGTTCGAAATGAGACCAATCGGGCAGTTAGTTTGTAGGTGGTTGTCATACAAAAATTTCGTTTTCCACTATATATTTGGACACTGCCCAAGAGCTTGGTAACCTAAATAGCTGAACTTTTCTACATGATGTTTTCAAAAGAATAGTAAATAAAATTTCAAAACTGTACTAAATCGTTCAACCAATTCTTGATGTTACCATACAAAACTTTGGGTTTTCACTATATATTTGTATATATATTTTACATATTTACGCATTGACATTAACAGCTCAAATTTTGTACATGACGTTTCCATAAAAATTGTTAATAAAGATTCAAAAATAGACTAAATCGGGCAACCGTTACTTGTGTTGCCATACAAAAATTTAAGTTTTTTATGTATACTGTGAAAACAATCAGTCCTAAATGGTTTTATTGTTCCGAAAACTTCTTCAGAATGTGAAATCCTATGATATTGGGGTTATAACCATTTTTACAGTCCGACGAACTGTTTTAGAAAACTATGCGAACAACCATTTCAAAAATCAAACTCACACAGATGGGGTACCATACGAAATAATTAGTACGGGCATTCATATATTCTGAGGTATTATAGGAATTGATTTTAGACAAATTCTAGCTTTTTACTTGTTTTACTTTATTTTTGAAAATTTTATCTAAAAACAAAAGTTTATCCTTAACTGAACGAGTCTAACGAGCTAATTTTTGGCTAAATTCCAAATTAATCCAATGTAAATTGACTGAGTTATACCGAGAACCGATACAAAAAATTGTATTTTTGGGAAATCGCGTTTAACTTTAAATTTCTTATCTTTTATCGATAAATAATTATTGTTTGATTACGTATATCTTTTTTCGTCGATTCCGGTTCTGGACAAAGGCAAATAATAGTATCATTACCTGGAAAATGATTAATAAATGATCATAAAACGACACGCCCCTATTTAATCTTTTTCCCCAGTTATAATCATAAACATTTCCTTGGGTGGATTAAAAAAAGATCATCAATTTATAGTTACAGACGGCTGCAGATGCATGCACAGATTCGCTTAAGTCCCAATAACTTTTGTAATTACTTGAATTTAAACTTCATATTATATGAGCGCAATCTAGACATGTTTGACTAAGAAAAAATGAAAAAAAAATGTTATTATAGTTTTACTCTTAAGATGAGATATTAGGAAATTCGTAGTTCTTCGAATGCATTCTATTCTAATAATTGAAATCAGCTCGGGGAAAAAGCTAAATCCTTTACTAAATATATGACGCTCTAAAGAGTAAGCCTCATTCCCAATAAATACAAAATTTAAATTCTCTTCATATTCGTAATATCCTGGAAGATTTAATTTACCATTTACCAAATATTCATAGATTCATATAGAAATTTTTATAATAATAATATATATAGGCTTTGGTTTAGGATGACATACGGGCCGTACATATATCTTCTTATTCGCCGAGCCGAGCTATGAAGCTATTTATGGCTCCCTCAGAGTTTACGATGTTCTTTCTTCCAGTCCTCTTTTGTCTTTGGACACTATAATTGATTTATCAATAATAGAATAAATTTAACCCACGTTAAACACACAATAAAGGTTATTTTTATTAATTCATTGTAAAAGACTGTGTACTATACATAAGCAGGAGTCGAAAATTCAGTACCTACTCTGTTCCTCTGATCAATTCATAGCTAAATTAGAGTATTATAATGTGGAATAGCCCTAAGTTAGGAAAAACATGTCAGGGATCCCAATCTTCTTGTATCCGAGGTCTCAACCTCTTCTCATGTCGAAGTAGTACAATCCCCTCCGGCATTTGCTTTTTGAAGGCGATGCAAATGTAAACTGCAATAATGAAATTCTAAATCACCAATTCTAAAAGTTAACAAGAGCCTCCCAATTGTCTCATCATTTATGTTCATGCTTGAAGAATTTAAATTTCCGGCAACCAGATGTGAGGAGAAAGAAATATTTTTCGGCAATCTCTGAAGTCTGGAATGTGCAGAGGGCACAATAGACATGTGATCGTTTTTCAGGTATTTCTTACCAAACAATTACGTCTTTGAAACGCTACACTTACAACAAGCAATAATTACAAAATATTATTTTTGCCTGTTATTTTGCCTGGTTAATAATGGCGTGATACTTGATAATGTTTATTTCATAAATATCACAACAAACAAGGGATGGGAAATTTTTCCACGAATCAAAAATATAACTAACTAAGTAATATGGAAAATGCATATATGTAGCAGTAATTAATTATTTTGAAAAGATATCACAGCTCCAGGAATCAAAGTAAAAATAGTTTTCATAAACAGCTTGACGACTAGGGCTGATAATATTTAACAAACAACAAACGTTACCAAATTGCCTAATAAATTCTCCTAAATTGATAAGATAAAAATCGCACTTTCTTTTAATAAATACAAGCTTATGTGATAATAGGTGCATATTGGGTGTAGTTGTAATACTATATAATATACATAGGTAATTAAAATGCATGGTGCGGACTCAGGTTAATTTTTAATGTTAAGATTATCCTAGAAACAGATGCGTATACTCCACGGTATACAAAATAACAAAGTATACCTGCTAGTTATATTGATATTTGAGCTGTGACGTCACGGTATCACAATTTATATGAAAAGTTCGAAAAAATTATTAAAATTAATTATTTGGTAAGAGCTCTGACAAATTACAATGGATAATATCATAGCAAATCAAAATTGCAATAGATTTTAAAGAAATTATAATTACTTAATAAAGAAATATATGTAGTACCAAACACTTTTTACAAACGATTAGGTCAGAAATTATAGAAATTTTAATTCGTGCATTTTGTTAATGATTGCTGAAATTAATATGAGTATATAACATAAAATTACTAGTATTACTACTACTACTACTATTGTTGTCTCCAGTTAAACTCTGAAGTATTTCGATGACCCAGAAGTGTAAACTGCCGCTTGTTCAGTATTAATTTTAATAGAAGATCCCAATAAGAATCTGAAAAAGAAAAGGTGTTTGATGAAATAATGGATAGCTAGTAAAGAGAGTGTACTTAAGCCGTAAATAATTTAATGAAAAACTTACGTATTGGAGATGAAATTTTTTATAAAATTTTCTTGCGCCTATCACCTGACGGATTGAATGAAATTGCACACACAAGTTGGAGTTATGTACAGTAAGAAATTTCGTGTGCGCACGCGAGTGTACGCGTTCTTATATTGAATTACTCACTCGTGAATAATGAGTAGTGGAAATTTCGTGTGCGCACGCGAGTATGCGTTTTCTTATTTTGGATTACTCACTTAAGGTGCGTGAGTGGAATGCACAAGAAAATCACACACACACACGACTCATGATTTGATTGCACACAATTTTTAACTCATGCGCGTGTGCACACGTGAGTGTGCGTTTCCGTACTCTGTGTTACACTTTGCAACTTTTTGGGTTTCAGAGGTGTTTACATATTGCAACCTACGAGAACCATAGCTTTTTTTGCTTCGTTGCTGTAAAAGTTGCAGTGTGTAATCGTACGTTGAGAAACATCATTGAGCAGATGATACAAAAACAGAAACCTACATTAACAGCAAAACGGAATGAGAGATCAGAAAGAGACGAATCTTAACACGAGAAAAAATAGAAAAAACTAATAATTCAAATGAAATCTACTTAAATCATTGTAAGCTCAATAATGAAGAAACTCTGGTTTTTTTCCGATATTTTCTGAAGAATTTTCAACATTTTACTATTTTTGAATATAGAAAATTATCTGTTTTACTATTTTTGAATATAGAAAATTATCTAAGGTAGGTACCTCAAGTAGGATTCGTTTCGAAAAACCTTTGAGGGTTCCGACGCTAACTTGTTTTTGTCAAATGAAAGAAATGTTAAACACTTTGAAATGGTTCTGTTTCAATCCTTTTCTATGTGCACAGAACTAAATTATGACACCGTTCTGTCGATTCATACAGATTCATACAGGACGAGAAAAGGAATGCAGCATTTGATTATTTAAATTGATAATTTTTATTAAGTTAACACTTACCATAAGGGGTCATTTCACCCCTTATGAAATCAACGTAATTTATAGAAAGAAATTCTTAATTTATTAAACTAAATATTTCGCAACATAAATTCTGATTTCTAATAAAACAATGAAAGACATATTTGTAATTTTATAAATAAGACGCAGCTTTTATATGACTGGGTTTCACCATCATTCCGCAGACAAATGTTCTTGCAAATTATGCAAGTTTGAGTATTTTTATTACTCGTGCACAATCTTATTTGGGGTTGTTTTTTCTTGATTGGGAATTATTGCTTGGGCTACTTGTGGTATCGATTCTTAAAACTTCTGATTATTGATAAATGATTCATATGTATAACAGGTATAACCCCAATTAGCAAGTTTCAGATAAGATCCTACCGTTAGTTTAATCCGGTGTTAACACTGCCACCGAATCTGTCATTCTCGTAGTCTTTTCTTCCATACTGGTGTGGTGTGGAGAAAAGGGATGTGAAATGACAGATTTGGTGGCGGTGGCTACACCGAGTCGCGGAAAAGAATTCATTATAGGTGTGAACCAAGACACAGTACAGAGAATACAAGTAATCTCATTAAATTTTAACACATGTGCTGTGACGAGTTTCGTCCACTAACGTACAGGGTTTTTCAGGAAAAGTATGCATTACTGAAACCCCTAAAAGATGAGGTGATCTGCGATCGAAAATGCGATATATTATATTGAAAGCCAGTAGTAATATGAATAAAACAAGACCGAAACGGCGGTTTAGTAAGCAAAACGAGCTGAGTTACAGCCAAAAAACCGTTGCAAGGACCTCATCTTCGAAAAAAATTAAAATCCGTTGTAGTTTCGAAAATAACTCGAATTTGAAAAAAAGTATTATGGCATTTTCGATTGCAAATTACCTCATCTTTCAAGGGTTTCAGTATTGCATCCTTTTTCTGGAACACCCTGTATATACGAGGCATATTCAGAAAGGAAGTGTACTGTGGCCATAACGGGCTGTTTTTTTTTAACGGTTGGCAAGACTGAGTGGTAGAGGGGGATCTCCTGACCAGAGCGAGCATCGCAGGAATATGGTAGTACGTAAACTCACGTTGTAGTGTCCAGTTGCGTGAAATATTTCGGTAAGAAATCCCACCAAGTGCGGGCCACGTGCTTTGATCCGTTTCCTACTCGCAAAAGATATAACACCTACCGAAATTTGTTGGCGAATCAAATCGTTTTACGGCGAAGGTGTTATGAACAGAATGAGAGTGTTTAAGTGGTGTAGAGAGTTTAGTGAAAGCAAAACAAATGTTCATGACGAACAGAGGAGTGGAAGGCCTTCCAAGGCCACCAGAGCGCTTTTGGTTTCATTTGGTTGGGATTGAACCACCCTCCGTATTCTCCTGACTTGGCGCCGTCAGATTATCAGCTTATCTCCTCCCTGAAGGTGGCATTAAATTTTCAACCGAGGAGCAGGTGCAGAAAGAGGCTCTAAAGTGACGGAAGGAGCTGGCGGGAGAGTTCTTCGAGGACGTCATAAAGAAGCTTGTGCCACGGTTCACAAAATGCATTGAACGGGATGGCGATTATGTGGAAAAATAGTCATTAAGTGTATCAACAATATCCTGTAATTGTTTTTTTAAATATACTTTTTCTAAAGAAATATAAAAATCTAGTACACTTACTTTCTGAACATGCCTCGTATATACATTTCTATTGAAACGACAGAGAGAGGAGAGAGAGTACTGTGTTCTCTGTACCGTGCTTTGCTATACATACACGACATTTCGTCCACTAATAGTGGAACGTGGTCTGTAATAAGAATACCTTGTATTCTCTTGACCTTGTGCCAAGACACCTGTCATAAGGAATTTTCGGACTGAATCTGCGGCTCCCAACATAGGGTAGAACAAAGGAAATAAAGAATAATATTGCATTTATATTTACACCTTATATTTAGTTTTATATATATATTTAATATACTTAATTTTAAGTTTTTAATTTAATTTAATTTAATAAATATATAATACATACATATATTATGTATAGGTATATTAAAAGAAAATCCCTTTTAGATTTTGGCTATTAATATGCGTTTATTTTCAGACTGGTTGACTCACACCTCTATTATCCAGTGTTCCTCTGTTTTTTATTCCTATTGGGGAACAGTGGACCTGGTCGCTAAACCAGGATGAATAATTTGCGCAACGCGTGGCTGTATCTCAAATATATACTTACATGTGCACATACTTTGAAAATATATCTAATACAGGTTCATTGTAATCGCTTTCAATAAATTTCCGAACAGACTTATTGAAAGATAATTCTTGATTTTCCTTTCATTTCGGTGTGCTTCGTTTTTTAAAATTAGTGTCTTAGTAAGCAGCGCTATAGTTGACTCCTTTAATGGATTTTTTAAAATTGTACATCTGTAGAATTGTTTGCCTGTGATTTTTGTCCTGAATTCCAATATTAGGAAGTAGACTCTATAATAACATAGTTTGGAACACATTATTTGGAAAGGCTTCTAACTAAAACCATTGATTATAAAGTATATACAGGGTCTTTCAAATTGAGTTTTCAAAAGTAAATAATTAAAAGACATAGAACTTGAATTGAAACTGAAAAAGTTTGTATTTATTTTTGAAATAAAATGTTTGCCATTTATACTCTAAAAATGATATCTCCCATGTGATCACCTCTTGCGTCTATAAAATTTTAAATCACATTCTGGCATAGTTGCGGCTCTATCTCACCAATAACTCGAAAAATTTCTGCTTTCAATGCTTCAACGTTTCGAGGAATATCCTTGTAGACCTGTGCTTTCACATGGCCTCAGAGAAAGAAGTCTAACGGTGTCAAATCACAGGATCTTGAAGGCCAATTTACGTCATCGAATCTGGAAATAACACGGTCTGAAAATTTTGTATGCGGTAATTGCAAAGTTTCTCTGGCTATAGGACACGTAGCCACATCTTGTTGAAACCACATGTCTTCAGTATCAATATTTTTCAGTTTTGGCCATAAAAAAGTTGTGATCATGTCACGATATCTGGTACCGTTAACGGTTATGGCTCTTCCAGCATCATTTTTGAAAAAAATCGGACCAATAACACCACCAGACTACAATGCAGACCAAACAATGACTCTTTGTGAATGCGTTCGCCTGTCTTGGATCACGCGAGGGTTTTCCTCTCTCCAAATACGGCAGTTTTATTTATTAACGTAACCACCGATCTCGAAATGTGTTTCGTCCGAAAAGATGATTTTTTTTTTAAAAATCGTCGTTTTGTTCCAGTATCCAATTGGCAAAGTCCCGACGCATAGAATGGTCTTGTAGCAGCAATTTTTGTGTCAATTGAACTTTATAGGCCTTCAACGCTAAATCTTTGTGCATAATACGTTGACTCAGAAAGTCCGAATTGTTGTGAACGTCGGGAAATTGACGTGCTGAGGTCAGCTGCAACACTATCACTCACAGCATCAATATCTTTTTCTAAACGACCGGCAGGAGCATACTGACGTCTTTCTCGATCTTGTACTAGACCAGTTTCTTGAAATTTCCGCACAATACTACCAATTTGTTGCTCAGTTGGACGATTGTGTCGACCATAAACATCGCGTAATTTGCGAAATACATTTCTCACAGAACCACCACTTTGATAAAATAATTCAATAATCTTAATACGTTGTTGTAATGTATACGACTCCATTTTTATAAATGGCAAGCTTTACTGTCAAAATGACATATAATATTGGTGCGTTCGATGTTTGAAGTGTGTTACACAGGTGCGCACTTTTGAAAACTCAATTTGAAAGACCCGCAGATATGCCAGTTCGCAGTAATCAGTAATGTCGGCTATTCTCAGAAGGGATAATTTTACTTATTGCCGAGAAACTTTTCGCAGAAATAGAATCAAAAATGACGAGATTTCAATGCTAAAACTGAATTTATTGATACCATAGAATATATTCCCACACTGGCAAACATTTCTATTATATTCAGGAGCTCGTAGGTATATGGTATTTTATTCAACGCTGGAATATCAATTATAGGGTTTACCGGAATTATATATTGTATTAAACTTAGTAAGGATTTTTTGAATGGTATATTTTGAGGTATTAGAATCCAGTAACTGATCATATCTTTTATATAATATTTTCTTCATTTCTTTATGCCTTATTATTATTACTGGCAAAACTTAATACCCAATACCTATTACATCAGATTATTTTATTCTATAGCCAAGCCTGCCTTTGTCAAAATATTTAAATTGAAGCCGAGCGTAACACAATACATAATGATAAAAGAGAAGTGAAAAAAGAGATGATGTTATATTTTCTCAAATTTTAATCTTATTGTTATTTTCATGTAAAAGAAAAAGAGCTTTCCCTAATATCAATGGATATCGGCTTAAAAAATATCATTTCTGGATTTAGATAGACGAAACTGAAATCTAGAATATCTGCTCCTTATAATTATCCAATTTTAAATGGATTTCGGCTTTAACACCAAGTTCGAGGTCTTTTTTTTCGAAAAGCAACAAACTTTCGTTTTCGAGATATAGGCTGAACTTGAATCAAGAACAACTACTCTTTCTATTGGCCCATGAATTTAAGGGGTTACAACACTTTGGCAATTGGCGCTCGGAAAAATGGGTATAAAATTAAAATGTTTTTTTGACGCATCTATTAAATATATAAAATAATTTTTATTTTATACTTTATTGTATTTTAGTTTATAAAAAAAAAAAAAAAGTCGGATATATGAGCCGCCAAGTACATAACCCTATTTCAAAAATCCTTGCTGATGGAGAGCTTTTTTCTCTGTCAGACATCGTCTGAAAAATAAAATTGTTATTTTTTATCATTTAAGAAGGGGTAATAGCTAAGATATAAAAAAAAAAGCTTTTTGTAGAAATGACAGCTGTTTGTAAAAAAAACCGATATTTATCGAAATTTTCAATTTTAAAAATTTATAAAAAATTAACGCAACATCCAATCAAAAGTATTCTATGCTATATCTTAGACAATATTATAAAGAATATTTGGTTTAAATTTTATCAAAATCGGTTGAGTAGATCTTGAGATAATTTGCGCACCAGTTTGAAAAACGTACTTTCGAAAAAAAAACCGTAAAAAAAACAACTACTCCTTGCCGCGCTCACTTCTAATTTCTATAACGTCGGAAGTAATTTGAATTTTGAAATGGTTGAACGCTTAAAATATTCTTAAAAGTATAAACAATTTACGTAGCACAAAAAAAAATTTGATATTTTAAAAACCTCAAGGTGGTGTAACTCCTTAAGCCGGATTCAGCTTCAATCCGAAGATGAGTCCCTTTTATCTTCAAAAAGCAAAAAAAAAAATAAATTTTTGTAGGCCGAAATAATCCAGAATCTCTGCTGACCGATCTTTATGCCTATATTGTGCCTTCAAATAATTTTTTTTACTTTTCTTACCAAAACCTTCTACTACTATGTATTCATATGACTACCCTGATTTTGCCCCCATCCACCAAATTTACAACTTGCTTTCACATCTGTGAACGAAAGTATAGGAAGCCTTCATGATATTGTATTAGGAATTTCGACCTTTTATCTATACTTATTGGTATATATACTTGAAATGTCTACACAAACAATAATCTTAAGCTTTAAATAAATACCTGCTTTGTAATAAATGCACATATCAGTTCCGATAGTGTCACCCTCACCTTCTATTCTATTATAAAGCTTAGGCACCCCTCGAAGCATTGAAGAAAATTCAAAAAATCTAAAATTCATTTCAGCCAATATTTCTCATAGAATTGAGAAAGTCTCTTTCAAGTGTGACGCTGACCGTAATGACAAAAAAAAAACAAATTTAAACAAAAGATTCATTACGTCATGCTAATACTATTTCAGGTTTTCCGAGGCATTTAGGATTTACGCTATGACTAATATCTAAAAGCTAGAGTCACAGATAATGAATGCACTCAATTATACCTAGGTATGGTGGGGAGTTTAAGAGATAAAGATGGATCACCGATCACCTACAATTTACCGCCTTTTACAACATGACACAGACTCTCTGATGATTTTTTCTAAGAGACATAAATTACCTATATAGGAAGCGTCTTTACTTACTCACCGTTTTGGTCTTCGATTAATTCAATAAGAAATAAAACAATAAGAAGGCTCACATCCCAAGTCAACGCCAGCCTCGAGATCAAGTCGAGAGTGCGAGAGATATAAATGTTTCTTATCTTCTTATTGTTTACATCGTCTGATAACACCAATTTATAAATTGTAAGAACAGTCTATAAGATATATCTCAGTAGTCAGTCAGTCGGTTTCAGAGCGCCTTGTGGAAAAGGTCTCCGTTGAATTGCAAGCAACCGTATAAGCTGCTGACTGAAAAAAGCTATAAAAGATATCGTTTGAATCGCGCTCTGCCAAATAACGTTCAGGTGCACGAGCACTAAGATTTATCGCGCTGCGCACAGTGTTTTCTATTGTTAAGTGAGTGCGGTGAAATTTCGTGAAAACATAATTTTCGGCTACTACTTTTTTTTTTTGGGGTACATTTACATTTAGTTAACTATTGTCTTACCTGGATAAGGTGTGACTCCCCATCGACGGATTTATTTAGTGGTGACTCAGTGATAATTCTCGATAAATCCTTTCGATTGCAATAATTTGTAATCTAGAGATTTTACAGCTAATATCGTATCATATAGTTTTTGTGTGTGAAGCTACATTTTCCTTTGCTATTTACTTGGTTTTAAGTGTGACACAGATCTGTTAAACGAGGAAAATGAAACGCTCTAAAGGCCTAACTTCAGTTTTTTTCTTCATATTAGCTTTAGGTAAGTGATTTTATTGTGAATTTCATTAAAATGACCACGTGCTTATGTTATTCGCATGGCGAATCCGTAAAAAGGTGATTCTTCAGAATGAAGATGAGGTGATGATTTACAATGTACGTTGAGCCGATCAGTTCTTATTATGTTTGGCCGTGATTAAGAAAGTGTTGCTCGAATAAGATTTATTAAATTACGAATATTTTTTGTTGATCTCAGTTGTGAGTGCTGATCTTATCTATGTTTACATTAAGATATAAATAAAAAATACCTTTTTCTGCTATATACTAAAAATAGCGATAACCATAACGATTCTCTAGAATATCATGATTCTAAATAGGTCATATTTGTTACAAACGCCATGTAGTGGCGGGAATCAGCAACTGAAAATTTTACAAAAAACAAAATTTTTTTTTTCGAATATCTGGCAAATGATACGAAGTTGGTGACTTCGGCAAAAAAATGTGTCTTCTAATACTCAATATCAATAGAAAAAAGAACGTGTCTGAAAATCCTACTACAAAGACGAAAAAGGGCATTTTGCGATTTTCAACCCTTGAGCAGTTAGGTACATTTTTTACATGAGGGCATGGTATATAGGGATAATTTTTTCTTTATTGGGTAGAGGAGACTTGCACAAAGTTTTCTAATTCAAACTGTCACAACAAAAGTCGGTAAGACAAGGATAATAAAATTCAATATTTGAAAAATTCGATTTTGATCGCCGTTTACTTAAAATATCACTTAAAAACCTAAAAACCCTTAAATTTAATTGTTTATTTCAGACAATTATGTAGTCAACGCTTTTAGCTTAAAGCCTATTATAGAGTTCGGGCAAAGTAAAACTTAACGGGGTTTCCAAATATTTTATATTAAAATCAAAGTGACAGCTGTTTAAAAATTTTATCGCTGAAAAACTTCAAATTGTATATAAAGTTTAGATAAACCTTTTTTACAATTTACAATTAAAAATGGACTTAATTGAGCAAATTGACAACGCCATTATCTGTGCGGCCGGTCTAAGTGTGCAAATTTTTACGGAAACTACCAATAGCAGGGAGCCGCCTTCAATTTTTGTAAATCCATATTTACAAGAAAGGAAAGCAAAGGAGCCAATCCAAAATTGTCATAGAAATTAAATCCTTCAATAAATTAAAAAAAAAAACATCTAAAAATTGTCTTAGAAAGAGGAAATGTCAACATTTTACCAGCTTTTTTAAAGCGTGAAACATAGTGCTGTCTTTTCCAACCTGGGGGGTGATTCTGAACTCTTTGGCTTATATTTTAGTCACATATCGACGCTGGAAAGCATAAACGTTGTACCCGACCAAAATGTCAAATACGATATATACACCATTTGAATAAAAAAAAAAAAACTGCGTCGAATGGTCTGGGTGTCATATCTCTACGATGAAAATAAAATAATTTACGCCACTGAAAACGCCTGTATTTTTCCAGTAACTGCGACTTGATTTGTAGTAATAGGGTTAAAATCCGCTACTTATTAAACACATGTTGCTTAAACCAAAGGAAGGTTTGCAAATTTTTAAGCAAGTTACATACAGCATCCGAGGTTTGACAGCTGGAGAGGCTTACATCATTTTTGCAGATCGTAAAATGATGACTTCTGTCATTAGTTCTCGACATTGTTCAAAGTTACTACATTTTCAAGGACTTATTCACTCTGACAAATAGCTTCTAATGCATTTTGTTACTGCTATTCTTTTTAACTTATAGATAACTCAGAATACGATTGTATTACGTTAAAAGAGTATTAAATACAAATTTAATAGTAACTACAGCCTTTTATTTAAACTACCTATCTTGTTCTGCGCTATTGTACATCAAAAGTTAGATCTTGTTTTAACCATAGAACTTGGATACAGCTCACATATATCATACAAAAAAATAAGATATACATATTTGATACAGCATTTGAGTTGTTATAAGTTTTTTAACATTGATTTCGTTCCATACATTACAGCTATTCAAATACAGCATTCTTGAGGTCCGTAAAACAAAAAACGGATTGCTGTAACTGGAAAAACTAATACTTATATTAACTTTAGCATAATTCTGTGCAAAAATAGCACTTCTATCACAAATAGTTTAGGAGTTATGATTTTTCTTCTGATTTTGAAAAAGGTTTGGGCTCTACTGAAAAGTTTGATTTTGGTCGGTTACGAAGTTTATGCTTTTCAGCGTCGATATTTTGACATTTCACCACAAATTTATCGTACTTTCATATTCATCATATATATTTTGATTTATCCCTTTCATCAACCACAAAATAAACTAAAATGAATTTCCAAGGAATTAATGTCAGTATACACGCCTAAAATTACAACAAATTAGTCAACTGCTTCCGAGGTTGTGACAAAAATTTTACACTATGGTAAATGGAAATTCTACACCTAATTAGAGCATTACAAGTGCTTAAATTAATAATATTTTGAATTTGTAATGTGAAGTGTCATTTTCAGTTCATTCTACGTAATGCAAGGCTTGCTGAATTGAATAAAAACACGAAAAAATCAGTATAAAAGTTCATTTAATTTCATTTAGGCGTATATTTTGACATTAAACTACAACAAAAGATCAGATCACTCCCCAGGCCGGCCTCACCAACTTTGTCAGTTCTGTAGAATATATAAGATCAGGTTATCTAGCTCCCAATGGTAAAGTTGGTGAGGCTGGCCAGGTTGAGGTGGAATTCGATTAGGTCTACTTTCTACTCTGCTGTAACTTTGTCAGCTTTGACAACTAAAAATTTTTGGGAAACATATTTAACGTGAAAAGTTATCCTTGCTGTAGTAAATTTATTACAAAATAATTTGAATTTTCAACCCAACAGCCCAATTATTGTCAAAGTTCGTATTGTGAGTTACAAAAGTTTGCAAGGCTCATCCGGTTGAGGTTCTTCAAGTTATACAGAGGTCGAGGTTGGAATCACGCTTAATGCTCCGCACATTAAAATGTTCAGTAAAATAAGTGGAGACATAGAAAGCGCCATCTACCTTAAAATAGAGAAAATTTCGCTTTCTAGCAGTGAACTCTGTGCTGCACTAGTTAGTAAAATTTTTGCTTGCGATTTTACCAGCGCTAAGATTTGTATGGAAATGTCAAATTTTATTTGGACTCGATACTAGGCTTAACGGTTAAAATTGGGCACCCGTGCAACAATAGAAGAGAATTGCTTTGAGACTAGGTGAAAACCTTTAAATGAATTAGATATAATAACTTTTTTGATACGGTTCCAAAACTAGTAGATTCATTTTATGGAGAAGGCTTATACAAAACGCGGTTATTGGTTACCGCGTTTGTATTTACCAGTTGACAAGTTATTCACGTTAATAAAATGGAACCCAAATTAAAAGTGAAGATAAAGGGAAAATAAGAAATTTTTAGGAATTGTTGAAAGATCCAACAAATGCAAGTATTACAGTTATGATAAATAACTAATTTAATTATGTCTTGCAACCGATGATGTTGTAGGGGATCAACATGGTTTCTTACTTTTTTCTCGTTTAGGGTTAGTCCTAGCGTAAAAATATCCGTTATAAGAGTTGTAGAGCATGAAAAAATCCCCTAAATTTTTTGCTTGTTTGCTCAATAACTTAGATATTGATTTTTGAAAAAATAAAAAAAGTTCATATAAGATAAATTTTAAAGAATTTCAAGAGCTATCAAATCTTTTTTTGAGTTTTGTTCCAGCTCAATTGGTGAAACTTAAAAAAAACAAAATTTGATTCCTTTTTCAAGATTGGACTATTTTTAGCAATTGTAAAGTAAGAAAAGTTAAAGGTCAGTGATTTGTGACCGGTCATATGTATATAGTTCAAACTATAAGTTGTTTATTTTTATTTTATTAAATTACAAGTTCAAATTTTTAACTTAACTTGTGTCCCTAATTCATCAAATTATGGAGTTAATTGAAACCAAAATCAGACTGGTTGAAACACAAATTCATCCTTCATCATAAATTATTAATGGTGACTAGGTATAGTGAATTCTGTAACAGTTCGGTATTATCATGTAGCAAGACAATCTGAGTAATAATATAAAAATGGAAACAAATCATATTATCTCTAATTGATAATGGCCATTCATCAAATTTGCTGTGATGAAGATAGCACACATTCTTCTTCTTTGAATGATTCAGACAAAGACGAACTGAAATCAAATGAAACATACTTAGTTGGTTGATAATGTCGTCGGTAAGTAGATACTCCAAAGAAACTTTTGAATAACAATTTTGATTATCACGAAATCAACATTGATTATATGTAGTAGGAAATATTCCAACATTATTAATATTTACTATTTGCTCTATATAACAGGTTGAGAGGTTAAGAGCTAATAACTCTTTAACGGCTATATAGATAACATATACCTAGATCTGATATGATAGGTAAAATTAAATAGGAGAGTCGACAGTTTTTGTAAAAAAAACAAAAGGTAAAAATAACCAAAAATCAAAATTTTAAGTTCACCGTATCTCGTGGGAGGAGAGGAGTATGGGGCTAATTGAGCAGACCATGAAGTTCTGCATACAATGACCCTTTTGACAGCGACCGTACGTCCGTAATTTTTAAGATTCGGCATGTTTTGTAAAATATTAGAATAAATTCTTAATCACCCTGTAACTCCGAAACGGTTGATATGCCGCCCTCCCCCTGCCTTACATTCGTGTTTGGCTAGGTAAGTACTATCATCTCCTGCTCTATGGACCACCTAGGTAGAAACAACCTGTATGTATGTGAAGATCCTCCCCATGGCCAAGTTGGGACCCTGTGCACTATAGGATATGGGGCCTCCTGACGGAAATTATTTACTGCAACACTTTGGGTTATCAACAGGAATAATAAAGTATGTTAAGGCCTATCGCGAACTGGAGACTTTTTGTCACGTAACTGTTTTGTCAACACTGTCATTTTCATAGGGCCATCCCAGACGAGTATTCTTGATGCAAAATGCAAACCGGTTTAACAACAGAGTACGCGCCTCCGCATGGGTATTCTTGCTGCAGGCTTTCATTTATATAAGAATAGGGGACTATGAATGTGTGCGTGCAAATCAAGAATGAAATCAGATATTTCATGAAAATTCTCGGACCCCACTGAACAAGAAATATTTCGTTGCGGTTGTATTAGTGCGGCACAACAAGTGAATACCATTTGATTTTTGATGCAAAATTTCTCTCCAAAGTGCAGCACAATTGTAGAGATTTCTCTCTGCTTCTTTTACCTCTTCCCTAAAAAACCGGTTTGCATTTTGCATCAAGAATACTCGTCTGGGATGGCCCATAGTCTCTAATAAAGGGTTTTCCAATAAGAGGTGTTATTTTAATTAGCCCGCTATTTCGGTAGATGTCACTTTTGGAGCTGTCATTTTTTGACATTTTACAAGTAGAAACTACGCCATTAAAAAAAAATGGAACGATACACGAATCAGCAACGCATTGAAATTATTAAAATTGACTATAAAAATGGTGAAAATGTGTCAGAGACGGTTCGTAAAACTCGAACATTTTTGGGTCGTCGTGAAGCACCTTATCGGACCGCAATACAGAAACTGGTAGAAAAATTCGAGATGTCAGGACAAGTTAGTGATGTGAAGAATAAGACCCGTGCACGTCGTTCAAGAACAGCCGAGAATATTGCTGCTGTAGCCGAAAGTGTTGAAGAAAATCCAGGTTTGTCCATTCCTCGTCGTTCTTTGGAATTAGGCATTCCACAAACGTCATTACACCTTATTTTGCATAAAGATTTGGGTCTTGGCTTATAAAGTTCAGTTAACGCAAAAACTCAAGGTGGCCGATCATCAACAATGAAATGCATGAAAATGATCCGGAATTCCATCGAAAACTCATCTTGAGTGATGAGGCCCATTTCCACCTCGATGGCTTCGTCAACAAGCAGAATTGTCGCATCTGGGGCTCGGAAAACCCAAGAGTTATTGTTGAAAAGCCTCTCTATCCTCAAAGTGTGACTGTTTGGTGCGGTTTATGGTCCCGCGGGGTCATTGGACCTTAATTTTTCGAAAATGAGGCTGGAGCAACAGTTACGGTGAATGGATTGCGCTATCGACAGATGATTAATGATTTTTTATGGCCGGAATTGGATGGTATTGATCTGGACAACGTTTACTTTCAACAAGACGGCGCTACGTGCCATACAAGCAACGAAACCATTGATCTTTTACGGGAAAAGTTTCCGGACCGTGTTATCTCTCGAAGAGGTGATCACATTTGGCCACCGAGATCTTGTGACTTAACACCTTGCGACTTCTTCCTTTGGGGCCACGTGAAAGAGAAGGTCTACGCCAACAGCCCAGCGTCGATTCAAGACCTCAAAGATGGAATTCGTGAGGCTATCGAGGACATAGGGCAGCCACTTTGCGATTTTGTTATGGAAAATTTCATGAAAAGGATATGGTCCTGTAGGCGTGGTCGTGGTGGTCATTTGGCTGATGTTATTTTCCATTATTAACGGCATACCTTCCTCTTTATAATGAAATAAAGATCCTATCATTTATCTCAAAAAATGGCATTTATCTTTGAATATCAAAATAACACCTCTTATTGGCAAACCCTTATAAATGCGCGCATGACATATACTATATAACAGTGCCTTCACGTTCGTATGAATGTGCACGCAACGCACGCTTTCTCGAGTTATCGTGCAGGCGGGCGGACAGATGGAACGGACAGACGGACATGCAAAAATCAAAATAACTTTTAGTATTATATGCGTGGGTATCCAATCCCTTTTATTCTCTCATCATTATTTCTATGAGTTACAAACGGAATGACAAACTTAGTATACTTAGGTACCATATGATATCAACTAGGGTATAAAATGTGGGGAGAAATATCCATTAAAGTGTTTACATATAAATATTCGAGTTGATAAGTTATAGCAGGTCTCAAAATCTGTAGTAAATCATCAAAGCTTTCAACACTCATACGCAATTATCCAAAGAATTTTTCAGGATAGGATCGCAGTTCATCAAACATTAAGTGAAATTTTTCTTTAAACAGCCTTTCGCTTCAAATTGGAAGGAACTAAAGGCATTGATGTTTTGTATATCCTTTTGACAAATACACATATCACAGCTGCCTCCTCCACGGCGACAGGATGGAGACAGTTAGTTTAAACAAATGCTCAGGGTGAAGACACAATCACTATTAGGTTATTTTGTATTAAAATTTGTTGTCATGTCTATACATGAGTCGCACGGTATATTTTCAACAGTCAAACTCTAAGAGCTAAACTAACTTGTAATAGGTTATCTTGGTTGAGGAATTGGTCATCGGTTGGTCTACTATCGCAGGGACTGGGCGCCTCACTGATCGCGGGGCCTTGGTCCCGGGCCCAGCTGGTTCATACGTAGAGATGGCATTGATCTTGACGCTGATGACATGTACATAATACGTGAGAAGCGTCTGACATAGACAGTAAAAAATTTGCACAATTGTTGCCACAAAGCTTAGGTATTTTTCCCTAAAATGTAGGGAATATTCCCTAAAATGTAGAGAATAAATTGTAGAGAATATTCCTCTAATTTCTAGGGAATATTTCCTAAATTTTAAGGGATATCCCCTATATTTTAGGGAATACTCCCTACATTTTAGGAAAAAATACATAAGCTTTGTGGCAACAATTTGTGCATTTTTTACAGTGCAGATGATACTCGGGAAAGGCCTGATATATGTGATATTCGGGAAGGGCCGGGTACTAGAGAAATTGTTTGCAACTTCTGAGGATAGAAATGGAAAGGAAATATGTATTGATGTTGAGGTTTCTATCAAAGTTTCGCTTGAGATATCTGTTAAGAATGCTTCTGTTGAAGCATCCTTTATAATGCTCAAAATGACATCAATATTAAGTTTCGTCTTTCAGTTTCTGAGCTAAAAATTCAGTAACTTTAACGGCATTGTCGAATTTCCATACCCACATTGTGTTTTCTATGCGAACACTTTGGGAAATAGTAACATTTTCGACTATATTTTTTACCCATTTACTGTAATTAACTGCTTTTGGATTGCAAGGGTTAAACCTCTACACTTTCTGAAGCATTTTTTTTATAGTAGTTTCCATATTTATGTTTCGTAATTTTGTAGTTTTCAACAATGGGTAAACAGTTTTGTTCATGAGAACTTCGCCAATGTCGATTTCCACTTCCGGGTGGGGTTTTTCCAATGGCTTTTTAGCGGCTTGAATATCAGACATCGGCGGGCTGTGTATGTATATGTATTTGAGGTCAGTGAATCGGCGTTTATAACTCCTTGTCAATTACGGGTCGTTGATTGGCTAATTGATTTATCAATGCAAATAGAACATCTTTAATTTAATCTCCTCTGAATAATTGTTTATGCCGTGTTTTATTTTGTTATTTTTTCTAACTAGTAGAAGTTTATACGAGAAAATTTCCCCGGTAAATCATCTCCAAATGTTACCTCCGACTCCGAGCCGATAGTAGTATTCCCATATTTAGTTTTTGGGCAGCACTGAAAGCAATTGGATGAGAACTGAGACATTTTTTGAGTATATTGGCGTAGATATATGGCTCTAAAAATAAAATATTAGCGGACCAGTCAAAAAATTTTTTTTTTGTTGACAGTCACTCACGATATTAAATACATTAGAGCTAGAAAATTTAATCACGTTCAAATGTCTTGAATATAATCTGTACCATAAGCGCGTTCCAAAATATATGAAACTATACCGCTTAGGTTTATCAAAAATATTATGCCATTTATTTCTTGAGTAATGCATGCTTCACTGCACAGTATTCATTGCTCTGGAAAAAAACTGTTATCATTCCTGTCTTCAAGTGTCACAAGTGTTCCAAAATGGCGGATTTTCGTCCGATCAGTTTATTCTTTGTTGACTGAAGTAGGTACCAGAAAAAATTTCGCATTCTCAAATCATCACTTATTTAAATAAACCTGCTAGCAGTCTTATTTAGGCCACGACACAACTGTGAATCAACCTTGCTTAATGATGCGGTTGACTTAGATCAAATGTCCATTCTGATCTTTCTTTAATGCTTCATCGCTATTTTGAATACAGTTATTACAAATTTCTTACTGTGTCGTGGTGAATTTTTCAAAAGCTGCGATGGATTTTCTACTCCCTTAACTGTATTATTCGGAAATGGTTTGAATAGAATTAGCAAATGTACCAAATTTAATCATCTAATACTTAATCCAAACAAGTTGATCAGTATGCCGAACTACGATCCAGAAGAGCTACCATCTGTCATGATTAATAATACTGTCATTCCTTGTGTTACTTCTGCTCGGAATCTGGGTGTTGAGCTGAAGAGGAAGTTAACTTGTTGTAATCATGTCTGCAATTCGACTTAGAAAGTGTATGTCCCACTGCGACAGGTGACAGTGCCAGGTTTTTGTTCTTCAACAAACGCTTGAGACTGGTTAAAGTTCTGATATTATTCCACTTTATCTTTGGAATTTTAATTTTCTGTAAACATTATTCAAAATGTCGCTTTCAATGACACAGCTCGATTTATCCATGGTTTATCCAGATCTTCTCATATTTCTCCGTACATTGACTTTTTCCTTCGATGATGCTGAGTGGATCTGCTCGGCATTGCAACTGAAACCTCTTACTACCAAGCTACCAATAGCAAATTGTAGAGCGATCTTACTTTGTGCTGGCTGGCCATTCGATTATGGAATAGTCTACCAGTCAGTGCTCAAAAAGCTTATTCCATTGGGACATTCGACAGGTTTCTAACTCGCATACTTTAAGGCGCCATAGCTATCATTGTTTTATTGTGTTTTTACCACTCAACTCATACTTAGTTAGCTTTTTATAATTCCACTCATTTTTGCACTTTTTTAAAATTGACAATAAATAAAGATAGTTATTATTATTATTACATTATAGTCGTAACAGACTAAAGTTTTACAATTATGTCAACTTTGTTTTGGAACAACAATATGAACAAAGATGAAAAACTGTGTTCGCTTATAATTTTACATCCTAGCTCCTGTGCTGCTTTTATCTAGAAGTATAAAATATAAACCAAATCATAGTTACATTTGACACCTTGGAAGGCAACTACGCTGACCATGACCCTCTGCTGCGGCTACGCGGTCTGGTGAATGGCACTGAAGAGGAAATAAAAAGTCAGAGGTCCACTTGCTTGGGAATAACTGGGTGTTTGCATACCACGCCCACGGCGGCACTGGAGGTCATTCTTGATTTATTGCCGCTAGATCTCCATTGCAAGAGTGTAGCGGCAATTAGCGCTGTCAGGCTCAAAGAGCTCAACAAGCGGGGGGTTGGTGGATAGAGAAGTATGTTGGGCATTCCCATAGGTACCAGAAGAAAGACTGTAGTTATTGCAGGGAAGAAACATATTATCAAATACCTTTCCTAATTTTTGGTGAGGGTGTTTTTGGAATGACGAGTGCGGGCACAGGTGCTAGAGCATACTCCAGAAACTGCCAGTGGCACGTGTCTTATAAGCTACCGTACAAATGTACTGTCTTCCAGGCAGAGCGCGTATCGATTTACCAGGCGGCAATATTGGCATCTATGGCATCTATATGCAGACAGTCATCACAACACATCTGCATATAGACTGACAACCAGACATGATGCAAAGCCAGCCTTGAGGAATTTACTGCATGGCACAAGGTGACTTATGCTAAGTATCTGGCCACAGGGATATCCCAGGTAATGAGATGGCTGATGAGTTCGCCAAAAAGGGCTCTGAAATGGATAGCTCCGCAACGATAGCGTATGTGAGGATCCCGATCGAAGCTTTAAAAGGGGAGATATTTAGCGGCGCCTATCAAAAGGCAAGCCCATGGTGGACCAGCAGAGAAAACTGCCGTATTGCGAGGCAATTGTGGCCTGCATATGACAGGAGGAGATCAAGGGAACTGCTGCTTAATGGCAGCAGAACAAGTACCAGAAATCTATTAGGGGTCATTACTTGTCACTGGGCCATAGAATACCATGCTAGAAGAAGACTGGGAATAGCGATGAACGATTTCTGCAGGAGCTGTAATGATTCAGACGAAATCGAATCTGTCCAACACGTACTTTGCGAGCGCCCCTTTCTGATGAATTAAAGAAGTAGGTAGATTAGGTAGCTATTTCTTTTCAAGCCTAGGCGAGCTGCAAAGCAGAGTTCCAGAGTTCAGATGTATTCTGAAATTCCTAATGGAAGTAGGCTAGGTACTTAAGCGACACCCCTCTTACCTAAGCTAATCTAAGCTACAGTTAACATCTTTGCATTCTCTCTAACTTAGTGAAATAAGCTGTTTTACTGTATAACAGTTTTGTAAGGGCCATAACTTACTCTTTATAAAGCACTCAACAATAATGACGTGTGTATGTGTGTTTTTATAATAATATAAAAATAAAAATTAGTTCTCACCATAAAATTTCTCTTTTTCCCTGGAGAGTGTGACAAAAAGCATTTATATAGATGTTCGCAAATCCAACTGACAGATGAAACAATGTTGCCAATATAATAAATGTGTTAAAAATTAATCGTGTTAAAAAAGTGAAAACTAACCGTCATCGTCAGTCAATAGACTTTAATATGAAATTTCAGCCATGACTTGAAGCGTCCAAAGGTAAACAAAGAGCATGTGCAGAATAAAAACAGTAGTAACTAACTAGTATACTTATGAAGTAGGCAGACAGGGGAAGTTGTATGTAATCTCGCCTCGGAAAATAACAAGATAACAAGAACACAGAATAAATAGATACATATGGCCGTATTTTGTAAACAGTCGCCCACGAGGTAAAGTGTGCACAACTAGTTAGTTTCACTGTGAGAAAGTTAAATGGTGGCGGTTGATGTTGTAAACTTGATGAAGCTTGGACTTGCGTAAATCAAATCGGTCCATAAATGCTCGAAAGTAGGTTGAGCACGCTGTGATGTGCAGTCATTGTATGTAGGTAAGGTTTGTCGACAGTATAATTATGTTTTTCTCGGTGTCAGCACCTGAAGGTATTTTGATGGCAATCTAGCAATCATCATAGTTTGTCAGCTGATCATGCTCGGTCGGTCGATTGGATTGGCGCCCATAATTTCTTTCCTCAGTTTTGAGAGCTAAACAAGAAAATCCATCTATCTGTATACTTAGAAAGGTATCTACATATATAGCTCTTGCACCACAATGTTGCGCTGCTGGTTCACATATATATGGATATGTACATATGTATAGCCTCGCTTGCTGTGCAAATTCCAGTTTAATATTAGCCGCACGAGTAAAATAAATTGCAGGTATAGGATACCTAAGCATTTCCTCAAAATGTTACTCTAATGTTTATTTTTAGCCTACGAAACTGGATATCTATTTTTAGATTTAAGCCATGCAAACTGGCGTGCATTAATCAAATGTTTCTTGTAAATTACTATGCCGTGGAGTGATTAAGCATTGTACATTTACCAAAAGTTGCGATCACTGTGCCCTGGAGCTGAGAATACTTAGTTTCTTATTGTTAGCTAGGAACTGTGACCGCAAGTTATTTTAAAATACTGGAAGTAGGTATTATGTATGTACATTTGCTGTGCGCTTGTTTTGTTGCTCTACAAGGCTTAGAAAATGATAAATATGAAATTGAGTATGTACATATGACCTTGCCTTTCGGTTTCACAGCAGCAGTTATTTTATCTAGTGGAATATTTTTTATTTTTTTAATGCATGGAATCAATAATTAATCAAGGTACTTAAATCAATTTTATTTATTGCAACAATCTCTTTGATACTGAAAGAATGTGGCAAAATAATTGTGTATACATATAATATAAATTCTACACGTGCCAATTATCTACAATTATTTACTTAGTCAATGCCAAATGGCTAATTAACGAAACTAACTGCTATAATTGCTGCTATTAAGTAAATTAATACTATGAGTGTTTTGAAATGTTCTCTTTATGTATGTAGATACCTTTCATTTTAAGATTTATAAATGAACTTTATGTTTTCGACAAACTGTCGTGCAACATTATATTACATTTGTCAAATTTGTTTTTTTGAAGTATTTTCAAAATGTAACCGTAAATCCTTTATTCTTCTACTCACTCCCACGCTGCTATGTCATCGTATTTTAAGGTACAGTTTTGTATGAGTAGATTCTCCACTTTTTACCGCATTCAATGATGATAAAAGCTTTCTCAGGAATGTGAGGTGGTGAATGTCTCTTACACTTCATTTTCATGTCCTATGAGTATGGACATGTCACCGAATATTTAATTGTTCCTTTTTGTTATATGATTGCCCTTCCATTGGGGTCATTCCAAAGAAAATCGACCAATGTTGTGTATATTTGTAAATAAGCCATCTCCGGTTTTGATGAAATTTCACAAGAAAGTTTTCATAAATTATTAAAATTTTTGAGTTCTTCGAAAAGTGAAAAAATTAATTTCCAGAGCACAATAATTGTTAATTTTTGCATAACTTTTGAATGAAAGCAGATATTAAGGTAATTTTGTCTATATTTTAAAGGACTAATAACGGTTCACTTTTGAGAAGAAAAAAGTTATCCCCTTTGCGTAATAATTTTACGGGATCAAGGATAACACTACAAATATGTGTGACAGTTTTTTCAAGAATTCAATTTTAATGCTCGATAACTGAGGCATTTGACCATAAATCGTAACATGTTGGATGTTGTTATAAAGGATGAAAGCTCAAGTTCCAGTATTCAAGTTTGATCCTGCGATATCCGTAAAAGAAACTTTGAGTATTTAAGTGACTACACGTCCTTTGAAAAGCGAAAAATATCCAAACATAAATTTGAAGGGGAAGGAATAATTTTAGGGCCGGTGGTCTAAACAATAATTTAATCAGGATACTTCAAGCAATTAATTGGCATACAACACATTGTATTTAAACTTACAGCCCAGCACGCCGCCTCAATTTTCGTTAAAAGTTTTTTGGATTACATATATTAAATTAAAACTATCAGGACTTTAAGGAGTTTCATTTTTCCTTTCTACAACGTCCTCATACCCTATTCGGAATTAAAAAAAAAAAACAATTAAAAAACCTAGAATTCGTCTAAGACCAATTCTTATGATATTCTACATGAATTCGCATATGAAATTTCGTATGGTCATCTGTGCAATTTTGATTTTTGAAGTGGTTTTTCGCATATATTTCTAGAACGGTTCACCGGACAGAAAAAATTATTATAACCAATTTTATAGGATTTCATATTCTAGTATAATAAAAATGTCACAGTATACGTAAAAAAACTAAAGTTTTATGCGGCAGCACCAAGAAGGGATTTGAATTTTTTTGCTATTACTATAAAAACACCATGTACCAAATATCTGCTCTCTATGTTGTCGCGTTCTCAGGCAGAGTCCAAATAAAGGGTTTTCCAATAAGAGGTGTTATTTTAATTAGCCCGCCATTTCGGTAGATGTCGCTTTTGGAGCTGTCATTTTTTGACATTTAACAATACAAATGGAACGATACATGATTCAACAATGCATTGAAATTATTAAAATTCACTATAAAAATGGTGAAAATGTGGCAGAGACGGTTCGTAAAACTCGAACATTTTTGGGTCGTCGTGAAGCACCTTGTCGGACCGCAATACAGAAATTGGTAGAAAAATTCGAGCTGTCGGGACAAATTAGTGATGTGAAGAATAAAACCCGTGCACGTCGCTCAAGAACAGCCGAGAATATTGCTGCTGTAACCGAAAGTGTTGAAGAAAACCCAGGTTTGTCCATTCCTCGTCGTTCTTTAGAATTAGGCATTCCACAAACGTCATTACACCGTATTTTGCATAAAGATTTGGGTCTTAAGACTTATAAAGTTCAGTTAACACAAGAAATCAAGCCGGCCGATCATCAACAACGTCGAGTCTTTGCTGATTGGGTCCTTGAAATGCATGAAAATGATCCGGAATTCCATCGAAAACTCATCTTGAGTGATGAGGCCCATTTCCACCTCGATGGCTTCGTGAACAAGCAAAATTGTCGCATCTGGGGCTCGGAAAACCCAAGAGTTATTGTTGAAAAGCCTTTCTATCCTCAACGTGTGACTGTTTGGTGCGGTGTATGGTCCCGCGGGGTTATTGGACCTTTCTTTTTCGAAAATGAGGCTGGAGCAACAGTTACGGTGAATGGATTGCGCTATCGACAGATAATTAATAATTTTTTATGGCCGGAATTGGATGGTATTGATCTGGACAACATTCACTTTCAACAAGACGGCGCTACGTGCCATACAAGCAACGAAACCATTGATCTTTTACGGGAAAAGTTTCCGGACCGTGTTATCTCTCGAAGAGGTGATCACAATTGGCCACCGAGATTTTGTGACTTAACACCTTGTGACTTCTTCCTTTGGGGCCACGTGAAAGAGAAGGTCTACGCCAACAGCCCAGCGTCGATTCAAGACCTCAAAGATGGAATTCGTGAGGCTATCGAGGACGTAGGGCAGCCACTTTGCGATTTGGTTATGGAAAATTTAATGAAAAGGATATGGTCCTGTAGGCGTGGTCGTGGTGATCATTTGGCTGATATTATTAACGGCATACCTTCCTCTTTATAATGAAATAAAGATCCGATCATTTATCTCAAAAAATTGAATTTTTCTTTGAATATCAAAATAACACCTCTTATTGGAAAACCCTTTATATAGTGGAAAATGATATTTTTGTATGGCAGCCCCATGGAGAAGTTACCCGATTTGTCTCATTTTCGAACTTAATTTTACTTTTTTTTTTTAAACTGCGTGTAAAAACTTTCAGCTGCCTAAGCGAACGCGTTTTCGAGTTATCGTGCCCACAGACGGACGGACGGACATGAAAAAATCAAAATAACTTTTAATATTATCCATTTTGCTCTACCATCATTATTTCGAGGTGTTACAAACGGAATGACAAACTTAGTCTTTAGATTTCATCTGGGGTGTAAAAATAATACTGAGAAATTCAAGGATAACGAAAATATCTATTATCCTTGAGAGCAAATTTTTAGAAAAACGTTATCGATTAATGTTTCCGTTTGTTTCGTGGGTTTGCAATGCGTACATTCTGAGATATATACTTCTACAGTTACACATACCAAAATTTACCACTTCTTTCAAATTTCAAAATACCGTATCTCCGTCATAAATTGATCAAAATAAAAAATACTTTTTTAAAGTACTATTAACGATATAACCATTCTCCCTGTGAAATTTTATCGAAATCGCATATGGTCCGTTCAGAACATTGGCCGAATTCGTGTAGAATGAGCAATTAGAAACTTGCCTAGGCTACACTTTTTACGGATGAGAGCCATTCGGGGGGACGAAAGTTCCAAAATTCGAACGGGAGCACGGAAATAGTTTCGGCTATTTTCAAATTGTGAAATTTCTGATCGGACCGTTTTGCGATTTAATAATTAATTAATAATTAACGCGATATAATAATTAAATTCTCATTACGTGCCGTCAATTTGTGATACAGTTATTGTTTATATCAAAAACTGTAAATTAATTGAACAAGTACACAATTAAATTCGGTGATCATATAAGGAACTACCGCGGAGCAAAATTATTGTGCTGGTACGTTTAGGCACAAGGGGAGGAAAATTCTCCCGCTTCGTGCTGAAGCGTCTAGGTTGGCCCATTGTTTATAATTCTGTTATTCTGGATATATTATGACTATTTTCGTCATATCCAATGTCAGAACTTAAACTCTATTGATGCATGACAATATAGGTTAATATCATAACTGAGATGAACTGAAATGAAAACAAACCGCAGTTGATACACTGAACCAGCTCCCCTGCAGAAAATTTAAAAATACAATAGCTGTGTTCTTTTGGTTTCGTGCAGTGTTCTGCAGGACACAGGAGATGGTGAATTGAATCGATTTGTAAGGTTTTAAAAGTATGTACAAAAAAAAATAATCGATTTGCTATGACTTGAATACTTGCAAAATGTCAAAATAGAATAGAATAAACCTACGAGTAAGTAATTAAAGGAGAGGCCCATCAACAACAATTTTCGTGCCAACTCTAAAGATGTGTAGGTTTATACGAACACTATAAAAAATGCGCATTGTGGGCGGATGAAAAAAAAATTTATCGCAGAGAAAGAAAGTATGAGTCAAAATTGTATATCAGCAGCAGTATAGTGAGCACTAGTAATAAAAAAACAACCTTTTAAGGTTCCCGATCTCAAACTAAGCCTATTACCATCTTCGGTTGCCCAATAATTTGCCTTAAAATTTCATTTTTGGTTAAGCTATATCAAGAAATATATTAAAAACTAGGGAGAGCGCGCCAGTGCTGCCCGGCGGTAATATATAGTAGATGCTTAGATGATGCGGTGGGGGTTGAAAGGGGTGAAGTGGTTAGAGATGCACAATATCTATGCTATCATCTTACGCGATCGCGCGATTCCATTCTCTAGGGTAATACTCTGTGTGGCTTTGTATGTCAACCCTAGGAAGGAGTTGCCCGATGAGTCCCATTTTTGAACTTAAATTTAAATTTTTTTAAGAGGCCCGTGTACAAAATTTCAGCTCTCTACGTCGACGCCTGAGACAGGTCCAAATATACAGTGAAAACCTATAGTTTTGCATGGCAACATCAAAAAGCGATCGTCCGATTTGGACCATTTTTATATTCTAGATGAAATCTATAGGAGTAATTACTAAGCTTGTCATTCCGTTTGTAACACCTAGAAATAGTAATGGTAAAGCAAAATTGATGGACACCCATGCATAAAATTAAAAGTTATTTCGATTTTTGCATGTCCGTCCGTCCGTCCGTCTATCTGTCCGTCCGTCCGTCCGTCCGTCTGCGCGATAACTCGAGAAGGCGTTCACTTAGAGGGCTGAAATTTTGCACGCAGGCTTTTTTTTTTTTAAATAAAAGTAAATTTAAGTTCGAAAATGAGTAGAATTGGACAATTCCTTCGTAGGGTTGCCATACAAAAATTTCTTTTTCACTATATATTTGGGCACTCTCTGAAAACGTGTCGACGTAGAGAGTTAAAATTTGGTACATGGTGTTTTCATAGCAATAGTAAATAAAGCTTCAAAAATTGACTAAAACCCCTTCTTAGTGTTGCCATAAAAAAAAAATTGTTTTCTTGCATATACTGAGAAAACGTTCACTCCTAGACGTTTTTATTGTACTGAAAAGTTCTTCAGAACATGAAATCTTATGAAATTTGATATAATCATTTTTGCTGGCCGACGAGTCTATGTAGAGATATATGCGAAAAACCACTTCAAAAATCAATCTTGCGCAGATGGGTGACCATACGAAATTACAAACGAACATTAATCTAAGGTATCATAAGAATTGGTCTTAGACAAATGCTAGCTTTTTTACTTGTTTAATTTGTATTTGCAATTTTCATGAAAACGCCGTATACAAAATTTGAGCTCTTTACGTTGACGCGTTTTCAGACAGTTTCCAAATATAAAGTGAAAAGCCACAGCTTTGATTGCCAACATAAAAAATGAGTATCACGATTTAGACCATTTTTGAAATTGTTTTTACTATTGCTATGAAAACAAAATGTATAAAAATTGAACTCTCCACGTCGACACATTTTCAGGCAGTTACCATATATAGTGAAAAACCAA